>OX421976.1:31740117-32355117 GCA_949128135.1 Parasteatoda lunata | reverse complement strand
AAATAGGTAAAAAGCAATATAAATTAAATAAGAAAAGGGCAATCAAAAATAGGTAAAAAGCAATTATCGCATTCATTCGAAATTCTGAAAATAAAATATGTTAATAAATGAGTAAAGAGAAAAATTGAAAGTTTTTGTCGCACCTCAAAAATCTTTTACAATTTTCTACTAAAACATTCTTAGTGTGATTATGCAACTGCGTTTTGAAGTGTATAACAGATTTGCAAATTTACTATATCTCGCAGGGGAGATTTGACCAATAAACAAAAAGTTATTCAAAATATCCTCTTTAGCCACATTTCCATACTAGCTTCTCCACCCGTTTATATTATGTTATATTTGCAATAATATTATTTAAAACTTTTTATGTATAAATGGTGACTCAACAGTACGGGGCTGATATTATTCTATATTAGCAGCTATATAATGCATGATTAAGAAAAAAATCGTTAAAAAATTATAAATTATCTTTAAAATTTGATATGTTTTGCACTTTACCGTTGCAGAATAACTTGATAAAACTATCAATATTATATGCCTTAGTTGAAGATTGACATAGTAGCAGACGATTATTTTCAAAGAACAGAATTTAAATTGCTGTTGAAGATTGACGAGTCATATTGAACCAGGTTGGCAAAAAGCATGAAATTAAAAAAGGGCATATTGTATTGGTGGTTCACGTTTTCTCTTTGTTTTTTGAAAGAATTAGTAGAACATTCTTTTCTTCTTTTAGTTGAAGTTTTTCCTGTGTTTTTTCTCACAAGGTGATATTTTTTTCATTAAATTAAGCAATAAAATTTTATTTGTTTTTTTGTTTCGCAATATTTTTTTCTGTGCTACATGTATGTTATTTATTTAGTAGTTAAGAATAAAAGGTTCTTTTGGTATCTGCAACGTCCTTATTCATTCATTCGAAAATATTATTTATTTATTAAAAGTTCTTATTTTATTAAAACAAACCAAAAGGAAAGGAAATTATAATGTTTGAAAGAAAAACAGATGTTGCACATGATGGTTTTGCAGGATTAATTGCTATTTTTCCATTAAAGTTGGAGATGAACAAAAAATATACAAATGAATTTTTAGACGAATTTTACTCCCTTACAACGAAATTCGCTCAGAAGTTTGATACATTACGTAAATTATTTAGGTACTATTATTTTATATTATAAATTTTGGTAAATTATATGAATATATAGATATTATTACATATTGTTTTATAGACTAATTTAGATTTATTAGAATACGCTAACTTTTACTTTGATAAAAGTAATTATAACATTCCTATTATATTTATAAAAACGTCAGTACAAGTTTTACTGAGAAAAAGGCTTAGCAATACTTAAACATAGATTAGTTTGCTTCATTACTTTATTATATAACGAAATAAATTTCTGGTCAAATTTGCATTATGTATGATCGTTACATAGTTATTTATATTTTAATTGCTGCGTATCACCAGCTATTTCAAGTGGCGATGCTTTTTAACTGAGAAAAAAAAGTATAGTCAAAACTACCATGATAAAGTAAAATTTACCTCGTTTTCGTCTCCATGAACACCTAAAAGCTCAGCTGATTTGGTAATGATTTTAGTCAAATTTATGATAAATAAAATTTTATAATGTATGATAAAATATGGTAGAAGTATAAAATTTGGCAATTTTATCACTATACTTTTTAGAGCATAATATAAAAAACCTTTTATTGGTTAAATTTTTTAGTTAAATTTAATTTTCAGTTTTTTATTTTTTACTACATATGAGGTAATAAGTACGATATTTTTGAAAACTAGAATTTCTCTTAAGCCTTTACCATATGAATGGAAAAAATACTAAATGAATGGTTTACATACTGTATATTTCGGTATTTATTACCAGAACTATGTTTTATTTTCTAATCCTAAATGTCATTAACATTCAGTACGGTATTTTTTTTTTCAGATTTTTTTCTTCCTGTAAAATTACTTTTTTATATCCAAAATAAAAGTCAAAGTATAACTGTTAATAACCTAAAATATAAAATTTTTTCAATAATATAGAAATTAAATGAGATGTTGAGACTAAGTTTTTACATTTTTTATTATATTATTATGAAATAAAAGCAAATTAAAGAATTTATTATAAATTAAAGAATGAAACTTTTAATTTGCAACAACGCACGCACTTTTGCATAAGTTCGAAAAGCTAGTCTTTAATTTTGTTTTATGAGCCCATTAAATTCATTAGTTACATAAAAAAACAAACAAAATTAACAGCCGTGCCGTTAATGACCCATAAAAGATAATGTTCATAATAAGAAAAAAAAATTAAACTCCAAACTTTATAATACAAAACTAAGAAATTTGTTTTTAACTTTTTCCTCCTTAATATCGTTTTAAAAGCTCTGCAACAACTTCGATCACAACTTCTTAAATTCATGATCAAAAAAAAAAAAAATATTTCGTGCCTCTGGAAAATTTACTAATTATAAGATACCTTATAGTCCTGTTGCTATTCGGTTCCACATTAAAAGAAGCCATTTTTCTTTTTGTTTCAAAACCGACGAACTGCATTTTATGTCATAGAAACTTGTAGGGAAACACTTTTTATTGCTCTTTGTGGAGTACTTAAATTAACAATAAAAATAGCTCAGTTTCTTCTAAACTTCACTTTTAATTCACAGGCAATTTGGTTCTTATTTGGTTTCTCTTCAAATGCTGGTGCAACGTTCATCACTAATTGTGAACATTTATCACTACTTGTTTATGTTCTATTTTTGTTAAACAATCGAAGGCATGTTTTGGTGTAGTATGAAATATTTTAATGAATATTTAAATTTAAATTAAATATTTATTTATTATTGCAATTACTTTTTAAATATAGCAGTCATTGTTTTTATAGAGCATTGCAGTACTATAAATTTACTGTATTCATGGAGCATATAATTGCAGTTTAATTATTTTGTATTTTTCCTCTCGTAAATTTCTTATATCGTGCAATAAGTTGTAAAATGAACAATAATTAAACTGTAATGAGTAAAATTATTGATATGCAAATAGAATTATTGATAAATAGTTAAATGAAGCTAACTTTTCAGTGAAATATTATATATTTAACCAAAATAAAGGAATATCTTCCAAATGATATATAACTAATTTTGAATCAATGTTGCTTCCAATCTTTGAAAACAAAACAAAATATGCACTTAATGGCTCGATTACTAAACATTTTGTTTTGCTTTAAATTTGCATCCTGTTAAAATAAAACCACGTCGAAACCTGAAAAAAAAGAACGTTTAATTTTCTATACTATTTCAGACAAAAGTCATTTTTCTGACAACTAAATAAGTAAAGACAATAAATTGAAAATGTTTTGTCATTCATCTCATAAAAAATCACCAGTATAAAAATAGTTTGAGTGAAACTATTTTGATTGTAAATGCATTTGTAAATCATTGAGAAAAAGCTTTTTCGAAAAACAAGATAGTTTCGTAAAAAAATAGAAAACTTGATCATTAAAAGTTCCATACTTTTTATGAATTTATCGATGGATTAAGAATTAAATTAAAGTCTCTTTTTCCTTAGCTAAAAATGTTTTTTCAGATTAATTTTTACAAAAAAAAAACTCTCATTTTCATTTTTCAGCATTTTAGTATATATTATTATTCTTAGCCTTGGAAAGAAAAACCAGCGAATGTTTTTTCATGAATTTTTTTTTTTAAATTTGATAATGAATATTGATAGAGGTCATTTTCTTTACAATATTACCAGAACAACCATTGCGTTTCAATCATTATTTTTTTTCTTTCAATTTTTAAATCTTATATATCTCATCAGTTGTTATTATGAGTTAAACAATAATTAAAAGGCAGTTATTGTTCTTTAAATATAAGAATTCAATAAACTATTTTCATCTTAGAGAAAATATTTTATTATATTCTTATAACATATCTCTCTGAAAAACCATCTCGATGTTAAACCATAATAATAAGCAAATGTTCTTAATAAGATATTAAATTGAATCATGTTTTAATTTTTGTTGAAACATGCAATCATGTAATCAAATTTGAGAAGAATAAATTATATCATACTCTGTTGCAACTTTTCACTTTATTAAATTTTCAACAAATTTTGATTATTACGCTTAACAGTTTTTAACTGTGTAAATTAAATAAACTGACTTGTTTAAATATTTTTTTAAAAAAAATTTCTTATATTTGAGATTTTTTATTTCATCGATAAAAGCACTTACGCAAATTGCGTTGAATGATATTAAATTAATTTAAAAAACTTGAAAAGGAATAACAGTTTACTGCAACTGTTTGTTTCTTAGAAAGCCTTCTTTTAAAATTTGAAAAATAAAATGTAGTTCCGTGATGATTACCAAAAGTAATTTCGAGTTTTTAAAATCTTTCATTGCCCATTAACTATCGTTGTTTAAATATAATCGTTTTGGTTCTTTGACCATTGGGAAGCCTATTTATTGTTATATTATTTTTTGTGCATGTACAAAAATTTTTTCAACAATAAAACACAATATGTTCAACCAATAAAACGCAATAAACTTCGAATTGAACGATATTTTGGTTTAGAATCATCGGATCATTTTTCCTTTCAAATTTAACCATAATCAAATTTAATAATATAAAGCTATACCATAAAATGATTTAATTCACCGTATCAAGGTTGCTGCATGCTTGAACGATAATTTGTTTTAGAATTGAATCACATTTCTTTTCAAATTGAATAAAATAGAATTTTAAGAAAGTGAAGTTGAGTGATAATATGATTCAATTGACAGTATAAAGATTGCTGCAAGCTTCAACGATATTTTAGTTTAGAATTGTATAATGTGTCTTGCCAAAATGAATAATAGAATCGAGAGATCCATTTTAAAAAATAAAAATTCAATGATAATATGCATCAAATTATCACCTCTTTAAGATTTTTCCGAGCTTGAGCAATATTTTGGTTTAGAAATGAATCATGTTTCCTTTTAAAATGAGATATAAAATCGATAAATAAATTTTAAAAGGTGAAATTGAACGATAATATGATTTAACTCACCGTATTAAGATTGCTACAAATTTGAACAATATTTTGGTTTAGACTGAATCATGTTTTTGTTCAAAATGTATCATAAATTTGAGTAATCAAATTTAAGAAATTCAAACAATAATATCATTTAACTTAGCATCGTATTGATATTGTTACACGTTTGAACGGTATTAAATTTCAACGATATTTTGATTTAGAATTGAATTAAATTTCCGTTTAAAATTAACCATAGAATCCGGAATTAAAATTGCTACAATCTTTATCGAAATTTTGGCTCAAAACACTAAGAAAATACTAAAGTATAGAAGTCAGTTTAAGTTTTGTGCAAGTTAGTTTTTTGCAGCTAGTAAGTTGGCAAATAACCATACAATTATATTTCTATTTAAAAAGTAGAAGTTAAATATATAATCGTTAAAAACATATTTATTACAATATTAGGAGGTAAGGTTTCAGTTCAATCAGAATGTGTCATATGTATCATGTAACCTTGATACGGAAAAAGTTACAGACAGTGGCCCTTGATACGGGAAAGTTTTTAAACTTGAAATTCCGTTAGATTGGTTCAATTTTATGCTTGATTCAGAAATTTGATCTAGTTTAACATATTATTAAGGTATCTTTGATAATGTAAATAATGTTTCAATGAAAAGAAAGTAAACATGTTATGAGAGTCACAAGTAGACATGTTATGAAAGTTAAAAAAATAGGCATGTTATGAGTGATTGAATTTTCTCTTTTCCAATGCAACATGACGAAAGTAAAAAATTAATAATACTAATAACACGCAAAAAAATAACTGAGCTAATAAAACTAATAACACGCTAAATAAAACTGAGCGATAAAAGAAGGGAAAGAGTCCCTAGTTTCCCAATAGCAGGAGTAAACAGATTCTTTCTTTCGAGTTGTGTAGAAAGGGAGGGGATCTACAGTCGTCACCAAACTGCTGCACACACGGAGAAAGCAGGGTTGTTGACGATGAGCTTGAAAATAAGCGCCTGTTTTCTGGATTCACTAACTTACCTGACGTGGATGAGGAAAAGAAAACAAATGTCATTCGCGTTCGGAACATTCTCTAAGCCCTTTGGTGGGTATCAGTGAGAAACAGCTTCGTGGCATATAAATACACATATTTGAGAGATGAAGTGGAAAATTGCCATTGACGAATTGAAAAATAGAATAAAGGTAAAAAAATAAATTCTATGACTCCCTGGTATCAAGGAGAGGCACTTCGGGGTAACGTAAATTTCCAAATGCTTATGGATGGTTGGGAAGAAACTCATATCGTTAACAAGGGAATCGTCATTTATGTTATTAAACAAAGTTTTACAGTATAAAGATGAGCTGATCTGTCGGAAGTGGAAAGACTTTTGACGTCATCGAAATAAAATTCATGTCCCAAGTTAAAACATTTTCTTTGAAATAAATCAATTTACACATATTTTTGAATAGAAATAATTTTTTCCGAGAGAATCAACTGAGTTTTTTTTTATATAGGGATTGAGAAAAATTCTGTTATATTAAAAAACTAAGTAAATTTATTGAATGATTGTTTTGTTTCCCTTATAATTTTCATCTATTCGTTTATTTTTCACATACATTCTCGATAAACTTAGGAGATATAAAAAAAAATATGTTAAATTTTCCGTAATAATAATCGTGAAGAAATTTTCATTTAAAACATAAAATCAGGAAAGAAAACACCCTACAACTTTCTAGAAAAGTTTTGAAATTAGTTTTTTTTTCTGCTCAATTTTCCCTTGGGTTGCATTAAGAAAATTACCAAACCAGCAAAAGCTGTCTTTAAAGGAGACTTTTTCAGTTTTTCTATCTTTGACTTATGGCGAAATTTATTCACAAGGCCAAAGTTAATTGGAAAAACTTTACAAGATTCTTATCAAAATTTACATTTTTACTTCAACTTTTAGTTTTCGATAGAAAAAATTGTTTTTGTTGGTATATAAACGCTATATCTGAAGAGGATACTAATAGGAGTGCATCTTCTGTATTTATATTTTAACGTGAGTTATATTTATTTACACAAAAAACTATGTAGATATTTTACTGAATCTCAATTTCAGGACAATTTGAATATTTTATTTTGAACAGACTTTCTATTCAATAAATACAATAAGTGTTTTCAAAGTTTTTCTAAACTAAACACAATTTAAAAGATAAAAATAAATAAAATTTTTTCTAATAGTTAATATGTAAATTGGTCAGTTAATACATTTTTAAATACAAATATTAACAAAGCTATATAAGTGAGCAACACTTTTCATACCTTACAAGCTTCAAAAATAATTCAATACTAAAATATAATTTATATTGATAGTTACTTGATTGAAAAATAAATTCTTTCGTTTTTAATATATTTGAATTGGAAATAAGAATCAGCATATTTCAAGGGCTGAAAAATAGCATCCCATTTTCAAGGCTTGTCAGACGTGAATGAGAAGAAACAAAAGGGATTTAAAAACTAAAAATATAAAGTTACAAACAAAAAATTGAAAAAATAAAGGTTAAAAGAAAAACTAGGAAATGGTCATGACCGAGAAAGAAAAATAGATTGCCAAAGAAGATAGTATAATTAGTTATGATAATAACGGGCATTTGCCCCATTTCTTGTCAGTGCGACCTTGGCTATGTACGACAAAGTAGACGCGCTTAAAAATTTAGATTTAAAAACACGATAGGTATCAATAATACGAGAAATCAACATTTGCCACATTTATTGTCAGTTCGACCTTGGCTATGAACGACAAAGTAGACGTGCTTAAAAATTTAGATTTAAAAACACGATAGTTATCAATAATAAGAGAAATCAACATTTGCCACATTTATTGTCAGTTCGACCTTGACTATGTACGACAAAGTAGACGTGCTTAAAAATTTAGATTTAAATACACGATAGGTATCAATAATACGAGAAATCAACATTTGCCACATTTATTGTCAGTTCGACCTTGGCTATGTACGAAAAAGTAGACGTGCTTAAAAATTTAGATTTAAAAACACGATAGGTATCAATAATACGAGAAATCAACATTTGCTGCATATTGTAGGTATCTTGAGCATAAATACAATTTCGTTTCAGCAATGGAAAAAATTATTTCCATCCCAGTCACATCAAGTCATCTTGATTCCCTGGAATCTTATTTTATTCATTTGAATGCTGATTTTCTTGTTAATGGTTTTGTTTCTCCCCAATTTTCCATAGCGCATGGAAATGCATTTTACACTGATTTACCCATATCAGCCAGTGTTGTTTTCCTTGTTCTATTTTTAAACTCTTTTTCCTCTCTCGGATACTGTGGATATCTGAAATGCAGGACCATTTCAGTCATAAGCTCTTACGTGACGAGGCTGAATTGATTTATGACGCTAAAGATGATGTTCCCTTTTCTAGTGCGGAGGTTGATTGCGTAGTCAAAAATTTAAAGGTGAACAAAACTCCAGGATACGATAGAATAACGAATGAACTAATTAAAAATTTGCATGTTAGTTGTCCTTCTGTACTGATAACCTTGTTTAATGTTTGTTTAAATCTTAGTATTTTTCCGAAGATCTGGAAAAGAGCAAAAGTTGTACCGATTCCTAAAAATTCTGAGTTATCAAGGTCACATATTGATAACATTCGATGTATAAGTCTACTTCCTTGTTTAGGTAAATGTCTTGAAAAACTCTTCATAAATAGACTCAACTTTCATCTACGTCAATCAAGCCTCTTAAGTAAGGATCAGTATGGTTTTACACCTCAGAGGTCAGCTGAAGATGCTTTGATCCGGCTTTGTAATCTAGTTAGACAGGGTAAACATAAAAATTTTGTCACTTGTCTTATTTCCTTAGACATTAGAGGAGCTTTCGATAATGCTTGGTGGCCTGGAATTCTGCACTTGCTAAGACATCTCAAAGTTCCTAAGAATATTTTTTACTTAATAAAGAGTTTCTTGCACGGTCGATCTGCTGATCTTACTCTGGGCAATATCACAAAAAACTTTGTTTTGGAAAAGGGTTGTCCTCAGGGGTCCGTTACGGGACCTTTTATTTGGAACCTTATTATGAATGACTTGCTCTGTGGTTTATCAGAATTTCAAAATAGTTATAAAATTGCATTCGCTGATGATCTACTTATTGTTGTTCAGTGCAAGAACTTTAATGATGCTTGTGTTCTTTCTCAGAATATCTTGGATTACGTTTTTGAATGGTCGAAACTTTATAAGCTGGAATTCAATCCTTTGAAATCTAAAGTTATGATGATACATAAAAAGTCGATGCCGACTGATGTTATTCAGTTAACTCTTGGGAATGAACCTATTGAAGAAGTAAAGCAGATAAAGTATTTGGGAGTTATTGTTGATAATAAACTGCAGTTTAAGCAGCATTTATCTTATGTTTCCAGTAAAAGTGAAAAACTTCTTCTTGCTTTATTGCGAATTTCAAAAAATACTTATGGGGTTAAAACAGATGTTTTTAAATTAATATATAATCAAGGTATTGTACCACTTATTTCATATGCTTCAGGATCTTGGGGAAACTCTTTGAGAAAGAAGATTAATATTAGAATCCTTAGAAGAACTCAAAGAAGAATTCTTCTACGCATTATTCGGGGCTATAGAACTATTAGTTATGATGCGGTCTTTGTTATCTCTGGTCTTCCACCTATTGATTTAATTATCATAAATAATCTTGAATTAAAGGAGAAGATAAAAGACAACGATTGTCTAACCCTGGACGGGAAGCTTCCTATTTCATGTTTGCCCCACCCAGCATGTAGGAAACCTGTTATAATTATTCCTTATGTAAATAATGCTTTTCAGGCATATAAAACTATCTGTTTTACGGATGGTAGTAAACTTGATGGAAGGGTTGGTCTTGCTTTTGTAATTTATGAAAATGGAACAGAGAAGGTTACTGCCAAGCACCGACTACTTAATGAATGTTCTGTTTTCCAGGCTGAACTTTTGTGTATAAACCTGGTTGTTAAGTGGATACAAAATTCTTTTAGTGAAAACAAAATTTCTAAATACCTCATTTGTACAGATTCTCTTTCTTCACTTTTTCTTTTGCGTGACACGACTTCTACTGAGAAGCTTGTGGTGGAAATTCACTCGATTTTGAACGCTCTTGAAAACGTAACTATTCATTTTTCTTATGTTCGTGGCCATAGCGGTATTTTGGGCAATGAAAGAGCAGACCAATTGGCTAAGGAAGCTA
This sequence comes from Parasteatoda lunata, assembly GCA_949128135.1. Taxonomy (NCBI): domain Eukaryota; kingdom Metazoa; phylum Arthropoda; class Arachnida; order Araneae; family Theridiidae; genus Parasteatoda; species Parasteatoda lunata. The sequence continues at coordinate 32,344,868 of OX421976.1, read as the reverse complement.
CGTGTGGTGAAATAGACTTAAGGGTGTCTGTTCCAGCTTCTCACTGGAAGCGCATCGCTAGAGATAAAATCATTGCGGACTGGAATGCTGAATTTCTTTCTTCGCCTCGGTCGCTTTGGACGAAAAGGTTCTTTCCATCCATTTTTCACCGTTTGCAATGTAAATTCTTTGCAACTGATTTTAAATTAACCCAAATTTTAACAAACCATGGAAATTTTAAGAGATATTTATTTCGTTTCCATCTGGAGACCAGTGGAATTTGTGCTTGTGGTGATGCTGATGAAGATGCTGAACATATTCTTCTTCATTGCGATTTGTATGCGAGTGCCCGAATGAAATTAAAGACTGATTTGAGGCGTCTTTCTATTTGTTGGCCTCCTGTCTTATCAGAACTGGTCAAAAGTATTGAAAGTCTTGCTGCCTTGCGGAATTTTGTTTTTAATTTAAATTTGTAAATTTTTCTTCTTTTGTTTTCTACTTACAACTGTAAGCCTCATGTTATACTTTGTGGTGCATGAGGAGTTTTAAGTCGTTTTATAAGAAAAATATAGGTTTACTGATATACATTATTAAGTATTGCTTTGAATTGTTTCTTGATCTAAAACAAATAAATAAAAGATGAATGCGAAATACATGATTTGAAAAAACATACGGATTTATTAATTTTAAAAATAGGGAATGAAGAATAAAGAAAAAGTACCAATATTTAAAAAAAGCAGAAGTAGTTGTTTTTAAAAATATTTTAATTATTCAAAAATAAAAATGTTTTGCTATATAAAAGTTTTAATATGACTAAATTGCAGCCACATCAGTTTGAATATAACCGAATTGCTTTGTTATTTTAACTTATAATGCTTTTTTTGGAAATAAAACTAAAAAAATACATTTTTATGAATTAAACAATTCCACACAAATCCATCTATAAAATCGAATGACTACCAATCTGAATAAATAATTGAATTAAAATAGATTTTTATGAATTTAAGGACTTTACACAAATTTATTTATAAAATTGAATGACTAATAATCAGAATAATTGAATGACTTATAAAAAAATAATAAATTATTTTATAAATCAAGAAAAATGCATTTTATAAGTCTCATGTCTATTTTTAGAAATTATAGCTATATTCTATGCTTTTTTTTCTAAAGGTTTTAGCAATTTAACATTGCATAACAGTAAAACAATTTATGTACATGTGAGCACGAGCTCTGAGCAATGGGTGGAAATAGGTTGCAGGTATAGAAACTATTTTTTTTTTTAATATAAGGCAAGTCTAGGTTAGAAGACCGTAGATGAGAGAGGACAAGTGTAACTATCACCGATATTATAAAAAACTCCAGAAGAGATAGCTTCTAAGGAAGCACTTTAACTTGCCTAACAATTTGAAGTAAGCGTCGTTTTTCGCGACAACGAAAAGTAACTAAAATTCTAATGTTTATTTCATTTAGAGGTTAGATATTTTTCATGAATTAAGCATTTTGTTATTTTTCCTTACGTAGGGTTATTTTTTTCATCTTGCAGGACTTTTAATGCACACATATTGTTCAATCGTTGGTTTTGAGTAAAAAGCAAAGAAATATAATGGCTGAATGATTATGACCACTAATGGCTGGAGAGATGACTGTTTTTCATTGATATGTACAGACCTATCAAGAATTGTAGGGTCTTAAAAATTAAAAACTTTTAATAAACATAATAAAATAAGATGAAGTTTAGTATATTCGTATTCTCTCTCACGCTAAATATTTCCAAATAAGTAAATCTATTTGCGAAATATTTGGTTAAATATTTTCAATTTTTAAATAAATGTAAATTAAATATAATTTTTAACTTCTTATTTCAATATCGAGTCCACTTTTTAAAATTTTTTAAAGATCAGATAAAACCTGCATATTACATTCCGATTTCATAGACCTAACGTATTATATAACGTAGCGTATAACGTAACGTAGACTCTATGGGCCTAACTTATTATCTGATATGTTAGGTCCGAGAAAGAATCCACAAGAAAGAATCTTTATATTGACTGATTCAACAGATTAAGAATTCGAAGAATATTGGTGCATTGGCAATGGAGAAAAATATATAACCACATCTGAAAATGAAGATTGGTTGGTATCTGTAGAGGCTCCATGAAAAAAACAGTGAAATATTTGCTTTCATATTTTCAATAATTAGATAAATGCAAATAAAATGTAATTTTTAACTTCCTATTTCAATAATATATCTACTTTTTAAAAATTTTTAAGGATCATATTAATTCTCCATATTACATTACGATTCTATAGATCTAACATATTATCTGATAGATTCTATAGACCTAACATATTTTCTGATTAAACTACGTGAAAGAATCATTCATATTAACCTATTCAATAGACTAAGAATTTGATGAATATTAGTGCATTGTTTATGGAGAAAAATACAATACCACATCTGGAAATGATGACAGGATGATGTTGCAGTTGCTCCGTTAAAAAAGTAGAAACTTTGAAAATCTAAACAATTTCTTTTATGTTTTTCTCTTCATGTTTCATTTGTTTTCAAAAAACATGTTGAGGATAAGCATAAGAATTTAAAATATGCATAATCATTTCATTGCATATTCATCCTTATCTCTAGAAACTTCGATTTGAAAAAAAATATATGGCCATCTGCTCTGTACTTAACCTATTTAAATTAACCTAAGCGTAAGAGATAAAAATTATTCTGTTCAGTGTGTAGGTTTGAGAAAAAAGTAATAATTTTTAATTATTAGTATTATAGTTTTGAATTTTTACCACTTTACTACTATTTTTTATATTATGATTTATTAAAAGCTGCAGCACCTAAAATCGAACCAAGGACCACGGGATCAGTAGTTTGGCGCTTCGAAACATACTACGGATTGTGTGTGATCTTGCCGTCGAAATCAATTTAAGCTTTTTAATTCATTTCAGCTGTATTTCATAGGTTGCCAAGGTGGACCATATTATATTGTATGGCAACTTATTTTTCTATAATTTTGTGGCTTGATATACGGTAGGACATAAAATTAATATATATAATTAATATATATAACAAATAATATTATTATATTTGTTATATATAATTAATATATATAACATATATAACAAATATCTATAATTAATATATATAATTAATCTATTATACTTTTTGTTCCGTAAATTCTTGAAACTTGCTTAGAATAAATGCCATTTACTAAAATGCCCCTAATTTGTCTATAATTCTGTAGCTTAGAATAGCAGTACGTATAATTACCGTAATATACTTTGTATTCCGTAATTTATTTAAAGTCGTTTAAAAAAAGACATTTTCTAAAATTAAAAAAAAAATCGGTATTGATAGCATTTTGTTTTGAATTTCGAAGAATAAAGTGAAAAAGTGATTTTTAAAAAAAGCCACTACTACTCTTTTCTTATGCACCGAGTTTAGTTAACAAAATATGTTCTGACTGTGATTTAGGAAGCTTGGATTTATCATGAGATAAATAAATGCTGAAAGGAAACGAGCATTTATTTTATGTAGATTAGAGATCATAGCCTTTCATATTACTGAAGCAAAATGTTTATAGTATTAATATATCAGAATTGATAGCTAAAACAGCTTTTTTAGTTTTCTTTTTTATGTAATAATATATTTCGAAAGCTGCATTAAATTTTGAATATAAAATAAAGTATTATTTAAGTGACATTTTTATCTTCGAAAAATAGATTTCCGCATCCGAATTCTTGTCTTCCTTCGCATGAATTTCTCCTCGCATTATATATTGATAATATTCTATGTAATGTTATTCATAGACAAAAAAAACATCGCTTGTCAGCTATTTATTTGTTGTCATCTTTAAATTCTTAAAATAAAAAAAAGAATAATATCCTTAAAATGGTCGATGAGTGGAAAAATAAATTGCTGTACCCTTTGCTTATCAAGATTGTTACAAATCATCGGTGTAAACAAATTGGTTTCCAGAGCAGAAAACATTTATTTCTATCTACTTTTGTTTTCGTTAATTTGTTTTTTAAATCGCCGGTAATTTTGGGACAAGTTTGGGGACTTCCATATTTATTAAAATGAAAGTTTTTGATAGAAGATAAAACTACAAATTTGCATGGAAGTGATTAACGCTATTGTGATACTTAATAATGTATAAATGTTAAATAAACATTTTGATATATGTAACGAAATGTTTATAAACAATATTATGATACAAAATGATGTATGCATGTCAATATATAATTTATGTATAAATATTGACTGCGCATAGGTCAAAAATGTTTGAACTTTTGCTCAGGGACGTCATGGTCATGCCTAACAGTTGTAGTAATTTACTTAAAATTTTTTTTTGGATTCCCGCCATCTTAACACCAAAATTTATAACATATGTTTTAAACTGAATATTATTAAAATATAGCTTTTGAGATATAGTTAATTTAGTACAATTCAAGATGATAGCTGATAGGAAAATTGTAACATTTCGAATTCTATATTAATTATTATTTATTTTACTTTCAGAAAGTAATTTTAATTCTTTTTGTTTTACTTTAAGTTTTTTTTTTATTCTTAACAATACGTTACAAAAATATAAAAATATAAATAATAATAATAATTTTTGGTTAACCCACTGACGGTTCTGCACGTAGAAAGTCGTATTTTAACCTGCAGTCTTCACTGCATAGCAAAACCGGTTTTCCAATGTTAATAGATAGGGGAATTGTGTGTAGGGGAGAAACTTTCTCCCAATTTCGCCCATTTCCTTAACCGCCAGTGGGAGAGTTTTTGTTAAGACCCTGAACTCACTCATGTGTTGCAAATATTTAAGCTAATTTGGGTTTACATAAAAGGTCATTTTTTAGAGAAAAAAATGTTTTTAACTGTATCTGTAATATATTTGAATGGCATTTTGTCCTGAAATTTGAACATCGAAGCATTTATGAGGTATTTGTTTCTATTAGAATAAATGGCGAAGAATAATCCAACATAGTAATTTATTATGCCATTAAACTAATTTTCATTTCTTATTTCTTATATTCCTGTAAACTAGTGTTTCCCAAAGTTTCCCACACGTACCCCCAGGGGTACGGGAACAGTTTAGCGGTGGTACACGTCTTCATGTGAAATATCTTGCAACAAAGGAAAATTTAAAAAAATTTTATTTAAAAATAAAGCTGGTCATGAAAATTTACGATTACGTATTTTTCTATTGGCTATTTTTTGCAGGGTTAACAGTTAATAACTAGTGGTATCAACAGCCAGTTGTGATTTTTAAATTTTGTGCAATATTTTTATAGTAAAAATACATTCATTCTTTTATTAGTAGTACACAGCGTTACGAAAAAATTTAAAAAGGGTACACAAAAGTCATAAGTTTGGGAAACACTGCTGTAAACTATTACCGTTTGATATAAGTATTGATTTAAATATTATTATGTCAAATCTCCTCCTTTTATTTCACTTTTTAACTCTTGTTTGCTCATTTCAGGAATTTTATTATCTTGAAATTCTTTCAACATACTTTACTGACATAATTTTATCTAAGATATCGAAAAATTCCTGATAAATTTCAACACAGCATCTATTTGATTTAAATCTTTAATATGTTTGCAAAGTCATAGGACAAGAAACTTAATTTAGATATGCGTTCGTAATTAAATGAAAATAAAAGGGAATTCTCCTTGATTTCGGAAATTAGATTTCTCAAGTGTCTCTTATAAACTAAGTGAATTATATCTTAATGAGCTATTTAGAATTATCTTGTGTCTAAAGAAGGCACAGTTAATTTCACTCTGTAGTCAATAATTCAAGCATATCTTTTCTCAAATGAGCTTTCAAGTTAGGACATGAATGGGTACAGTATCTTATATTCACTACACTCTAATGGAACTTCCTTCGAAATATGAATAAACAAAAAGCATTTGTTTTGAAAGATATATCTTAAGGAATTACTTTGTTAAAAGAATTTGAGAGAATAATTCAGCAAAATATTATTTTGAATTGTTACTAATATTTAGTACTGACGTTTTCTAGAAGTTGGCTTTCAAGTAATTCTTTTACTGTCATATTGCTATATTCTGCGAAGTAATTTGCTTAATACAATGTATTGGAAGTATTTAGATACTTAATTACTTAAATAATTCAGCAAAGCATTATTTTGATGAGTGACTAATATTTGTTGCTAATATTTTAAAGAATTTATTTACCATAATGCAGTGCCATTTCAATTGATGTATTAATGATATAACTAAAATGCGCAAATACTACGTATAACTACGCTAATATATAACTATAGCAAAATATTATATGAATTGGCTACTGATAAGTGCTTCTGACGCACTCTAAGAAATAAAACTCTGACTTTTTACGATATAGAACTATATTTTGCAAATTTCGAAAATTTTTTCCTCACATGATGCCTCACGAAACGGGAACTCTCAAATGTATGATGAAAATGTTTCCTTAACTCGAAAACTCCTCGTGTTTTTTTTTTTTTTTTTTTTGAAATATTTCTTTACTATTGACGAAATTTGTTTTCTCGAAGAAGGGATGATAATTATTATTGACGAAATGTTCGCTGGTAGTGTATACCAGAAATTTTGTTACATCAAAAACGAATAAAGTTTCATGGAATTTGAGTATGCATTTTATTTTTGCAGTGCATTTTCCAGATTTTCACTTTTATACTTTTAGACCTTTTACTCCAACTATTCTCTTAATTGATGTGATGATGATGTAATTAATGTGATGATGATGTAATGTAATTAATTAATTTATGCAAATTTTAATTACATAATAATTGAATAAACAAAAATAATATGATGAAATTTGAAATAACATTTACACTACTGTTTACTAAATTCGAAACTATCATTGTGTTTTCCTTCTTCTTCACAAACCGTTTCCATAGCAACTAAGTCTTACGTGACTTTATTCTTTTCATCAAAGCTCAGAGATATGGATGAATACAATCCTTTGTTTCAATAATTAGCAGTCTTTTCAAATTACATTTAAGAGTTTTTCCCTTCAGCAAAACCTACTTTGAATATATAATATGACACTGTGAACAATTTCAGATCTAACTACGGTATAAAGTACCGGCATTTTTGGTGCATCATCCGTAAGATCCCTTCATAAAATATGCTGTAATTTTTACAGTGAAATTTATTTAATTAAAATGATTGAGCATTTTTAAGGTAATTATTTCTGTAAAACTTGTTTTATATAAAAGTTTTTGTTTCATAAAGTGTTTCGATAATAGTGAATTTTACGGTAAAAAGTACTGACACCCAAAGTACCGGTACTTTTTATCATAATTTTATCCGGAAATTTATACAGTGTACCTAGATTTTAAAGAAATAATATTTATGTTTACGTTATGGTTAATTATTGAAACATTACATCATTCAAATTAGATTTGAATAATAAATTTTATCTTAAAACAAAATTGTCCTAAAACAAGTTAAAAGCAATAAATTCAAATACCGAAAATATTGGACTCAAAAAACCAAAGCATTTAAACCTATAAAAATGATTTTAAAAACAAATTAATAAAAGTAAACAGTTACTAGTGCAACCTTCATCTATGAAAAGGTACCCCATCATAGAATCGAGTTAACATGTCTTATATACTAGCGAATTGTAATCGTAATTTTGTAGTCGTAGATACCCTACAGTACTCCCCCACCAGAATTATATCCGAGACAGAATTCGATGAACTGATACCACTAGCCGAGTCATTGCTGTTTTTTTTGTGCGAAGCCGGAAGAGCTGTATTAAGATCACCGTACTCTTTTTGCGTGCTGAATGTGAGAGCCGTATTAAGTTCACGGTCGTAGTTAACAGTCGAGTGTATGCTGGCCGACGTTGTGTTTTATCGAGACTGAGTAGCAACAGCGCTAGGAGGTGGATAATGTTGCAGTCAGAAGTAGCAAGTCAACTGTTTAATGTGGATAATCCATCGAAGTAGGCGTGTTCAGATCGAAGTGGGCGTTACTGTAAGGACAGGCGTGTTCATATCGAAGTGGGCGTTTCTGTCGAGGAAGGCGTGATCACTTCACGTCCGAAGATCACCAAAGTGGAGGTAGTAGTTATAGACCTTGTCAACGGTCATCTATGAAAAGGTGTGAACAACTTCTCGACTTATAAATGATAAAAAAAAAAGTAAAACGATCCGGTAAATGAGAAACTGAGTTAAGAGAGTCCGTGATTGAGACAACACGGGGTATAGAAAGAAAATGCGGATAAACACAGCATGTCTCTGTTTAAAATATTTCATATTCTTATAAAAATATGAACTAAGACTAAAGATTGCGAGACATGCACGGTGAAAAAATTCTGGTAAAATTACCGTACTTTATAGCAATGACATTTCTAATAAAGAATAACCGTATTTCTAGTAATAAAAATTAAAATCACCTTCATTTGGTAATATTTCCATTCGTAAGGTAACGTCTTACAGGAAAACCAGAAAGTTTTCAAAATTATAGTATCTCACATTTAGTAGAAAGTATACTAAAAGAAATCTTACTGAATAAATGGTTTTTATGTCATGCTCCAAGTTATCTTACAATTATTACAACATTTATCATATTTTGTAGAACCATATTTTATCATGAATTTTACCGAAATCATTACCAAAGCACTTTGCTAAGAATTATTGAGTTTTTTGGTGCACCCATAAAACAGAACCACTATAAATTTTACCTCTGCCTGTAGTTTAGATCTGTGGTTTTAGTTTTTTTATCAGTGTGTGCAGACAAATGAATGAATATATTTTAAACATTGACATTATCATAGACATTTTAAAGAAAATAAACTAAAAAGTAAATTTAACTAAATAAATGGTTTTTATGCCATGCTCTAAGATATCATAATGAAATAACAAATATCACTACATTTATCCCATTTTATAACTCATTGTAGAACCATATTTTATCGTGATTTCATTACTAAAGAGCTTTGGGAAAAATACTCGAGCTTTCTGGGGATCCCATAGAACGAGAAACACGATAAATTTTCCATATACTAGTAGTTTAGACTATAATTTTTTTATCAGTGTAAACAGACTAGAATGAATGACTAGATTTTAAAAATTGAAATTATCGAACTATTATACATATCACATATAAGTGATACAGGAAATCAAAAAAAATGTATGAATTTTTTCAGTTTCAAATTAATATGTGTGACCTCTTAATGTTTGCATGACAATCAATCTCTTATTAAGCTTGTTCCCAAAATTTTGTTGCTTTGCACAATCAATGGCTACTAATGCTATGTATATGGGCTAATCTCAGGAATCATTAACTTATATTTCTTCAAACTTTTCTTATAAACGTCAAACCGTAACCATCGAAAATTGAAAACAAAGGTATACAATCCAATTCTGCGAGTTTTATGTTAGTGATATTCCAAAAGCTTATTTAAAGTAGAACAAACTTGTATCATTAGTTTAACTTGTAACACGCAGATTTGGATTGTATACCTTTTTGTTTTTCAATTTTCGATGGTTACGGTTTGACGCGCCAAAATTTGGCGACAAACTTTAAGTGTTTGCAAACGTCAATATTCACGAAAAATATCATTCAAGAAAATATGACAGTACAGCTGAGCTACTAAATTATGTTTTTAGTGACTTTCAGTTTTTCTTAAACAGAATACATATTGAAAAAAAAAAGTATGTTAAATACTCTAAGCGACACTCATGAAAAGTTGTCAAATGTAGGATTGAAGAAAGAAATGAAAGCCAAAAGCAAGTTACTCGCGATCAAAACTGTACGTATCTTAAAGTTAGTAATGCATAGTTATTCCTGTAATTTTATTAGAATTAATTATCGCTTATTATGTTATATATTTATAAGAAAAGTTTGAAGACATATAGGTTAACGATTCTTGAGATTCTCCCATATGTGTTCTCTGAATTTTAGCGGTGTTTTTGAAAAAAATATGTGTGAATCGTTTCTGGTCTGTAAATGACAAAAGAAGGAAAACGGCAGGGTAAATCAGGAAGGGAGTAAAAAAAGCTTGTTGCTAATGAGACAAGAAGAAAACCAAGAAGAGACTGATGAAGAAAACATTTTTGAGTGAAATATTTCATGTACCTGAATTAATTTTAAAGTTCTTTTATTTTAACCACTTTTTTTTTAATAAAGAATATGTGTTAAAGTGAAGATTGAAAATTTTTAATGATTTAATGCAAGTATAAAATAAATTAAGTCAATCTATAAAACTCTGAGTAAATTGGAGGGAGAAATATGTAAAAAAACTTTTCGCAGTGTTGAAAGTTTAATTGAAATCATTTCTCCCCATTAAGTAATAATATAACAATGCAAGCTTAATGACTTGCCCAACGCAATCTCAGAAAAGAGCTTTACAGCAGCAATATCTAGATTTGTAATTATTCCAAATTCCGATAAATTATCTTATACAGATCTAATGACGAAAGAGCTTCGATAATTGTAGCGTTCAATTGAACGAAGTTTTCATCATGAGAATTAGTAATTACTTAACATAATCTACGAGTATTTGATTGGAATTCTCTAATACGATTAAAGTATTTATTGATTTTGTACTACCACCTTTTGTCCAAGGATTAATATTGAAGTGCTTACACAATGAAATGGCATCAGCTCTTTAATTAAATAAATTATTCAAAATTGCAACTGGTATATGTTTGTTTAATTTTTCTATTATTTTTAAAACACAAATTCTTTTGAAATAAATAAATTTCATATGATCTGAAAGATGATTAATATGATATTCGGATTGACCAGTATTTAGAACTATTATAATTTTGATCATATAAAAAAAGTAGCCCACTTCCCAATTTTAAAAACAGATGATGAGGTAATTAAAAGAAATTAGAATTATCGGAAAAACTCTACAAAATTTTCAATTAACGCAATGGCTTTAAACTAAGCGCATGTTATGTTTACTGAGCATATTACTAGTTCGTGCACATAACATGTTTCACTTAAAACATGCTATGTTTACGAAGCTGTTTTTGTAATGGCTCAAATCTATATTATTTCAAAAAAAAATATCTTCGCAAAAGCTGGTATTGGAAATTTCTTTATTTAATATAATAAAAAGATATATATATATATATATATATATATATATATATATATATATATATATATATATATATATATATATATATATATATATATATATATATATATATATATATATATATATATATATATATAAATATAATATAAAGACATAGCCAATGGAAAGGTAGAGTGAAAAGATAAGACATAGCCAAACGCAGAAGACTTCTGGCTAGTAACGCTCAAAACAACCTATCAAATTGAGAACGCATGTGTGGGAAAAGATAATAATTTTTAATAATGCTACCTGCAGAAATGTTACAACTAAACTTACGAGCTAAAGCTTGTTACGATTTTTATTTTGAATTGAATGTGTGAAATATATTGATCAGAGTTTACTTTAAAATACTCATTTGTTTTTACTTGCTTTCAAAAAATCGTTCAGCCAGAAATATTAATTAACTGTTCATATTTGTTTCAGATATTTCTTAAATAATGCATAAAAGTGCAAATCATTGGTACACAAAAGGATGTGAAAAGAAATATAAACGAAAAATGTCCATAGCTAGGTTTAGTGAATATTCAGAGATGTATTGTAAATAATTTTTAATTTTATTGTTTTTACCTTATTTTTTTTTATGACATGTCAGACAAAAATGTTTATTAATCATTGATAACATAATTATTTCATTTTATATTTGTGTTTTGATTAGTATTCAGTATGACAAAAAATTAAATTGCTTAATTTATTTTGTCGAATTTCAGTTACGTATGTTTTTGTTATATAATTTGCTTTTTGTCTGATTGAAACTAAAATATTTTGTCAGTTAACAGTATTGAAAATAATTGAGTAATTACTTGCAATGGTATTTGCTTTTGAAATATTACTTAGAATCAACTTATTAGTATTACATGTTTTAATTTGTTTGTAATTTTTTAAAGTTTTTTTTCCATCAGGTTTTAATTGTTTTCAGGGTAAAAATATACTTGAGGGTGCCCCTTGGCGAAATTGGTGACTTATGTTTAGCGCCATACCCGTTTGCGCGGAATACCGTGGTAACAGAAATGTCGGACAAAACATAATGATATTTCAATAAAACATTGGAAAATTTAAACAGAAACATGGGCCAAAACTTTATAAAATTGCAATGAACCCAATTTAAACAAAATTAATATACCCAATAAAATGCATTTTGAAACGAAAGAAAAATTAATGGAGTAAACACAGAAAAAAAAGGAAAAAAGCAACAACTCACTTCTTCTTTGGCTTGAATATCTTCAGATTTAAGTACACAGAATTATCTAATGACAGTTAGATACCGTCTAAATTTATCATGAATAGAATCTGCTTACCCCCATCATCACATAAATTTCGAGAAATACGAATCGAAAATGGCGTTTGTGGTACCGGACTGGCGGTGACATTTTTTTGTAAAGTCCCTTTTTATGACTGCCCACATACCTTCGATCTTATTGACCAGAAGCAAAAGTACCCTTACCAGCCGGTATCCAACTTAGAACTAACAGACCTCTGAAATTACATATACCGTTGAACATCTAAATATAAGGCTAAAGTCTAAACCAATCAGAATCACGATTGGGTTTCAACATCGCCAACTTGGTGATCACAACTTGGCGAGAATCAAAGGACACCTTCAAATATAGTCTACCGGATCAACAATATTTTGAGTTTGGCTCTGCCACGCTTGCTTCGAATACAGAGTTTAATCTCCGGCTAATGCCCTATAGTAATGTGTTAAATAAAATTGCTTCCTAGCTTTATATATATTGTTTGTATTGAAATATTGTTTATAATATTATTTGTATTGAAATTGCTTTATATAAGTTTATAATGTTGATAATAAGCACCTCTGACATTTAACAATCCTATCATATTCTCTCTATGTGATGTTGGAGTAGAAAAATTGCCAGATAATCTCCAGGAAAACGACTTTAAGTCTGTTCGCGAAGCGAACAAAAATGTAATTGCATAGCAATTATCAGGGATTGGCGAGCGGTAGTGAGCAGAGGGAGGAGCCCTCTGATATATATATATATATATATATATATATATATATATATAGAGAGAGAGAGAGAGAGAAAGAGATACTAGCTGACCCGGCAAACGTTGTTTTGCCATATGAATTATTTATAGAGTATGAAAATATATCTTATTTATTGTAAGTGTGTGCGTATGTGGTATATGAGTGGAAGAGGAATGGAGCGCTATAATTTTAAATTTTTCTTATAAATTATATATACAACGAATTCTGAAAATATTAGTCAAAGATATTAATCTCTTAGTGCAATGCAGTGTACAATATTTTTTATCATTCCATCTTTAGCTAACACAAATAAACTGGATGGTTTGCCCACTCGAGAGCATGCCACGTATAATTGTCCGTGTGAAAAACATGGTGTGCTCAAATCTAAGACACAAACAGACATTGTTTGACCTTGCCATTGCAAATGCCAATCTAATGGGGAACTGAATGCGTTTAAATTGAATTGGCACATCTGTGGGTATAATAGAGATTCGTGGAAGTAATATACTTTCACCCCCGAATTTGTCATTTAAAATAATGACATCGATAACTTTATTCATTAATTTTTTAACGACTAATCGCGTGCCGTTGCACAGCCGTGGTGGGCTCAAATTGCGGAGCAAAATAACCGGAGATCCATCTTAGGAGAATACTAAATTATGCGGTGGTATGCCTGGTGAATCCAATGAGTTTAAAAACTCTGTTGGAAAATTTGCAGCTTCAATGGGATCGCAAAATGCAACAATGGTTTTATATGTCACCAAGTTACCTGGCAATAACTGTTGTATCTTCAGATTCAATTCGTTAACGTCCACATTTTTTGCAGCTAAAATCGCCCATTCTGCCAGCCACTCATGATGAATGTATTGTGTGTGTACATCGTGAAATATTAGGTTAATGAGAGCACCTTGTGAATCAATGATTGTGCAGAAATCGTCCGGTAATTTTATGCATTCAGTCTCATCCTTAGTAACTTTTCCATCACCGATGTCTAACAACTGTTTTGAGAATGTTTCAGCAGATGGATCTGAAGCATTCGGACGTGCATTTTTACTTTTAGTTGAGCTTTTTCAACATTACGCCTTCAGTCTGCCTTGGATTGACTGTAAATACTCTCCCCTAGACGTTTGATTTGAATAAGCCGGAACATGCATCAATCGGTGTGCCTTGTTTGCGGGATGTCTATTTTTTTGTTTGGGCCTATGTGAAATAGTGTGGTACTTCTGAGTAGAGTAATGTTCACGCAAAGGCACCAAAAGCATTCGCAAGACTTACGCAGTTCAAAACATTTACTGACAGTAGTTTTTTGGTGGATTTATAGCTCGGTCAATCGCTGTCTCGTTCGTGAAATATATGTTCTTACCGTTTTCAAGATGGACGGCTAAATGAATAACGGTTGGATCCCGTTCATGAATTGGGAAACCAAAGACATGCCAAACAGCTTCACTGGAGCTGATGTACCGGCCAATTTGCTACAGCGTTATTTCATCGTTGTTATTCACTGGAAGAGCAGTCACATTGATATTTTCAACTCAAAATACTGCCATATCACTGCCTTTATTAACTTACTTGCAACTATATTTGATGCTCTTCTCTTAAGGGTGAGCATAAGTATTCGAGTTTAATATGACTTATTGCAACGTGCGTGAAGATTATTTTTGATTTGTTATGTTTCTAAGTTTAGTTTGGATCCGAATACGATTAAATAAAGATACATTTAAAATATACATTAAATTTGTCCAAAAAATGAAAATAAAATTAGTTATAAACCTATTCTCAGACCTACTAAATATACATATAAAATTTCATCAAAATCGGTCAAGCTGTTTAGGAGGAGTTTAACCACTAAAACTGTGACAAGAGATTTTTATATATATAGATATATAGATATATATATTTATATATTTTAGTGCTTCTTACACTATTGTACTAATATATTTTGCGTTGGGGCTATATTGATACAATATTGGAAAGAACTCCTTCGTGCGGATATAAACGTGTGAGCTAACGATGAGATTATAAATTTTTTCCTTGATTTAAAAAAAAAAAAAAATACGTTGTTTTATTTTAGTAATTTTCCTTTCTCCTTTTATTACTCTGCAATTTTTTCCATGTTTTCGTGTGTGTCTCAGTGTTTGTAGTCGTCCAAGCCTGGAAGGAACATATCAAATGAAAATTTGTTTGATCGAGATCCATCCACATTTAAAAAAATTTGTGATAAAAAATTTCCCTTTGCAAAAGAACCTATATAAATCTAGGAAGGAACCCAGGAGCCTATAAAAACCAGGAAGGACCTTATGCAAAAATATTGCGAATAAATCACATATTATGCACTTCTAGTTTATGGAATAGGAAAATTGCAATACTGTATAAAAATACTAAACGAGGTATTAATTTTAAAGATTTCTAAAAAAATATTTAAATTAGAATAACTTACTGAAACGATTCAAAACATTATAATGTTTATGTCGAATTTGATTCAATAATTATGCGAAATCAAACTGTTTTTAAGTCACTATTTTTGTAGTCATCCATAGAGTCCTTTAAATTAAGTTAAATTAAAACAAATATTTTTTTACCACAAATGAATGCTTTAATCATTTAAATTTAAACTTTAGTAGGCTCTGATTCAAAAGAAAGGATTTTCGATAACAGATATCACCGTTCTGAAAACAAAACAAACTCAGGCAACAAAATATCAGAATAAATCTTTAAACAAATGCATCGGTAAATAGTGGATTTGCTCCCTAATGCCCTATTGATTTGCTTTTACGGTAAATAAAGTATTTTCACTCGCTTTATGTGTTTCGATTTGTTCGAACATGGGATTCAGAAGATTTTAACATCTTGTTCTTATGTCATGTCTGTAAAAACATGCACAAAGAGTAAAGAAGCGGAAAACATAAACGACGCTGATAAAATAAGTAAATATTTTTCAAAAGAATGGATAAATGGTTTGAAGTAGATTTGTACTCGTATTTCTTTTTGTTTTTACAATTTATAAGTATTTGTCTTTTATCAATATTTTTAAGCACACAGAAAAAAATTCTGGTAAAATTACCTTAAAGTATGGTAATCACTTGTATGGTAAGAAAAATCTTCTTCTGATAATAAAATTTAAAATATCCGGTATTTAAATAATTTATTTGATAATTTTCCCATTCCATATGGTTTACAATAACTTTTGATTTTCAAAATTTTAGTTTTTATTACCTTACATTTAGTGAAACATATTACAATTGAAAAGTAAATTTAACCGAATAAATGTTTTTCCATGCCGTGCTCTAGAATATAATGATAAAATTACTAAATTTTATCACACATTACTGAGTCATATTTTATTGGGAATTTTATCAAAATCATTGCCAAAGCGCTTTGGTAAAAATAACCAGTCTTTATAGTGTTTCCATACAGCCAAAAACACTGCAAATTTTACCGTATTTCGGTAATTTTGACCATACTTTTTTAATGTCAGTGGGGAAACACTACAGACAAGGGAATGACTGGATTTTAAACATTAACCTTTCCAAAACTACTGTACATATTACATTAAGTGATATACCAAATATGAAAATGTATCAATTTTAATCAGTTTCAATTTCGGATATATGACATCACAATATTGTCACGACGAACATTTAATATGTAATTAAGTTTGTTCACCCAGAGTTTATAGCTTTTTTACTTTCAATGTTCTCAAATTCTACAAAAATGTGTTCTCTAAGTTCCATCAGTTTTTTTATTGCAGTGATTGAAAAATAGTGTTTTTGACATAAAATGAAATGGCGTAGGTGTAAGATCAGGGATCTTGGCGGCCATTTGATTAAGGGTAGATTACTTGTCTCCGTACATCTCCTGCACTGTTTTGTTTTTAAACCAGCAATGACTCAGTGAAAAAAATCAGCAAGAACTTTAAGAAAGTATAATTGATGCAAAATGAACCGTTGACTTAAAGAAATTAAAATAATAAATAAAAAATAAAATGTGAATTTCTTAATTAGGTGTTAATTGCATAATTACAAGATTACTTCTAGATAATTTGTAGTTGAAAAGAAGATTGACGAAAAAGAATAATTGAAAAAAAAATAAATAATAAATGTTCTGTAATATGTGTAATAGTATCGAAAATATAAATACGAAAATTTTGGTAATTTATTTGTGCTCAGCATATACAAAGAAAGTTACAGATATTAGTAGGAATTGGTTAGTTACTATGCAAAATTTCTTCAAAATAAAATAAAAAAAGAAACTTTTAAAAAATTATTTAGTTTTTTTTTTCGATTTTACAATGTGAAGAAAATTTTAATGACATTGTAGTGAGCATATTAATTGTATCAAGGATACCTTTTTTTAGATTTTTTACAATTTAAAGAAGAAGAGTCGTTACTTATGTATGCCCAAATACAACTTGTTCCTGTCGAAATAATAACGAAGAGTAATCGTAACAAGAAAAGAATCATAAAAATAATGAGGACAGATTTATTAAAAATGAAATTCCATTCAATCCAAAAATGGAATTTTCTGCAAGTTTAAATTCTTGATATATTTTTTGAAATAAAAAAAATAATTATTTCATGGTTATTTTAGTGTGTTTATGAATCTCTCCAGATCTTAATCCCATAGACAATATATGTTATCTGCAAATCAAGACTTGTAAAAATAGATTATATTCTGGAATTTAGCCTGATTTGTTTGTTGGTTTAAGAATAATATAAGGATTTATGAAAAACTATTTGTTCCCAATATACTATGGTTTCCAGAAATTATTTTTGATTCAAAAAATACACAAGCTACAGCACTGAGAAAAAAAAAATTACGGTCAGAACTACTAGAATATGATAACATTTATTGTGTTTCTGGTAATTCCCGATAATTTTTACCGAAGCACTTTTGTACTTATTTTGGTAAAATTCGCAATAGTATTAGGATTTATGGCAATAATATATGAATCGCAATTATACATGGATACATAAAAATTATTTATTTGGGTAAATGTACTCTTCAGGTTTTAATTTTTTTTCTATGTGTGGTTATAAGAACTATAATTATGAAAACCAGAATTTACGGAAAACCGTTAACATATGAAATGAAAAATTACCAAATAGGTGGATTAAAAATGGTGGATGAATATATTTGTTTTATTTACCAGATTTTTTTTACAGGAAATGTAATTAACGTACTACAGAGTAATTTTGCCAAACTGGTTTCCTCCTTGTTTATTTGTGCCTTTGTCTGTGAACTTTAATATTTTTATAATTATGCTTTAATATCATATAATATTTAATCCAATAAATCAATTGTTTCGTATTCTTATATGTTGTTTGGAAAAAAATGTTTAACAAGTGCTCAGTGCCACCATTTCAAAAAGATTCTTTGTGTCAAATAATACTAATTAAATAATAATACTAAAATTTTCTAAAACTTGTGTTGTCTAGAAGAACAATGGAAAGGAAAGTATTATTTAATAAGGAAATTGCAGTTTAATTGCGTCTTATTTTGTCAAATGCATGTTTGATAGCATGAAACAATCCATAAACATTGCAGAATTCCTTATATATGTAATTAAAAAGTTATTTACCTGTGTTTTTCTGCTCATTGTTTCGTTATTTCTTGTAAGATATATTTAACTAAGCATTAACTAATTTAAGAATGAAAGTGATACTCTATTTTATTCATCTGTGAAATTTTTTTCAATCCATATTTTAAATAAACTAATTTTATTTAGTATGAGTTAAGCTGCACTATGAAAAAATACTCATACATATTTAACTTATAAAAATGAAACTGAAAAATTTTCTGAATATACAAAATAAATTATGAAACTTATAAAAAATTAAAAGAATTTGTTTAAAGCTGGTTTTTGAATACCACGGATAGGAAGCATTTTAACAATGCTTTCGAAAAATTCCTGGTTTGAATATTTAACATTTCAAAATTTATGTAGCGTAAATTAACTGTTTATTGAAATCTCTTATACATTTCTTTAACTAATAAAAAAGAAATTGAAAATTTTCTGAATGAAGATCTGGTGAAGAATGATAACAGTCGTAAGATTTTTCGAAAATTTTGCATTGGAAAATAGTTAATTTAATTACTGGTAACAGTGACACTGTTATTAGCATTTTATGATCCCGATATAATAATGGTGTAAATTAAGTTCCCTTACATGCAAGTTAATTTTCGTATAAGAGCTTTACTACTGTAATTCTCATTTCTTCTTTTACTACTTTTTAGCTTCTTTAACAAAAGTTCAAACCATTATGTCTTTGCTTTACGTGCAATAAAAAACAAAACAAACATTTCCTTAAAACAGCTACATATATATGTTTAAAATCAAATGTATGCTAATTTTTTTTATTTTTTTTATTGTAGTATGCTTATTTTGAAACTTGCGATTAGAGATCTTAATTTAAAATACATAAGTAAATAAAGTACTTTAAAAATATGAAATTACATTTTTTAACTTTACAGTCTAAACGCGATTTCATTGGCAAACTTAAATATTAATGACATTCAGAAATATTTCGTTTTTAGATGTTCAAAGGTATCTCATGGATTTTAATTCTATTATGGAATTTGTTCTATTATTCTGCTATTTTCATGAAAATATATATGATAATTATTAACTTTCGCTTTCTGTTAAGCATACTTCAACAAATTAAAAGAAAACAAAGGTAAATAATTTTAGCAGTAAGTTTAGTGCTATATTTCCATACTTCCAGATTTAATCGTTAAAAAGAATGATTGAACTGAAGCATTCAGGAAAAATTCTGAACTTAACTTATTGCTTCGTTGGATAGATATGTGCTAAACAATACTATTAATTTCAAAGACATTATTAATTTAAAGGACATTATTAATGTAAAAGGACAGTAATATTAATTTTGAGTATATTACAAGGACAGTATTATTAATTTGCGGACATTTCAAGGACATTTCAAAGAAATTCCAAGGACGATATTTTTAATATCATGACATTTCAATATTAATTTTAAAGGCGTAAATAAATATTTTTAAACTTTCCTTACACATGTTACAGTTACACAAATATATTTAATAAGAGGACAGCTTACCATCAGACTGAAATTTTATGGCGATTCTGAAAAGGGTAGATGTGTCTCAAATATTTCAGATAGTTGTGAACTTATTTCGATCGCATTTTTCAAGTGATATATTTTGTTTACATGTGATATTTTTTTAATCATAAAATATTATTTTTAACTACATTCCAAATAAAGTAATGAATCAGAGGACTATTGATGAGTTTAGTCAACTAAAGATATTTTATCAAATTTAATTTTCTGACAAGAATCGCTGGAAACTTGAATTTTCCTTTATTATTTACTGTAGAGTACTGTAAGCATGATAGTGTGGGGATTTTAATTATAGAGTATGTCAACCTTCATCTATCAAAAGGTACCTCAAGATGGAATTAAGTTAACATGTCTTATATACTAGTGAATTGGTATTTAATATTTACAGTGGTAGTTACGCCACATTACTCCCCTTCCAGAATTTTATCTGTGATAGAATTCGATGAATGAAAACCACTAGTTGATTCATGCTATTTATTTATTTCAATTTTGCTAATTATTTTTTTTTCTTCATAGCATTTCGCTCGTTATTATTTTTTTTCTTCATTTTTTGTTTATAGCATTTTTGCTCATAATATATTTTTCTCCTTCATTTTTTTTATTAACCGGGAGACATTATTTACTGCACCGGATTTTTTTTCTTCCTCTCTTTAAGCAGTATATTTTTAAGCAAATCAACTGTTTTTTTTTTTTTTTAAATGTGCATCATCCATCAACGTTGAGGAGTTCATATCACGTCCGCTGGTCGCCAATGTGGGGATTTATAATTATAGACCAGGGGTGGCCAAGCTCCTTGATAGTCGAGCCATTTTTCAAAATTTGAATTTTTCGCGAGCCGCAATTAAATACGTATTTAAAAGGTAAGCAAAAAAGGTATGAAAAAAAAAATTTTTTTTCACTGAAATTATATTTATTGAAAACATATAAATAAAAGTACAAAATATGTGTATTAAATTTAAATATTAAAAATTAAACACATTCATTTTACTTCTCTTGATAATTCTTTGAAATTTGGTGTATAATAGGTGACTGCACTTCTCAGTAATATTTTGAGATGCTCGTTAGTTAATACTGATCCGTGTTTGGATTTCACGAATTATAAAGTGGAATAAAATGGTTCACATAAGTACGTTGCTTCGAATACTGAAATAACTTTACAAGCAGCCTTTTTTTAATTCAAGATACTTCGATTCTGGTAAAAATTTCCAAAATTCAATAATCGAAGTCGATTTATATTTTAGATGTAGAGCTCAATCTTCTCGCATCTCTATTAATTCTAATTCTCCAGATGACAAACAAATCTAATCAAACAAATCTACAAAACAATTTAATACGTTGTAGCTAGGTAACCGTCTAACAATGCAAAAGAAATTAATGTCATTAAAAGATCTTCTTCCTTTAATTCTTTAAGTTGAATCTAAGAAACTTTTGAATTATCGATGATTTTTTGCATTGATGCGAATGTAATTTATAATATGTAACACTGCTTTCATAACATCAGAATATTTTTAATATTTTGTAAGAGATGTTCTCGGTGAATTATGCAGTGAATCGGTATGAATTGTGGAATTTGAGAATCATCTCTTAAAATCCCAATAAGACCGATTTTTTTACCCAGCATTGCCGGAGCTCCATCAGTTACAATGCTTACAAGTTTATTAAGAAGCAAATTAAAAGTTTTCATTATGGAATCTAATGCATTTTTAATATCGACACCTCGGGTTGACTCTTGAAGTGCTAATAAATCAAATAATTCTTCTTTAACAACGAAGTCTGGTGAAACAAAACGTATGAAAACTGCCAATTACAGAAGAACTATGATATCTGTCGATTCGTCAAGGAACAATAATAATTTTTTTAAAAAATATATAATAGCATAAAAATGAATAGGGAACTCGGGTACATTTATCGAGAGCCACAAATATTCCTTCAAAGAGCCGCATGTGGCTCGCGAGCTGCAGGTTGGCCGCCCCTGTTATAGACTATGCCAACCTTCATCTATCAAAAGGTACCTCAAGATGGAATTAAGTTAACACGTCTTATATACTAGTGAATTAGTATTTAATATTTACAGTGGTAGTTACGCCACAATAATAAGTATGCAGTCCATATAGTTTGCAAAAGTAAATAATATACAATCTATTTTTATCTTTTCTTAGGTTAGTATAAATTTTGGAGGATGGTGAACCATTGTATGATACAAATTTCCTGCAAACTTTAATATGGTGTTAATTTCAACCATATTAACTTATCTCTGGAATACATGATACTATGGTTAAACATCGGAAACATGGTTCATCTGTATGCCTAAATTAAAGTTGCAGCAAACTTGAAACTTATGCTTAAAAAAAAACATTCCTGCAACAATTCCTGCAACAGTTCATTGCGAGCCAAGTGGGATAGCGAGGTTAAGGATCTATAATTTCCTTGACCGATGACGTTATCACAACATTGTTGCCAGCATTGCACACCAAACACCTTTACTTACCAGATAAGCTGGCTACCGGAGCTCAAAACCTAGTTACGGACAGTAACAGCTCAAAGTTTTAATCTGAGATATCGAGATTCACTATGTATTACTTAATATAGTTGAACTTTAAACTGCTTTTTCTAAAAGTGTACACTGAGAAAAAATGGTCAAAGCTACCAGAATATAACAGCCAGTACCATTGACTCCGTGGGAACTGCAAAATGCACGGTAATTATCACCGAAGGCCTTTGGTAATGATTTTGGTAAAATTTATTATAAAATATAATTTTATTATATGTGATAATATTTGGTAAATGTGGCAAAATTTTTTAATTTTATCATGGTATTTCAGAGCATATCCTAAAAAGCATTTATTTGGTTAAATTTACTTTTCAGTGTTGGTCTTCTTAATAAATGTGTGATAAACGAGCTGAAGTTTTAAAAACAAGAAATTCTGGTAAACCGTTGCCATGTGAATGGAAAAATTATCAAGCGAATGGTTTAAATACAGTATATTTCAGCTTTATAGTCTAGAATTACGTCTAGAATTATATATATTGACTATTAACTATTAATTATATTAACTATTATAGTCTAGAATTAGAATGGTTTATTTTACCTGAAATGTCATTACCATACAGTACAGTAAATTTACCAGAATTTATTCTCTGTGTACGATATAGAGACTACACAATATAACTCTCCTACATATAATTTTATACAATAATATATATATAAATACAGATAATATGGGTAGAATAGGTAAATAACAGTTATTTAAACATTTTAAATATATCTTAGTCTATTTTGTTTAAAATATTACTTATTTAATTCTTGGATCAGTGAAAATGCAATTATCATAGATTTAAAGCATTTGGATCATTTTCTCATAATTTAAGTATTATGAAAATGGAATTTTTTTAAAGCTACAATTAATATAAAGTTCTCTAAAGGCTTACGTACTTTTAATATCACGCAAAACTACATTTAAGCCTCCTTATTGTTTCTAAATGTAATCTACGCTTTTTTTTCTTCTTAAGAAAACAGATCTCTATTTCATTTCAAATGTTTTCTGTCTGAATCCGCAATGCGCAGTCACGCAAGAAATACGGAAAGGAAGATAAAAATAAAAAGAATCATACTCTGACAAATAAAATTGAATTGCATGCATGCTCCACATTTTCATTCAATTTTTTTGAGCTAACGTTGAAGACGTAAAAGCATTTTAGAGAAAGAAGTGGCTTAATTTTGTTTAGAAATAATAAAAAATATCCATGAAACAAACCATTACATTGTGAACATTGAAATGCCTAAATGTAGTTTGTTAATAACTTAAGTGAACTGATTTACATAATGACTTTATAGGTAAAAATGTTGGTATTTCCAGAAACCAGATGTATGAATTACATATGAATAAATAATTCATAAAATGAAATCTGGGCATAAAAGTTGTTGTTTGATGAACAAAGTGTACTAATGATTAAAAAAATTGTCGTGTGTTTAGATGGATGGTTTGTAATATTATCTGCCCAATGCTTATGAAGTTATGATTAATGTTACTTTTATGCTTATATTTTAAACTCTATTTAATTATTGCTAATTAATATGCCTCCTACTTTTCCCAGCAAAAACTCATTTAGCATGCTTCCTTTAAACAATATTTTCTTTAAATGGTATGCATTTACGCTTTTAAGGCAGAAAATTTGCATATTTGCACTAATAAATAATGAAAATAAGAAAAAAAAACTTTCAAGGCTGTTTTTAAAACCTACCATAAGCCTTGCAACAAATGCGGAATTAAAATTATTTTTTTCTCTTTTTAAAAAAGCTCAAAAATATTTTTATAATTGCTTTGAGGAAACGAATATTATTGAAATGAGTTAAAAAATTTGTTTTCTAATATTTATTGGGTCTCAAGATCTTGTAAGTGAGTTATAGTTTTCCTCTCATTATTATTACAATGTAATAATTTTTACAATGATCAGACTATGCTTAGATTCATAGTATGAAACCGGCTGTGTTTACTAATGTTTTATTGATTCACATTCTTGTTCGCAGTGATGTGACTTTGCAATTGAAATTTCGTTTTCTCTATGGATAACTCGACCGTTCAAACTTTAACCACACTTCTGTGTTTTATGAATTCCCAAGTTTTAATAATCTCAAGACTGCTAAAAGAAGAATTCATTGGCGCACAATGATCAGATTGTGCTTAGATTTATAGTATCAAAAAGATTTGTTTACTAATGTCTTATTTATTTGCTTTCTTGTTTGTAGCAATGTAACTTTGCAATTGAAATTTCGTTTTCTCTATGGATATCTCGACCGTTCAAACTTTAACCACACTTCTGTGTTTTATGAATTCCCACGTTTTAATAATCTCAAGACTGCTAAAAGAAGAATTCATTGGCGCACAATGATCAGATTGTGCTTAGATTCATAGTATCAGAAAGATTTGTTTACTAATGTCTTATTTATTTGCTTTCTTGTTTGTAGCAATGTAACTTTGCAATTGAAATTTCGTTTTCTCTATGGATAACTCGACCGTTCAAACTTTAACCACACTTCTGTGTTTTATGAATTCCCAAGTTTTAATAATCTCAAGACTGCTAAAAGAAGAATTCATTGGCGCACAATGATCAGATTGTGCTTAGATTCATAGTATCAGAAAGATTTGTTTACTAATGTCTTATTTATTTGCTTTCTTGTTTGTAGCAATGTAACTTTGCAATTGAAATTTCGTTTTCTCTATGGATAACTCGACCGTTCAAACTTTAACCACACTTCTGTGTTTTATGAATTCCCAAGTTTTAATAATCTCAAGACTGCTAAAAGAAGAATTCATTGGCGCACAATGATCAGATTGTGCTTAGATTCATAGTATCAGAAAGATTTGTTTACTAATGTCTTATTTATTTGCTTTCTTGTTTGTAGCAATGTAACTTTGCAATTGAAATTTCGTTTTCTCTATGGATAACTCGACCGTTCAAACTTTAACCACACTTCTGTGTTTTATGAATTCCCAAGTTTTAATAATCTCAAGACTGCTAAAAGAAGAATTCATTGGCGCACAATGATCAGATTGTGCTTAGATTCATAGTATCAGAAAGATTTGTTTACTAATGTCTTATTTATTTGCTTTCTTGTTTGTAGCAATGTAACTTTGCAATTGAAATTTCGTTTTCTCTATGGATAACTCGACCGTTCAAACTTTAACCACACTTCTGTGTTTTATGAATTCCCAAGTTTTAATAATCTCAAGACTGCTAAAAGAAGAATTCATTGGCGCACAATGATCAGATTGTGCTTAGATTCATAGTATCAGAAAGTTTTGTTTACTAATGTCTTATTTATTTGCTTTCTTGTTTGTAGTAATGTAACTTTGCAATTGAAATTTCGTTTTCTCTATGGATAACTCAACCGTTCAAACTTTAACCACACTTCTGTGTTATATGAATTCCCAAGTTTTAATAATCTCAAGACTGCTAAAAGAAGAATTCATTGGCGCACAATGATCAGACTAGGCTTAGATTAATGATATCAAAGCAACTGTGTTTACTAATGTTGTATTGATTCGCTTTCTTGTTTATAGTAATGTAACTTTTCAATTCTCAATTTTAACCACTCAGACGCTCAAATTTTAACCACACTTCTGTGTCTGATGAATGTACTAGTTTTGATCAACTCCAGAGAACGAAGCGAAGAATCGTCATTTTATGGTTATATGAATTTTATCGTTAATTGGAATTGCGTTAATTTTTCGAACTACCAATATCTAAAATTTCAAGTGCACCTCTGAGCCCGATGAGAGTACAAGATTCACTTATTTTTTAATCTCTTGAAATAAAGTTTACAATAATTTTATCATGAAATCTAGTTTATTGGTAATCAAAATTTTGACAAAGAGCTAAACGTCTCTATATATTATTATTATTATTTAAATAGACTTGATTTTTGATGGTGTTACAAGTTTAGCAAAAAAGGAGTTACCATAAATTTTTCACAATAATTCTGAAAAATATAAAGCTATTTTTTCCGCATTAGTTCACATTGAAAATGTAGTGTTCATATTTTTTTTATATTTCATATCAAAAATTTCATTTTATTGAACTTATTTTATTGATTTATCTAAAATTATATAATTCCAAACTCAAAATTTAGAAGAAAAAATAAATATTGTAAATTGGAAGACTTAACATCCAACTGCAAAATGGCGAAATGGTCAATATGCGATAGGGGAAGTAACTCGTCTTTTCTTTTTCTGTTATTACCGCGGATTTCTATAATTTAAATTTCTGAGCCGTTAAGTCTCAAGGGGTAGAGCGCTCGGGTTCGAATACGAGAGATGGCTGTTCGATACGATTTCTGCTCCTAGTTCACACTGAGCACAGTGCTGATGATTAATATCCTCAGTGGTAGTTGGAGTCCTCTTGCCGTCTGACTAACCATGGAAGGTTCTCGTGGTTTTCCTCTCCATGTTACGCAAATGCGGGTTAGTTAAATCAAAAAGTCCTCTACGAAGGCAACATTTCTCCCAATTCTTGATCCAGGAGTTCCCTTGTTTTCTGGATTGGGTTCAAAATTTCAAGGTTGCGGAATTGAACATTGGTAGTCATAAACTCAAAAATTAGGTCGGTTATTCAACAACGGTTTTAATATAACAAAATTTTTATTTATTCAAAGTACATTTAAGAAAGAATTGGCTTTTTTGCTTGAAATTTGTTTTAACGAGTTAGCGAGCTTTTTTGGCTCAAATATGAGTAAATATGCAATTTGTGCTCAGTATTGTATAAGTATTACACACTTTTACGCAACACTTGAATGCTTGCTTATATGAAAACTGATTCATTATCCATTCACAAAACTGATCCATCACTGAAGTCTGATTCATTATTTTCCAATCATTTAACAAACTTTTGCATAGAGATATGCAAAACATACCTTGGAAAAAAAAAGACGTTCACTGCGTGTCATTGAGTTAAAAAAGGATCTTTTTCATGATTCAGAGAAAATTTACTGAACAACCCATATTTCCTATATAATTTTGTTGCTTTAAATGATTACAAAGCAACATCTCTAGAAATTAAAATAAATTAACCTCTCCCCATCCCAATAGGGGGCAACCGAAATAATCCTCAAAATGCGCATCCGTGTCCTATCAGTACAGGAAAACAAATAGATTACGATGAACAAAGGAGGCTTTCAAATGAAGCAACCTCGAGAGTGAGTCTGGAGTATACAGGTATACATATACAGATGTAAAGATGTTCTATTTACAGAGCTCCAAAGTACAACCGTAGAAAGTTCCGTAATATAAAATTTCAGATGTTATATACCCTATAGGGCAGGACAATCAAAACTGAAACATAATAAATGAACATGAATCTCAAATAAAGGTGTCTAGATGAAACATAACATCACGTCTAGATCATTAACTAAGCGGTTAAAAGTTAGTAAAGTTCCCAAAGCAACAAGAAAACAAATTTAAAGATGGCTGTCTTCTAGATAGCACCAAAACTGTAATTGAGAAAGCTCTCAATGTATATATAGAAACAACCATATGAATAGATCTTATATTTTATATTCAGAATAAGTAAGTAATGGAAGTAAGTAAGTAATGACAACAATAAATAATTTTATTTTCATAATGAAAAATTGCAATTTAGATTTATTTTTATTCTTAAGATACATTGAAACGAA
This sequence comes from Parasteatoda lunata, assembly GCA_949128135.1. Classification (NCBI taxonomy): domain Eukaryota; kingdom Metazoa; phylum Arthropoda; class Arachnida; order Araneae; family Theridiidae; genus Parasteatoda; species Parasteatoda lunata. The sequence continues at coordinate 32,316,507 of OX421976.1, read as the reverse complement.
TTATTTCTCAAAGTTAATAACTACTCGTATATTCAAAATATGTTTATATATTATGCAGATCATCATTGTTTAATTGGTTAAAAGCCTTGACCCTATTCCCTTTACAAACATATACAAGGTTTCTTGGAATTAATTAAATGGTGCATGCTAACTCAAATACTAACTGGGAATGTTAAGTTAGCTTTTCGCTGCCGAGATTGTAATTATAATGACAGTCACGCAGATTTGCAGTGAAATCTTAGTTATTGTAAAGCAATTAATTTGAATAATAGGAAATAGACCTGAAAAATAAACATTGACTTTTAAATAAGTTACATAATTAAATAAAATTATAACATTGAGATTGACAGTTGATTACGTTTTCTTAAAATGCTCTCGTAATAAAAATTCTTTTTTTGTAGATCGTAGCAGTCAAATTACATGGAATGGAAATGGAATGAACAAAGTTTAATTCAATTATGGCATTTATGCTTTCCTATAATTATTAAATACTAGCTTAATACACGTTCTATAAACGAGGTGAAAGCAGTCAATGATTGAAAAATTACTATTAGTCAGTACTACCACCATTAACGACCATAGTTCTTGCATTCATTCGTGAGAAAGTTAGGAAGCTTTATATAATGACAGCCGCAATGATATACTAACGAAGATATACAAAAATTTCCAATTCAACTTTTGCTATTTTCGCCACAGCTTAAAAAATTTTAAGTGAATGAAATGTATGTCATGATGTTATTGCGGCGGCCATAAAGTTTCCTAGCTTCCCATGAACTTGGGTGTAGTGTATGACTATGGAAGTTGAAACATCCTAATATGATCCAGGAAACCCTTAGGAAAATTTGCTATAGGCACGCCTATAGTAATCTATGTTCACCTATAGCAACCATAGAAATTTATATGGCAAGATACCTTAAGCCTATGAAATTCGTATGGTATTTATTTGGCAGAACACCATACGTCTATGGTTACCATAGGAATTTGTATGGCATTCATATGGCAAGATTCATAAGCCTATTCATACCTAAGATACCATAAGTCTCAGAAATTTGTATCATATTATATAGTAGAATACCATAGCCTAATAGTATGATTAAGGAGAAGTACCATAGGCATATAGCAAAATAATTGAATCCCAATATACGCATACGTCATTGGTATGGGAGAGTGGACATGATTGTGGAAGGAAACATGCCTGTTTTACTGTAACTCTGACTATCCAGATCAATTATGCTTTAATTAAACCAAAGCATCAAAAACAGTAGAACTTTAAAACAAAGATCTCTCACCTCATAAAAATTTATAGTTATTTAAATGCATTTTCGAATATTTCAAAGAAAAATCAGCATTTCAACTTCCAAAGTTTCCTCTCCTGACAAGCCAACAGCAAGGAAAGCGCGCCACGACAGAACCAAAAAAGGAAAGGAGGGATTCTGCCAAAAAATTATAACTTTTTTTTTGTAGTCATATTATTATCTTTTTGAACTTCAGACTAAATCTATTTTAAAACTTCTTGAAAATAATCCATTACCTACCAATCTTGAAAGCAGTTTTCTATATTTTTGAGCTTAGTCTATTTTATAAAAAATAACTTGCCTATAAATAAATAAAAATTGTCTACTTCATAAACATATAATTTCGAATCAAATTTGCTCTCGAAGCAACAATAATGTTGTGTGAATATCGCTAACATCAAATATTAGAATTTGAATCTTTCTATGATATTGTGCCCAATCATAAATGTGATTGATTTTGGATTAATGAACAAAAGAAAACCAGCAAATCTGTAAGTCCATTAAATTTTTGTTCTATTACACATATTATCTCTATTGCTTTCTAATTAATTTTTGCCGCCAAGACTTAAAATATTCGGGCATTGTCCGTTAGCGATTCTTTGCGCTCTAAAATAATTGTTGTCTTTTTTCATATATTTAATAACTTAAATCTCTCACCTTAATTTCGCTTAATAATTTGTATTCTTGTAGCATAATCATTCTTGTGAAAAGCCTTAAAAGCTCATTGCAATTCAATAACCCTTGTTTATTAGTGTCTATGTTTAACTTTTCCTATGTATGGCTGTATGGTGAACTTCCATAGGGCTGTGAAATATTTTATCATAGCCTATGAAAAAATTTTATCAAAGACTAAGGATTCTTTGCGCTCTAAAATAATTGTTGTCTTTTCTCATATATTTAATAACTTAAATCTCTCACCTTAATTTCTCTTAATAATTTGTATTCTTGTAGCATAATCATTCTTGTGAAAAGCCCTAAAAGCTCATTGCAATTCAATAATCCTAGTTTATTAGTGTCTATGTTTAACTTTTCCTATGTATGGCTGTATGGTGAACTTCCATAGGGCTGTGAAATATTTTATCATAGCCTATGAAAAAATTTTATCAAAGACTATAGCGCACCTTAATTTTATGGCAGGATTTTGCATTATAAAAAAAATAGTTTAGGATATTTCAATTTGGTTTCACTTATGGTAAAATTTATCATACACGTATGACAAAAATTTACAATACACGTATGGCAAAAATTACCACTCGCATGGCAAAATTTTGCCATACGATTATGGTAGAAGTACAAGGCAACATTTTACCTTTAAAAAACTCCATCGAAATATTATATGCTATTTTTTATGGCAAACCTATGACGAATATTTCCAAGGGAGACTTTGAACCGAGCCCTGCTGTCAATCAACAAGTATCTCTCTCGCACATTTCTCCCTTCAAGTCACTTTTAGGACCATGCATATTGTTATGTCGACATAAGTTTGAGAAAATTTTTATGCAGTGCACTAGCAGTATGAATTCGTTTAAATATGAATTTTTACCCTTATTTGCTCCTTTGACCTCATTAGAGATGGTTAAAAGTTTAAAAACATTTTATTCATTCCAGTTTAATAGATTCAGTGTTGTGCCCTTTTTTTTTAAAAATTTTCTGAAGTTGTTAATTTTTCAAAACAAATCATTAACTTTTTTATACACCAACTCTTTTTCTTTACAGACTATGACAAGACATCACTGTTCGTAATGCTTTCGGTCTAGATTACAGGGAGAAAAATTATGTCAATGTTTCAATTGAGCATTAATTTACAAAGAACCGCAAAGGTCTATAACTCTTACTCTATATTTTTGCAAGGTTCTATCAAGGCATATTAAGAGAGGTCATTGTATAACATTTTTTCTCCAATGCCCACCTGGATAATGACCTAGGTCATACAGGCACCTGAAGAGCAGATTTGTTGGTCACTCTTTCAGGGGCTCCATATTAGGTGGGCCAACGTTGCTCCCACAGTAAGGACAGATAGTACAGAAAAGGAAAGAACATCCATGCCTTGCCCGGGATTCGAAACCAGAACCTTTCTGATGCAAGGGCAGATCCCTAACATTGTATAATATCACACACATAAATATTGGGATTTTAATGGTAATGTTAGCGAAGTGAATTGACTTAAAATTTTAGATATTAAATCTCAAAGTCCCGAATTAGATTCAATAAAATATAATAAATAACAATAATAATAGTTTATAGTTCTACATATATTAAAAAAAAACTAGCATTTATTAATATAAAACGGAAACTTCTTGTTTTAAGTCATTTTGCGAATCAGAAAACCTGAATTAAATACTGCAACTTCAATTGAAATATAGCGATTTCAATTGAAACTTTATAAACTTCATTACAGTTTGTCTGAGAGTGAAGAAATATCGCTCTGACTCATGGGAAATCTCCTATTTCGAAGAATATTAACAGAAGTTGGCTGAAAATGTTTCCTGTAATTCATTTTGTCTGTAGCTTCGGAGCTCTGGGCATTTATCATCAACTCAGGGATGCGTACTGTTATTAAAGAAATTCTAATTTGAAGTCTGAGGCTTGTTTGCTTTGGAGAAGTCTTATTGAAGAAAAGAAATCCAATATTGCAATTAATCTTTTGGAAAGCGGAACAATGCTTTGAGCACTTTAAGGGAATGTTTTAGATTCAATACGCCATGATTAAAGTAAAGAATGCGATTTATGTCAATTGCTGTAACAATCAATTAAATTGTGTGAATTGATTTGGTAATCTCATGGCTCAACGAAAATATTCCTGAAGGTATGTTCTATATTTCAATGGAATTATTCCATGAAATATGTTCTAGACTCTTTCGCATTTATATTTTCAATTTAAGGTTACAAGTTTATGATTCTGAACATCAGATATTATAAATTTAAAGAGTATGTTGGTAAAATAAAATAAAATATTAGAATGTCACTGGCTTTAACTGAATAAAACTTGTGTTTTTTTCATAAATGAATTTTTTTTTTTGAAAATATAAAGTACTTTTTTCTCACTTTTAATAATTATGTAAAATTTATTTTTTAAAAAAAAACCGGTTTAAATATATTTTAAAATTTATTGATCTGTATTATTTATGTATTTCTATGTTTGTTTAATCGTTGAAAGGAATAATATTGAAATATTCCTATCATCAATTCCTATCATCAATTTTACTCTGAGAAATGAAAGTATGGCCAAAACTACCAGAATATGGTAAATTTTAATGCCCTGCTCTATAAGAACATTAAAATGCTTAAAAAATTTTACCAAAGCAATGGCTTTTGCAAAATTAAAAATAAAATATGGTTTTATAATATGTGAAAAAAATTGACAGATGATGATACCTTAGAGTATGACATAAAATATATTTTTCGGTTAAATTTGTTTTTAGTTTTGTACTTTTTACTGGACATGTAGTTATAAGAGCTATAATATTGAAAATCAGAGTTTCCAGTAAACCATAACCGTATGAACGGAAAAAATACCAAATGAATAATTTAAATACCGTACATTGTGGTTTTTATTTCCAATATTTTTTACTGGAATTGAACGGTAATTTGACCAAAGTTTTTTTTCACGGAGTAAAAATTTACTTTTTTGGGATCTTTAAGGTTTTTAAACTCTTTTCCAACTTTTAATCTCCTTGTATAATTTTTTTTAAAATAAAGGTTTAAAATATATCTTGAATTTTTTTTATCTGTATTATTTATTTATTTCCTTAATTCTTTAATTGTTAAATAGAATATTATTAAAATATCCATAGCCTCAGACTTCTTATTATAAAGTTCATAAACTCAAATGTTTGAATTGAATTTTGAATGAATAAAAGCCTCATTTTTGAACTTCCTTGTGAATGAGAAAATTTTAAAAAACCCGAAATATAAAATACTCTTTAAGGTTCTGTCAGTGAGTAAAAAAAGTGCCACCCTAATTAACTTTCGATCTAACGATCAGATCTTTACGTTATCGATCTCAATCTTAATGACTCGAGGGGGTGATCTCAAATATGTTAATTAATTACTGCATCATTTTACGTGAAGCTGCTTCGTCATGTTTACCTCTTTAGAGTTATTAAGAAAGTGTTCATTTCTGATTCTGAGCAGTTGGAAATCCAGATTCTCCATCCAGATGAGATTTCTCCCATATTTTAGTCTTTAATGTTCTTTCATTTGTCCACACATAGACGGTGAATGCCGGTGTAAAAAGATGTATCATTTCTTCCCTTGGGGTTGGGGATTCTAAGCAGTTGAAATTCTCCAGATGGTTATTTGATCCAGATGCGGCGGTGAACTGTAGAATGGATATTTATTTGTTACCTAATAATTTCTTTTACGGTGGTTGTTTCTCGACTTTAGAAGAACAATAAAGTTTCTTTTTTCGTTCATTTGATGGCCCACTTGCATTTTTATCTATTTACTTCTTCTTCCGAGGGAAATTTTTCACCCCATCATTCGGAACTTGTTGACATCTTAGTTGTTTCCATCTTCTTTTTCGGGTCCCTGGTCTTTTTGTTGAACAGAAACGATGAGTATGTTCTTTGTTGTTTATTTCTGCGGCCATTATTTCAAAACAAATTACTTTGCCACTGCCGGCTTGTAATGTTATGCCTTTAAAGACTAGATAATTGAAGAGACTTGGTCTTATTCAGAAAAAAAAGGCATTTTATTACGTTATATGAAGTATTGAAAACAGTGTTCGTTGGCGATGTACAATAATGGTTTCCCCATTGCTGGGATGTTTGGATTTGGCCCAGATTTATCTAGCCATGAGAAATATGGAAAAGACATACAATTTTGTTGGTCCCGAGGTTTTAAAGTGAGGTTTTGAGAGGGAGTGGTTGCAAGGATCTTCTTATCTAATGAAACGTCATTAAATTGATAAAATTTAGAGATTTTGATTCGCTAAACGGATAGCGCCGTTCTGGTTCTGGGAAGTTTTTGAGACTATCTCAATGTGCATTTCATCGACGAATTATTGCCCATTAACTTCAGAAAAGAATCTTTTATCTGGCCTTATCTGGTTTATCTTGACTTTTTATGGCTCTTTGTGAGAGACCGACTTCTACATCTTAAACTTAATAAGAAACATATGTTTTAAGCTTGTCAGTTAATATAGAATGACTCGCATGAGAAAATCTATACTACATATATATATATATATATGTATATAAAACAGGGGCTAGCATATATTGTGACTTCTAAAGCAGTTAGGACACATTACCAGGATTAAATTTGCATAAGAGCCCATGCCCGGAAAAATTTTCATACGTGGCCTCATCGCTTCCTCATTGTTACCTGTGCAGAAGCACACGAAGAAATAGTTGAACCTTTAGAGGCTTGTCTCAACACTTATGCGACCCTCTGTTATACATAACGTTTTTAAACTTGTGAATTTCGACAAAAAATATGCTAAAATGTAATTAAAGAATAACTTAAACTTGGAGAGAGAAACCTATAGAAGATTTGATTTCATTGATACAAAAGTATCTACGTTCTGGTAAAAAATCTTATGCAAGGCTGCCAATTTTTCTTCATTCTTATTGGATTCTGGTTCGGAAAACAATCTGAACCCGACGGTCAGAAAATAATTTTAAAAATACATAAAAGTAAAAATACTTACAAAAATAAATAGTAATTAAAATACGTAAAAATAAGCTATTAATTTCATTTTTTTAACAAACTAATATTGAAAAATAACTTCATCAATATTCAGATTAAAAAAAAATTTAAAAAAAAAAATAATTAGATAATCAGAAAAAATTAAAAAGAAAATATAAATAAAACTTTCAGAAATGTACAGAATAAATTTTTTTGTAACATCCACGGAGAAAAGAATTCTGGCAAAATTACCACGTTGTACGGTAATGACGCTTCTGGTAAAAAAAAATTCATACTTCTAGTATTAAAAATCGAAATATACATTTAAACCCTTCCTTTGGTAAAGCTTTTTGTTCACATGGTAACAATTTAACGGAAATTCTGGTTTTCAAAATTACAGTTCTTATTTCCACACATTTAGTAAAAAATACAAAACTTAAAATCAATTTAACCGAAAAATGGTTTCCACACCATGAGAAAGGCATTATGATAAAATTACCAAATGTTACATTATTTACCAATTTTTCTGTATTGTTGAATCATATTTTGTTGTTAATTTTTCAAAATCCTTACCAAAACACTTAGGAAAATAGTATCGAGCTTTATAGATGTTCCCATACTGCGAAATATAGGACTAATCCATTTTGGACCATACTATGGAAGTTTTGATCATCTTTTTTTTTTCAAGGTAAAATCTCGTTTTTTAGAAAAAAATCCATTGATGTTCGCATTATGTAAGTATTATTATTCATGAAATCAAATGAACAATTTTTAAAAATGTACGAAAATTTTTTTTCTTTTAAACGAAGCGGAAAATTTTAAAACTTACCCTTGTTACGAATTAAGCTACAATTGTCTGTAATTTTTAAATCTGATCCATGGCATGCAATAAACTTGTTTCTTTTATTGCTGAGAAAACAGCAATCAAAAATCTATTACTAACGCTCCGACGCATATTATCCATAAATTTCGTAAAGCATCTTACCGTATTTTTTAACGAGACTAGGGAAAACAATGAGTTAATCTTAAGTTCTCTTAAAATAATTATTTCACACAAGTTTGAATTGCTTCTAATTTACATAGTATCATTGCGTAACTAAAAATCATAATAAATAAATAAAACATTTTTTTTTTGTCAAATTTGTACAATTTTCTAGAGCTATTGATTGTGATTAAATTTTTGACCTGCCCAAAATTTGTTGAAAAAAACCTGTTGCCGAAATTCCTTGGAAATCTCTCTCTCTTTTTTTTTTTTTTTTTTTTTTTTTTTTTTTTTTTTGTCGTATGCCTGTTTTAGGCAAAGGGGGTGCGATTGTTCTTTTTTTTTCAGTTGCGCTATCTATGGCCAAGAATTCGACTTCTGCCACACCATTCACACAACCAAAAACCCGTTTATAGTGCGGGTCACATTCACACACACAAAGGAGAAAGGACATAGAACACACAGAGAGAGAAAGAAACATCAATGCCTTGCCCGGGATTCGAACCCAGATCCTTTCTGATGCAAGGACAGTTACCTGCCCCCTACACAGCCCGGTCGGCCTTGGAAATCTTTAATGGATACTTAAGAAAAATGAAGTAAAAAATGTACACATTATGAGATTATGAGTAATGAAAGCAAAAGTTAAAAATTAAAATAAAGTTAAAATGATATTTAAGCAAGTAAAGAAAGTTAGTGTTATCTGATACTGACAAAATAGTAATAATATTTTTCAATTCTTCTCCGCTTTTTTTATTGTTTTTATTTTCAGTCCTGCATTCTTCAGTAGTGGTTTGTAAAATTTTCATTGCAATTTCTTTTTCCTGTCTCAAAAATAATTTGCAACCATACATTTTTTAAATTTATTTTAGATAAAAACTCTAAAGCTTTTATTGGTGGTCATTACGGATTTTTGGATAACCACCTATACAATTGCTTATATATATATATATATAAAAATAAACATAAAACTTTAAGTTACCCTGCTGAAATTAACATACAGCAAACCCTGCCTACATTATTTGTTTTTTCCCACAAATATTTAGAATATTATTTGTAAAGCATAAAATATAGTCCCATATTAACCTTTGCAAACAAAAGAGCAGCCCAACCGGAGATTCTTAAGAAGGCTAGAGCCCATACCCGGGCTGTCATACTATAGAAGAGGAGAAGTCCTATATTAAATCCATTGCTTTATTTACTTTCAAAATAGGATTATAAGTACTACTGAAAAGTTTATGATTTGAAATACGAAACACTGCACAATTTAGAGACGTAAGTTTTCATAGTTTTATAGAAAATTACTTGTCAATCTTAGAGCATCAGTTAGTAAACAACCCATTATTATTTATTTCTAATAAAAAATTACCACAAAGAAACATAAATATAAAATACTTAAATGAAAAGTAATCAATTTTAAAATTACTTATTTTTAACTTTAGACAAAATTTCTCGTATGAGAATTTTATTTCATTTCAAATTATTTCAGCTTAAAAAAGAATTATATTTTATCTTCAACTCATTAATAATTATTTAAATATAATTTAAACTTGAAAGTAAAGCATTTAAAATCACCCCAAATGCAATCCCCCTTTATAGCACAAAAATATTTCTCAGAAAAATGAAATGGCAAAATTCAGAATTCCCTTGATTAAAAACTGCACAATTCATTCAAGTAAATACAAAATAAAATAATAAGTATTGGATAGATTAAATTAATTTTATAAAACTTGAATTAAGTAGATACTTTATTAAATGCAAGTTCTCGGGAATTAATTAAAATTTTATCCACATATTCACTTAGGAAATATAATAATGAAAATTTTAAGAAAGTATATGATGAAGAAACGAAAGTTTACTCAAAAATGATTTCCCATAGGAAATCAGTTCTGTTTTTCAGGTTACAATAAAAACTAAAAAATATATATCTTTATTTTAACTAAAAAAATGTCTTTTTCTGTTGGGATTCAGAAAATTTATTTCATGACTTGCATTTTAAACATTTATTATAACAAGACTCAAAGTTTCGCCGAATTGTATTAAAATCAAGCTAAACACTATTTAAATCTATTATTTCGCGATAATAAATTCAATTAATCATTGGCAAAACGTAAGTCATAAACATAACATAAGTCAAAACATAAAACATAAACATAAAGTCTTCCCTCTTAAAGCTCCCAGTATTATTTCCTATTGAGTAATAAAATCAGAGCATTTAATATAGAATTAACTACAACTATACAATAATATCGAATTATGGAAACATAGAGTGCAAAATGATAATGGAGCAAACTGAAAATCTTTTGATTTAATATTCACAATTTTAATTGAATGAAATTTTAATAGTTTGTAAGGTATGCCTTAAAAATGCTAATAAATTAATCAGAAGCAATGGTGCTTGAAATCATAAAACTCAGAAGCTCTATTACTCAATATATATATATTGAGCCTCAAAAAAAAGGGGGGGGGGATAGAAAAATTTTAAAAGCTTTGTCAATTTTTAACGCATAGTTTTTGAGGTAAACCTTAAATATACCTTAAACCTTAATACCTTAAAACTTTAAAAAACCTTAAGTGCAAAAATATGGTGACTTAGATTGCTATACCAGACAAAGAAGTGTATTTAGTTATAAAACTATTCGGAATAGTGTTTCATGTTTTACTAAGATATAGAGATAGCAACAATTTTGAAAATAGGGTCTAAATATGACTATATTTTAATTCAAAAGTATCTCTTGCAAAAATTATACCACTTTTAAGGCACACCTTGCAAACAGTTTTAATAGTTAGCAAGGTATACCTTAAAAAAAAGCCTAAACATAATTAACAGTACGGGGATCATAATCATAACTATAAAATTAATAAGGAATAATTAAATACTAAAATCACTCAATAATCACCTTCTTTTAATGAGAGCAATAAGCTAGTAAACATCACTAATACTATTTTAAATATATATTGGTTTAATAGCAGTATATATATATATTGGTATATTCAAAATGTATATTGGTAATATTATTGGCAAATTCTAGACCAATGAATAAATCCCATTTTTGAAACATCTCTCCAGCACGATCTAGTTAAAATTTTTGTACAACTTTAAGAATCCAGGGCTAAAATTACCCATTTAACCAGGGCTCGAAAAAACTCGGAAATTTTAACCGTCCCCGAGGACGGCTTGTCCAACAATGTACCCGTCCTCCTTTTAAACAAACCCGTCACTTCTAAATAAATAAAAATATAATTTTCTCTTATTTATTACAAACATTTATCATATAAATTGCACAATGAATTAGTAGTTATTAGGATTACAAATACTAGGATAACATTATACAGTTATAAAAGAAATATTAGGTTACTAACAGTAACATAATATTATTTCACATAAGAAATAAATTATTTCACATAAGAAATAAATTATTTCATAAAATAAATACTAGGTTACTAACAGTAACCTAGTATTTATTTTATGAAATAATTTATTTCTTATATGAAATAATTTATTTCTTATGTGAAATAATTTAAATGACAAAGGTCAAGTTATCTGGAATGTCAATTTATCCGAGGGTACTGCGTTTTTTAAATGAATCAAATATGACGTTTGCCAGTTCCACAATCAATCTAATGCTTTACAGAGGTTTGTGCTCAGAAATCTGAAAGGGGTTTTCCATTTAGGTAGATGTTCATAATTGCGTTTAACGCTTCTTGTCAAGACCAGTACGTAATGTGTTTTTTTGTAGGTTCATTACTGAAAAGCTCCTTTCAACCGCTGCAGTACTCCCAGACAGAGAAAACATCAATTCCATCAAGTGCAGTATGTTGCTGTATTTCTAGATTAGAGGGTCAGTAAGTGAGGCGATAGACTCTTGTAAGATAACAAAAATTTAAAATGTATCACGAACTTTAACGGGAAAATGGCCGTCCACGCGGACGTCGGATTCGAGAAATTTGTTGTCCGCGAGGAATTTTTGACCGCCGAGGACGGGCGGACTGGCGGTTTTTCGAGTCCTGCCTTTAACCTACTTTTAAATCACCTCACCTTGTTGTACCTCATCACCTTGTTGTACCTCAGTTTCAGGGCATTAATTTCAATGGTTCTGGAGTTATAGGAGAGACACACACACAGGCAAACAGACTGACTCTTCACTTTATGATTACGTATACCGCAAAATTATTAATAAATTTAGCTTTTTTTTAAAAAAAAAATAAGATTCAATTTTTCTCTGCTAATGGGTTTACTTGCGAAATCTTCTTTGATCTTTCAAAACACTTGTGCAAATCATTTTAAAACTTTTAAATAATTTGTTTACAAGCAATCAATCTTATTTGCCACACTTCTTGTCAACCTTATCTCTCAACTACTGCTGCTTGCTCAGCTGTTGCCACCCAATACATTTCAAATCAACAACGTCATAAATCTTTTCTTTGAATGAATTGCTTTATTTGTACGGCAACACTGAGCAACATTAAGCACAGAAAAGAAATTGAACCGCCATAAGATTACGTGTAAATAAGGAATCGTTAACAGTTAAAAATATCTACGTTAAAATAAAAGGTTTACAATTTTAGAAATCATCATTTAAAACAATATTAAGACACAGTCATCTTATGAATTTTTCTGAATTTAAAAAGGTGCAGTTGCTGTAATTGTATATCTAAAGCTATTTTTCTACTATATATTTTTTGATTTTTATTCATAAAAAATAAAATCTATAATAATATTAAACTGACATATTAAACTGATATTTTTAGGGATGTATACATAAGCAATTTTTAAGATTGTTTTATTATCTCCAAAAGAAAAAAAAAGAATAATTCTTCTAAATTAGTATTTCGTTTCCGAAATATTCAATGCTATATAAAAGTTTCAAATAAAATTATCATTGGTTACTATCATTGGAAACAAGTGGTTAGCGTGCCTGACTGCGGAGCCGATGGTTGCGGGTTCGAATCCCACTCAGGGCATGGATGTTTCTTTCTCTCTCTGTGTTCTATGTCCTCTCTCCTTTTTGTGAATGTGATCCGCCCTGTAAACGGGTTTGTGGTTGTGTGACGTGGGCGTCGCTGCGCCACCGCCGTGGCTTCGCCACAGGTGCCCACTGGGTAACGAAAAGAGAGTAGCAGTCCTGGCATATGAGGCCAATGGGACAATACATCCCAAGTGCCCGCCATTAAAAAAAATTATTATTATAAATGTATTTTATTGTAAATAAAATGTATGGACATCATATTTTTATGATTATGATCGTAGAATATAAATTAAGTAAAGTAAAATTACAAACAAAATTATAAATTTTATAAAATAAAAATGAAATTCTGAGATATTACTGAAATAAATAATTCACAAAAGACAACTCTAATATTTTTGTTTTTTGCAGTCGATTATTATTTCAGGTTTATAGTTAATCGATGGGATAGTGATCCAGGAATAATTACGTTAAAGAAAATTGTTTCTGGTGAACACGTTTTTGAGTTCAATTTAGAAAAAATAATATTTTAAAATATTACTAATCTTAAATATTTTAGACAATTATATATGTTATTTTAGTCGCACTTGATAAGAATATGAGAGTCATGGTTTATTTTATAAGGGAATTTTTTAAGACTGGTCTTTCAGATTTTTAAGGATCTAACCCTAAAAATAATTTAAATATTAAAAAGAACCATGTTAAACCTGCATGTGCTTGTGAAAATAATTTTTGTGCAAAAGGAAGGTTGTCCTGTGTGTAAGAAAAAATGATAAAAATTAAGATAAATACTTCCCGAAAATTGAACGAAATATTATATTTCTATAGAAGTCCTAATTACATTTCTGGGCAAAACTTTTTTCCATATTTTTGAACGTGGAGGAAATTGAATTTAGATTCGCATCGATTGGGACTGGAGACGTATACTTTAACTAGTCTAATAAAAGTCATTTCTTTACCATAACTTAGTTTAAGGTTTTATTCGTTATTTACTAATATTTTTCTTGCTCTAAAAAAAACATACTATTTCTATTCTAGATCATGCTATGCAATTTTAAACCTTAATTTATTTAATGAAGGAAAAAAGTAAATACAAATAATAAATTGTAAGAACATGATAACAAATACTAAAATAAATGTATTTTTTAATATTTTGTTAATTTCATTCTTCGGGATATCACTTTCCTTTGAAGACATTTCCAAGGGTCTTTGCACAAACTATATTATTTGAAATAACAATATCATTTTCCATAAAATTGGTCAATTCAGACCCATTAGATAATATGCAGAGAAGATCATTAAGACTGGTCTTTCAGATTTTTAAGGATCTAACCCTAAAAATAATTTAAATATTAAAAAGAACCATGTTAAACCTGCATGTGCTTGTGAAAATAATTTTTGTGCTAAAGGAAGTTTGTCCTGTGTGTAAGAAAAAATGATAAAAATTAAGATAAATACTTCCCGAAAATAGGACGAAATATTATATTTCTACAGAAGTCCTAATTACATTTCTGGGCAAAACTTTTTTCCATGTTTTTGAACGTGGAGGAAAATTTAATTTAGATTCGCATCGATTGGGACTGGAGACGTATACTTTAACTAGTCTAATAAAAGTCATTTCTTTACCATAACTTAGTTTAAGGTTTTATTCGTTATTTGCTAATATTTTTCTTGCTCTAAAAAAAACAAACTATTTCTATTCTAGATCATGCTATGCAATTTTAAACCTTAATTTATTTAATGAAGGAAAAAAATTAAATACAAATAATAAATTGTAAGAACATGATAACAAATACTAAAATAAATGTATTTTTTAATATTTTGTTAATCACTTTCCTTTGAAGACATTTCCAAGGGTCTTTGCACAAACTATATTATTTGAAATAACAATATCATTTTCCATAAAATTGGTCAATTCAGACCCATTAGATAATATGCAGAGAAGATCATTAAGACTGGTCTTTCAGATTTTTAAGGATCTTACCCTAAAAATAATTTAAATATTAAAAAGAACCATGTTAAACCTGCATGTGCTTGTGAAAATAATTTTTGTGCTAAAGGAAGTTTGTCCTGTGTGTAAGAAAAAATGATAAAAATAAAGATAAATACTTCCCGAAAATAGGACGAAATATTATATTTCTACAGAAGTCCTAATTACATTTCTGGGCAAAACTTTTTTCCATGTTTTTGAACGTGGAGGAAAATTTAATTTAGATTCGCATCGATTGGGACTGGAGACGTATACTTTAACTAGTCTAATAAAAGTCATTTCTTTACCATAACTTAGTTTAAGGTTTTATTCGTTATTTGCTAATATTTTTCTTGCTCTAAAAAAAACAAACTATTTCTATTCTAGATCATGCTATGCAATTTTAAACCTTAATTTATTTAATGAAGGAAAAAAGTTAAATACAAATAATAAATTGTAAGAACATGATAACAAATACTAAAATAAATGTATTTTTTAATATTTTGTTAATCACTTTCCTTTGAAGACATTTCCAAGGGTCTTTGCACAAACTATATTATTTGAAATAACAATATCATTTTCCATAAAATTGGTCAATTCAGACCCATTAGATAATATGCAGAGAAGATCATTAAGACTGGTCTTTCAGATTTTTAAGGATCTTACCCTAAAAATAATTTAAATATTAAAAAGAACCATGTTAAACCTGCATGTGCTTGTGAAAATAATTTTTGTGCTAAACGAAGGTTGTCCTGTGTGTAAGAAAAAATGATAAAAATTAAGATAAATACTTCCCGAAAATTGGACGAAATATTATATTTCTATAGAAGTCCTAATTACATTTCTGGGCAAAACTTTTTTCCATGTTTTTGAACGTGGAGGAAAATTGAATTTAGATTCGCATCGATTGGGACTGGAGACGTATACTTTAACTAGTCTAATAAAAGTCATTTCTTTACCATTACTTAGTTTAAGGTTTTATTCGTTATTTGCTAATATTTTTCTTGCTCTAAAAAAAAAAAAAAAACTATTTCTATTCTAGATCATGCTATGCAATTTTAAACCTTAATTTATTTAATGAAGGAAAAAAGTTAAATACAAATAATAAATTGTAAGAACATGATAACAAATACTAAAATAAATGTATTTTTTAATATTTTGTTAATTTCATTCTTCGGGATATCACTTTCCTTTGAAGACATTTCCAAAGGTCTTTGCACAAACTATATTATTTGAAATAACAATATCATTTTCCATAAAATTGGTCAATTCAGACCCATTAGATAATATGCAGAGAAGATCATTTAGTACAATGTAAAAAACTCCGGATCAAATTACGATAAAATGTACCAGAGCTCAGGGTTACGGTACTCTTTACCGTAAAATCGATTTTTCCTGTAACATGTTAAATCTGATATACATAATTTTTACTGTAATAATGACCGTAAAACTACTGAATCACTCTAATTAAATAAATATCATTGTAAAAATTGATTTAGTATTTTACTGTAAAAATGGATTTTATTGTAAAATGGATATTACGATTGATGCAGCAAAAGCGGTGGTATTTTATACCTTAGTTTGATCCGGAATTTTTTTACCCTGTATCTGTAACTTTTTTGGATTGAAATGTGACTTAAGTGAGTTTTTTTACGAAATATAATTTTTCTAAAAACCTACATTACATTTTCGAAAAGATGATTTGGATCGGATTCTAAAAAAGGAAATTCATGTTTTAAATCAAGAATTTTTTAGCTGATCTTGCTTAAATAAATTGGTGACATCAGTTCCAAGGCGTTATATTCAATATCTTTCTTACTCGCCTTGTAATGAAACAAAATAAAAACTGCCGGTATTTTACTTTTTTTAGTTCTATGTTCATTCCACTGTATGCTAATTTATATAAGGAAAATGATACAAATACAAGAATTTTATTACCTGCTTCAAATTCCCTCTTAACACAACTTTTATAAAACCAAATATAATAAGAAAGGTTGCAAGAAAATGGCTTAATTCTAATGTAATTTAGAGAGAAAATAATGCCTAATGTTTTTCGCATGCTCATTTTTGATCTATTTTTGCCGCCCCGGAGACAATATTGGCGACAAAATGATAATTCTGGAACTCTTGAGTTTCAAAGCGATAGAACCAATATTTACAGAGTTATACGAGATATGTCTAGAATCATATCGAAAGTTTCGGGATTTCACCGCCAAAACTATATAAATGGGATTATGAATAGTTAGAGCAGAATATAGCCTGCTTGTGACAGTAGTAGTGTTCTGACCTCAGTTGACATATCTGAGAGTGTGTTTTGCAATACTACGTTGTAATTAGAACCTGTAAATGAGGGCTAGAAACAACTGTACGTTCTAGGAGTTTCTGCCAATAAATTTTTCGAGTCTTAAGGACTGTTTCATTTATCTTCAGTCGAAACAATCCCCTGTGCTCAGTGCAGTATTCTACTACATTGCTTTGTTCTTCATAAGGCTGAAGTCAATTTAAGTGTGATTATAGGTATCCTTTCCCATAAAATAATTCTGATAAACCAAAACATGTCAATTTGTGAGTAGTATAACTCAGCATGCAAAAGTGGTTCCTAAACAGGTGACGTTTTTAAACCCAAAACTTAAAGAAGTCGTTTGATAGTTCTATTCATTCTCTCTTCTGGGATTCTTTGATAAAAAGTATGCGCAACTTTATTCCCCGACCTCTCCAAAAGTTTTATTTAAGACTATTAAAGTTTTAAATAAAACTTTAATTGTCATAAATAAAATTTTAAGAAAGTTTGGTTTATCTAATTCACCATATGCCAGTTTCCTTGCTAAGAGTGAATTCTGTAAAAAGTCTTAAATTATTTAACAGAGTTTGCTCTTATAAAAAAAACTGGCATATGGTGAGACTACTAAACAGCAAATGAATACTCAAAAATTTGCCTTTGCACGTTATTTTCTTGCCAACGAGCACTTTCGTTTACAAAATTAATTATTTCCCCTTCTTTTTCCGCACATGTTTCAATTATTTAAAAATGAATTTTGTCCAACAGCTAAAGAAGTCCTTAGAATTGATTTACCTTTGACTAACTTTAAAACACTATGAATATTCACAACTTTCGAAACATTGATTTAAAATATTACGATTATTAAACTAACAAGGCAAAGACTAAAATGAGAAAAGCAATTTAGGAAATAATCTAGAATCTTAATAATCTAATCTGAGAACAGTCAAGTAAAAATCCTTACAAATAATAAAAGAAATGAGAATACGGTTTTCTTTATGAGTGGTTTCCTAATAAAGTACCACCAATTAGTCTATGGACTGGGGATTTGTTTAAAAGCAAGAACTCCTAATCCTCAAATAATAAAAGAAAGTTTCTATCCATGCAAAGAATTATGTTAATTATTTCCAGATAAGTCCTCGGGCGAAGTTAAGTATCGTAAAGTCTCAACATTTCAAAGAACTTACTCTTCAATCCCTAAATTCTGCTAATCAGTGAAGTCGGGTTAGGTAAACACGATGCAGCTAATGGTCTGAGAATTCTTACAAGACTTTCTACCTTATTTGATATTTTTAGATCATTGCTTAGCAATTTTATAAGTAGACTGGATAGACATCTCCTGCAATTAAGCTGAGAAATTAAAACATTACTTATCCGTATTGTTTAATTTAATTTGTTTTGGATTTTTTTTTGGTATATGTTTCAGTAAGAGATTTTTTTAGGATCTTTTTTTCGTGTTTGCAAAAATTATGAATTTTTAGTACTAGTACTTTTAGTATTTATTGAAGTAAGAATTTTTTAAAAACATTTTCAGTATTTGATTAAGTTAAATTTAAGACGTTTTTTTTAAATATAACGATTTTGATATTGTTTATATAATTTAACCATTTAAATTTAGATTTTTAACATGTTTGAAAGCAAATGAACACATTCCTAAAATAAATAAAAAAAGTTTTATATTTATGTGCGAAGTTGGACAAAGTCAACACGATAGTGCTAATAATCTGACAATTCTAAGAAACTTCCTACCTTATTTGATATTTTTAGAGCATTGCTTTGCAATTTTATATACAGGTTGGCTAAACATCTGTATCAATAATATAAACGTAAAATATTACCCACTATCTAAAACTTAAAATATTACCCACCACCCTTAAATTTCATATCCTATAGTTTTAAAGTTTTTAGAATTTATTAAAACAGGACAATTTTTTAAAATCTCTCTTAGAATATTTTCAAGGGAGACATTTGGATGAAGAATATTAAAAACTACTATAAGAATCTGTTGAAGTTAGACACTTTGTTTAGGACATATTTTAATGATTTTAAAGTTATACTATAGTATTTTATTATTATCGTGGCATTGATATTGCTAATACACCTTTTGTAAAATAATCTGATTTACCAAATTGGTAATACTAAGGTTAATATTTGAAAATTATTTTGTTTTGTAAAATAACACCTTTTAACAAATAGTATGTTAGTTTCCTTTCTATTTAAGTTTATACTATTTATTTATAAATGTTAGGCTAAATTTTGCTCAAACAGCTCATTTTTATTATAAAAATTGTGCATTTTTTAGAGTTTCAGGACGTCAATATTAAGGAAAAATAAATTGAAATAACAACGATTGTATGAACGAAAAGTGAATTATTTTTAGTGTGCACGAAGAAACATTTCTGGTAAAAATACCGTATTGTTTGAATATAACAATTCTATTAAAAAAACATAATTCAGGTTAATGAAACCAAAATATCGATATTTAAACTCTTTTTAATAATTTTTCCGTTCACATGGTAATGGTTCATCGTAAATTCATGTTTTCAAAATTTTGATTTTTTTTTTTTATACCACACATTCAGCAAAAAATACAAAACTGAAATGTAAAATTAACCGAATAAATTGTTTCTAAGACATGTTCTAAGATATCATGAAAAAATTAACAAATTTTACCACATTTACTAAATTTCATCACATATTATAAAGCTATATGTTATTGTTATATTTACCAAAATCATAAACAAAGTATTTTGGTAAAAACAACTTGGTGTTTCAATAGAGCTACACGGTCAATTTTATCATATTTTGGTAGTTTTGACCATGTTATTTTTTTCCGTGTGGAAAGTTATTGTATCTCTGTATTGTTTAGGATAAATAAATGCAAAAATGAAGAATAACTTATTTATTAAGTTCTTTTGAACAACATAGTGCATATAGAATAAATTCAAAATTTTATTTCAAGTTAGGACACTCAAACTGTGCTCCTTGTTAAAAGAGCGTTGAAAAGCATTCTTAATGTGATGGTGAGTGACTTAGACATCCTTCTTGAATAAATCAGATAAAATTGAAAAAAAACAAAACAAAAAACAATGGAAGATGGCTGTTGCAAAATAATTTTTTTGATTTATAATTTTTTTTTCTATTTATTTATGAACAGAGTAATCTACTTAAAAAATATATTCTTCGATAAACGCCCTTTTCTCTTTTTCCTATGTATTTCTTCCATACTTTTTACAGCATATCCTTGTGCTCACCTTTTGCGTTTTTTCGCGAATTTCATATTTTTAGGCATTCATTTTTTTTACTATTTGTACTTAATTTCATTCTAACGAAATGCAAGTCTAAAGGGAATTTCGAGTTTTAAGTACAATAATTTTTTTACCTACTGAAATTTTATTAAAAAATTGCCAAAACATTGGTTATAAATAGTTGATAAATATTTTATTTCATTTTTATTAATTATTTTATTTCATATTTTATTTCATTTTTATCATTTTTTTGGCGAATTTCTGCATAAAGTATGACTTTTATTTGTACTTTTTAATTCGATATTTTTTTTTTAATATTACATACGTTTGTTACTTTCTTTTATTAATGTCTAACAAAGGTTATAAAAAATATAGACATTATTTTTTTCGCTCTTACCAAGATAGGATAAAAAAAGGATAAAGCGAAAAAGAGAGGGAAAAAAAAAGAAAACCTTAGAGACAATATAGAAAAAGATTTTCTTTATTCGTTTCTATTTTTTATTGTTTATTTAAACAGTTTTTTATTGAAAAGAAAGCTTGAGGTTAAAAGACAGAAGCATTAAAAGACGTACAGTTTTAATTGTTTTGTAAAACAACGCATCTAATTATGATTTAAAAGTGAAAAAAATGATGAAAATGCTTTTGCGGACTAGCGATTCATAGTTCAGCAAAATTATAATTTTTCTTCGAAAAAAATACTAACCGAAATAATTTTAACAGAAACCTTTTTTATGCTGTTATGATTAGCATCTGAATTTCTTCTATGTGCTTGCCTCTTTTTCATGACCGTTGGTTAACAGCTCACCCAATTTTGGTTTTACGACTACAAATGTTCAACTCTGTAGACTTTGTAATTTTGAACCCAATCTAGAAGACACGGAAATTCCCCAATCAGGTATTGGGAGAAATTTGCTTTCGTGATTACTTTTTGACAGAACTAACATGCATTTGCGTTATAAGTGAACGGAAACCACGAAAACTTCGCATGGTCAGTCTGACGGCAAGGGGCCTCTAACCCATGATCCGACGACCACTGATAATATTTTTCGTCAGCACTGGAGTCGGCATGAGCCAGGTGCTAAATTTATGTCGACCAGTCATTGCTGGGATTTGTACCCGGGTCACCTCATTGGGAGGCAAGCACTCTATCCCCTGAGCCACCAGGGCTATTCCCCCTGTTTTTGAACGAAATTGTTTTATGTACAAAAATTAAAAATTTGTCTTTACACATGTTTACGAGACTGATCTTGCTATCTTAACAAGTGAAATAGGGTTTCTATGTATTTTTTCAAACTGAATTGAATCAATTTAACTTATGGTTGAAAAGTTTCTAAGGTTTTTAGGCATAAAAAGTACAAATTTTGACGCATACTAACTATACATTGCTATCTAAGAACTAGATTTTCTGTATGCATATTTTTCTTGCAGAATTAAATTTTGAAATGATAGGACTTGTTAGTTTAAAAGTTATAAGCGTTCACAAAGAGTGCAATGGCTCAGGGGATAGAAGGTTTGCCTTCCAATTAGGTGAACCGAGACCGAATCCCAGTGATGGCTTGTCAATACAAATTCCGTATCCGGCTCACCCTGACCACAGTGTTTGTGTAAAATAACCTCTGTGATAGACAGAACATAGGATAACTGAGTGTGGTTTACGTGGTTTTCCTTTCCATGCAACGCAAATGCGTGTTAGTTCCATCAAAAAGTCCTCCATGAAGGGAAATTTCTCACAATCAATCAAGGAGTTCCCTTGTCCTCTAGATTCAGTTTAAAATTACAAGGCTACGGAATTGAACAGTGGTAGTCGTAAACTCAAAATTGGGTCGGGTGCACGGCGGTGGTTGTAAAATAAATTATGTTTTTGATTCAATTGATACAATTGCTACTTTTCGTAATTTTATATTACATTTTTTAACATTAAATGTTTACATCCCTTATTTTTTATTTTGCTATTATTTTACCGTAGTTTAATAAAAGTTTAACAGTTTCACTTTACGTGAAGTAGATTCAATCTTTATTAACAACTTTGACACATAATTTAATATATTATTTTGCAACCTGTTTAATTTTAAGGAAAAAAAATTTTTTTTTCTTCCTAAAAATAACTTTGACCCACTTAAGTGGTTTTTCCTCGAAGTAAAATATTTGATATTTTTTATCTGAAAAGTTTAATACTACTACAAAAGAATTTATTTTATCACACAAAGTTTTCTTCTATTTCTCAAGTGCCATCCAAAGAAAAAAGTTATTTCTAACTATCACTACTTAAAAGAAGATCTGTTTAATTCTTCTCGCAGCAAATCTAGCTCTTTTGTGTCGCGTTTTAAAAATATAGAAAGTACGTTTCTTTTCAAATGGACATGCGATGGAATTCTTTTGTTATAAAGTAACTATTACGGTTCTTTTAAAATAATATTTCATCTTTTCAAAAATAAGATGGATTATTTGCTTTTTAGTAAGACAACTTTAAAATGATAGTAAAGTTATCTAAAAGTTTCTATGAAAACAAATCTAATATTAATGAAATAATAAATTTTATTTGAATTATAAATTTAAATTTGATAAAAAAGGGACACCACATTCTTGTGAAAATATTATCAATATTATTAACACATTTTAACCAGCATATTGTTCAACAATTTGTTTAGAGTAATTTTAAAAAGATTGTATTGACTATTGATATGGTTGATTAAAATTTTTGTTAGCTTTGAAATAAAAAGCGTTATCTCATTACATTTATGATTAAACTAGGAAACAAATTTTTTGTTCCATTTACACAAATACTTTACAATGCTTAATCAGGGTGTGGGAATTTCAAATATGAAATTAGTATTGCTCCCAAAGCTACACATTTTTCAATGGCATTTTCTGTCTGCTTTTTGTCGAAATGTAGAAGTTTAAAAACGTTATATATAAAAGGGGGTTGCATAAATGATGCAACAAACTTCAAGGGGAGTTAGGGGATATCATCAGAATTAAAATTGCATAGGAATTGCATGCCTGGAAATGTCGTCATATGCTGATAGGGATGATTCTATTTTATGACCTGTTCAGAAGCACATGAAAAACAGTTCATAATAAAAGCCCACCTAACGTCTCATGACAACGTTTCCGGGTATTGATTTTTAAAGTTTGTCTAATGAGTAACATTGGGGAGCATTTTTTTTTTTTTTTCGTTTTATGAATTTCGTTTTATGAACAGATCTCAGATACTTTCATATCCATGATTTCAAATCAGCAATGTGTCTCTTTCTTCAAGTTGAAGCTATTTTTCATTGCATTTTTAGCCAATTTTTTTTTGTCAAAATGTACAAGTTTAAAAACGATATATATAATGGGGGGTCGCATAAATGCTACAACAAACTGCTAGGGGCTCAACTGTTTCTTCTTACACTTCTGCACAGTTCACAATGGGGAATTGCCTCTAGCCACGAACAATGACATTTCCGGGCATGGGTTCCTATGCAATTTTAATCCTTGATGATATGCCCTATCTCCTCTTGAAGTTTTTTATAACATTTATGCGACCCCTTGCTATATATAACGTTTCTAAGTTTATACATTTTGACAAAAAATAGACTGAAAATGTCAATTAAAACAATAAATAAATAAACTGTAGAAGAAACCGATTGCATACTTAAAATCAGAGACATGAAAGGATCAAAGGTCAGTTAAAAACTATCATGCAACAAAACAAAACTGTTTCCCAGTGTTATTGATGAATGCTTTAGTCTTCTTCTCAGTCTAATATAAATTTATGTCAGTCTTTCCGAAAACCTGAAATCTGATGGGAAATTAAATCTGTGTTAAAAAATGTCTAGTATGAAAGTCTGTTTGACTGCATACATAGCTCTTGAGCTATCTTACCTGCTGAGTTAAAAAAAAATGGTAAGCGTTTAAAAAAATTGGCTCCAAAAAAAGCAATATTGATTTCTTATAAAAATTCATATATTTATGTTATAATTTATAACTCTACATTTGAAGCAGGATTTTACATTTTCTCGCGGCAACTGAACTGCAAGAAAGAGTATCAAAAAATTGAGCAAATATGTGTCAAAATAGCTCCAAAACAAATAATTGTCAAATTTGAATACATGAGGGATTACATTTGAATACACATTTCAGAGAAAAATGCATTCCATCAAAAGGAGGTGAATGGATAAAGCAAGATGTTCGTTACATACCGGCTGGATTCGAACCGAAGAACTATACGCATTTCACCCTCCATATCACTATTTAAACTATGCATTTTGCTCAAAAATAAGCAGGTACTGTTTCAATTTAAATGCATGGGATGTTCAAATTCGACTATTATTAGAATTTTGAGTAATTTTGACACATTTTAGCTAAATTTTGAGAAACTATTTTTTATCATGTAGTTAAGTCCCATCATTTTAGTTTAAAATGGAGATTAATACGAATAAATGAAATTAAAGGGTTTTACATGAAATAGCTTTACACGACTGTGTAGTTTTCTCCGAAAAAAACATGAAAAAAATGTAAAAAAGAGGAAATTCCATTTAATAGCTTTACAAGTACTTTTCGTAGAAAAGAAACATGATCTGACTAAATGATAAAAAACTATGAAATGATGCTATTGCTATTGCAAAATGTTGCTATTGCAGCGGAAAATGATATCTAAATACCATGATAGAAAGATTAAAATTTAATTTTATCGAGGTTTTTTATGAATATAAATAAAATAAGATTTATCTATACACATATAATACTAGCATATTTTAGGAACTGTTACATAGTTACAACTTGTTTTTGAAATATACATTAATTAAACTTATACATCAAGTGCAGGAAAAGAGGTAGTATCGCCTCAAAACATATTTACTGTATGTTACGTCATTCCGACGTAACTTATCACTGAAAATCACAAATTCGTTTTTAAAAGGAAAGTCTCTTAGGCTTGAAATATATTCTTTTAATATTAATGTTGACTATAGGATAAAATGTTAAGAGAATTTAATATAGTTTATGTAAATATGTGTTGAATGCAAATAATAAATGTACACAAATAACTGAGTTAAAATGTTAAATTTTGATTTTGTGTTAAAAGAAAACAATTAAAAGATATATTTGTAAATTTAAAAATCGCTTGTACTATCTCGAAATTCGATTAAAATGACGCAAATTTGCAAAAGTCTTTCAAGGTAGTCAAAATAAATTAATAAATTTTGTGTTTTCGAAACCCTTGAAAAATCACCAGGGAAATTGTAAGCATTCTATTGAAATTCTAACGCATTTATGTTTCATAATAAAACAAAAACGAGTTTCATTATTTCTAGGATTAATAAATTTTCAATGATTGTTTAGAAAGATCTGAACAAGTAAAATGTAAACAAATTTATTTTTATTTATTTATTTTTATATAAAGAAGTGTCTGTCATTTGGGATGAACTTGTGGAAAATTTGTTTCTGATAAAGAGTTATATAAAAAACTGCATTTTTACAGATTTCATGTGTGAATGCAAATAATAAATGTATAAATTTCGATTTTGTAAATACTTTGCATTTTAAAGTTACTCCAACAACAATTGTTGTTCGAAAGTGCTTAAAAATGAAACAAAAGATATTTTCCATCGATCACTACAAAATGAGATGTTTTTAATAACAAATACTAAAGCAAAATCGTCATAAAATTACTAAAATATAATAACAATAAAACCATGAGTTAAAAAAAACACAGATTTGCATACTGCTCTCAGGTTAATATCAGTTGTAAAATGAAAAGATCTTAGTTTCGAACTCGTAATAAATATTTGGTGGATATTGCTATTTTCATGATTTTCATCCTCGTATAATTTGCCTTCAGAGTTCTGAGTGCTTAAGTTTCACATAAAATATCGTTGATGCAAATAAATTTAACTGGTAAGAGATTTGGTAGTTATATGAGCTATATGAATAGCCTTGGTATGTTAACTGGCATTAGATTTTGTAGTTTCTTCGTCTTCGGGATTGTATTTAAAGTTACACAGCGAAATTAAATTATGATCAAATACATAGTCAAATCATTTTTACGATGATGGTAAAACAATGGTATGTTTTTCCTTCTTTAACTTTTTCTTTTTTCTATTTTTTTTTGTATTTAACTCTGCTTCAAAAAGTAATCAAGTTAATATTATTATACATATTTTTAAATTACCGATTCGAAAATAAGTCAAACAATGTTAGTATTTGTTAAGGGCATCGTAGCATAGATACTTATGAGTGCAATATATTTTCATCAATAGTATTACTTTCATATCACTTCTTATAATTTAAATAAATCAATTTATATTGAGTTTATTAAATTTGTGTTTCTTTGCTTACAGAGGAAATGCAATGTTTAAAAATGTTCTAGCATTATGATCTTACTTTAAAACAGCACGCGTTTTTCCTAATCACTAATTACATGTATAAATATTTTGAAACGCAGCGTCTGTATGTCAAATTTTGCATACAGTCATGTGGAGGCATTTCCAAACAATAATTGTTGCAGTTACAAAAATAAAAGAGCCTTTTATTTGAACTACTAAATAAATAACATAAATGTAGCACAGAAAGAAATCTTTCGATACAAAAAACAAATATAATTTTAATGTTTAACTTAACAAAAAAATCTCACCTTGTGAGAAAAAACACAAAAAAGAAGAAAAAGAATGTTCTACAAATTCTTTCAAAAAACAAAACAAAGAGAAAACGTGAACCACCAATTCGCGATCGCAACGAACTATAGGGGGCGTTGTTGTATGTGCCGAATCCCTGCGATTTCCATATGAACAGTCATTCAGTTACACTGGAGACGTCTTTAATGTAGCATGTAGCATTGTAACGTTCCATCTTTATTGTGGCTGATTAAATTTAAAAAAGAAAAATGCTTGTTTTCTTTCTTATTCAAACGAAAACAAAATGGTATCTCTTTTTTTTTAGAGAAGGAACATCCAGAACACATCGGAAAAATATTTGTAAGTAAAGAGAAATAAATAGGTATATTCTTATAAGAGTTCAAACCTAATGCCTGAGAAATAGTTTTACTAAATTTAATGGTATAACATGAAAGGCCCATTTAAATTTTAACGTAAAATAAAGAATGCTTACGAAACAAAAAAAAAAAAAAGAAACATTCTTTTTTTTGTCGCAATTTTTTAGTGTTACGAAAATGCGTCTTTGGGACTTGCCAAAAACAAAACAAGATGCAATTTTATTTTTTTAGAAGTGAAATATTTTATGGAGTGAAATATAACGAAAATGTACCAATGTCCATAACATGAAACTTTATCTTAGTAAACGTCCGTTTTGGAAATGTTATTTCATTTTAAATCTTATTTATTAGAGTTCATAATGGCTATAGAATCAGGTGAGAGAAAAGTTTGTTTTAAATCTATGCTAAACTCTATATCGGCCCATTTTCCACCGAAATCCGACTGACTACTTTGATTTTAAACAAAGTGTTTCATTTTAAGATTTTTTCCAAAAAGTTTAAGTGTAGATTGGCGGCACTTAAAAATCTGCCAAATCTGTAGCTGTGGTTAATACGTAAGTACCGAATTTTTCTTCCATACTTTTCTGAATCATATTACTTCAAATATTAGAATATGCAAGGGGCATACATAAACACATAATTTAATACCATTTAATTTTTCAAAAAAGGTATTTTGACAACAATTTTATCAAAAAATTATAAACTAAAAAACGTAAAATAAAGAATTCTTAGGATAAAAACGATGTTAAAAATTCCTCATTTTTCAATAAAAACTTTCGTATTGTTTCTTTTTTTTAATTCTTATAGTATTTAATCAGACGTAAAAAAAACCATTCTGTAGAGAACTATCATCAAGTAAGAAAAAAAATTATTTACAAGCAAATTTTTTATTATAAAAATCATAACACTTACCTGATTTATAAGTCCGGAGAATTCCAAAATGATATGTTCTTTGTTTGAAAACTTTATTCTCAAATAATATACACATAGTTTATCCCTTCATTACTTTTAGGTAACATACCACACATCAAAATTTTATAATTGTAAGATCTCGATATGAATTTTAATATGTATAACAGAATAGCTGAATTCTAGTTGAAATTCTTTCAAAACTAAAAAACACTTTCCAAGAAAACGATAAAAAATTTATTTATAATCAGCACAAAAGATACTTTTTCACGTAATTCGGATTATTCTTTATTGTTGTTTTCTGAATTATGTAGATACTGAAATATATACTATTCTATAAAGAAGAAGAATATTCTATAACTATTACAGTTCTGTATGGAATTCATTGGAACACATTTATTCATTGGAGTGACGAAAGCAATGTTGACTTCATTTTAACTTGTAATGAATTGAAGACAGAAAAATTATCACATCTGTAACAGCAAGTGATCATGAAATCATTTTATGTTGTTGGTAATAGAAAGGTAAAAATTATTGAGAAGTTGTTCTTCAAATGCTTGGTATGTTCTGTTACAATGTTTGGCATGTTCTGGTTAGTTTTTTCCAAGTTCTTCTACCTTTTCCTTAGGGAAATTTTACTTCTAAGAAAATGGCGTCCGTCATTGCCGAAGGTTATGAGGGAACTAATGGTTACAGGCTCTCGCTAGAGGGCGTATCGACCGTTGCGATCGCGAATACAATATGTCCTTTTTTAATTTCATGCTTTTTGCCAACCTGGCTAAATATGACTCGTCAATCTTCAACAGCAATTTAAATTCTGTTCTTTGAAAATAATCGTCTGATACTATGTCTTTGGAAATAATCGTCTGCTACAATGTCAATCTTCAACAATAATGTTTCAAATTTTCACTTATTTTTAGTTATTTAGGTCTAAAAGAAATAGCTAATAATCATCGAAATTTGTTTAATTAACAAAGCAATTATTGATAAATAATTGATTATGAATGAAAAAAAATTCCAACTACTTTTTTATTTTTTGGATTTTATATTTCCGTGCTAATAAAATTCCGATAATCTAACTGAATTTTTATTTATTATTCGAGTATTTTTTATAATTAAAAAGTACCAATATATATTTTTGTTTGCAATTACAGCGTCAGAAAAGTATATAAAAAAGACACCGGAGTACCATCTGCTTCAAAGGGTTAATATAAATAGACTGTTAATATCATTTTTAATCACTAATAGTATCAAAATTTTATAGTTTTAAAATCAGATATATTTTCCTTGGACTCCAATAAGACACAGATAAAAATTATTATTTTGAAACAACTCCATCTTTATGATTCCAATTGAAAACTATGAGTGAAATGTTTACAGCAAAACACCATCATTATCATTATTATATCTCTAAATGTTTCAGAGTTTCTTAGTTTTAGAATCAGACTGACTTTTTCTGGACTCCAATATAAAGCAGGTAATTTGAGAAGTATTAAAACTTAGCTTATTTATTAGATTTTCCATTCAAACTTTACATGAAACGAATTCAACATTAAATCTCATTATAGTTTATACTATTATTTTAGTGCTGATTATTTCAGATTTATTTAGTTTTGAAATCAATTTGACTTTAGCTGGACACCAATAATAAGAAATATTCCGATGACCAGTTCATTCATTACATTCTAATTCATTTTGCCTCACATATTATGACAATCTGATGTTTATGAAGGTGAAGTTTAAATGAGTTTAAAAGATTAATGATGCTATTCAATTCGGAATTTCCATTCCGCTCCAATAACAAGATCTAATTTCACTCACTATTCAAATAATCTAATTTAAATGTTCAATTGTTTAATCAAGTATTTATACATATTCAACCTGATGCCGATACCATTAACAGTTGTTTAAATTGAATATTGAGCATTAATAACTGTATTCAGAAACAGATTTCATTGCATTAATATTCAATAGAAGGGGATCTTTAAAGGTGGATGCTTTCTGTATAATTTTGTCACCATTTATTGTATGATTGATTATATTTGGGTCTCTACGGTGTGGTAAATATATACATAGCAAGAGAATAAAATTTGAAAATCATGTAAAATACATGAAAGCTTTTATCTTTTCATGAAGAGAATAAAATTTGAAAATCTTGAAAATGTATGGACGTTTTTATGTTTTTAGCAAGAGAATAAAATTTAAAAATCTCGTAAAATATATGAAATTTTCCATCGGTTTAGCAAGAGAATAAAATTTGAAAATCTTGTATACTATATGAAATTTTTTATCTTTTTAGTTAAATCCAATGTGATTTTAAATTGGAAAAAAATTAGAAGTACTACAGACTTTAAGTTTTTTAAGTAGTATGTAGTAACTGAAGGGAAGTAGTCACTTTTGATGGGAATATTTCAATTATAAATACGATTTATAGGTTTCGGGGCACAGTAATCTTAATATAATCTTGCGCTTGCTTTGTCTTAAAAATAATGCAGTTAAATATCTTTTAAATGATGAAAGTTTTGTTTATTGTTTAATTTGATCGCAAGGTAGGACTTGAGTGCTCTTTTTTTACCATAAATTGAATTTCAAGTAATAATTGAAGTTGCTATTCCCCATAACCATTTTTTTTTCAAACTTTTTCCAATTTTTACGCTATATAACTCAAAATAAAAAAATAATAAATTCTTTAAATTTATGGACAAATATAACTTCACAAAATCTATCTGTTCTACAGTTTAGGGAAATTAGCTGTTATTAATTTCGCTTAGACCGATCAGTTACAATAAAATAAACAAAAATACATGCGAAATGTATTTTTGTTTATTTTATTTTAATTGTTTTCAAGCAATTAGCAAAAAAATCTGTAATCTCTCTATTTTTTTAAAGTAATGAAATAAAAATAAAGGAACATTTAATTTTAAAAATTTGTATTTATTTTTTTAAAACGTTAATAGTAAAATTTCTCAAAGAAATAAATTAAAATAAACACTTTTAGTAAAATAAACGAAAAACATTAACGCCAGAGCTTACTATTTTTAGTTATTTAGTATATTACTAGTACTTTAGAAACAGAAGTAAGTTTCAAATTTAAATTCTTTAAAAAAAATGAACCCAAACGGATTCGTTAGCTTTTTTTTAGTCTCTTTTTAGCGGTGTACACACACGTGAAAAATGAAATCTTTGAAAACATGACAATTCAGAGAAAAAAAATTTCTTCCCATTTAAAGTTTTCAAAATAATCATATTTTTTTTGTATATTTATTTAGTTACATTTATTAATATCTGACAGCAGTGTAGTTTATTGACATTTGCTTGAGACAAAAAAAAAATAAATAAATAAATAAAAAAATAAATTAAAAAAATAGAAATTAATCAAATTTTGAATGCCAGGAAGTTAAGAAAACATTCATTTTAGGCGAATAGTAAGTAAACTCAATAAAGACAAAGTTGAGAAGTTAAAACTCCTTATGTAAATAAATTCCAAAAATAATTATTGTGAACAAGTTTAACAAATTAGTTAAGTATAATGGAAGTGAGAGAGTAACACACACAATGAAATAGTTTTCAATTTTCCAACAATTTAATAACAGTTAAAACAAAGAAAACAAATTTTTTTTTTAAACATTTCATTAATCTTGAAGCTTTCAGAGGAAGCAAAATGCCTGGAAGATATTGGGTAAGGAGAAAACACTTTTGGATTTGTGATATTCTAAGAAATTGTGATACAGTCTTTTTTCCTGGGCTACTTAAAGTGATTAGCAGTCTGTTTGCCAGCACGAATAATAAAGTTAACTTTAATATCCTTATGAAGGACTTCAAAAACTTCCTCTTCAATAAAAATTATAAACCTAGGAATTTTTTAATTAATTTTATAAAAATTTACATTAAAATTAATTTTATAATAATATGCATCGGAAATTTCTCTTCTATAATATTATTTAGATTTAAAATATTTCAAATAATTTTATTTTACAACTTTATTACATTTTTTAATTTTTACACACAAGCAGAGCTTAAAGAATATGACAGAATTAAATTGTATAGTGATATTATTAGTTTAACCTTTATATTTTTAATTATCTGTGTTTTGAAAAAAGAATAATCTAACACCTTTGCGTTAGATGGACTGTAGATAATTTTAATGATCCGAAGTAATTATTAGAATTCTTTTATCCACTGTATAGAGAATTAAAAATGTTTTTGTTGTTAATATGTACAGAATAAAATTGCGTATAATAATCAATCAATAAATAAATAAATAACTTTAATTACATACGAGCATATTACAATCTCTCATAAACTGGGTATTAGGTTAATATTTGCCTTCCCTCTTTACATTATAGTATTTAAAACACTTTCTGATAACTGTGTTAATGTCCTGGAATTTATAAGCCAGGAAAATGACAGCCAGAATAATGACAATTCGCCATATTACAGCATTTAACATTACTTTAATTTAACATTTCGGCCTAAGAAGTTTACTTTCATCCATAAACATCAGGATTTCTTGCAATAACTAAATCAAATGTAAATAGTTTATGTTATTAATGATTTCATGAAGACAGGAAAATGACAACATTAAAACCTACTTACCAGATAAAATTTTTTGAAATACATTTTGACTCAGAAAGTAAGTTTCATACTCCAGCAATTAGACATGTTATGATAGGATGGTATTCTAATCAATCTCTTAACCTAAGATATTGATTGCTGGATTGCAGAAAGTTAGTTTCATACTCCAGCAATTAGACATGTTATGATAGGATGGTATTCTAATCAATCTCTTAACCTAAGATATTGATTGCTGGAGCTATCTATTTTGGTTATAAATTACTAAAAAAAAAGTGACTAGGAAAATGACATGATTTTCATGTGACAAACAAATTATTGACAGAAAAAATTATTTTCAGCAAAGTTTTTGGAAATAATACCCTCTGCATATATTCTAGAAATGGTTACAACGGTTGAGATAAAAAAAATAGATATTGAAAAATGCATGAGAAGTTTTGAAGCTAGTTATTATTGGAAATATTGTTTGTGACATACCAGGATATTCAATAAATTTTTTTAACTATACAAAACACGCAATTCTAGTGCAGAATCATTTTAAAATGCTAACAGCAACGCTATTTATTGAATTTTTTAAAAGTTTTTTTAAAAAAGTTATTAGATCTTAGAGCAAAAAACTGTCAATTATCATATTTCTTGAGTATCACCCACATACCAGTCTTACGCATCTTACTTTGATGCGCAATTAACAAATTAGAATCCTAAACTAATTAGTATCTAACAAATAATTTAGAACACATATTATAAATTAATTCTAAATTTACTTTTTAATATCAAAAAAGAAAAAAAAACGAGTAAAAACAAAAGTATAGAAATTAATAATGTTACTGTGTTAACTGTCTTGTAGCGCCATCTAAAAATTTTTTTTTTGGATTACAAACAAGATCACTTAGAGGAAATTTCTAGCTATCATGTAAATTTACTAAGAGAATTGTTTTTTTATTTCATTGATTGTTTTAACTTTCAAAGTTTCCTTGTTTTTAAAACCGCCAGCCTGATTCAGGATACCCTGCAAATAGTAAGTGTTATGTTTGGAGAATATTACATTAAATAAACAAAAATTCATAATTTTAGAAAATATTCCTGTTTCCATCGAATTATTGTGTTAATCATATTTATTCGGCAACATTATTTTGTTTATTCTAATTCTTTAACATATAATTTCCCTGTAACATACATTTTAATATTAACGTTAACTGCCTAGAGTAAGATTTATGAATTCAATTAACTACTGACAGAAAATTCTAAATGTTGTGCCCCAGACACTTTAACTTGTAATTTCATACTACACAATGCTTACCATTCAAACTGTTTATGAGTTTTCCCTTAATGGCCGCTCTTAGAGAAATTGAAACTTGTTTCGAAATTTGTCGAGTTTCTTGAAGTTTGTTTGTAAAATTTAAAGTAACTGTTACGAGATAAATGAGCTTCAAGTAGTAATTTAATTTCTAGTAATTCACAAAACTAGTTGCGTTTACTAGTTACTCGTTAATAAAGTTTTTGCTTGAAACTAAAATTTATAATTGAAAATATAAATGATCTTTATATCAACTGATAATTACTAATGTTTCCGTTGATAAGTAATGCATTACTATAAAGAAAGGTAATTTTAGCTGAATTGTTTTGTCCGTGTAGTAATTCAAAAAAAAAATTAAGTTTACTAGTAATCATTTCAATCAATTATTTTTATTTAGCTACCCTTCCAAAATATGTTTCATTCACAGAGATAAATAATTTTTCTTTTACTCTTAAAGTGCAATTAATATGTAATTATACTTATATACAGCAACTGAATATACAATAAAAAATAAAAAAATTATTATGTACCATGAACTTTAAAAAATAACGCTCAAAAAATATACGCACTAATAATTGCATAATAATTCATTATTTCTTATTTTAAAATTTTTTATCAGATAAAAAGCAACTTTTTCTGATTTTTAAATACAAAACTTATGTAATATTAAAAGTTGGGATAGATAAAAATTAAAACAATTCATATTAAAATCCAATTAAAAACACAAAAAAAAATCGAGTTTTAAGTTGTGTAATAATGTAATTCTAATAACTAGTTAATCATAACGTTAGATTTAATATATGTAAATCCCACCATTTGTAATTCGCTTGCCACAATAATAGATATCGAAAATTCCAAAATCCTTATTTTAACAATTCAAATTTGTATCAAGATCAACCATCCCGTTGAATATAGTAGCAGTAAACACAGTTGTTTACCCACAAAATAGCCACACGGACAGAATTTTGTCACAATTGAAAAGTTTTTTACCATAAATTATAATTCCGACTTATTACTGATCTAATATTAATCAATTGGTAAAACAAAATAAAGAAAAAATGCTCAACAAATTTAAGATAAAAATTCAATTATTCCGTTTTAAAGGTCCACAAATCGCAAAATAGTCAGAAAGTTTGAAATGTTTATCTCAATGTCGGAAAGAAATACAATGTGAGCTATTTTCAATTAATGCATAATACTTTATTTCACATCATAAAAAGAAATATTAATTCTTACATTATATATTCAAAATGCGTTTTTCTAAAAACATGTATTTTTAAAATAGGAATTATAAATTAAATTTTACCAGGCAATGAAAATATCTCATGTACGTAACTAGATACATCCGAAAATTAAAACTTATTCCGAAAAACCATTCATCTCCCAAATAAAGAAATCGATTCTATTTATGCTGAATTCCATTTAAACTTGCGTTAATAGTATTATTTTCCAAAACCATTCACCATTAATCGAGGGAATGTAATTAGTTGTTGAAAATTTCCGCCTTCTTTACATTAACGCCAAGCAATTTGTTTCTAAAGAATCACAGAAACAGATTCGTAATTACTGTTTGAAATCTTCGCCAAATGGAGTGAAAGAATCTTTTTACTTCAAAATGTATTTTAAAAATTCCTTTCAAGACATTTACGGGTACTTAATGTTCTATCTAGTTCTGCCATGTTCTATTTAATTTGAGTTATATTATTTCAATGATATTCCCTATTTAAGTAATCAAATTTCACTTTTAATGAGTAATCTTTGGTATTAACAACGTTCACGTGGCCATTTAGGTTTACATTCACGAGCTTGTTTGGAACTATTTTAGTTTGTAAAGATAATTAAAAAGAGGGAGTTCCTGGAAAGTGTAATATAATATTTAATAATAATGAGATATTTCTAACTAATGTAATATTTCTTCTTCTTTGTAATATAATATTTCTAAGAGTGGCATTTAAGAATGCCGATTAATTCTTGTAATTAATTAAAGAGACAGAAAACTTATTTTCATTGACAAAGCATTCCTTTTTTTATCTCTTTAAGATTTTGGGTATTTAGTTCTCAAAATATCAATGTTAGAAAAATTCTCTCAGTAATTTAGTCAAAACAGTGATTTTATTATAAGTGTATGAAAAATGAGGACATAAAATTAGTAATTTAAAAAAATATTTCTTTATCAAATTAATTTTGAGTTGTAATGCATACAAATTTATGCGTTGTTTTAAGTAACTAAATTTTAAATGATAAAATAAATTTATTAATCAAAAGTTATTCCATAAATTTTCAAAAGTGGCATTTTTTAAAATTTAATTTCACAATATAAATGTGTTTTATAAACTTTCTAGTCCTTCAAAAGAAAAGTATTTTTTTAAAAATACTTTTATGTGCTCCTTTGTGTATACTGTAAAATATTCCGGATTCAATTCCAGTAAAAATTACCGTTACTTATAGTATCTGGGTTTTTCTTATCGTAAAAACTATTCTTACAGAACAAAAAATCTGTTATACTGTTATTTTTTATAGTAATAATAACCCTAAAACCACCAAATTACTCTAATTTAATAAATTTGTACTGTCAACATTACGGTATGATATTTGACAAAAAAGTGGATGTTGTGGTAAAATAAATTTTAAGTATGATGTACCCAAAGTGCCGGTACTTAATACCGTAGTTTTTACCGGATTGTTTTACATTGTGTCTTAAAATATCGTAGGACAACTTAAAGTACAGTTTTAAATACCTTAGGTTCTAATTATTATATTTCCAGTTATCTTTTGTGGATAATAGTAAATAAAAATCATTCGATTAATTAACCTTTTGCTTGTTAATGTTTTAAAAATAGAACAAGGATAATGAGTATAAATTTAACTAGCAACTAATGCCTGAAATTATGCTTCTTACGTACATTTAAAATTCAACTTATAAAGCAATTTTCGCTTTGAATTTTTTCATAGTTTAATTGATTGTCCATTATTATTTTATTAATCCTTAATTGTTTGATTTCTGAAGAATTTTAAAAAATTGGTATAATATTTTTCATTTCTTTCCCGCTCAAAATATAATTTACCAACAGAAAAAAACAACTAATTTTTGTAAGACGACAGCTAAACTCACGAGCTTTTCAAAGGATAATATAGCTCTCATTTAGGCAATATATTCAGGATTTCATATTAAAATTTTAAAAATAAAATATTAGTATAAAACAATCATACTTCCCACTTTTGGAGGATTGGCATTTTAAGAATTCGATTTATGTAATTTATTGAGTTATGTTGTGAGCATTTCATTAAATTGTTATTATGACACTTATTCAACAAAAGTAATGATGCTGAAAAAGTAAAAAGGAGGGTGATCATGTCTAAGTTCAACTTCTTTTAACGTGATTTGTAGATTGCTGATAAGAGAGTGACAGAGACTGTTTAATGCTTAGAAAATACGGGAAATGTGCTCATTCATATTCAGTATTTTTCTCTTTTGTTGAAATTGTAACTATTAAAAAAGGTAAGGACTTTCAGGCGATGTTATCCTTTCTCTCTTGTTTTTTGACAATGACAGAGTTGAAATTTAACATTACATAAGTTTTTTAATGTGTTCCTTACA
Source organism: Parasteatoda lunata (assembly GCA_949128135.1). Classification (NCBI taxonomy): domain Eukaryota; kingdom Metazoa; phylum Arthropoda; class Arachnida; order Araneae; family Theridiidae; genus Parasteatoda; species Parasteatoda lunata. The sequence continues at coordinate 32,278,794 of OX421976.1, read as the reverse complement.
ATGTTATTAAATAGGTACTTCCTATTGATAGCTTTTCATTCGTGATTTCTGTGATTTATTTGATTTCTGATATACGAATGAGTTAAAAAAGTGTGCACTTTTTTTTGTATCATTTAATAAATTTGATTGCTCTTAACATTATGTTTATGCATGTACTATATATGACCCAAGAAGCAATGGTAATTTTAGAAAAACTCTTTGGTTCATATCTGGAATGCTGAGGGAAAAATGTACGGTCAATACTAGCAGAATCTGGTAAAAGTTATAGTGTATCCCGTGTAATATGGGAACACCAAACAACTAATTAATTTTTACCAAAATCATTTGGTAATAATTATATAGCATAATTAACAAAAAAAAAAAAAAAAAAAAAGAATTTTATAATATGTGAAAAAATATGGTAAAATTTGATAATTTTATCATGATTCCTTACAGCGTGGGATAAAAACTATTTATGCTGTTACTTTTACTATTTCGTTTTGTATTATTTCCTATATATGTGGTAACAGGAAGAACAATTTTGAAAACCAGAAGTTTCGTTAAACCATTTCTATATGAACAGAAAAAACCCCAAATTAATGTCTTAAAAACAGTATATTTTGATTTTATTGCCAGAAGTATATATTTTTTTTTCTTTTTCTCCAGAAATGTCATAGCATTACAATACAGCGTTTGACTTGTGTTAGCGAGATCGTGAGTTCGAATCCTGCTGTCTGAAGAACACCCGTGTATTAAATGGTGAATGGTGCTCGCAAAATCTGAAGGGGTCAAGAAATTTTCCAAGATTTTATGGAAAAAAACCAAAACCTCTAGGGGTACTGAATAGGAAATCGGTCATTTTCTGGTTCAGGTTAGAAATTATGATCTATAAGTGGATGGAGTATGAATAGGTCTTCCATTTAAAATGGACTGTGATTTATGAGTGACTGAAGTCATATTCTTGACATAAATAGCATCACTGAAAAACAAGAAACGCACCATCCGCCTTATTTTCGTTAGGATTTTCCGAAACAGGCTTGATGAATTGGCTAGTGGCATAAGTAACACCAACGACAATATAATTCATTTCTTCGTAAAGATCTTTGTCAGTTAGAGCTTAAAGAAACAGAGAATTTGATTGATGTGGAAAACATAGATAAAAATACTTTAATACTTAGGAATATATCGCGTTTTATGTCTTTAGAATTGTGGAAACTGTTTTTAAAAGTTATATTCAAGCGGAAGAAGCGGAAATGAAACCAAAGAATCAACTGCAAATAAAAAGCGAAAGAAAAAACAAAACGAAAACCCTATAATGAAGTCAAACAAGAACGTTAATTTTAATGATCCGAAGTAGTTAAAAAAGTGCCTGAAGCAATAAAGCAAAATATCTTGCTCCAAACTCATTTAGAAAAATATTCTTGCCCCGAGAAAAAAAAAGTATGCTTAAAACAACCAGAATATTAAACAATGCACTGTTTCTTTGTTACGGGAACAGCAAAAAGTCCGTAAATTTTTATAAAAGCGTTTTGGTATTAATTTTAGTGAAATTAACAATAAAAATGGTTTCATAATATATGATAAAATTAGGCAAATGTGTCAAAATTTGGAAAAAAAAAATCTCATGATGCTATAGAGCATGGCAAAAAAGTCTTTTTATCATAGTTACATTTACTTTACAGTTTTATATTCTCTACTAAATGTTTGGTAATAAGTACTATAATTTTGAAAGCCAAAAGTTCCGCTAAACAATATGAAAAGAAAATTACCAAAATTAAAAGTTTAACATCATATTTTGGTTTAATCAACCATAATTATGGTTTTTAAACCGAAATTTCAATATCATACAGTGCGGTAATTTTACCATAATTTTTTGTTCAATGTGATAAATGTGTAGAATATTCATCAATATATGATAAATATGTTTTTTGCAAAGAGTTTTAGCTATTAATATATTTCCAAAAAGGATATCTTATTTCTTTGACCTTTAAGTTACTATCTAAGACTTAGATATCCTATTTCGTCAGAAAACTAGTTGTGGAACGCAGCTATATCAATCGTAGCCGCAACTAGCAAAAAAGTATCTACAGAATGCCAATGTTCTAAAAATAGAACATCTTAAAAATGTCACTTAAAATTTTGTTTCATTATTTTTTTTTTAATTTTGTATTTTGTTTCTCTTCTGCAGTGAAATTATCAAATTTCAAGATATGTAGATAATCCACTTTTATTATCTAAATCTTGAAATTTGATAAATTTGATATTTTTATGGTTTTATCAGCCATAATTATGGTTTCTTAATCGAAATTTTAATATCATACAGTACGGTAATTTTACCATAATTTTTTGTCCAATGTGAGATATGTGTAGAGTATTATACTAGAAGACTAGTTTTAGAACGCAACTATATCTATCGTAGCCACAACAAGCAAAAAAGCACCTACAGAATGCCAATGTTCTAAAAATAGAACATCTTAAGAAAAGCACTTGAAATTTTATTCCTTCATTTTTCCTTTCGTATTTTATTACTCTTTAGCAGTAATTTTATCAAATTTCAAGTTATTTAGATTATCCATTCTTAGTGGTGCGCAGCTATGTCAATTGTCGTCACAGCTAGTAAAAAACACTCCTGCAGAGTGCCAATGCTCTAAAAATAGAACATCTTAAAAATGACACTTAAAATTTTTTTAAATTTTGTATTTTGTTACTCTTCAGCAGTAAATTTATCGAATTTCAAGATATTTAGATAATCCATTTTTATTCAACGTATTGGTAGTAGATTATTCATTGTTTTCTTTTTTGTTTGCAACTTTTTTTTAAAAAAAATTATTTTTTGACTGTATCTCAAAAAATATAACCTTAAATAACCACTTTTAATTTTTTTTTCTTTATTTACATTGATATTTACTAGGGATAAACCCATGCAGAATGTAAAAACGTACATCTTTATTTTTACTGCAATGTTAGGGGAATTCTTTAAAATTTTGTTTGATACATCTTTTAATCTTCTTGAAATAAAAAAAAAAAAGAATTATAAGTATTAATGCATTTTAAATTAAATAAAGGAGCTATTTGTTAAATTAACACTCATTCAATGGATATTAAAGTGGCTTTTGACTATTATTATCCTCTTATTTGACAAAAAGTGCCCTAATTAGTGATACTTTTGCTTGTTGAGTGCTTTTGCAACCATCACATTCCTATGAGAAAATCTTAACACTCAATGCTAATAAATGTTCTTTAAGAAATCACGCATTAAAAACATTTGTTTACTTCACTAAAAAAATGTTAAAATAAGTTTTAGAGAAAAGGATAACATTTTACTTTGAAATGCCTGCAACGCCCGAAGGCTGGGATGAAAAACTTTTAATATGAAAGAAATTCCTTTTCTAATAATGTCCGCTCATTTTTTTTTATTTATTTTAGAATAATTTTATAAAGGATGCACTTGAATGCTTCTAATGAATTATTTATTTCTAAACTAAAACCACTTTTATTATCTTGTTTTTAAATTGCATTATCTTTGCATATGATTTTAATGAAAATTTATACTTCGGTCATTATTTATATTTTACATTATTTTTATTAATGCACTAATAATATATTTACCTATTTGAGTAGTACTCAACACAATGAATAAGATTCAATGATCAGAAAGAGATGATATAATATAGTATCCGTCGTTTTTCATTAATATTTAAATGCATTTTTCACACTTAAATGCGCTTGAAAATAAATGCTTTCCAGTCGTTAAAACAACAATCAATAAAGTACTGATGATTAAAATATGCTTCTTAAATAAATAACTATATAATTTAATGTGGCGTGCGTATTGTGACACCCAATGGTACAATTCATCTTGAGTTTGGAAATTCTGACGGTTACTCTGCTTTTAAGTCTGAATTTTATTTGATTTCAGCAGGAAATTTATCAAATTTCAAGTCATTTCGATTATGCATTCTTAGTTGAATGCAGCTATATCAAGTCTATATCTATAGTCAGCTATATCTATAGCAGTGGCAGCTATATCAATCGTCGTCACAGCTAGTAAAAAATTCGCAGTAAAACAGCCGACTAAATTTTTTGGTTTATGACTACTAGCGTTCAACTCCGTACCGTTCTAATATTGAACTAAATCTAGAAGACAAGGAAACTCCTGGATGAAGTATTGGAAGAAAAATTGCCTCAGTGGGAACTTTTTGATGGAACTAACCAGCATTTGCTTAACATGGAATGGAAGAACACAAGAACCACCCACAGTTGACCTAACGGCAAAGGGACTCTAACCCATGATCTGTATACCACTGAGGATATTTCAAGTCAGAACTGAGGTCAGTGCAAGCCGGATGTGGATTCGTATCGACCAGCCATCGCTGGTATTCGAACCCTGAGTCATCGCGGATATAAGTTAGAAGAAGTAACAATCTGTAAGGGACTTCACTAGATTGACATGCCTACAGAACTTGTCTTCAAGGACATTTTTATTTTATTAGACAGTCGTGCCTCAATACAACATGACATGCCTGAATATTCTAGATCTATTGGTTCGGCACTCTCTACATACCTTAAATGGGTTCCCTCGAATGTTGGTTTGATCGGTAATGAAATTGCCAATAGTCTGACCAAGACTGTCCCGGCTGATATCCTGCACAGCAATGCCAGTTTAACTTTCACAGAAATCACCTCAATCAAAAGGATGAAACTAGATGCACTTTAGAGAGTTCCACCTTATCATTCCGGAGTGTCATTATTGCAAAGCTTATCAGGCCTCCCACAACCAATTCTCATATGATTATGCTTTACTGTTCACGAGATTTTGAAGGATCCGTATTTGTTTTTTGACTTTGTAGAAATTTTTGGTTATACGGAGATGGTGTAGCTAAGATACATCATTTCAGTTAAGTTATATACAGATGATTATCTCTTACGATTATACAATGATCGCTTAGTAAGATTTTTTTTTTGAATAAATATAATCATAGTTTAATATATCTTAAAACTAATAAATTTAAAATTGTTTGAAATCGTACTTTATACGAGTCTGTCAACACTGACAGAAAGTTAAACAATAATGTCATGAAACATCAAGTTAATATTTTGTAAAAAAAGGTAATTTCCCCAATTTCATTAAACATATTTAATGAAAATTAACATATATATGTATTTAGTTAGTGTTATTGTGAACACTAAATTTTTAGATATATAGATTGATTCCTAACAATTAAATATTTCAAATTACTTTTATTTTAATAATTTATGGGCTTTGTAACCCTTTAAAGGCTATGCTCATGAATGGTTAAATTACTGTATTGTGTGGTAATGACATTGTTTGTGAAAAAAACAAATTTATGTTAATCAAATCCAAAATACACGATATTCAAATAATTTATTTGGTAATTTTTTTGTTCATATCGTAATGGTTTACCTTAAATTCTGGCCTTGAAAATTAAAGTTTTTATTACCACACAGTAAAAAAAAAAAAAAAACTGAACTGTAACTGAAAGTTAAATTTAACCGGAAAAAAAAACTGAATTTAACCGACGAAGTGAGTTTTATGCCATGACCCATGATCTAAAGTATAATGTGAAACATACCATTTTTTAACACATTTACCAAACACATATTATAAAGTCATATTTTATAATTAGTGTAAACAATATATTTGCGAAAGCATTTTCGTTAAAAACTACCAAGATTTTTACTGTTCTTAGAAAGCCAGAAGCGCTGCAAATTGTATCATAATTTGTTAGTTTTGACCACTTTTTTTTCTCAGTGCGCATTTTACATATTTTCATTTCAACATTATAGATAATATTGCACATATAGAAATAAAATATGAGAATATGTATATTGTATATATGATATTGTATATATGTATATGTATATATGATCTAAAGTATAATGTGAAACATACCATTTTTTAACACATTTACCAAACACATATTATAAAGTCATATTTTATAATTAGTGTAACCAATATATTTGCCAAAGCATTTTCGTTTAAAACTACCAAGATTTTTACTGTTCTTAGAAATCCAGAAGCGCTGCAAATTGTATCATAATTTGTTAGTTTTGACCACTTTTTTTTCTCAGTGCGCATTTTACATATTTCCATTTCAACATTATAGATAATATTGCACATATAGAAATAAAATATGAGAATATGTATAGAGAATAAACTGGATTGAATGTGTGCATTTTATAAATCTTCGAAATTCTCAATTTTCACTCAACATGAACTTATTGCATGCACTCTAAATGAAAAATGGAGTTTCAACGCCATTGCTACGTAAACAGTTCTCTTTAACTTTGAAACTCATTAATATATCGAAATGGCAAAGCCATTAACAGAATATTTATAACTACCAGTGCAAGAAAGCTCAAAAAAGGTATGCTTTATTAACGTTAGATTTATTCGAAGAAAAACTACTGTTTTTATTGATTTGTGCATAATAAATCAGATATTCTGCGGCAAGCAAACTAATCTTTCCTAAAAGGAAATTATGTCAGTAATAATCGTCTTCCTGAATGAAGAGTATTTTGTGTATTTATTTATCGACAAAGAATATGTTTTAAATGTTCTCGAACCCCTTATTAATGAAAGAGGTAATGCAAAGGAACTGAATTTATAATAATTATTTACTGCAAAAACAACTAAGTATAAAAGTTAGAATGTGATAGAAACTAGTAAAAAGTGAAATTTAAGTTTATTCTTTTACATTTTACCAATCAATATTATAAATTTAAACTTCTCATCGTTGATTTATTTCAAATATGATGCTTTTGAATGCTTTTGAGTAATATTTGGTAAGCAAAAAATATTTTACAATTTTAGATATATATGTTAGATTATTATTAGAGAAATTATTTTAAGAAAATTTCATTAAAGAAATTTGGGTTCTACTAGTTAAATTACGATTAATGGGTTACTAATCTAACTGTTAAGAATGTACAGTCTCTCTCTGTCTTTCTGAAGAAAAAGAAAACCTTAATAGCTTTAGATTTAGAGATAGCATTTTCACCTTCTAAGCTATAACTTTAAGGGTTCTTTAGTTCAATGCTTACATATGCTTCCCAGTTAGTAAGAACAATAATTTAAATTATGAAATTACATCGAAAAAAATTCTGGATAAATTTGTAGACGTATTCTGTAGACGGATTTAAAATATTGACCTTCAAAATAAGGAAAATAGCCCTAATATGAAAAATATGGCTTCAATAGTTCAGTAAAAGTAATAGTCAGTTGTAAATGATCAGTTGTTTAGTAATAAGATGTAAGTTTTAATTTCATTATTTACTTTAAAGTTATGCGTTTTGCCGTTTCGTAAATAAAAGAAAAATACTGCAAACAATGCTCAAAAATATAAAACTAATTTATTCAAAAATATTTTCACTTAAAATATACATTTTTGTTACTTTTTTTAAATTATTTATTTCAATAAGTGTTGTTTTAGAAATTCGAGTATAAAATTTTTTATTTCCTTTTAAACTATACACTTAAAAAAGAAAGGATGGCCCAAAGTACCAAAATATGGTAAAATTTAACGTGTTTTTCGTTTTTGGGGAATACTAAAAAGATGGGAATTTTTTACCGAAACTCCTTGGTGATGATTTTGGTAAAATTAACAATGAATAACAATGAAATATTTTTTTTATAATATGAGATAAGTCTTGATAAGTTATCATGATTTCTTAGAGCATAATATTAAAACCATATATTCTTTTAAGTTTATTTTTTAGATTTGTACTTTTTACTAAATTAGCTGTAATAAAGCTATAATTTTGAAAACCATAATTTTTCTATAAACCATTATCATAAAAACAGAAAAATTACCAAATGTAGAAAATGTAAATAGGTAATGTTTTGGTAATGTAAAATTACCAAAATACCATATAATTTAGTTTCATTCACAAGAGTTATGTTTTTTTTTTCTACCAGAGAAGTCATTACCATGCATTGCAATAATTTTATCAGATTTTTTTCCTGTGTGTAAATTTAGATCGCAAATGATAAAATGATTAGGACAAATTGATTCTGAATAATAAAATTTTAAATACAATCGTAATTTAAATTTTCAATTCTTTTAAGCTGTTTTACAAACAATTTTTAAGGTTTAAATTTTGTCATTTAAACTAAGAATATGAAGAACAAAGAAACTTTAAAATATACATTTTGAATTAACGAGTTTTAGAGTTTTATGGAATGCAAATAAATTTTGCATTGTCAGATGAATGCAAAAAGTGATACATTAATATTAATAAAGAATTAAACTACTGATTTAATTACTAAGTTTTCAAGATTAAGGCTACCGCTTTTATTTTTAGATTCAAAAACCCGAATTCACTAAAATCACTCTATTCCAAGAAAGTTTGTTTTTGAGTCTTAACTTAAAATAACGTCTGCAAAAAAGAGAAGGGGTGAAGTTAAACGACAAAGTTAGTCTTCAAAATTTTTAAGTACGGTACAAAAATGATTGTGGATCAAAATTTATTAAAGTGTTCTTGCTTTTATTTTGTGATTTGCCCATCTATTCATAAGGCACATTAAAATTTAATACGCAAAAAAAACCTAAAGAAAATTAAAAAAGAAATTTGCTTTGATGCTACTTGAGATGCGGTGTATTTTGATGAATTTCTTTTTGCGCAAAATATATTTTATATTTTTAGAATGAAAAATATTAATAGTTAGGGATATTTGTCGTTTTCCACAGCATTATTAATTTTTTTAAAATTAATAATGGACACATTTTATACTTTTTTCATGAATTACTATAGAATGTCTGCTTTTCCGACTAACAGAAACAAAAGAATTAAAAACAATGTAGCTAATTTTTAAAGTAAAAAAATAGTTTTCGTTCTATCAGTTTGCTTCGATACATTTCGATTGTCACAATTTTGATAAAAAGATTGAGCAATATAAAGCAAAAGCAATACCTAACTGCTTAAAACTCCGAAACACTTGTTCATAGAGAACTCTCACGCTATGAATTAAATGAATAGCTTGTTCACTTGACAGGGTTTATGAAATTACTACAGTTGTGAACTGTCTAAGAAGTGTCTCAGATCTGACGATATAGCTCAGAGAAAAAATGGAGGAAATTCAATTTTCTTAAAATGTTGGAAGTTTCATCTGGTATTTTCTCTCGACAAATAAGTCATTGAGTATTTATAGCTTGTCATATTAAGTCAGTGTTAAGAAAGAATGTATTTGTTAAGAAAGCAGCACATTCCTTGCTTTCTATAATACACTCATCTTTCAAAATAACTTTGATTTATTAGTGGTAATATATAACATTCTGGCTTGTCGAAAGTCAATTTAAATTTTATTGAATAATTTAAATACACTGTTGTTCCTAAAGAATTATTTAATTAAAATATAATCATATTTACATTGATTTATTTTATTTGAGTTACCCTAAAAAGTTATATAAAAACTTGGTTGATATTATAGAGTTATAATTTTTTGGCTGACTTTCAACTGCGTGTATACTTATGTTAAAAATCTCTGTACTTATAAGTATTAAATATGTTCTGAGTTTGCTTATTTATGGTTTTCAATGTGTGGCTTAAAGTTGATAACATCCTAAGTAAATATGTTAAACTAGGAAGCTTCGCCCCCTGCTCGCTGGCGCTCGCCAACCCCCGGAACTGTTTTCGCAGTTCATTTCGGATTGCTTTGCAATCCAATGCTCGCTTTGCTCACTCATTGGATACGTTCTTAACGTCTAGCTTTTGTATACTTTTTTCAACACTGAAGTTCCGAAAACTTTTCACTGTAGAAAATTCTAAACCTGTACATTTCAATTTATCAACACTCACAATTATATCGTTAATTATCATTATCATCAAAAACAACATTCGTGATCTATATTTTTGATATGATTTGTTTTCGATAATGAATTTGATATTATATATTCGATTTTTAAATTGATTAAATTAAATATTATCATCATATTGTCGTATTTGTATCAGTTGATGAACTTGGTTCCATTGCTCTTCTAAAGGATAATTAAGGTATATTTAATGCCAGATAGCTATGTTTATGTCGATTCTAAATTAAAAACGATGCATATTCAGTGAATTGGATGACGTAAATACTAAAAAGACTCAGTTAAAAAAAATTAAATAGGTGAAGGAAGGTTTTATTTAAAAAGTAACTACTTGTTTTAAATTAGGAATTCTTTTCCTTGCTCAAACAAGTCCTTTCTTGTTCAAAGAATTCAAATACTTCTTTCATTTGCTTCTGCTATTAGTCTAAGGACACTTAAAATTAGATGGATTAACAAAAATTATGTATTTTTATTAGACTTACTGATCAAAGTCTATACTGTAAAAAAATTCTAGATAAAATTAGATATACTACGTGCCCTATAGGTATAGGTGATTTTACAGAAAAAAGTACCGGCGCTTAGGATACCTATTTTTTTACCGTAAAATCCATTTATCCAAAAGACGTTATGGAGTAAAAAATCTGATACATCGTACTTTTTACAGTTTTAATTGCCGTAAAACCACTGCATCACTCTAATTAAATAACATTACTGTAATAATTACAAGTAAAAATGGAATTTACAGATGATGCAAATCAAAGTGTCGGTACTTTGATCCCAGATTCTTTGCTGTGCAATCAATGAAAGTCTTGAAATAAACCAAAGTGCAGTAGTCCCAATAATAAAAAATGGTATCATATAATGTTTTCAAACTATAATTGATTATACTTCTATCAAATAAACAAAGTTGTTTAATTTTTAACTAATTAGATTATTAGCTGCTGCAAAATTCTTAGTTTGCTTTAAAAATAATTATAGTTATTTCTTATTCTTTATTCCTATTTAAATTCCAAATATTATAAAATGTATGCAAACATCACGATTGAATTGAAAATGTAAGAAAAGTACACCAAATATTCTCCAAATAAGTAAGAAAGAATAAATAAATAGATTTGGAGAAAAATATTATTTATTTAAACCGGCTTACTTGTCTTATAAACTTACATCAGAAAATACATCATTTGTGATAACATTTCTCAGAAAATAAAAATAAAAAGTGCACTTTACAGTGAATAAATAATAGAAAACCATATTTACAATCAACTTTGGTGTTATTTCCATGCATTATTTATGCGTTCAAATGTTATTTGAGCTTTTCGTGAAAATTCTATTTTACTCTTTCACGTTTTAAGAGTTTCTTTTTGTCATTTGGAAGTAAGCTGAAGTTTTTAATGAAATGAAGTTATTCTTCGGGGAAACAAGTTGATGTATATTTCTCATTATATAAGAAGAATAGTAACTAACTCCAACTTCCATTTAGGAAAACATATTTAAGTTCCTTAGTTTGTTTGTAAGTAAAAAGTTTATTTTTAAATTTTTCTCAGCATTTCATTGCTTTATAAATTGATTTAGTTTCCTAAATTTTTGATTATTTATTCCGTATACATTTAATATAACGCATTGGTTAAGTTAGAACCAAACCATTCAAATCTTACGTATGTATACTCTACCGAAAAAAAAAATGCTTTTTGAATTATCCTCTATCCTAATTTTAAATTTATCCTCTACCAATTAATTATCTAACTGAGCGTTGACAAAAGCTTTCCAAAATTATAAGACGCTTTGTTAAATAGGAGTTTTTCGCTCCATTTTTCCTATTATTTATCTTTTTATTTTAAAAGCACATCTAACATAAATAAAATAGCTGCTTTTAAACTAAAATAACTATTTACGTTTACGGTAGTTCTATTTTATTCTCTGTCTGTTATTTATCTTAAATTCCACAAAAGCTTTTCAAAATAATGAGGCTTTAGAAAAGATAAAACACTTATCTTTTACTCTATTTTTTTGAAGAAAAATAAAATGAAAACAAGATTTCCTCTGCAATACTCTATAATTATCGATAGTTTCATCCACCATAAATATTTATTTGAAATAAGAACAAAAAATTTAAACTGGTTAATACATTAAATAATATAGTATTTTGCTTGTTTAGTAGCATTTTATTTATTAATTATTTAAAAATGAAATATAGTTAAGTTGTCCGACTAGTTTCGACATTTTTTTAAATATTAATATAAAATTTTAGAAAACTAGCTTGTCTTATTATGTGTAAAAATTTATAAAACTATCCAAAAAAAAGATGATTAGTTTATTAGTTTTTTAAGTGGCTAGTTTTAGGTGGCTAGTAAATAATAAATTTTTTTGCTTATACTCTAACCACTGAAAAAAAAATACTATCACCTTAAACAAAAACTTCTTTGAAAATTTTTTATAGAACGCTTTATGTTATGTTTTGAAATATTACCTTAAAAACAAGTGCTACTGGGTCAGGGATGAATGTAGTTAAAAAAGCGCATTTTAAATATTTCCAGAAATATGCGAAAAAACATGCCTAACAGGAAGAATTTTTTTCTCCTAGTCTGTGTTATAAACATAAACACTCATGAAAAATTATTTTAAAAACAATATGAGATATCGTTAAGGTGGTGAAAAATATGATAAAAACCTGATTTTGAGGTAAATTTAAAATAACTTTTCTATCCACTGTTATCACCTTCAGAAAAGCTGATATAACCGTAAATACGAGGGTTGCTATTTATATTTCTGGCCTAATAATGAAAAAACAAATATGTAGGATCGAAATTGGTTTTATTGTTTTTCAAAATATTCTCCATGATGATCAATGCACTTTTGCATGCGTTTGAACCAATTTTCAAAGCACTTTTTGCAGTCCGATTGAGGTAACTCCAAAACATGCGTTTTGAATGCATCAACCGCTTCTTCGGGGATCGAAAATCGTTGTCCACGTAATTTATTTTTGATGTGTGGGAATAAGAAGAAGTCACTGTGTGCCAAATCAGGGCTGTACGGTGGATGTCCCATCAGTTCGATCTTTCGCTCCGTCAGAAATGCCTTTGTTTGAGTCGATGTGTGAGAGCTCGCATTGTCATGATGAAGAATGATTCGCCTGTTCTTCTACTTTTATCGAATTTCTCCGATGACTTCTGGCAAACAAATGGTAGTGTACCATTCAGAATTGACCGTCCTGCGTTGCTCTAACGCCACTGTTGCCACATGAGCGTTAATGCCGAAGAAACAGGCAATCATTTGTTTCGATGTGCTTCTTCCTCGAACAGCTTTTGTTGGTTTTGCCTCGTGTTGGAAGACCCATACAGTTGATTGCTGTTTTGTTTCCGGCTCATATGCATAGATCCATGATTCGTCTTCTGTGTAGATGTTATACACAGCCTTTGATGTATATTTTTCCAACATATCCTTGCACCAATCGACACGAGCCTTTTTTTGAGCGTTTGTCAGATTATGCGGGATCCAAAGCGAACAAATTTTTTTTACGCTCAAATGTTCATGCAATATTTTATTGATGCTAGTCATACTAATGTCCAAAGACGCCTCTATATAACGGTATGTCACATGACGATCTTGCTTTATCAGTTCACGCACAGCATCGATCTTTTCTGGCACAATAACGGATTTTGGACGACCTGCACGAGATTCATCCTGGATCAAACATCGACCACGATCAAATTCGTTATACCAATTTTTATTTGTATAACGTAGGATGTGCTGTAGGATGGCGCTTGATCGCTGAATAAAGAATTAAGTTCATCGAAGCACTCTAGTCTTGACAATCCACGTCGAAAGTTATGAAAAATAATGGCACGAAAATGTTCACGATTCAATTCCATTTTATGAAAGAGAAGAACTTTTCAATTTACTGTCAACAACACAAATGAAGCTATAATGGTAAATCGTCTGCTGAATTTATGTTTAAAAATATAAAACTTTCGATTAAAATCGTCTGCGGTCGCCTAGCAACACTTACTGTTGCCATGGCCAGAAATATAAATAGCAACCTCGTAATTGGTGTACAAGTAAAAGTAAAGTATTTTTAGAAAGCTACTACGATTACAAGAAATCTAAATTTCTAATAAACTCAATTTCAAAAATTTGTCCAAAATCATGTCTTTACACCTTAAACTAAATAATTGTAAGTGAATTCAAAAGCCAGTAATATGTTTCATTTTTTCTCGAAACACTGTTTTTGTAAATTTATTTGCTGCATACATCATTTATAATTCCTCGATGATTTTATTTGAAACTATTAAAAACAAATATTGCTATATGGTTAACTTTAATATTTAAATGAAACTTTAATGTATTTTTTAATAAATTCTTTAATTTACTATTTCAAAAAAGAGAAAATAACTGGTCACAAATTTTACTTATGAATGCTAGATGATCTAACAATAATTCCAAAAATAGAGCAAAAAGGATTTTTTTATAATTTTAACAACTTAATTACTCACAATATTAACCAAAAAGTCTTATTTGTTACTTAATTGTAATGCATATGTTGTTCTGAAATTGAAATTATATCGAAGTAAATTGTTTTAATCATGATAAATTTTATATTAATAAATTACCAAAATCATCCAAATGATACAGTATAAACTAATAAACCGTAAACAGTAAATATAATGGTGAACAGTAAATAGACAATAATTAATAATTAATTCATTTTTTATCGTGTCTAGTGAATATTTGTAGCACTCAATGATAATTACTTGGAATCCTGGATAATATATTTAACCTTGATCTAAGATAATAAAACTACTTATAAACATTGATCACATTATTCATGATTACATGCTATAGTTGATTTTATTTTATTTTTTATTTCATAACCGTCGTTGTACAGCCGACCCAATTTTATGGGTTTACGACTACTAATGTTAAACTCTGTAATACTAATGTTAACCTTGTAATTTTGAACCCGATCCAGAAGACAAGGGAACTCCTGGATCGAGTAGTGGAAGAAATTTGCCTTCGTGGAGTACTTTTTAATGGAGTTAACCGGCATTTGCGTTACATGGAGAGGACGACCACGAGAACCTCCCACGGAAAAATTACCAAATTAATGACTTAAATGACGTATATATTTTTTTTACCAGAGATTTATATATATATATATATATATATATATATATATATATATATATATATATATTTATTTATTTATTTATTTTATATATATATATATATATATATATATTATATATATTTATATATATATATATATATATTTATTGTTCTTTATTGAAAATAAATCGACACGTATTTTTGCGTTTTTGTTTAAATTGCATATTTTTGACTATACGAATTTTTGAAAATTTCGCTTTTTTGCGCGTATGACTTTGCAAGTAATTTTTTAATGTATTACCATCCAACAACAAAATATTTAAATGCACTTTCTTGAAGTGATTTTTTTCAAATTTTAAGAAAATCAACATTAAAATATAAAATTTTTTGTTTTTCACATAAAAAAATTCATTTCTTTAAAAAAAACAATTTTTTTTTGCAATTTGGACTTTTTTTTTTTTTATATTTCGACAGTGTGAAGTATAATTAATAATGATATTAATTCCAAATTTTTGGAATGGTAAGACGCTTTGTTCAAAAGATATAAACAAAACAGTGACGGCACGCACGCCGCGTTCTTGTTTAGTATGTATAGCGGATGAGTTCGAGAACAGTCGAGCCATATTCTACATACATATGCGGGGCGCGCGCCGTCACTGTTTTATTTATATCTTTTGAACAAAGTGTCTTACCATTCCAAAAATTTGGAATTAATATCATTATTGATTATACTTCACACTGTCGAAATATAAAAAAAATCAAAAAAGTCCAAATTGCAAAAAAAAATTGTTTTTTTCAAAAATTGAATTTTTTTATGTTAAAACCAAAAAATTTTAAATTTATATGTTGATTTTCTTAAAATTTGAGAAAAATCACTTCAAGAAAGTGTATTTAAATATTTTTGTTGTTATATGGCAATACGTTAAAAAATTATTTGCAAAGTCATGCACGTAAATAAGCCAAATTTTAAAAAATTCGTATCGTCAAAAATATGCAATTTAAACAAAAACGCAAAAATACGTGTCTATTTATTTTCAATAAAGAACAATAAAAAAAATAAATTATGTCATTTTTGTTTCATGGGTGTAAATTTTGTATGGATTGCCCCATATATATATATATTTATATACCCTTATTCCATACATTTTATTATTATTATATGCAATTAAAAATAAAAAAAATAGTTTATTTCTAATCAAACTAATTTTGGAAAAAATGGAGATTACATATCTTCTTAATTTACTTTTCTTTATTGGAAGCTTCCCAGAATTTTAGAATACTGTAAAAAATATCACATTTATACTAAAATACGATTTATCTGAAACAATTTTTCTTATACTTTTATATTATTGAAAATTTATCTCGAATATACTTTCAAATAATATCGAATCTAGACATAAAAAGTCCACAATGCATTATTATACAATACAGTTGTCAATTTCTTAGCACTTCCATTTCTTTGAAGAAAAAAAAAAAAAGCAACTCTACCTCGAATCATATTTCCGAAATGCTGCTACCACTCTTTTTATAGACTTACATTAAGATTTATTTTAAAAGCTATTTTGATGTAACTTTTAGAAACATCGTAAAAAGCATGAGTTTAAAAGCACTTTTGAGAAAAAGTCACCGTTTTCTTTAAAGTTACATTTAAGACGCTTTCGGCCTCCGGCGGGTTTTTTTCACCTGCTTTTAAAGATTGTTGACACTAAAATTATCTTTCGTCAAACATTTGAAAAAATACAAAAGTCTTCGAAAAATGTATGCTTTATGTTAAAAGTAACTATTGCAGTAAATATTGATGCTGTTACTTTAATTGTATCATATATTGAGGTGTAATGTATTTACATATGAAATTCCAAATTAGCATAAAAAATGTTATAGGACTTAGTGTTTCATGTTTTTCAAGTTTTTAATAAGTGTTTGGAAGTTTATAAATAGTATTTCAAACTTTTAATATTAATCTTCAACTCAAGTAACTTCACCTCACGTAAATAAGACGGCTAATATATTGTTTATCCCAAAGTGTCAGCTTAACACCCAGATTCTTAATTAAGAACCTAGTTTCTACCTAGTTTCACGCAACGATTGCAACCATCGATTGCAACCACGTCTTCCAAAAGAAAGAAAACCTGGTCTACTGAATGTCTGTTTCTGATTCCCAAATGGTCGAAGACGATTGAACAGCCATGCATGTGTAAGCTGACCGCTTTCTTGACCGATCCCACAACCACTCTGAGTTTGATGATATGCATATAAGCTTCAACTCACATACAAAAGAAAGAGTTACCTGAAGGTCACAGCTAGATCTTCAGGTGCCAAATCATTTACAATGATGTTTACAGTTAAATTATAGTTAATTCTAACTTGGGGGATGGAAAGAATTCCTTATACATGAGATTAGTTAAAGAGACACAGACATTTTTCAGGAGGAAATGAAGCTTTGATTAGAATCAGAATAATATGAAGACAATATCAAAGTGTAACGGTTAACAAACAAGAAGACGAATGGAATAAAATTGTGGGAAAAAATAAGAATACTGATGACATTACATAATGAAATTAAATTAACATTTAATCCTCATAAACATCACTCAATCAATAAAAAATAATGTAAACATTTTCTAATAGACAATAGTAAAAATTATTTAAAATATTCAGAACCCATGTTTTGTGAAAATAAGATATTTAAAAAATAATTTAGATTAAACAACTGAAATTAATGTATCATAATTCATTGCATGAGTTACATTTCGAGGTAGTAACTAATTCACTAAAATTTTTCTTAATCAACAATTATTAATTTAACAAAAATATACCTTATTAATGACATTCAATGCAAATTAATTAAATACTGTGCTTTGATTTGCCGCGTTTAAATATAAAAAAATATATTTATGTTACGAAACAAATATTGCGTAGGTGGTATAAAATGTCATATATATGGTGTGACAATTTTTGAGATCAAATCAACTCAAAAATAATTTTTCTTTGAAAAATAATTTATAATGAACAAATTTTATCATGCAAGTAAATTAGAGTAAAAAGCAAAAAGTTAAAAAAATAGCTACCTACTGCATCTTAAAATGTTTAGTTAGTAAAGTACCATTGAATAATAATAAGATCCTCTTTAACTAGAATTCATTCAGACCATTTCATACGCACATACTTGATTCAGTTATAAAATATTATATAAAAGGAAGAGGAATGTGCCCAAACCACTTCCAATATATAAACTAGAATTTACAAAAACAAAAAAAAAAAAAAAAAAAAAATCTAGGACAAAAACTTCAGCAAAAACTTTAGAACTATTTTGAGATTTTAAGTAATATGTTGGGTTCAAATTTATATTTTTTCTGCGTTTAGTGACTACTTATTATTTTTTGGTCCTTTCCTCTTTTTTGTGAATTTTTGTTACTTTTGAGGAAGGTTTTGTTGGCCTAAAAATTAAAAAGTAACGTCCCCAGTTCAGTTAGGGTCTCTTTTAGGGGCCATGTTGGCTGCGTCTCGACAATTCAATCAGGATCTTGAAAATCAATTAGAAAGTGTACCCCATTATAAATTCTCTCTAGATAGAAGCCTCTATAGAAGTTTGAGGATCATTTTTTTTAAAGTTCTAATAAAAAAAATCAGAAATTCGATACTCAGGTGCATCAAGCTTCTATTAATTATTATGGTGTCTGCATTATGCATGCAAACGTATGGTGGAGTTTGTTTAGGAGAAATTCAGATCCATTCATGAATTCTTCTTAACTTTCTTGATAATCTATCAAAATCTTTTACCATTGAAATATGAATTCTTGAAAAAAAAAATATTTTGTTTTGAAAATCGGAACTATTGATTCTATTAATCAGTGCTCTGCGTGTATTAATAAATGAAAATTAACACTAAATAATATTAAACGTATTTACTACTTATTAAAATGAAAATAGCATTATTTAGAAAATCTTAGTTTCGGGGATTTAATGATAATTTTGAATTTACAAATTTTATGCGTAGATTTTTTTCACAAATTTATTAAAATGGAATTTTAAGAAAAAACTGCACTGCGGCATTTGATAAGTTATTCTTTACTTCATACACTGTAAAAAATTGATGTAAAAAAAAAGTACTGGCAACCCTGATTGCAGTATCAGAAAAAAAAAATTATTTTACTGTAAAATCCATTTTTACCATTACAATCTAGTTTTACAGTAATATTTATTTAATTACAGTGAGACAGTTATTTTACAGTAAAAGTTTTAGTGTAAAAATTACGGAATATCAGATTCTTTGTTCCGAAAAATATTTAAATTTGGTTTAATCCCACCCAGTAGCTAAATATTTTTGAATATCCTCACTGTGAAAAATCGCCAATTAAATCTCGGTAAAATTACCGGCACTCAGGGTGCCAGAATATTCGTGTTACGAAGCATCAAAATCTGATATTTGCGTAATTTTTACGGTAGTAATTACCGTGAAATCACTGATTCACTTTAATCAACTTCATATTTCTAGAAAAATAGATTTTACAGTAAAATAGATTGTATGAATTGATTCACCTAAAGTGCCAGTGCTTATACCGTAATTTGAACCGGAATTTCTTACAGTGTAACCTTTGCGACGCAACTAAACAACAATATTTCGCTAATTATCTCCAGCCTTGACCAAATTTTAAGCTCAACGACATATTAAGCTTAGCTGTACTATATTATACTGTAATTGACCAAGTTGAACATTAACCCAAACATTGTCCTTGTAAAGATGCTAGGACATAATGGCCATCATTCTCGTTTTTCATCTTAAATTAGATTACAGAGAAATACAGAAAACTTTAAAATCTATCTTTTGGTTTAAAAAAAACTTCATGGGTTTAATTAATAGTAAAAATTAAAAAAAAAACTGGAAACGTTATATTGAAAAAGAATAGATCACATTTTTCAGATTAAACAAGATTTATACGAACGTGATAAATTAAATTGAAAAGGTAATTTTCAGAAAGGGTGTCAGAGTCTTTATTATGGAATCAGCTTACTCAGCAACATTAATAAAATTACCGCTCACATCTTTCCAGATTTCTTTCCTTTTTTAACGTGTCAGATAAAAATAAATTTTTTTTTCTCGTTATCTAAGATTCTCTTCCATTAAAAAAAGCTCATTTCTCTTTATTTTCTGTTTTTCCTCCGATACCTAATACCTAAAGCTCACATCTTCATTTTTTGTACCATTTTTTGATGACTAAAACTTCTTGAAAATATCTAATAACTAGGTGGTTTTTTTTTTTTAATTGTACCGAATCCTTCTAGTTTATTAAAAAATATTTATATTTTACTTATCTGTATTAAAGAATACAAATAATTTATCTTTTTTTTTTGGTTTATAATATTTTTTGACGTAATACACGTTTAGAAATATTTTATGCAATGAAAATGCAATTTGGGAGACCCCTAAGTTTTATACATAGCTCTAATGATAAAGTTTTGCTTCTGCCTTCATTTTTAATAATTATAATTCTGTTTTTTTTTATCCTTTAGAAGTTTTGAAATAACTTATTTTTGAAGAAAATAATTTATGGAACATAATAAATATTTTATTAATTTAACAAAAATTGATTGTCAAATTATGATTTTTTAACATTTTCTTGCGTTTCCAATTATAAGCTTCATTGATTACTGTATTCGAATAACTTAATGAACATAGTTCCAGGTGTCTTAGATATGACCGAAAGTTAAAAATCAATTTAATAGAAAGGGAAGGAACTAGAAATGGAAGGGTATCTGCATTTCGCTTTACTGTTAGAAATTTCTCAGAGAATATGGTTAACTAACAATTTATTTAATTCTTATTTTACTAAATTCAACGGAAAGAGTCAAATAACTATTAAAAAAAAGGGCATTCAAACTACTAACTGTAAAAAAAAAATTTGTATTGATTGTTTTTACTTAAAACGATTAGACAACCATAACTTAATGCATGCCAACTAGGTCCACAGTAAAAGAAAATCCATCTTACTTTTTTTAGAAAGCTGGTTGCTGAACCATATGGTAAGGATTAAAAATTTACACGTTTATCAACAGATCATTAACACAACAAGTGGATGCATAATAGTTTTATAGTAATAAATGTGTGGTGAACATAAGTGTGTGGTAAACATAAATGTGTGGTGAACATAAGTGTGTGGTAAACAGAGTATTCACCTTATTCTCGACCACGTTTCATGTTCTCCACGGTAGGAGGCAGTATTTGTAGAGGTTGTTTCAACTTCCGGTATAAGATTCAGGTAGGAGAATTTCTTCTGGTGTAAACCAAATTGCGTTAATCCTTATCTTAACGATCATGTAATTGCCTATAAATTTAGGTTAATTTCCCAAAATACTTTTTTTTTATATCTCTATATGATATTTTAAAATATGAGGAACACATTTTTTCACAAAAAACACGGCACAAAAATTAAATTAAGAAAATATAAATATTCAGAGTATATACAAACAAATCCGGAGAGTCAAAAAAAGAAATAATCTCTTTAATGTTATGACGTCAGAAGAGGACCTCAAGATTTCCGGTAGCGTTTGCTTGTTGTTTTAGGATAGATGGTGAATTATTAAAATGAAACGCATTTTTAAAGTTTCAGAAATTATGAAGTAGGAAATATTTTTTCAAATTTAAAACCTCAATTTTGTAAAGAAACAAGAAAACTTCATAATCAAACTTCCGAAATGTTCCTTTTAGCAATAAACCTCCCGAAACCATTATACTTCTTTTACAAAGACTTTCTGATTATCATGTAATGATATGAATTTATTCTGAAAAATTATATACCAGAATAATAATCAATATTCCACTCACAATATGCAGTTTATCTAGACGCATATTTAGACATTAAAAAATAATTAATAGTGAAATTACAAAAGCAGTTTGAGAAGAATTATTTTATTAAACATAATCTTTCCAACCAGAACTTTGCAAAACAATTACAAAAGTAGAAACGGTCAATTTATTGAAAGAACTCCTCCTTTTAGTTAACTATTGAATTTTCGAATAAATTCTAAGGAAAGACATAATTGATTCATTTTTCCAAACATATTGGCTATATAGGTTCGTTGCAGAGTGAAATTCTCTAGAGTACATGTTACTTAAGGAACTCGAATACTTTTATCAGGGTGAACTTCATTATTTGGAGAGTTTCGCCTTTCTTTTTACTTGTGAATGGATTTATATAAATGTTTCTCTAAAGTTTTATTTGAAACTACAACACTTGCAAATCGTATTGATTTATTGCACATTCGTATTTCCAACTACTATAAGATAATATTATAAATTAACAGTTTTTGTATTTTTAATGATAAATGTTTTGACCTCAAATGTCGGTGTCACATTAGTTTCGAAAATACTAAAATGTGTATGAAACTTCTATTCACTACTATGCGTTCTATAATTATATTCTACATTAAAGTATTTATCACTAAGTTTGCCGAAAGGTATACCACGATACCATCAATAATTTTCTCTAAAATCTTTCTTTTCAAAAATCCATAACAGAAACGAAATAAATATTTTTCACTCAGAAACTTTTTATATTTAGATTTGTTATAATTAAAATTATTATGCTTAGACCCACCAATAGTCCGTCCTGGCTGGCAAATGCAAGTAAAACATATGTCTTATTGGCATTATACAGAAGCGTTAAACAGACTACATGAAGTAAAAGAAAAAAAATGTTCAAATTTGTATTGTTAGGTGAAAATATGGCTCTCATAATGAGCAAAGAACAATTTGAAAAGCTTTATTAAATTGTATAACATGCTTAATGTGCATTCCAATTTTGTCTTAAAACAAAATCACATGTTCACATACCATTGTGGAAATTATTGTTAGGGCAGTGTTTTATGGCTTTCAAAAAATGGGTGAAAATGCAGAATTCTCATTTTAGTCAGGACAAATCCATCTATGGGATAAAATATGAATTAATATATCATTGTAATTATTGTATTAATATTTTATAGTAAATTTCATTTTCCAATGGTCTTTATAATGTATACATCTATATAATAAAACAACTTATGCTGTGCTAAACTGGGTATATTTAATTAAAACCAGTATGCATAGAATTTTATATATAAGTGATATAAAAAATACATTTTGGTCCATTTTTTTTTTTTTTTTGCTTTGAAATGTTGGTTTGTAAGGTAATAAATTAAAACTTTGAGGTCAGCATAAGTAATCGAAATATAATTATACATTACAATAACGCATTGGTTAAGAAATGTGTGCTCAGATCATATTCTTGTTCTAAGAAAGGCAATTGCTATTCGCGATCGCAACGAACTATAGGGGGCGTTGTTGTATGTGCCGAATCCCTGCGATTTCCATCTGAACAGTCATTCAGTTACACTGGAGACGTCTTTAATGTAGCATATAGCATTGTAACGTTCCATCTTTATTGTGGCTGATTAAATTTAAAAAAGAAAAATGTTTATTTTCTTTCTTATGCAAACGAAAACAAAATGGTATCTCTATTTTTTTAGAGAAGGAACATCCAGAACACATCGGAAAAATATTTGTAAATAAAGAGAAAAACATAGGTATATTCTTATAAGAGTTCAATATATTCTTATAAGAGAGATAAATTTAATGGTATAACATGAAAGGCCCATTAAAATTTTAACGTAAAATAAAGAATGCTTGTGAAACAAAACAAACAAAAAAAAAAGAACCGTTCTTTTTTTGTCGCCATTTTTTAGTGTTACGAAAATGTGTCTTTGGGACTTGCCAAAAACAAAACAAGATGCAATTTTATTTTTTTAGGAGCGAAATATTTTATGGAGTGAAATATAACGAAAATGTACCAATGTCCATAACATGAAACTTTATCTTAGTAAACGTCCGTTTTGGAAATGTTATTTCTTTTTTAATCTTATTTATTAGAGTTCATAATGGCTAAAGAATCAGGTGAGAGAAAAGTTTGTTTTGAATCTATGCCAAACTCTATATCGGCCCATTTTCCACCGAAATCCGATTGACTACTTTGATTTTAAACAAAGTGTTTCATTTTAAGATTTTTTCCAAAAATTTTAAGTGTAGATTGGCGGCACTTAAAAATCTGCCAAATCTGTAGCTGTGGTTAATACGTAAGTACCGAATTTTTCTTCCATACTTTTCTGAATCATATTACTTCAAATATTAGAATATGTAAGAAGTATACATAAACACATAATTTAATACCATTTTATTTTTCAAAAAAAGTATTTTGATAACATTTTTATCAAAAAATTATAAACTAAAAAACGTAAAATAAAGAATTCTTAGGATAAAAACGATTTTAAAAATTCCTCATTTTGCAATAAAAACTTTTGTATTGTTTCTTTTTTTTAATTCTTATAGTATTTAATCAGACGTAAAAAAACCATTTTGTAGAGAACGATCATCAAGTAAGAAAATAAATTATTTACAAGCAAATTTTTTATTATAAAAATCATAACACTTACCTGATTTATAAGTCCGGAGAATTCCAAAATGATATGTTCTTTGTTTGAAAACTTTATTCTCAAATAATATATACATAGTTTATTCCTTCATTACTTTTAGGTAACATACCACACATCAAAATTTTATAATTGTAAGATCTCGATATGAATTTTAATATGTAGCTTAAAAACAGAATAGCTGAATTCTAGTTGAAATTCTTTCAAAACTAAAAAACACTTACCAAGAAAACGATAAAAAATTTATTTATAATCAGCACAAAAGATACTTTTTCAAGTAATTCGGATTATTCTTTATTGTTGTTTTCTGAATTATGTAGATACAGAAATATATACTATTCTATGAAGAAGAAGAATATTCTATAACTATTACAGTTCTGTATGGAATTCATTGGAACACATTTACTCATTGAAATGACGAAAGCAATGTTGACTTCATTTTAACTTGTAATGAATTGAAGACAGAAAAATTATTTTACCGCAATACACAGATCTGTAACAGCGAGTGATCATGAAATCATGTTATGTTGTTGGTAATAGAAAGGTAAAAATTATTGAGAAGTTGTTCTTCAAATGCTTGGCGTGTTCTGCTTCAATGTTTGGCATGTTCAGATTAGTTTTTTCAAGAAGTTTTACCTTTTCTTTAGGGAAATTTTGGTTCTTTTTTGATGCTAAGAAAATGGCATCCGTCATTGCCAATGGTTATGTGGGAACTAATGCCCGATATTTACAGTCTCCCGCTAGATGGCGTATCGAGTGTTGCGATCGCGAATAGTGTATGCTAGGAAAAATTTTAAATTTTTTTTTTCACTATAGCGGAATAATTAAAAGTGGAAAACGATTAGAGAAAAACTTTTTGTATAAAACTACCTACAACAATAATTTACCAACTTGCCAAATATGATGCCATAAATCATTTATTTGAATTATTAAATTTTTAATAAAATGTTTAAAAAAGTTACTAATTTAATGTTGGCATCTATTAGAAAAGGGTAATATTAACTAATTTCCCTAATTTAAGAGACCCTATTTAATAAAATGTTATTGGATACGAAAGATTTGTTTACACAGTATATAAAATAAAATGATAGTAAAAAGGAATTTGTCTTACTTTGAAGACTTAGTTCTAGTTTTAAAATAATATTAATTTTCTGCGGAGAATTTTTGTTCATTTAGAAGATGTTTAAGGCATTGCCAAGCTGTATAAATTTTAATAGCATAACAATTTATGTACTAAAGTATTAAAACTAGTATCATAAATGTTGACAAATATATTGCTTAGAAAAATAAAAGAAGAATATTTATACTATGTAATCGTAATAACAATATTAAAGTTAACACGATGCTAATTGAATTTTTAATTACGATATAATTGATATATAAATAAATACGCAGTCTCTTAGAATAAATTTATTCTCTAAGCATCTATATTGCGTTTTAAATGCAATTTATAAGATAGTATACATTACATATTCATAGACAATCAAGCACCTTTCGAAAAATAAATAATGTTAAATTTATCTTATTGCAAAACGTACTTAATTCTGATTAAGCGAAATTTAATTCTGTACGATACAGTAATTTGCTAATTTGATATAACTTAAATTCACATAATTCAGGAGAAAACAACAATTTAAAGCAGTGAGATATTTATGACTATAATATTTGCGCATTTGCTTAAAGGATTTGAATTCCATAATTGCAAAGCACATTATTAGGATTTTTAAATTTTAAAAAATACTTTGATTATTTGAATTAAAAATACTATTAAGAGTAACATAAAATGCCACATTATTTTGAGCTACAAAATTAAATTTTTATAATTTATTCTGTTCAGAATGTCGAATGAATTCCCTATACTTACTTAGTCGGTTCTTAAAATTAAACACCTTGAAAAGTCTAAAACAGATGTTGAGATTGAGGAGCTTATTCTCTTTTCAAAGGAACTATTTAAGGCTGTTTTTCGAAAGATCTGTAGTCGCATGAAAATATACTTTTTTTTGTGAATAATATACTATTTTCATAACTCATGTGAGTATGCAACGGTTACTCATGGCAGTTAAGTTTAGTCTATTTTCAACCAGCGCTCTCGAAGTTTTGCCTAAAAATGTCAATAGGGAGAAAAGCCATAGTTTTAAGAAAATGAAAAACGTTTGTAACTTTTTTAAAAATCTTTATAAACTTATTCCATTATCTGAGTTCAGAAATGTTTTCAAAAAAATATGAATGAGAGGCATTTTGATAATTTTTATGTAATTGGAAAAATGTCCCCAAATTGACGATTTTTTAACGAAAAATTTAATAATTTTAAAATACTTAAGCTATTATTTCGTTTTAAAGCCCAGATATTCTTTGCAGCAAGATTATATTTATGATCTAAAATTATAACTTTGCTTCAAGTGTAAGACAATTAAACTGTGGTTTTGTAATTTTTCTTGGCTTCGAAAAACCTTGCAATTGTTTTCAAATGTAACTTAATTTAAAAATCCTCTTGCTCTTGGTTTACATTATTTCGAATTGACTAATTCGAAAACTTATTTTTGAACTTACTTAACTTATTTTTGAACTTAGTATTTTCAATGTATTCACTTTCACCGAATTTCTTGTTGAGCTTAATGATAGTGTGGGGGCGGAGTTATCGAACATGCCAACCGTCATCTATCAAAAGGTACCTCAAGATGGATTCAAGTTAGCATGCTTTATATACCAGTGAATTGATGTTTATTATTCGTAGTGGTAGTTACGCCACAATAGTATACGTTACGCGGTACATTCGGTGATACTAGCGATGTTTGGAAAGGCCATAAAGTTTGCAACCTGTAATTGTTGATTAGGTGAGATTCTGCTGATTATTGCTTTTTAGCCATTTTGTATTGACGATTTGAAATTCGTTGTGTGATTTTGCATCGTAGGCATTCGCCGTCAAACTGGTGACATTTTTCAAAATCACGCCAAACGTAAGGTTGCTTTCCTATTATTATTATCGGAAAATTTTTATTGAAAAAGTAAAATACATGACATATATATGTTTAAAAAATTATACTAGGAAAAGAATATAGAAAATTCATTATACTTATTCATCTTATATTTCCTCTACAAACTATGTACAGTCAGCAAAAAAAAAAAGATATCACCCTGAATAATTTTCGTTCTAATGATCGGAATTTCACGAACTAAGTGTCAATTTTAATGGTTCCTGGGGGTGACCTCAAATATGCTAATTAGTTAGTGCTAACTATTAATTAAGTTACGAAATCAGACACAAAAACGTACTTTCTCTGAATAAACATATATTTTTTTTTACATATTTGGAATCCAGATACTTGAATTAGGGGGGGTAGACAAAATTTTGAAAAAAATGGGTGGTAAATAGGGTCGCAACAAAGGTTTATATATTTGGCGATAGTCCAGAAAACCGCCAAAAAAAGTCGCCATCGCAAATGAATATTTTAAGATAACCCATTGACTAATTCAAAAGAAAATGCTTAATTTTACTAGGTTGCTAAGCAACCAAGCTCTGACTGGAAAAAAAATTGAAATTATGTTCTGTGATTACTCAGAGAGGTTTAATTAATAGTTAATAGAAAATATCTCGAAGTTTCTAGGCAATTGACAATTTTTAAGCTGATTTCTGTCCAAAAAGAAAAGTTTTTTTTTTATTTTAATCTCCCTTGAAAAGAAAATTTGAATCGATTATAAATTATTTATGATTTTCTAAGTTTTAGAATTTAAATACATGAACATTTTATCTGATATTATTTAGATTATGTTGTTTCTGCTATATTTATTCGAGGATTTCATACTAAAATCAAATTAACATAACTTATTATGGCTAAATACAAAATTTTAGGGATAATCACTTTTACAGCTTTAATCAAGTCTTCTAGGCAAGAAAGTTTGAAGAAAAAAAAAGTGCTTGAAAAATAAAATGTATATTGTATAGTAATTCTAATGCGCATTCACAAGTTTTTCTATAATTTACGATATTTCTTTTTCCTATAACTCAAGGAATTGCTGAATGTTTAGTGGTATTTTAAAAGCATTGAAATAGGTTATGTAAAAGAATAAGATATTGAAATAATATGTTGCATATAGTATGATTCATTGTTTCAAAAATCGCTTCATTCTGCTAGATGTTTAGATAACAAGGTTTTCTTTGGATAAAGATTATCAAATAGCATCCTTATGCTTCGATACATTTAGAAACTTACGTTCGCAAATTCACCATAAAATATCGCACAGCATATTCTTCAATTACGATAAGCTACATTTACCACCAAATACTGATACTGTGAATATTTTTGTTTTCTTATATATATCTGATATGATACTCTCTTTTTAAACAGAGCTTGTAAGGTCCTTAAGGGTGTCTAGGAGTGAGATTCAACTTTCCTCGTTCCCCATGTTAACCTATGGAGAATTATATGATTCTTAACCTACTCTTTATTTAGTCACTAATTAATATTTTTGAATTTTTTTTGCTTCATTTTATGCTTTGAAATGTCTACTATTAAGCTTCCTTGCAAAATTTTTAGTTGGGAGATTTTAAGTATTTTTAAAACTTTTTTAAAACTAACGTGTTCTTTAAAAGACTGAAATTTAGGAGATAAGCTTTAATTACAAGTTTATTTTTAGCATTTTTGGAAAATTTTTTAGATAGATTGAAAGCTTAAGAAATTCTCTTTAACTTAAGATTAATATTTTAATTCTAGGTTTTATACAGATTACGTAAATCACAAATTAGTTTCAATAATTCTAATCATCAGACTCAAAATTTCTATCCCCTTCTAAAACCCTTTTCAACAGGATTACCCACAGCGAAAATGACCCTTTGCACCGCAGGAGGTTGAAGCCAGCTTTCACTGTGATTTATGACTCTCCCCACCACCTTTTTCTTGTGTGGATCCGCATGTATTTCTGTTTTATTTCATGTTAAGATTTTGCCAAGAAACGTTTGTTATAGATTTTCGTAGATTGCTAATATGGGAAACTGTAAAATTAAAAAAAGGTTGTATTTGCAGATAAAGTGACTTGGTATGAAATATCAAGATTCCAAACTTTGGATTTAAGATTTATAGAGAATTAATATGACCGTTTAAATATGAATGTTGCATCTAGATATCAAAAATTATCAATGGACCTTATAAGAAAATTTCAAGATTATGTAAATTGGGATTATATTATACAATATCAAGATATTGATAAAGATTTTGTAATAGAATTTGTTTCTAAAATAGATTTCTGTCTTTTAATAAAAAATAAAAACAATATATTACCAGAAGAATTTTATAATTCACACAAAGAAAAGATAGCTTGTATACTCTTTCTGAAATTTGTCATAATACACGAGTAAAAATGTAACACGAGTAATAAACGAGTAAAAAAACTAAAAAATGTTTCTAAATAAAAAGAAGTTAAAATAATGGAGTTTTCAAAGAGATACTTAAATGATTTGAAAGTTCGGGAATATCCTATAAAGAGTTTGAATAAATCTAGATATGAGATAACGATGAAACTAATTAGTTTTAAAAAATGATTGTTTAACTAAAGAAACTAGACACGAAATTATTAAGTATGTTGTAAAAGATGATCCTATCCCTTTTACTTATCTCGATTATCATGGGATCGTTGATGGTAGATATGATTGTGAATTTTGTTATTATTATTATGATAATTGTTTTGAAAAATATTTTTATTAATATGTCAAATAAAAACGATTTTTTTAATATAAAAATAAGAATTTTGATTAATTAAAATATGCTGATTTTATCTATTATTCCCTATAAAAATGTCCGCCTATTTTAAATATTACGATTATGAATTAGAAAATTTAGGCGGTAATATATAGGATAGGCTAAAGTATCCTGTAGCCTCCCCTACTGTTATAAGAATTGGGAAGGCAGCTCTACCTCAATGGAAGCAAACATTATTGTTCAAGGCTTCCTTCAAAGTATGACATTACATGGTGTGAAATATGTAGCCATGATTGGAGACGGTGACAGTAATGTGTACAAAAAAGTTTTGGAAGCTAACCCACATGGCACCTTCGACGTTGAAAGAATTGAATGTCGGAACCACCAAAATTTCTGTAACAAATTGAAAGAGGTAGCAAGAAATACAAAATTAGGACATGCCGCAGTTCGCAAATTACAATTGCTAGACAAAAGAATTCTTAGATTAATAAATGCAATTGTAAAGGCGTCAGAGCATAGAAAATATCAACTAAATGCACAAGCTGATCTAATAAAGGATATGAAAAACGCTCCACGACATGTTTTTGGAGACCATACATACTGTGCTTCCTACTTTTGTAATGATAGAGATAATGTAAATCATATCTCAGAATTAGAAGAAAGTGGGATTTTGTTTAAAATCATGGAAATTATAGGGAAATTGACAAACCGTGCCAGAAGCTTGCTTTATAATTCCACTAATAATGCGGTGGAATAATTTAACGCATAAATATAAAGGTTGGAGAATTGTTGATTGTATTGTTGAAGTTAAGTGTCCTCTGACATGTACGAATTTGTTTCCAAATGAAGCTATACTTGACAGAAAATTCACCTTTTGGAAGACTAACAAAGAAAAATCTTGCATTACAGAAATAAAAAAAAAAAAACACACAATTTTTATTTTCAGGTGCACGGACAATTACACGTAACAAAAGCCAAGTTCTGCTTTTTTACTTTTTGGACCACAAAGGGAATTTAAGTTGAAAAAATTGAAAGAGATGACTTGTTTTGGGCAACTGAAATGGAAGAGAAACTTAAAAGATTTTACTTTGATTGTTTGTTGCCTGAAATCCTGGTTCCCAGATATACCAGATCAATGACTATCCGAGATCCCGAGTACATAATGGAAGCGATAGAGAAAAAACAGAAAAGTAAAAAAAAAAAATAAATAAATGATAACAAAGACTGAAAAATCTGATAATTTCAAAATCCTTCCTCTTCTAATTCTGTGGACGATTTATGTATAAGGCAACAGTACAAATCGCAGTTTTCATCCAAAAACATGTCGAGTGGAGATTTCCTCTTTTGATTAACCTGGTCATTAATTTGATATTTTCTATGTTTTGTATGCATACATTTTTTTATATTTTTAAAACATTTATTGTATGAAGGAATCATAACTTTTTTTAAAAAAAAAGTTATATTTAATTTTAGTAAAATGCGACAATTAGTAAAAAGATTGATATCCATCGAAATTAAACCAATTTCTTTATTTGTCGTGACATTTACGGAATACATTTTTCTTTTCGAAAACTGAAAACTATCGGTGGGATAATTAGTAGAAGGAATTGTAACTTTTTTAAAAAAAGTTATATTTAATTTTAGTAAAATGCGATGCTAAGTAAAAAGATTGATATCCATCAATTTTAAATACATTTTTTTATTTCTCATGACATTTACAGAATACATTTTTCTTTTCGAAAACTGAAAACTATCTGTGGGATAATTAGTAGAAGGAATTGTAACTTTTTTAAAAAAAATTATATTTAATTTTAGTAAAATGCGATGCTAAGATGATTAAAAAGATTGATATCCATCAATTTTAAATAAATTTTTTTATTTCTCATGACATTTACAGAATACATTTTTCTTTTCGAAAACTGAAAACTATCTGTGGGATAATAAGTAGAAGGAATTGTAACTTCTTTAAAAAAAGTTATATTTAATTTTAGTAAAATGCGATGCTAAGTAAAAAGATTGATATCCATCAATTTTAAATAAATTTTTTTATTTCTCATGACATTTACAGAATACATTTTTCTTTTCGAAAACTGAAAAACATCTGTGGGATAATTAGTTTTCTAAACAAAAAGAAAGGAAAGAGTTTTTTTTATTTTATTTGCATGGTTCTCTTATTTTTTTAAAAATGTAATTAATAAAATATTTAGCGTAATCAATATATATATATATATATATATATATATATATATATATAGATTAGTCGTTTGATTTGAATTTCATATTATGTTGCTTTTTGTGAGTGCTGTTGAGATGATAATAAACTATCGAAGGAAAAGAAAGTAACTATGATAACTTTAAAATAACAATGATAACTTTACTTAGAATTGTAGAAAAAACACAAAGCACATATAAGCTTAATGAATCTTCTTAGAATTTAAGCTAAAAAACATTGAAATATCTAAATTTAAAAAAAAACGGAAAAAAGTAACAGTGAATAGTAGAACCTGGTTTGGAAATTAAAACACTACGCATGTAACAGTTTTGAATAAAATTTAAAGAGTGAATAATGAAGCGAAAGAATTATAATAAATTTAAAATTTATAAAATTAAATTTTATACTTTATTAAAATTTATAATTTTACATTAATTTAATTGATAAGATTTCACGAAGTTTAATTTATTTGTTATAAAAATAAAAACTGTTTATTACTTAAAAAAAAAAAAAAAAAAGAAATTATTTCATTCACCAGAAGAATAAGAAATTCCTGCTTTTACTTAGTCCTTTTCTGAAGTAAGGCTTGACCGCCGTGGTCAGACCTCCCAAAAAGTGTAAAAAGAGTGTGAAATGGGGGTGTTGTCAATGTTGACATGATTGACGACTTAACTGTACTACTTGGGGGAAAGAAAAGTACCTGGTTATATTTGTGGGAGTGTCTTATTGAAGTTTTTCCTGACTGAAGAGGGGGAGAAGTCTGGGGCCGAGGTAGCAGGAACAGGCTCCAAGACACCCTTAAGATACTGAAAGGGGGGCACGAAAACTTAAAAGATAAAATATTTAATTTCATTAACTCAAAATATCTGGTCTCAAAATTTTAATTTTAAACCAAGTTAAATATAACTTTTACAATATTGATGCTCTTATGTTTTTAAAGACCACAT
This sequence comes from Parasteatoda lunata, assembly GCA_949128135.1. NCBI lineage: Eukaryota > Metazoa > Arthropoda > Arachnida > Araneae > Theridiidae > Parasteatoda > Parasteatoda lunata. The sequence goes on along the minus strand of OX421976.1, from coordinate 32,245,571 downwards.
AATTCCTGTTAAAATATGAAAATGCATATGTTTACTTCAACGAGTATAAAAACCTTATCAAAATAATGATCAAGACCCTAATGTAAAACAGTATAATTGATGATAAAAACTCAACTGGCTTTAAAAAATATGAAGAGGGAAGTAAAAGTCGACATGTTTCGAGCGTTCAAATATATTCACCCATTCTCAAAACTTGTCAAGCTTGAATAACTTGTGACTTTTATTATTGTGCTCAAAACATGTCTATTTTTATCATCATCTATTAATTTTTAAATCAATGAAGTTTTTATATTTTCAATTCAATTTCTTGGGATTATCTATTTAAATACACAATATATTAAATTATTTCACTCGATATTAAAATAAGTTTTACTTAAGTTATAGGCACAGGTTCTTAGATTAAAAAAATAATTATTTGCTATTTTGTAAAAAAATCAATGCAGTAAAATTTTTTTTGCTGCAAGCCTTAACATTTTAATTTCAGGACATAAAAAAATTCCGTTTACAATTGAAATTTCAAAAGTCGAATGTGAAAATGGAATGTCCCCTAGCACCAGAAATCGAAATTAAATAGTTACAAGGACAACTATTTTAAACAAGTTAGCGTTTCCGTCCTACTCGAAGTTGTTTGAAAAGGTATTTTGTATATATAGATTCCAAAGTTTATTCTACAAATATTTTAGGGTATACTTTCGGAGTATTTTGATAGAGTTTATTTTTACACCCTTATTTGCTTAAAAATATTAAATAATAAGCTTAAAATAAATTATTCAAGCAATATGATTTAACGCATTTATAGTATAATAGTAAACGGGGCTTCCATCGCATATCCTTAACCTTGATACCGCTATCATTAAATGAATGGAATAAGCTTAGATAAATAATAAAAGTTAATTTTTTCCCCGTTTTTATTTTCAAGGAAATATGTTTCGATCAAACAGATTTCATTCTGGAAATAGCGAAATTATTGAGTAGGTCCCTTGGAGCAATATCATATTTATCCTCTTTTGACGAATTATAGGAAAAACTGGTTTTCACAGTTCTGTAAAAAGTATGTTAGCCTTCTTGCCACGTTTTTTATTATTTTTTTATTTTTAATCAAAATAAGTTCGGAAATTTACGTATTTTTTATTGCATTTTTTAAATCAGATGATTCTAAAATTCGCACGGCTTCGGAAACTTTTTACAAATTTCAATTTTTAGTGTTTCCTGCTAAACAAAATAAGGCATTGTTCCTGATAACAAATTATACTACAATAATATCGTGCTAAAGTAAAAAATTGAACAAAATAGTTTAGTATATTATCCGGAAAAAAATCTACACGGAATCATAAAGAAAGAATCATTTAAGATACTGAGATATTTTAAGACACTTAAAAGTTTTGGCTACGTATTTGACAGCTTTTTATGTTCGGTATCTTTATACTCTTTGTAGTGACTTATAAAACATGGACACTATTTTAGATAATCTATGTTGAAGTCACAAGAAACAAAACAAAAATGACAATCAATGATTTATATTCTTTTTTCGAAAAAAATAGTATGCTTAGTAAATAATCAGCTGTTTTGCATTAAATAATTTTAAACAGCGGAGTATTTTTAATTTCTTAACAAGGCTTTATTCTTAGCTAGCAGACAATAATTCTTTTAAAAAAAACTTGACTATAATGTAAAAAGGAACTTTACTTTAAAGAAAATCTAAATTAAAGTACTAAAAAAATTTATTAGTATATTAATGAAAAAATAATAAATGTAGTAGGGTAAAGAATAAAATTTTTAAAAATGCTAAAATTTGGTAAAATAGTTCTGCGAAACACTTCCGGACAGGTGATTAAAAAATTCCTTTTAAGATTAACACGATATATAAGATGTTGAGAAATTTGCGATGATGTGAGATATGCTTAAATATGTTTACTACGTATTTTTATTAATATTCATAAAAAATATATACAAGAAACTGAGAAATATTTTATTCCAAATCTATTCATACGTATGTATATTATTGTAATTGTATCAGTTATTGAGAAAAAAAAACTAAAAAATAATCACATTAAATAAGCACAATCTGGTGTATAATCATATTCTATCAAAAGCATGCTTTTATAAAACTCGACATTCGTTGAATAAAATGTTTTTTATTCAATAAAATGTTTTATTCAAATTTCTTTACTTAATTTCAAATAGATTTTTAGAGGAAGAAAATCTATTCATCTAATCTAATCTAAAAAAGAAACATTGTATTTTATATTTTTAAAAAAATAAAAATAAAAAGATTAGCAAACGATTATTAGCGAAAAAAATATGAATGAAATCTTACGCCACGCGCGCTAAATCAAGTTCTTCGTAAGTTTATCACATTTTAATATTAATCGCCCCATTTAATCATTTTTTCATTGTCGCCAAATTATTTTTTTTAAAATAATTAATTTTAATTTTTCTCATCTTCTAATAAATAAAAACAGTTGAAACTTTAGATTTTTCAATTGAAAAGCATGTAGATTAATATGGTATAAAAAAATCCATACCTTATAATTCAAAATTTTTTCATTCTCTCTTTTATTAAATAATAAAAAATAATTAATAATCATTAAAAATTATTTTTTTCATGAAATTATCTTTGGGTAAATGCGTTTTATGAGTTGGTGCAATATTTTTTTGAATTGCTTCATTAGTTTTTAAAATATGACGGAAAACGCAAAAAGTGAAATTAACATTAAGGGGTTCAAACTTTGAATCGCTCTCCTGACCAAACTATGGGGACCACATTTCCCAGATTGCGGCTACCCCCTATATTTAGAAGATAAGGAATACAAATATGTAAAAAAAAATGTATGTTTATTCAGAGAAAGTACGTTTTTGTGTCTGATTTCGTAACTTAATTAATAGTTAGCACTAACTAATTAGCATATTTGAGGTCACCCCCAGGAACCATTAAGATTGACACTTAGTTCGTGAAAATCCGATCATTAGAACGAAAATTATTCAGGGTGATATCTTTTTTTTTTGCTGACTGTACATCCATGAAAGTTTACCATTTTATATATCCAGGATTGTATACGTAATCCAGATACATTTATGATTGTAAAGAGTTGCTGAAAGGAGGAATTTTAGGCTTTCTAAAAATCATTTAAAAAATTATATTTGTCTGTTTGGAAGGGATCAACAAAAAAAGAAAATTTTCTCCTAGGTTCAACATAAAAGTTTCCAATAATTTCATAGACATTAAAAAAATGATATCACTGATTCATACAAGCTCTCAGTTCTAAATTATTAAAAAACAAAACAAAAAACAAATGACTCCATTGTTGTTTATTTCACGTTCTTTAATATTCACCTTATTCCTGACTGTTGTTCTCTATATTATTAGTAGATGGGTAGAACAATATGGCCTTTTTTTACTTCCTCTCGATGATGGAAATGCATTGATTGATACTAAACCTCCTCTACTTTGAAAGCTGAAATGTCCACCATCGTGTAGCAGACAAATTAGCTAGTTGCGCAGTTTTAGCATTTAGCATGAGATTTTGAAAAACCTATTAGGATACTTAAATTTCTTAAAGAGGTAGCAGCGATGAATTGTGCAAACAACAAAAAAAAAAAGCTTTTTGAATGTTTAGATTTCCAGCAGATGTCGAAATCAGGGGCTAATTTAACTAATCCAGGTAACTCTATCCCCTCAGGGACTCTAATTTATACGAAAATGACATGCTATGACGTCCTTCTGCTTTGCAAGACTTCCGGTCTGATTTGCTTGCTTTTTTCCAGGATACTGCATGAATATATTTTCATCTTTTATTTTTAACGTCACGTCAGCACTTTCAGCTTCGGCAAGATATTAAAGAAATAGTATTTTAAAAGATATCTGAAATCACGTGCTTGCTTACAGTAATGTTTTTCAAGCATGTCACCATAAACTAATGTAATAACAATGGTAATTGTAATTGTGTTAGAGTCGAAGGATATGTTCTGATTGAAAGAATGAAGAGCAATAAGCAGAACATGAAAATAATAGGAGAAAAAAATTCAACAAATAGTTGGAAATCCAAAGTTGCTCATAGTGATAAAGAAATTATTGAAAACTGAGAAAACTAGAAGAATCTATGCCATAACGAGAGAAACTGACTTTGAAACCAAAGACTTGATTTTTAAACAAAAAAAGAATATTCATCATAAATTTTTTAATTAAAATGTATCAATATTTCAATCAAAATGTATCAATATTTAAATCAAAATGTATCAATAATCAATATGTATCAAATGTATATAATTAAAATACGAAATTGACTTTGAAACCAAAGACTTGATTTTTAAACAAAAAACGAATATTCATCATAAGTTTTTTAATCAAAATGTATTTAATCAATATTTCTAAAAATCTGTTGTTTCTTAAATTGCTCAATTAATATACTCACTTTTAGTGTAATACTAAGTGGATATTAAACTAGAATAAAGAAAAAAGATCCTACCCACTGACGGTTCTGCACGTAGAAAGTCGTATTTTAATCTGCAGTCTTCACTGCATAGCAAAACCGGTTTTCCAATGTTAATAGATAGGGGAACTGTGTGTAGGGGAGAAACTTTCTCCCAATTTCGCCCATTTCCTTAACCGCCAGTGGGTTAACCACTGACATTTAACCTGCAGTCTTCTCCTCATAGCAAAACCGGTTTTCCCATGTTATTAGATAGGGAAATAGTGTATAGGGGAGAAACATTCTCCCAATTTCGCTCATTTGCTAAACCGCCAGTGGGTTAAAAGTTTAATTTTCTGTTATTAAGATTTTAAATAAATCAATCGCAAATTATTAATATTCCACAAACGTTTTTAATTCTGATTTTATGTTAATGAATTATCAAAATTTCCTTTTGAAAATATTCATTACTCTATATCCCTTACCTGTGTAAACTTTTTTTCTCTCTTAAAGGAATTTTTCAATGATCTTTCAACTTCAAAAAGCTTCTTGCACATTTATTTTTTTCTTTATTTATATATAAAAAAATTTTCAGATACCCTTTGTGTGATGTTTTATATTCAGTGGCATTTTATTGGTTCATTACCATTTGATGGTCATACCATAATCATTTGAAAAATACAATCAAATTGTGTTTCTTGAGGAAAATTTAAGTGACAGAATAAAAGCCTATTATCTAAGTACGTACGTAAAATCTGGTTACTTTCAGTTGATTTAAAATTTTACAAATTTCTCCTCCCTTCATTGAGAAAAAAATATGGTCAAAACTGCCAGAACATAGTAAAATTTACCATGTTTCTGGCTCTATGAGAATTTAAAAAAAAACTACTTCTTACCGTACAGCTTTGATGATGATTCTGGTAAAAGTAACAATAAAATATGATTTTATATGATAAAATATGAGACAAAAATTTATAAATGTGGTAAAATTTGCATAATTTAATCATGGTACCTTAGTGCATAACCATTTATTTATTTCAATTTACTTTTCAATTTAGCGTTTTTTACTAAATGTGTGGTAGAAATAACCATAATTCTAAAAAAGTATTACTTTCGGTTATGCATTACCGTTATTAAAGTACCAAATGAATGATTTATATACGGTGTATTATTTGCTTATTGCCAGAGTTATGATTTTTATTTATCAATCAGAAATGTCTTTACTATACAATGTGGAACCAGAACTATACAGTGTCTACCAGTAGAATTTTTTTTGGAGCTATTTTAAAAATAGTTTCTTGAAATGCCTAATCTTTTCATACCTTCTCGTGTTTACAGTCGCTGGCCAAATTATTAGACGCGCAATGATATTCTATGTAAAATCTTAATTATCAGGTGATACTCAACAGTTTTATTGCTTTTACGTGACTGAAACCAGTTTGCACTTGTTTACGTTCATGCATTAATCGGTAGACATTGTAATGCAGTATGTTAAAAATAAATACAAATAGGAAGTATATAAAAAATCTCTAGAATAAAAACCCATTACATGCATGTCTAAATATAAAAGCATTGCATATGAACTAGTGCAAAACATGAAATAATTAAAACACTAGAAAGCGTCTAATTATTATAATATATTTATATAATACCTGATATAATAAATATTCTATATTTATATAATATATCGTCTAATTTATCCAATCGTCGAATTTATATTATATATCGTCTAATTTAACCGAATGATACACGAACGCAAACAAGTGCAAACCGGTTTCAGTCGCGTAGAAACAATAAAGCTGTATGATATCACCTAAAAATTGGGATTTTACACAAAATCTCTTAGTGCGTCTAATAATTTGGCCAGGGACTGTATATAGTTTTCATTGTGCGAACACATAAACACGAAATAATTAAATATCATTTTTCAGGTCTGATAAAAAAAAATCGAGGCTATGAATAAGAATTTCTCTTTTCAGATGAAATATTTCCCCTTCTTCTTTATCCTTTCTGTTTTATATTTTCTTAGAAAATATAAGAAAAACAGCTCCTCTGTATTCATAAGATTTCTCCGGTGCTTATTGCATGAATGCTTGTAACGAAATCTTTTGATTCTTCACAAAATTCATACATAACAAAACTGTTTATGTTCGCTTGTTGTCAGTCGTAACTATGGAAATTGTATTTTCAGCGAAATATTTCTGACTTTTTATGTTCTAAGAAGTAAAATTTTAGTGCCCAAATACATGCTCTGGATACACAAAATATGCATGCATTGATTTGAAATATTTCATGTTTTTGTGTTCTACCAACTCACAGCATCATGATTAAAGTGGTGCTCTTTAAAATTCTGACTAATATTATTACTTTAAAAAATAAATAAACGCTCTTTCAAATTAATCAATTTTCTCAAAATTTACTATTGTTTAAACAAATCTCTGCACAAAATGGATTTTAATAATTCTCAATAGCGATATTATTTTATATTTAATTTAAACTGGATCTAAATATTCTATCTTAGGTTTAATTTTAATTTTGCCTAAATACCTTTAAAGCTCGGTTTAATTTTTTTGCGTAAAATGAACTATATTTTAACTTTAAAAAATTTAACCATTGATTTTTTATGTAATTTTAATTTAACCAAGATTTATTAAAATGTTAATTAATATTTGTCCATAACTTTCTTTTTATTTAAAGAATAGTTTTAAAAGAATTAATTTCTCGAATGTGTTTATATTTTCTATAACATTATTAAACTATACTTTGAAACTATACTAAAATTGAATTTCTCATTTTAGTTATCAATAATTGTTATTAAATTATTTATGCTATAAATTTATAATACGCCTTTCTACAAGGAGAAAATAAATCTGGCAAAGTCACTGTACTGTACGGCAATTTCTGATAAAAAAAAATACCATAATAACCACTGACAATTCTGGTTTTTAAAATTTTTGACTCTTTATTACTACACAATTAGTATAAAAAAATACAAAACTGATATATAATTTTAACTATTAATCCATTTTTGAGTCATGCTCTAAAGTATTATGATAAAATTACTAAATTACACCAAATTTACCAAAATTTATCACACAATGTAAAACTATATTTTATAGTCAATTTTACCGAAATCATAACAAACTATCATTAGTAAGAGTGCCAGAAACATGGTCAAATTTGTCATATTTTGTTTGTTTGCACCTTACTTGTTTTCTTAGGAAAAAAAAACATGCGCTAAAAATTAAAAAAAATTCCACTGTTAAAATATTTTATCAAATAAATAAGTAGAATAAACTTAACTGTTGTTCTATCTTAGGATTGGATTGCTTTCAGTTAAGAGTTCTTGGACATTCAAACCCATGACTCAAAGTCAATGGATTTAGAAAACCTTACTACTCTCAGTTTTGTTATGAAATTAACATTTTTACCATGCTTTCATTGTTGCCTAAAATACAAAAAAAAAAATATTTTCTGTTTAGAAATATGACAAAAGTGAAATACTAAATAATTAAGTAGTTACGTATCTGCAAAAAAAGCCTCTAAACAATCATCTATATATATGTTACGGCCAAAGTCCGAAGTCGGCCAATTCGCGATCTGGCCGGCCAGATCGCGAATTGGCCAAGAACACTGTAAATTAGCTGGCCAAAGTCCGAAATTTTTCTTGATTTCGGGAATTGGCCGGCCAGATTGCGAATTGGCCGAAGATGGCTGGCCAAAGTCCGAAACTGCTCTTGATTTCGGGAATTGGCCGCCCAAATCGCGAATTGGCATGGGAAGATCAGCCACAGTTGGAAGAAAAAATCATAATATCGGGCAAATGCATACCGGGCAGGGCATTTGACCTTAAAAAAACATCAATGTAGGATATACCGGGCAGTGGCACTTGACCTTAAAAAACATCAGTGTAGGATATACCGGGCAAATGTATTCCGGGAAGTGGCACTTGACCTTAAAAAAACATCAGTATAGGATATACCGGGCAAATGTATACCGGGCAGTGGCACTGAACCTTAAAAAACATCAGTGTAGGGTATACCGGGCAAATGTATACCGGGCAGGGGCGCTGAACCTTAAAAAACATCAGTGTAGGGTGGGTATACAGGGCAAATGTATACCGGGCAGTGGCACTTAACTAGACCTAGTATGACAAGACCTATGGTGTATGCATGACAATTAAATAGACAATTTAATAATGATTATTAAATTAATGATTGTTTAATAGACAATTTAAAAACTTCTATTTTTTATATTTTTAAAGTAGAAGATTTATAAGAATTATTTATATAATTATAAAAGGCCGCCGAAGTAAAATATTCACTAATCGCTTCAATTATTTCGGACTTTGGCCAGCCATCCTCGGCCACTTCGCGATCTGACCGGCCAATTCCCGAAAAACAAAATTCGGACTTTGGCCAATAGGGCCGGCCAATTCGCGATCTGGCCGGACTTCGGGCTTTGGCCGTAACACACACACACACACACATATATATATATATATGCTAACAGTTATGGACGATTTATGAATAAAACGTTACTAACATTTAAGGTGCTTCTGAGGTTGTTCTGAGGTGTCTATGTTAATTTAATGTTAATTTGAAGTTAATTTAAAAAACAACCTTAAAAGATCAACCTCACAGGGGATATGAAGCTGTTTTATTCAGATTTGAGGTTTTTTGAGGCTGATGGAAATCTACTTTAAAGTAACCAGCTTAGAGAGGTTATTTTTGAGGTGTACAAGCTCTTTCAACTGCACTTTAATGAAATAAGTATATTTGAAGTGTGAACAAGTTCACCCAATCTCAACTAGAAGTATTGATGAGTAATATATGATGGTGATTTTATGAGGTGTAAGTGAAGTTTATTAATGAGGTTATTTCGGCGCGAAGCATAACCTCAATTTTTACCTCAAGGCTATTTGTTTACATTTGTTAACCTCAAAAACATTCTATTTATTTGCAAGGGAAACATGTTATAAACAGAGTGTTCCGCAGAGTTAAAAATGAATTTTTTTTGGTGATACTTCCAAAATTTTAAAACGCGTTTTCTTCATCAGAAAAAAAATTCTTTTTCTCGATATTCTTGAGTGTCCCAGATCATGGGTCCAGCGACCCAAATTTAAGTTGAGATCTAATGGTCATGAATCCCGTACCAATTCATACATATTTTATATATTAAACAAATACGTATATATTTGAGTAACTCAAAATTATAAAATCACTTAAACATAAAGTTTTTAAACCAATGGCTAATTTAAAATACCTACAATATTTCCTTACATATGTAGATGTAAATAGATAACATTTAGATTAAATTAAATTAAAACATCTTTTGTTACAAATTTAGGAAGCACATCATCCGAAAAAAAGCTTTTAAGACTTTTACCCGTATTTAAACTATTATACTCCGATGCAAATTTTTGCTTTACCAATAAAATTCAACACACTCTTCGTTAGTTTACAAGAAATCAAAGAACTGAACAACCTTATAAATCTTTAAGTAAATGCAAAGACAAACATTGAATGCACTTCCTAATGCATTATTGATCTGCATTTACGGCAAGTAAAACGTTTTCGTTCGCTTCATTGGTTTGCATTCTTTTGAGCGTTTGCTTCCAACAGATAATAATAAAGTGTTTCTAAATCAGAACATTACAATCTTAATTTGGCAATAATGAAGTAAAAGGAAAGCATGTTTGAATAACACAGAATAATAAAAACATTTCGATAAGAAAATAAATGGAAAAAGTGGAGAAAAAAGAAGTCATTGCTGCACTTGTTTGTTTATTTTTCATTTGATTTTTCCTGAATCAATGATCCCGTTTCGTTAAAATCTTTTTGTAAATTTATAATTTGTGTAATTAGTTGTTTTTAATAGTTTAATTATTTTTTTAATTAATCAAATTAATTATTAACGGATGTTGCATAAGAAAAAACACAATTTTCTGTTTCATAGTGGTTCATTAATATTATACGTCCTTTAAAAATTATTCTCCATGTCCTTTAAGAGAATGTTAGACTAATTATTTTTCAGATTCAGATTTAAATTTTTTTCTGGACATTAACGTTGAAAATTAAATGTAATATGTGATGGTAGTAAATTTGATAATGAGAATTCTCTAGAACAACCATCATAATAGTACCATATTTGAATCGATATAATCATACAATAAATAGAATAATTGTTCTTAGCTGCATGTTCGACTAAACACTTGCAATTCAATAAAAAAAAATTTAAAAAAAAAAAAATTAAACTAGTGTTTCTAAAGTGATTTGCTCGTATATAAACAAAGCAGAATTTTCGTAAGTATATACACTGCACAAAATTAAAAAAAAAAAAAAAAAAAAAAAAAAAAAAAAAAAAAAAAAAGAATTACCCTTAATAACTTTTGATCTAAGGATCGGATCTTCACGTTTTAGATCTTAATTTTTAAAATTCAAGTAGGTGACCTCAAATGTGCTAGCTAATAAGGGCAGACGATATTTTAAGCTGCTAAATCAGACACAAAAAAGTACTTTCTATAAATGAATATACCTTTTTTTTTAAACGGATTTGGATTTCTCCTCCTTAAAATATAGGGGGAAGCCGCAAACTGGGAATGAAGATCCTAATAGTTTGGTTTGGTCAGGAGAGTGATCCTAATTTCGGACCCCTTAATGTTAATTTTGCCTTTTATTTATTTACGATATTTCAAGACCCTTTAAAGCGAGTTGAAATTTTTTGCGTTTGAAATACAAATTTTGTGTGAAATCGGTCGCATAGTTTGTGAGAAATTGAACTTTGTAAAAGTCGTAATTTTAAAATTTGATATCTCAGGAACTATTCGTCCGATTTTGCACAAATTTTGTATTTTGACATGTAAAATTACATTCTTTAAAAAGTAATAAACTGTATTCATTGCAATTCTAAAGTCAAATAAAATGATAAAAATTATTAAATAAAATGAAATAATAAATAAATAGTTATTAAATAATAATATTATAAAATAGTTATTAAATAAAATAATAAACAAATAGTAAATACTTATTGACATACATACATAGTACATACTTATACTTACAAACAAAGTTATTGTTTTCATGGAATTATCTTTCGCTCAACGAATTTTATACGTGTGTGCAAAAATTTTTTCAAATTACTGAAAAATTTCTCGATACATGGCGAATTACGCAAAAAGTAAAAATAACATTAAGGCTTACAAACTTTGGACCGCTCTCCTAACTAAACTATTGAGACTATATTACCCAGATTGCGTCTACTTCCTATATTTTGGGAGTCAGAAATCCGAATTCATTGAAAAAAAGGTATGTTTATAATTCAGAGAAAGCAAGTTTTTGTGTCTGATTTTGTAACTTAAAATATCATCTTTACTTATAAAATAGCATATGTGAGATCACTCTCTCAAACCATGAAGATTGAGTCCTAGAATGTGAAGATCCGATTATTGGATCAAAAATTATTCAGAGTATATTTTTTTTTCACACTGTACATTAAACAAACCCAAAATTCTGAGCCAATCCAGACCAAATTGTTTGCAAATATGCTCAGAGACAGGGTAACCGATTCTCAGCCTACACTCTATAGAGTGAGTTTTCCATGGGATTTGGTAAATATTTTATTGTATGGGGGATTTATAGTTTCCAGCTCTAGTTCATTAAAAATTGGTTTTATTGCATATTTTTATGAATTAATATTATTATTATTTTTTGTAAAAGTAAAAGCTAAGTAGTTTCACAAATTATGGCGATGACGTCACGGATTTCCTATTTTAAAAGGTATATGAAGATACTTGTTTCTTATATTGACAGTTACGCTTTCAAAGCTTAATAATTTAAATCATTAATAAGACGACAAATATCGCCTTATTATTGTTGACGCTAATGATATTTAATTAAATTTAGCAATAGGTACTACTGCTGTCATATTAATTGGTGTTTTCTTTTAAAAGAACATTAGTACCAAGCTACCATCCATACATTGACGCCGAGCAATAATATTGTGAAAAATATTAATGAATGTAATTCATCTTTATTTCACATGAGGCAAACTTCTAAAAACATGTTTTGTTTAATCTGAAAACACAAAGCTACCGGAAAGAGCAAAAATTAATAATAAAAAAATGCTATTGTTTCAGTATATGGCTTTCTGTTATGTATATGATTTTGCAGTCATGATGAATATCGATTTCTTGATTATTTACTTTTTCAAATCCCGTACGACGAACATATATCCAAATAGTTTAAAATAAACAAAGGATATTCACTTATAGATTTAGCATACTAGTTAGTTAATTAGCATAGTTTTAATAGGTAAGTATAGTTTTGAAGCATAAATTGCATTTTTTATATACTAAACTTAAATGGAAAACTTGTTATTATTTTTTAATATTTTTAAAAAGTTTTACAGTCTGACAGAATTTGAATTGCATACATATAAAAAATAATAGCCTTTAAACTGTTAATTAAATTCAGATAAAGAATGAGGTGAAATGCAGAGTATGTCGGAATTTTTGATCTCGTGCCTTTTATTGTTGTTAGTGTTTATTTTTTGTAAAATGTTGAACGGCCTCGTTTTTAAACGTACAACAATCAAAGATACCCTTAGCTCCCGACTTCAACCTTTGCGACTTATTTTTCTGAAGCGACAATAAAGAAAAAGTTAACGAAAACAAATTTGAAACCATCTGCTTAGTATCAGTACCATATGATTAGTATCAGTACTTAGTATACAGCATGACATCAAGAGATTCGCTTCCGGAGCATTTCAATGAGATTTTGCACGATTTGCGTTTCGTCTGTTCCACATCATAGCCATTAATGGCAAACATACTCTGTACAAAATACTCGTTGTTTTTTTCGGAATTCCCCCCATATATTTAACGGTTTAAAATCGGCAAAACGGTTTTTTCCCCTATTTTTCAACCTAATCCCAAACTGATTAAAATCGTCGGTTGAAATTCTAGGCTTTGCCATCCAGTTTCGCGTTCCGTAATTTAATTTACTTTTTCTCCAATCATTTTTCGATTATATTCCATACTTTTTCTTACTTTTCAACAATTACTTTATGATTTTGAACGTCGAGTAATTAAAAGTGCGATTCGACTTAACCGTCAAATTAATAGAATATTGTAGCGAAATTCTCTTTATCACAATTTCTTCATAATAAAACACAGTAGTGACTCAGGGGACAGAGCATACGTTTCTCTATGAAGTAATCCAGGTTAGAATCCCAGCGATGATTAGTGGGAACAAATTCTGCCAACAAGAAATATTCACATCCGGTGCAAGTTACTTCGCAACTTTTACAGAGAAAAACTTGTTCCCACGTGGTAAAAGTCTGATGAGACAAAATTTTTATTTTATTTTGAAAAAACTTGTCTTGTTACGGTAAAAAATCAGTTTGAATAAGGATTTTTCCCCCTAATTCTTACGGGAAGAACATGTTTTTGAATGGTAAAAAACAGTTGAGATTTTTGGTTTAGCTTTTTACGATTATATTTGCGTAAATTTTACGGTTTTCCACAACCAATCTAGCTAGCGGTTTAGAATAGTAAATTTTACGTTTTTTTTTTTTTTTTTTTTTTTTTTTTTTTTTTTTTTTTCAACAGTAAATCGAACATATTATGAAATACGAGTTTTTTTTCTAAAAATCTATGTAAAAGTTTCGAATTTAGTAATAGTTTATTAATGTGCATTAATAGTTTTCTAAATATCATTCTTTTTAATTTTTTTTGTCTCTTTAAACTTCAAATTTTTTTTTTCTTTCAAAAAATACATTTTATGTAATTAAACAATGGTTTCTTAAACTTCATACACAAGATGTAAATTCTCAAAATATAATGTGTTTCCCGACCTGTTTATTCATCAGATATAACAAGTAGGGGCACTAAATGAGTAAAACTTTAAAAAAAAATAATAATAAAATAATAATGATTAAAAAAATAAATGTCTATTGCAAAGGTAGATCACAGATTGAATGATAGCAAAATGTAATTGTTTTCTCTTCTTCTTTTTAATGTTCATACTTATTTACATTATTCATTTTAGCATAACTAGTACACTAGCGTAACTAGTATACTAGTATTCATAATTTCTACAAAAAAAAACAAAACAAAATAGTGCTTCAAGTGTCTTTCGCAAATTATGCTGTAATGTTGTGTATAAAAAAATTTACGTTTGGCAATAGTTACGGAAATACAAAAAATATAGGTTAGCGAAAGATTAGAGAAGCGAAACAAGTGATTAAAATACATTTAGCAGAAATAGTACCGAGATGTTTAGAAATTCAAAATTAACGCCTCTAAATTACCTAAAATTACAAAGCATTTAGCAATCAATTCAAAGAGAAATTTTTCAGTACATCATACCAAAAAGATCTTTAAGACACAAATATTCTTTTATTAATAAATTCTCCAAAAAAATAAAAACTTCCTTGCTTTATTTTTTGCAATATAATATAAAAGTTTCTCAACAAATTGTCTAAACATAACTTAAATTTCACCCGAGAAACATTCCTATAATATTTCGATAAAGAATATCAAAATGTATACATAATAATATATTTTCTATCTATTTCCTATTAACTCATACAATTGTAGGACCACTAAACCAACCCGTATGTTTCGTATCCCAAATCAAATCAGAGGCAATCAGACAGAAATGGAAAGGAAGAACAACAAAATAAGGCAATAAAAATGAAAACAGAGTGTTTATATAAATATCATTGTAAGAGACTTGTATTTGTGTCACGTCTTGTCTATATATTTCCTATTACGTCTTTTATACAGCGAAAGATGGAATTTTCTTTCTGGATTCCTTTATTTGTCTTTATCGGAATCAATATGACATCCATTCAAATAATATTTAAACATTTATTTGTATTTCAAATGTGAAATCATTTCTTCATTTGTTACAATATAGTAAATATGTACCAAAAATATGATTTGAGTATAAGCATTTCAAACTTGACTATTCATTCGTGAATAAAGTTAATTTATTGTGTTTTTTTAATCATATTTTAAGATAATAATATTAAGTCAATGTCAGCTTAAATTTAAAAGTATTTAATATTTTTATTATCAGTTTATATTTAAATAAATAAGTACTCTCAATAACGATTATTCATTTATCCACTTTATCGAAGAATCTATTCTTCGGAAGATAAAATAAAAGTTTTTTTCTTGTAGGATTTCAATATCAGTCAAAAGTTGTACTTGTTTATTGTTGGTATTTATAATAACTCTTGGACATGCCAAGCTCACCCGCCATTGATCTTTTACGAATTCACCCAGGAAGGTGCGTCTTTCGTTTGACAGGAGAGCACCACAAGGGTGAAAGTACATCTTAGCTCAGAATCCCACAGATAGATGGCAGCATCATTAATTCATGAGGTAATTTCCACGATTTAGGCATATGTCTGAGGGAGAATGAAATTTTTTTCTAGCTCCCTGTACTCATGGTACTGTTCAGTGGCTGACCTCAGGAATTTTGATTCCCCAAATTTTAGAGCATGTATATCGCATGTTCTCGGTGAGTCTTAATGGAGTCAAGTATTGAACCCCAGTCACTCAAGAACAAAGTCCTGTCTTCTAACTATTGGGTTACACCAAACGAGTTGCATTTGGTGCCAGTTAATGCTCAAAATTGACAAATATTAGTTGTCGAAAAGGGCTCTGCTGTCGCTATTTTTTTTTCCACTTAAACTTTATAGTATAATTATTGAAGGAAAAAAAGTTTACATTTATTTTATAATGTGTCAATTTTAATGATGTGAGGTATTTAATTGTTTATTTATATATTAATCACGCATCATGCTTTCTCAGAGTTGGCGACTATTTTAGGTATTTAGACTTAAGTAGACTTAAGTAGACTGGATATTAATATATACGATTATTACATAAATTTTCCTAAATCTATCCACGGATGTTCATAATTTTTTAAAGTCGTTATTGCATGAAGTTACGGACACAAACATACCGAGTTTGGACTCAGCCTATGGCAAAGAACATCTTTTTTTTCCATTTTCTTTACATTTGGTGTATTGGTGATGAGTTTTCACATTTTCTTTATATCCTCACACTCCTGAAAATGGAAGCATTTCTCTATGCCGCCTCATTCCAGGGTTAGCATTGATTCGAAAAATAAGTAGCCCAACTGTCAAACAACTTCAAGGCCGAACTGAAAAACAAATTACGGGCATAAATTTACATTTACGGTCAGTGACTAATACTTTTTGACGATTACTGACCATAATCTAGCAGTGGTTCTTTTTAAATTGCAGAATCTGTTCAAATTTCTTAAACCTTCGCATTTATTTTCTCAAAATGAGGCAACTTTTTCAAAGATTGGTAAGGCATATAAATCTTTATAAAAATACGTAAGTGAACACCAAAAATGCTGGCGACTACTTTGAACTAAAACGGCATTCCAAAATGTCCACTACACCACAACCATGCATAGTTTCCGGTGCAATGAAACGCCTAAAATGTTCTTTAGCTCTACTTGGTGCAAGGTAGCCATTACCGTTTTTTTTTTATTCAGTAGCACTAAAATTTATAATTAAAGTAAGATATGATACACATAAGAATCACTATAAATATATTTTTACGTGACATGAGTAAGAATCATATAATATGTAAGAACTAGTAACTTAGTTCGCATACATGCACTAATTTTTAAAATGAAATTAGTTTGTTAATGAAGCATAAGCAGGAAGAGAATATCAGGACGAATTCGAACAGGGCTTAACAGAACAGAAGTGTATAGAAATTATACATTATAAAATAATTGAATATAGTTATATACATTGTTTCAAGAAATTTCAAGAAAAAATGGTTAAAAAAGAATTTATCTAATTGTTATATTACCATATTCAAGCAAAACAGTTAAATGATCTTAAATAAGATAGTATTCAGACTGTAAGAAAAAAAAACCTGTTTATTAGCTACTTTCGCCAAATACGGTAAAACGACCAAAATTTTATTGCACCAATTTGGCCCACAAAATGAAGCCACTTATTGCCTTACAGCTCATGAGTGACAAACGGAGGTTCGAGTCCCAGCGTTGACGCTACAATATTTCCCCCTTTATCTTCAACACATGAAGAGTTTCCAGTGCTCTGCACTCCCCAGTTAATAACCATTATTCACGCATAGATGGCAGCACCATAAAACAGCAAATCAATCTCCAATGTCCAGTTAAATTTCTTTTTTACTGTTTCAAAACCAAGCTAGTTGCAAATGGTTGAAAAACCATATACTTTTGTATTCATGCTTTTTTAACCATACTAGTTGTTGATGGTTTTACAAACATGGAAATAAAATATCCTCTTCACAGTAAACTTTTCGGTTAATTGTATGGATAGACTGCTGCCGGTTATTTTACAATAGATATAGAATAAAAATTCTGAAAGATTAGATTTAAAATTTAAGATATAAATATCCTTATAACACAACAAAAAATGCATATAATACACCATCACTCACCAATTCATTATCGCCAACTCTGAAGCAATGAAACGAAAATATTTAACATATCTGGCGTAAAGGCGCGAGATCTTGATGTAAACTTTTTGCTTTTAACTTTTATAAACCCTTTAAAATGCATTTGAAATTATGTTTACTTGAAAAAAATTTTTTAATTAAAAAGTTGTTTAATACAAAATTTGGAGAAATATTATTCCACAGTGTTTACAGTGTATTTAATACATGAATTTATCGTATTATATAAATAGAGTTAATAAAAGTAACTCTAATATACATTTTTAAAAAAATCTGAACTTCAAATTGAATCTTTGATTTTGCTCTAAAAGCCCTCCTTCAATATTTTCTATATTCAAATATGTATTTATATTTAAATATTTTTCATATTAAATATATTTCATATATTTCCATCAATTTTTTTTCCATTAGTTATCCCCAAAGGTAACTTTTGACAGCTATTAAAAGTCTATATAAAAAAGCTTTCGTTAAGCCTCATTGGCTGATTTAAGGTAGTAAATGTTATATTTTATAATTATATTTTTAAATATAACTCAGCAAACAAATCAACTTCTGATTTACTATGGAGACAAATTATTCCTCTTCCTTGAGGAATTTAAAGATTCCCTGTTTAAAAGACACACAATAAATCTCTCAATACAACCATCGTACAAAATCAAAACGAAGCAATTTTTTTAAAGATCATTATTTAAATATCCATTAGCTTAACGGCAATTAGAAGTTAAGAAATGTTTTAGTTGTTTATGTTAAAGGCCATTATCAACCAATAAACTGTGATCCGTTTTAAATAACAGTTAATTATAACAGAAATGCAAGAAGCTACGTTAAACATTTGAAAATGTGTGTTTAAAGTAACAATTATTTACTTCTAAAGTAAATTTTCTCGAAATAGTATAGAAATATGTGGCTACGTAATAAATACGAATAATTACTTTCCTTTTATGAGAAACCTCGATAATTTGGAAACAATTTAGCATATTTCTCTTAACATTCACAATGGGAATTTTTCGTAATGGCCAATTACGTATTTATTGCTCGACTTTTACATTATTGTGGAAGTATTTTCCAATTAACGTCCAAATAGTGAGTAAATATATTTCTAGTTTTGAGTGTAGAGTTAACGAGGGTTTTCTAATGATTATTACTTTTAAAAAAATGGTATGAGCATAATTTGTTGGTATAAGAGAAAGAAATCGTTAAGAATATTGATTTTGTTAGTTTTACCAAAATATATTTCCTTAACAGTAAGAACACCGTAAATATTTTCTAAGAAGGCGTATTTTTTCAAATGAATTTCAGGATTGCGTGTCAACAAAATTCCAAAAATTGAATTTTACTATAGTCAGAAACTTAAAATTCGATTTTTCAGGATCTATTTGACCGATCTCGCTAAATTTTTGTATTTTGCCATGTATAAATTGCATTCTTCAAAAAGATGTAAAAAAATTATATACCTTATTTTCATATATTATTAAATAAAATATTTAGTATTTTTATATATATATATATTGTATATTATTAAATAAAATATTAAAAAAAAGCAGTAGGGGAGTGTCGGGTACCCCCGCCCACTGTCAATTTCATATATATAGAATATTTTTTCAAGTCAATAGGCCATCGGACATTAATTGTTATATAAAAAAAAGATTATTTTCAAAGTTTCAAGTATTTATGCAGCTGGTAACATGGTAAACAATAGTTTTGAAAATATGTTGAATACAGTAGTCAAATTTTTTAAATTTCTATTTTTTTAAGTTAAACTATTCTTTATTTGGTTTATTCTTTTTGCATTATTTAATTAGATGATAAAACAATAGAAACATACAAAAATATTAATTACTACTCAATATTATACAGAAATATAAGCAATACTCCTTAAGTGGGGGGGGGGGCTACCCGACTCTCCTCTAAGTATTTTCTAAAAGTTATTTTTTGCATGGAACTTCCTTTGGATAAACGTATTTTATAACGTGTGCAAAACATTTTCATTCCGCTTAAGAAAATTCTCGAGAAATAGTGAAATACGCTAAAAATAAAATTAACATTAAGGGGTCTAAACTTTAAATCGCTTTCCTGATCAAACTATTGGGATCATATTTCTTAGATTGCCTGTATTTCATGATCAAAAATCCAAGTCCCTTGAAAAAAAAGACATGTTTAGTCAGAGAAAGTAAAATTTTATATCTGATTTCATACTTTAAAATATCGTCTGCACTTAATCATTAGCACAGTTGTGGTCACCCCCTCGAAAGATTAAGATTGAGTCTAGAACGCGAAGAAACCGATCGTTCGATCAAAAGTTATTTAATTTGATTCGTATCTTTTTTTTCTATTTCACTGTACATCGATATAACCGTTATTTTACAGAGGAAATTTTATTAAGAAATAAAAATGTTATTCAAGATATTTACTCTAGCTTCATGTCTACTCTAGCCGCTCCCTCTGTCCTATAACAGTTGTAAAAAATGAATAATAATGTTGTTTATATTCTTTTTAATTACGAGTAAATTTTAAAAAGAAAAAATTCACTCTGAATTCACGAATTAAAGCCATGATATTATATAAACACAAATATATGAACTTGTGTTTTATTGTTAATGAATTTTTTTAAGTTTCAATTAGGCAGGATTTTGCACAAAATAAAAAAGAAAAACAATTAATTCTTATCAACGATTCAGCTCTTAACGTTTCATCATGTAGTTCCTCCATAAACGAACTATATTAAGATTATTTTGTGAGGCTGATAATAAAACTATCTGTTTGACGTCTGTATTAGACAATCTTAAACGATATTTTAATTTTATACCATCGTTACTAGCATATCATGCTCATAATCAAAACTCAAACGATTGGGGTCATCCTTCTAACTATGCTTTCCAAACCGCATCGATGTACTAGTGTAAAGCAGCGTTGCTAACTGGTACTCTTGTATTAGAGTTTTGCGGATTTTTACAAAGTTTTTGAAACCCAATACTATTTTTCACTTTCTCAATAAGTCCTTGTGTATCACAGCTCATATTCCACCTTACCACTTCATTGCACAGTGTCACACTTCATGACTCACAGTTTAGAAAGAATCATTAAACATCGGGAGTATGATTATTTCAAAACTGTGAGTTTACAATGTTTGGAAAAAAAACGTGATTACAGTGTGTAATTTATGAATTTTGATTTTCTACAGGTTCCTAACATTTTAATTTTTGCTTCATTATTACTTTGTAGAATTTCAGTTTAAAATATCTCAAAAGTAAGATGTTATTATGTTTTAATTCTGTATACAAAACAATTAGCTTTCCTTTTATTAAATAAATTATGGTTTTAAATTACATTGCATACTTAAAAATAGCCTTTTGTTTGACAAAGAAAAATATTAGCAAATAATGAACAAAACCGTGAAATAAGTTTTGGTAAAGAAATGACTTTTATTAGGCTAGTTAAAGTATAAGTCTCCAGACGCAATCGATGCATAACTAAATTGAATTTTCCTCCACGTTCAGGGAAAAGGAAAAAAGTTTGGCCAAGAAATGAGATTAGGACTTACTTTTCTACAGAAATGTTATATTTCGTCCATTTTTAGGGAAGTATTTTATCTTAATTTTTGTCAGTGTTTTCTCACACACAAGAAAATTTTCTTTTAACACAAAAGTTATTTTCATAAGATTAAAACTTTCATGTCTAATTATGTAAAATATTTTTATTTTAGGTTTTAGTTTTTAAAAAATAGAAAGAGAAATTTTCAAAAATTCGATTATGAAATAAACTATAACTTTCAAATTCTTATTAAGTGCGGTTAAAAACAATACATTTTAATCTTTATGAACATAAAAATTTAAGTATATTTTAAATTATTCTTTTTACTTTACCGAACTCAAATTAATTCTTATAATAAGCAAACTTATTTAACTTTATTTATGTTTTTCGATCTAGTCACATAACAATATTCATTATACAATATGTTTCAAATGTGGGGCAACGCACTTATCATTAGCAAGATTTTATTTTTACCAATGATCACTCACAAATTTTCATTTTAATCAGTAATCAATTTTGTTATCAACAACTTTTTTCTATCTAGTGTTCAAAATACAAATAAAAAACACATGCTTTATCAATAAGAAGATTGTGAACGAGCACACAAAAAAAATACTCTGATCAATTTACCGTACTGTATGGTAAGGACATTTCTGATAAAAAAAAAACTACATAATTCTCGTAATAAAACTAAAATAGACGGTATTTAAACCTTTAATTTAATAATTTTTTTTCTCATTTTAGAAAAATTTACCTGAAATTAGGATTTTAAAACTTATATTTCTTAGTACCAAACATTTAGTAAGAAATACACAACTGAAAAGTAAATTTAAACGAATATATAGTTTTTATACCATGGCTTAAGGTATCATGATAAAATTACCAACTTTTGCCACATTTTCTAAAGTTTATCATTCACTTAAATAACATATTTTATTGTTGATTTCGCCAAAAATCATAGCCAATCCCCTTTGGTAAAAATTACCGAGCTTTTTGATGTTCCATTAGTGGCAGAAACGTGTACAGATTTACCTCATTCTGGTAGATTTAACCATACTTTTTTGTCAGAGCGGCAGTATGGAAAGCATCCAATTTTAAAGATTTCTAGCCAATCATAAAAAATTGTTGAAGTAATTGGAATAAATGAATATCCAATGGCTCAATATTAGGCCACTCTGATGGGTGAGGCAATACATCTCACTCTAATTTTGAATTTTTTTTTCCACGGTTAGTCTTCTTGATCGTAGGAAATATCAAAATGTCTTAATATGATTTTAGGAAATTTCCTTCTAATTTACGAATTTTGCGAACGTTTAATGCCCATTGTTTAACATAGCAAGTATTTATGGAACCAGCACTTGTGCGACTGCCCTAGTGAAATTCTAAACTCGAACAATGCCAGATATGCATATTTTTATTATTTCAAGAGTAAACAAATCATTCTAATCTTAAAGTATTTTTCACATAAACGATGATAAGTAAACGGTGAGCAGATAAATAAGCAAAATGAGCAGTATGAGATATGTTTTTCGTTAATTAACATGCACTGAAATTTGCTTATTAGATGTTGCACAATGAGCAAAGAAAATGCCAACTTGAATAACTCTTGATCTAGTGATCAATTCTTCAGGTTCTAGAACTTAAACTCAATGGTTCAAAGAAGTGATTTCTAAGCTAATAAATTTGAACACACGATATTTTAAATTATGAATCAGACGAAAAATCGTTCTTTCTTTGAATAAACATACCATTTTTTTCTTCGAATTTGGATTTCTGACGTTTAAAATATAAGGGGTGGCCGCATTCTGGAAAATTCCGTCTTAGTTTAGTCAGGTGAGCATTCAAAAATTTGGCACCCTTAATAATAATTTTACTTTTAGTGTATTTTGAATACTTCTTGAGAAATCAAAAATTTAAAAATACGACGTTTAAAAATTCTATTTTTCAGGAAATATTCGGCCATTTTCGCCCACATTTTGTATTCTGCAATTACTAAATAAATAATTCCGACTATTACTAAATAAAAATTTAAAAAAATAATGAATTATTTTTGAAAGTTATTTTTTGCATGAAATTATCATTGCATAAATAAATTTTGTAATTGTACGCAAAATCTTTTCAAATCGCTAAAAAATAATCTCGAGATCTAGCGAAATACAAAAAAAGGGAAAATTATCATTTAGGGATCTCAATTTTAGACTGCTTACCTGACCACACTATTTAAACCATAATCTCCAGATTGCTGCTATTTGGGGGTCAGAAATCTAAATACCTTGGAGAAAATAAATATTTATTCAAGTTTTTGTTTCCGATTTCGTAACTTAAAATACTGCCGGCACTACTTAATCAGCTTTTTTGAGTCACGTCCTTGAGTAATTAATATTGAGTCCTAGAACTTGAAAATCCAATCATTAGATCATAAAGTATTCAAGGTGGTTGTTTAGATGTATGCACTGTACAGTGAAAGTTTTATTTGAGATGCTTTTAATATACTGAATCTTTTGACTCTCTTTTCAATATTTACGTCTTATGTTTTTTTCCCTTTCGATAAAAATAAAATAATTTCAAACATTATTTAAGTCTATTAAATATATCGACAAAAATGTCAGATAATTAAGTAAGTTTTATATTATTTATTCAATATTTTAACTTTTTAAAATTAAAACCAGAACAATGTTATACAGAAAGAGCTGTAAAAATACAATTATATATTACTTGTCAATAATATCGTCCGAAATTATTATTAAAAAAAATGATTTTATATTAACATTTTTTTAGAGAAAAACAGTTTAAGTAACTTTTTTAAAATAAAAATAATGATTCTTTTAATTGCAAGAAATTATCCACTTTATTTTTTATATGGAAAAGAACCACAAATGTGTTAACGATTCATTTACTAAATTTAGGACTTTTGCGGTTCGATTTCGTTTGTTAGTTTAATGTTGCTCAGTGTTGCCATACAAAAAAAAAATAATTCGTCCAGAGAAAAGATTTATGATGTTGTTTAGTTGAAATGTATTGGGTGGCAACAGCTGAGCAAGCACTAGTTGATAGATTAGGTTGACAAGAAGTGTGGTAAATAAGATTGATTGCTCGTAAACAAATTATTTTAGAATCTTAAAAAGATTTAATCAAGAGTTTGTTAGCCAAACACATAATCATTATTTTATAATAAAAATGTTATTTTTTTAACTGAATTTTCAATACATTTTAGAAAATAAAGTAAAGATAAATTTATAAAATATTTATTTTTATTATAATCATTATTTTGCTTGTAGACACAAGTGACAAGTGTTTTAAAATGTATCAAAACACTTTAATTAAAAAAAAAATTACAGCATTCATTTTAGAATTTAAAAAAAAAACGTTTTTCATCGTTTGTTATTATCTGCTCCGAAAAAGCGTTTCAAATCAGTTTAGTTCCAGTGCAATGAAAACAAGAAATACAGAGTTTAGCTAGACTCCCCTTAATTTGTTAATTTTAAATGTTCAATTAGCTGTTACAGGGGTGCGGTTGTTAAGGGGATAGATCGCTCGTCTCCCAATGACATGGCTCTAGTTTGAATAGCAGTGGTGACTGTTCAAAAAGAATTCCGCACCGTGAATTAATTCCGTCTACTATAAGTAGGCGTAAAATATCATCAGTGGTCATTATCAATCATTAAACAGCATTAGAGTCCACTTGACGTCACGCTAACCGTGGGAGGTTTTCGCTGTTTTCATCTCCATGTAACTCAAAGCGGGTTAGTTTGTTCAAAATGTAGGCAAATTTCTATGAATTCTAGAATTCCCCTCTTTTGTAAATTGTGTTTAAAATTACATGGCTACAGAATTGAACATTGGTAGTCGTAAACTCAAAATTGTGTCGGCTGTTTAACTACGGGTATAAAATAAAATAAAAAATTAGTTGTCACAAATTAGTTCTTATTCTATTAATGCAGAAAATATTTTCAAAATCTGCGAATCATTGTTGTGATTAAAACGAACACAAATGGAGTTAAAATAATCAAAAACCTATGCATGTTTGGTTAAAGCTAAAAGCAGCTCTAGACATCAGCAACTTTACCCCAATTTCAATCTGTCCTTTCGGTTTGACTTTACATTTTAGAATTCAATTTAAGTACATGTTTATACCTAATCAAAAACAATTGTTATACTAAAATTTAAACTTATTAAAAATATCATACTATTATTATTTTGTTATACCGACTGTTATTGTAATTACTTATTATTTTGTTTAAATCCATTACACTCAACTTGTATTTTAATTTTTAAAAAAAATAAATAGTAATTAATGTTCCGAATAATTTTTAAAATAAATATAATCAATTTATGTATTAGTAGGTAATTTGTGTTTACGTTTCGTGTCAGTGTTTCGAGTGTTTACGTTTTCATAAAATAACTAAGTCTAAAACAAACACTCTCATCTCAAGTACGGTTTAGAAAGGTTCCTGTCATTAATTCTTAATGAGAAATACTTCAATACTAATTAGCAGATTCAACCCACCTTTTGATCTGTTGATAGGTAATATTGAAGAATTTACATTTTCATGCTGTTAATGAAGCCAAAGTTTAAGGACTATTGATTATTTGTACTTAATTG
The DNA here is from genome assembly GCA_949128135.1 of Parasteatoda lunata. Classification (NCBI taxonomy): domain Eukaryota; kingdom Metazoa; phylum Arthropoda; class Arachnida; order Araneae; family Theridiidae; genus Parasteatoda; species Parasteatoda lunata. The sequence goes on along the minus strand of OX421976.1, from coordinate 32,219,527 downwards.
TTATTCAATACTTTCTATATGTTCCATTAGTGTGTTTGAAGTATTGGCATTATACGTTGATAATATTTTATTAAAGTTTTCTCCCTTTAGTAGAAAAATTAGTAATAAAAAATGTGTAAGGAAAACTATTGAATACTGCAATAAAGTTTCACTAAAGTATTCGAACAATGAGTTAATAATTTAGATATATTTTTGCACTGAAATTGCAGGTACGCTGGTTATACATATATGCGTTGAACCAGGTTGTTCCCATGAAAAATGTGTGAATGCAGCACATTTAAATAGGAAGAAAAGAATGAATTTAGAGACGAAGCTTATATGCCCCTAGATCATGAGTTACACATCATTTATTGTTTACATTTATTGTTCAGTAAATGCTTTTGAAGTCAGATGAAAAGTCTAATATGGTGACGAAACAAAATTGTTTAACCATCAAGAACGTTTTAGATTTGTAAATTAAGATGTAGATAGATTTGTGAAATAATTAAATTGAAGTTTCGAATTTTTAAATTCAGATTTGTATAAATATAGGTAGTCATTATGTCGCTAAATAATTTATAAATACAGTCACTGGCCAAATTATTAGACACACCATAAGATTTTATGTAAATTCTTAATTATCAGGTGATACTGTACAGCATTATATTGCTTTTACTTAGCCGAAACCAGTTTACACGTGTTTATGTTCGTGTATCAATTGGTCAACATTGTAATGTTAACCAATGTAATGTGCATTAAAAATAAATACAAGTAGGAAAAATATAAAAAATCTCTTGAATACAAACCCTTTACATATATGTTTAAATATAAAAGTATTGCATATAAACTCATGCAAAACATGCAGTTATGAAAACACTGCAGTGCGTCGAATAATTTGCCCTCGGACTGAATATGCTATACAAAGACTATAGATTTTCGCATTATGTATTTCTCATATGACGTTCACCTACGGGGTGAGATGATTTATAACTTTTCGTACCGTAGGAAATTTTGTAGTCGAATAGGAAGTGCAACAATATTTAAACAATCTAGTGTAAATAGACAATAGTTAGACAATGCAGCGTAAATAGCAGTCAAATATCTATACCGTCTAGCGTAATGGCAACACTAGATTGTCAAAACATTAACACCACAACAGTTTTAAATTTGCGAAGCAACAATTAGATTTCAGTTGCGAATTTTCAAACCCATATAATTTTAAAAATATGATATTGATTATGTTGTATAATATTTTCTACATCTAACTTCGCGCTATGATTAACAGTTTGTTTAAAGGTTATTATGCTTTGTAGACTGTTTTCTTTCGGTTTCTTACATGAAAAAATTCCGACTGGGTATTAAATTGTTTAAATTGAAATATGAGGCTTCTGACATCCAATTTTTTATTCCCATTTGCAAGATCAAAAGAAAAATACAGCAACAAAAACTTATAACCATATAAAGAACAAACATAGAGAGAAAAGAAAGACACAATGAACAGGAGTAACAGCTTTAGCAATAGTTTATGAATCCAAAATGCCCCTGGCCTTCCAATAACAGTCTGCAAGAGGAGTACGTTTGGTTTAAGGTTTTCAAAAAATGAGGAGGTTACCATCTATGATTCATCTTAGATTACAGAGACTGCAGATATGATTTAAAGCTAACCGGCAAAGGTACAGTGCGCAAGAAAGACCACCTGAATAACTTTTGATGTTATGATCGGATTTTCACGTTCTGGAACTCAGTCTTAATGGCTCAAAAGAGTGATCTCAAAAATGCTAATTAATAAATGCAGACGATATTTTAAGTTATGGAATCTGACATAAAATCGTACTTTCTCTGGATAAACATAATTTATTTCGACGGATTCGGATTTCTGACTCCCAAAATATAGGGGGTAGTCGCAATCTGGGAAATATAGTTTGAATAGTTTGGTCAAGAAAGCGCACAAAAGTTTGAACCTCTTAAATTTAATTTTATTACTTTCGTATTTCGCTATAATTTCAGAACTTTTTAAGAGAATTGAAAAATATTTACACTCAGTTACGAAAATCCCGTAAATTACGAAAATCCCCATTACGAAAATCCCATGTGTCTAAAGAAAATCCCATACAAAAAATAACTTTTGGTAAATATTTTCTATTTTTTAGTATTTTATTTAGGTAAGGTCGAAAAACTTTCGAATTGTAAGGTACATAATTGCTGCATAATTTTAAATGACATAATTTTATGTTGCAAAATACAAAATTTGAGTCAAATCCTCGAATAGTTCTTGACGGAGTCGACTTTGCTCAAATTTTGTATTTTCCCATGAAAATTATGTTCTTCGAAATGATGCAAAAAGATGTATTCCTTACAATTCAAAAATTTTTTGACCATTCTTAATAAAAATAATAAATATTTAGTAATAGTTATGTTTTGTATATATATTTATCATCGGATAAGTGATTTTTATAATTAAGTGTAAAAAATTTTCAATTCCCTTGAAAAGTTTTTGAGATATAGCGAAATACACAAAAAGTAAAGTTAACGTAAAGTGCCTCAAACATTGGAGCCCGCTCCCTACCTAACTATTGGGACCATATTTCCCACATTTATTTTAGGGGCCAGAAATCCGAATCCGTCGAGAAAAAGGTATGTTTATTCAGAGAAAGTACGTTTTTGTGTCTGATTTCGTAACTTAAAATGTCGTCTGAACTTGTTAATTAGGATATTTAAGGTCACCCCATTGAGCCATTAACAGCATTAAAGTCCTAAAATGGGAAAAACTGATCTTCAGATGAAGTGATCGATCTTCCAATAATAACACGCGTAACAATATTTCGAGACCAATACAAACACTACTAATTAATTCAAATATTACTTTAAAATGGAATAGAACGCATTAGGGCTACGAGAGCACTGAATTAGCAAATAAATTGCCAATTACTTCCCACTTTCTCTTACTTGAACTTTCATATTAAAAACCAACTAATTACCCTCTTTCAAGATTTTTGGCATAAAATTGACATAAGTCTTAGATTATTTAAAATTTTTAATGAAGTCACCCAGTTTAAAACTTTAACTTCTAAACAAGAAATTCGGTTTTTAACTGGACATGGTCTTTTTCCACCATACTTCGAATTCTTTAATATCTAATAAACTTTGCACTTGTGGCCTGGTGGATTCCCCAGATTATTATTTAAATTCTTGCAAATTTAGTGTATCTGGCACACAATTCCTTTTAATATTAATAGCTTATTTATTTGCCAAAATATTCATTTATATAAAACATTTAATCTTAAACTATTAAGGGGACTGAAAAGTTATGTCGTTTCGGCACATTTGATATTTGTTATGAAGATTTTATTTTTAATCAATAATGTATTTACCGTCGTCAGCAACAAACTTTGAATGCCGGATCGAAAATGAATCGAAAAAAATAAATTGGTTTTTAAGACTAACGATTATTAAATGTGCCAAAACGGTTTCCGGTCCACTTAATACATAAAATTACGGATTTTCTACAAGAAATTGACTATCTACTAAAGTTCTAAGCATGTTTTTTTTAAACTTTTTTTCCATGCCTCCTATACAGGGTGTCCCGAAACAACCGCATAAACTCTGCACAGCTAGATTCCTCGTTGGGAGTACATAAAAACTGCCAAAAAAAGCGTTCCTGTACGATCCATAGTTTACGAGAAAAATACGAAAAACAAAGTATGACGTCACTGCCGGTGCAAGTGAAAACACTTTATTGAACATATCAACACCAGTACACTATGCACAATTTAAAGCAGAATATGCGCGGCGAACGTTTTAAACATTATCGTCTGGAAAAAAATGCAAATACTGTTGTTGATATGTCCAATAAAGTCTTTTTTTCTTTAACCGGTAGTGACGTCATACTTTGTTTTTCGTATTTTTCTCGTAAACTATGGATCGTACAGGAACGCTACTTTGGGCAGTTTTTATGTACTCCCAACGAGAAATATTTGCCGTGCAGAGTTTATGCGGTCGTTTCGGGACACCCTGTATACTCTAAAACTTTAACTAACAGTGATAGAGTTAAACCAGTAATTCCCTATATTATGCAAGCCAGCAAACATATATCAGAGTCGAAATAATACTATTTTTGATTAGTATTGTCGCTTAAAGCTTTGTTAATATGTGTAAATGTATTTCTTTCAAGATATTTAACAAACTTTACAAACATTCTACAAACTTTCGCAAAACATTTTACAAATCGATTCTTACTCAAATTTATTTATTTATTTTTATTTATTATTTTGTTCTCGAGATAATTCAAAAGTTTTTTTTATGAGATTCCTCAAATAATTCAATAATGAGATAAGATTACGATGCTTGCAAAAATAACTAATACACACAATCTTTAACTAGTGTAGTCTTGAAAATGTGTTATAATGTAATTATGTGCTTATGATTATTTTAAAAGTAGTGTTTATATATTTTTATCTAAATAGTATATAATCAGCAACAACTTTACAATTCTGAATCTCTCTTAAGCTTCTTGTTTCAAGAATGAAATGAAAACTACATATTACTTAAAGTGACACGTCCTCACAAAGAACGATGTTATACTTTAAGTCTTATCGCTGTAAAGATTTATAAGATTGGTAACATATTTAGAAATGCGTTTCATCCGGTTTCACAAATCTGTTTTATTACTTACCTGATTTTAAATAAATACCTACTGACTGTGGGTGAGTTCCCGCGTCCTCGGGATGTAACAAGCTATACTGGTTGCAAGACGTGGGCTATACGATTAAGGATTATCTCCAAGCACGTGTCCACATAAGGAGGAAAAGTGATAGGAAAAGTTATGACCAGTCACGGGCCAAAACTAAGCAGCATTTTGCATCTGATCAAGCATTGGAAACAAACTAGCGTTAAAGGAACTAAAAATTCCTTTACGAAGGTAAAGGAATTTTTGATGTAACTGACCCACGTATGCTTAAAATGGACGACGAAAACCTCCCCGGTTAATCCGAACTCAAGAAGACTAACCCATGATCCAGCTTTCAGTAAGGATATTTCACGTCAACTCTGTGGTAGTTGCAAGCTCGAAGCAGAGTTCACATATACCAGCTACCGTTGGGACTCGAGCCTGGGTCAATTTGATTCCTTTTATGAAAAAGTATCAATCAAAGCCATGGTACTGGCTAGTTTGAAACATCAGTATTTTACTTGATAAGACAAATTTTATTTGAAATTTTTCAAAATGTCAATGCTTTGTAAAAAAATGTACATTATTTTAATGTAGCTTATTTTGAAAATCATGAAATCGCGCTCCTTAAGTGATTCAAAATATTTTTCCTGCATTCTAAACAGATATGTATTAGCAGACTAATTTAGATAGTTTAGATTAATTTGATATTATTTCAAAAAAGAAGAGGAAATAGTAAAGCGTGTAATGGAGCACTTGAATGAATTTTCTATCTTTTATCTCTGATAAGACAAAAAAAAAAAAAAACTTATCTCAATGTAAATAAGATAGATAAGAGATGGAAAAAAATTTAATACTAACTAACAAAAACTCATACTTACTGGGGTTTTTGAGATTTGATGGCTGCCGGAAAAATTTTAAATTATTACTAAAATTCAATACGGGAAGAATTCGACATTATCTCTTGGAAATAGTAAAAACTCAAATCAAGGTACATCCGCGCGTGCAAAGCCGTGGCAGAAAGTAGTTATTAATTAAAGCTAAAATAATAAAATAATAAACAAAAACCCGTATTACGTTTTATTGTATTACTTGCGAGTGTCCGTTTTCTATTTTTATGCTTAACTACACCCGCATTTTTCTAAGTAATGCATATGTATAAGTAATAGAATCTTTTAAGTTTATTAAGTATTATTCTAATCGAAAAAAAAAATTATTTTGCTTCTTTTAGTTTTTTATTTCATTTCATTATTTATTTCCGACTTGTTTTCTTACTGGCATTACATTATTTTAATTTTATTTTATAAAAAATATATTCATATAACAGTTGAAAAACATTCTAAAATATTTTCCGAATTTTCATTTCGTTGAACATTTTTCTCCTCTCTAAATTCCAATATTTCTGAATGCCTAATTAGCCATCCGCAGAGAGGTTTAGATATTTTCCTTTAATGGTGCTCAAACATTTTAACAAGAGTTAGAAATTGAGCTAAAAAGTATTTTCATCCAATTATATTCTCTGACTTTAATCCAATGCATTACGACTAGAAAATTCTGAGGAGAGAGAAAAATTTACTGGCTTCCAATCTACACTAATTGTTAAAAATAACTAACTTCGAAGCATTATTTTCGTTTTAAAATAATAGAATTATTTTTTATCTCTTTCTTTATTTCATTCTCGCATGTCATTTATTTTAGATTTGTAAGACATGTATCACCTGAATTACAGTTTCTACTTTAATCGAAAAAATATTTTAATATAATTTTATTCCTTTCACTAATATTTATTTATTTTCATATTACAAAATATTGCTTTAAAGATAAATATAAGTTATAAAACATAACTTATTTCTTACTCTTATTAAAACAAAAATATTCTTTCCAATATCTCGCAAATAACAGTATTACAGTATTATGAACTAAAATATGTATACATATTTATTAATAATTTTTTTAATTTTTGAATATTAATTAATGAAAGTGTTGCGGAATATATTTAAGGATTATATTTAAAAGCAACATGAATTTTTAAGAAAAAAAAAAGAAAAAATAAGTATTATAAAAGATTAAAAAATATTTTTTTATGTATTATTACACATTTTTTTTATATTTTTATATTATTTATACACGACTAAAACACTGTATACTCCATGATGATGATTGTATTTCAGGTAAAAAATAGAACATAATTCTGGTAAATAAAACATAAATATACAGTATTTAAACTATTTATTTGGTTCTTTTCCAGTTCATGTGGCAACGGTTTACTGTAAATTCTGGTTTTCTAAAATATTGTTCTCTTAATTAAAAAGCTAATTTATGTTAGTAAATTATGTAGTTTTTATGTACTACTCTAAGATATCATGATAACATTACTAAACTTTACCATATTTACCAAAATTTGTCACATATTATAAAACTATATTATAATGTTAATTTTAAAAATATAGTTACCGAAACACTTCGGAAAAAAATTACTAAGTTTTTCAGTGTTTCCATAAAGCTAAAAACATGATAAATTTAACCATGTTCTGGTAGTGTTTACCACACTTTTTCTCAGGGCATTATGTATTACTGAAGGACTGCGGCTTAAGATATTAAATTGGAATTATTCAGAAAAGAATAAAAAGTAAAAAAATTTTCTGCTAAGACATCTTGCGCAATATTAACTAAAAATTTGGAAACTTGGTTTTTAAACCTTTAAGAAGCTAGAAAGTTTTTATTGGTAAATTCTCTAATTTCAATTTTTTGAGAAACAATATTTAGATAATAATATTTAACTTTATTTATAACTTAATTTTTATCGAATATCATTTTCTTTTTCTTTTAGTTTCTATTTGTATACCCTCAATTAAAACCAATAAAGAAAATACATTAGTAGTTATGAGGTGTATAATTAGTTTCCTGCAAATTAGCTGAAATTTTCTTTTCTCTTTCATAAAACATATATCAATAGTTATTTTCGTCCAGAACTGCGCAATTAAGTATTTAATGAGTTACATTCTTCTCCTTTAATTAACTTTTGTTTTATCTGCAGAAATCGATGAGCATAATTAACGGTAAAATATTAAAAGCAAATTACTTTCTACTTCTGATTATACTAAGAAATTATAATTATTTATCTTAAAATGTTGGGGAAAACTCAGAAAAGAAAGAATTGTTATTCTGTTATTGATTTTCCAGTTATTATTTTTCTATATAGGTATAAATCACCATTGTATCGTGATTAATAATCATTATGTGGTTTAGTTGCTTTAAAAAATGAAAGTTTGTACGTGAAAAAAGTATCATCCGGTAGAATTGCAAGGTAATGTGTTTTAAATTAGCAATTCGAGTGGTCAATAATCTCGCCTTTCATCTGTTCTTTATTTTTTATAGTATATATAATAAGCTTAACATGATGCTTTTGCACACACCTGTAATATTAATCAAAATATTGATAGCTTTGTAAAGAATTTAAAAATATAAAACTTGAACCAACAACTTACTACTTAATTATTTTCTGACACTAGCTGTTAAATCTGTGGTGTAACACCTATTCAAGTTTGGTTGAGCAAAACTCCAAAAATTTTGTGACAGAATACTTCATTACAAGTTTATACCGATTTGAAAATTCACACTCTTTAGTCAATGCAGTTAAATCTAATCACCAATTATTGAGGAAGCTAACACAAGCTTCGCATTTACTCGTTTCATGAAACATTAATGCTAGTTGGAGTGTAAGATTAGAAACCGCCTGAAGACAAAGGTAGATTACTTACAATCGAGCTCGAGAAGATGAAAGTTAGCTGTCGTTCGCATATTGCAGAACAATCCTCAAAAAAAGAAGTTAAGCGTTATAAAAGACACGTAGGTTTCAGTTGTGTAATAATGATAATTGTGTTTTCAAAAGAGGACCATTACAAAATTTTAAGGTATTTTTGAGGTTTATTTGAGGTGTCAAGGTTTATTGGAAGTTGATTTCAAACATAACCTCAAGAAATTAACCTCACAAACGGTTTGATAAAAGTGTATGAAGTTGTTTTATACACACTTGATGTTGTTTTGAGGTTGTTGGAAATCTACTTTAGAGCAGCCGGCTTGAAGAATTTATTTTTGAGGTGTACATGCTATTTTTTCTACACTTCAAATGAAAAGGTATATTTGAGGTGTAAATAATTTCACCCGATCTCAACTAAAAGTAAGGCTGAGTTACATATGACGTTGATTTTATACGGTGTAAATGAGCGTGAAAATAAGATTTAATCATGAATGAGGTTATTTTTGGTGCAAAACATAGCCTCGTTTTCTACCTCAGTTGTATTTTTTACATCTGTCAAACTCAAAGTTATCACAGAAACACCTTAAATTTTTGTAAGGGGATTTACAATTGCATTAAGCATTCTTACAATATTTAATTTCCATTCGCTTCTGCTTTGTTAAGCGTAAGCCAAAATCATCCAAATATTCTCTCTAATCTGTGCATGTTTGATTAGCAAACTAAATTTCTTTAAAGACCTAATTTTATAATTTTTACTTTATATTGTATCGTAAAAATAACTTTAATGACTTTTGTATGTATCTTATTTTACTGTACTAATAAAGTTTGTGATACTGAATACAAAATATGGTAACAGCTACTTTACACTAAGTAGAAGAACATTGATACAGCGAGAAATTTTTTTTGTCAAAACTAACAGAATATGGTGAAATTCCCGTGCTTCTGGCTGTATAAACAACAAAAAAATTCTGAAGTGCTTTTGAAGTGATTTTTCTAAACCTAAAATTAATAATGTTAAATGTAGTAAAATTGAATAATTTATTCATGATACCTTAGACCTTGACTCAAATGCCTAAAATTAAGAAACTCGACAGAGACCACACAGAACTCTCTAGCTATTAAAATGTTCACATTTGGTTCAAATTTCTCCGCCAGTCAATTCAAGGATGTTATATTAAAATATTACCGGTTATATAAATGATTTTTATTGAAAATATTTAAATAAGATTATAATTTGGTATTTCAATTTTAGGAAATATTCTATGCATATTTCAGCATGACAATTACTGAAGACAATAATTCTAAAAACTTCTAAAATATAGTATCATTTGACAAAATGGTGTCAAATGAGCTGAGATTGATGCATGCAATCCATTGTTTCTGTAGCATTTTAGTGTCATTCTTAAGAAACGACTTGCCCAGGCAACCAAAATGCATTTACGTCTTCTATATGATATATCTTCAGTGGAATATACATTTGAGAGTAGTGATCAAGTAAAAATATCTAGGAACTTAATTTGGTCTGCAATGAGTGGGGTAGTGGTTGAGAGCTCAATTTGTATTATTTTGTTATTGTAGTTATATTGACTTAGAGCAAGTTGTTTAATCATGAAAAATGAGAATTTTTTTCTTTGCCGTATGGAATCACATCCTTTTGACTTTAGTCTTCAGCTGATCCAATAATGCAGGATCCAAAAATTATTGGATCCTCTGAAAATTTTACAACCATGTATGAATTCTTGATTCAGTTGATATAAAATATGTAAAACTCGAAAATTGATGCAAAATATGTAATATTTTATTTTCATTTATTTCAGTTTTATTTCTTTTATAAGTAATTGATGAATATGGTGCCATGAATATCTAAGATAAAAATACGCTATAGGCTTTTCAGCTGACTCTTAATGAGTGAAAACCACCCAAAGTATATTTGATCATTTTGGGTGGTTCTCATGTTTTTCTCGTTTTTCAGAAGATTACAAATTTGATGCTGAAAGGAGGAAGACCCATAACTTTTCTATTAGCACATACCAACCCAAAAAGTACCATATAGCTTTATTAAATATACAATACTTATACATTTCGCCACACTGGTGATATATAAATTGCAGGCGAGGATTGCCAATAAAAACACAGAAAATTTAACTGCCTTATTTATTTTTATTGGAATAAAAATATAATAAATAAAAAATAGCTGAATTTACTTGCGCAGGTGAAATAGGTTAAGTAAGAAATGTATTTATTATAAAAAAAACGAATGAGGGCTTAAATTATCTTTTAAAATATTTAAACCACAACATGTTTATGTCTGTAGACTATTGGATATTTCCTGCATCTTCCGTTTATGGTTTTTCAGCAGAAATGTGAGGACTCTTTTAAGTTTTACATTTTCATCATTATATTTGAACATCCCGAATGTTAAGCATATTTATTGTCTGTTTGCTCCCTTTTTAATTCACATTTCTCAAAAATAGGTATTTCGAACATCAAAAAAATACTTATTTTAACACTTTTCAAGCAGTTTTCGCTTTTTCGATAAAAAAAAAGATTTGATTAATAAACGAAATTTTCTTGTATCCATCATTCTTTCGTCTTTTTTTGTATTAGGATTTGAAACTTTTAACTGAAATTCCACCATGTCAGTTTAAAATGATTGAAGCATTCTGAAAATTTGACATCGTATGTCGACTCAAAACATCTAATCGAAAATTCCGATTAATCATTAAATGATGGTTGAAACCGATATGCATATTTTAGAGAAAATATAATGAAGCGGCAGACGGAAATAAAATAAAATTATTCAGAACTAAACTCAACAATTTTAATTCAAAAGATCTAAAACTCTAAATAAATATAAAATAAAACAGTTCTTACAAGCAACATATTGAATGTAGTTGTATTCTGATTAAATAAAGTACCATTTTTACTCATAGAATTATCATCATTCAACTTTAATCTGACTAGTGATTTTGCTTTGGGTGCGTGTCTTTTTCATTTGAATATAAGATGCACAAAATATCATACCTCAATTTTGGGAACTATTGCCATATTCCTTCAATATTTTACAGGCTTATAAAACTTGCACTTGCAACAATCAGAAAAATTATGTAACATTTCTTAAATATTCTGTTAAATATCTGCTTGTCATTGCTCACTGTCAATTTAATAGCTCAACTCTACACCCTGGTTGGTATGATTTAAGTAGTAGTCGATAAGAATTGAGAAACCAGTCTCGTAAATCATATCATTTACAATTTTTTGAGTAAACTATTGTTTTTATTACTTTCTACAAGCAAGCTATTGAAAGTAGTTGGTTTTATATTAAATCAAGCAATCGATTTACACATAGTATTTTATTTTATTACCTTTGTTGAACTGTTGGCTATTTTTGAGTTAATGACTACCAATATTCAACTCCGTATCCTTGTAATTTTGGAAATAATTCATTTTAGCAATATGGTCGGTGTGAGCCGGGTGCGGAATTCGTATCGACTAGACATCACTGAGATTCGAATCCGGCCACCTTATTTTAATGCAAGCGCTCTATACCCTGATACACTATGACTTTTACTCATAGTATTCTCATCATTCAAGTTGAACCTAACTAATGATTTTGCTTTGTTTGTGTGTCTACGTCAGTTCAATATAAGATCCATAAAAAGTTAGTAACGGTTGAAAATTATATTAAAACATGTCATGTTCCAATAGTGAAATATTAGCTTATAAAACTTGAACTTGCAATAATCAACAAAATTATATGCAACGTTTCTTAATTATCATGCAAAACATTTGTTTGTGATTGCTCACTCACAATTTTTACTTTAACTCTATATTCAGGTTGTTATGATTTAGCCACAAGTCGCTACAAATTGAAAATTCAGTCTCCAAAATCATACAACTTACAAACTTTTTCAAAGGCAATTATTTTTAATACTTTCTAAACAATAAAAGCATAATTTGCGTATCGGAATTTTGTTTGTTTAAATTTTTTAAAAATAATTAGGAAGGATTTGTGATCGATATAAAATTTTATGTTAACAATAATACAATTTAGGAAATTTCATACATAAATTATTTAATAATATATTTCTTATAAAATGAATCTGTATAAACAATGAATATCTTATTGCATTTTTAATTGTTTTGTTACAAATTCTCAGGGAAAAAATAGATTTTTTACTTAGTTCAATTAAGAGTAATTTTAATTAGCTAATTATATTTACTTGTTCTTACGGAGTCTTATTGAATGGAATCTTACGGAATAGAATTACTTGCTTTAAAGAAAGGAATTATACTTTTAAAAAAAATATATTTTTAAAGCCTTCTCAAAATTTTCATTAAGAAAAATTATACAGGATATTGAAAAAGAATCGTGTTTGAAGAAAATCATTTCTTTTAAGATAAATATTAACAACATTTTTTAAAGAGAAAAATACTTGACTAAAAAACTTTTTTTATGAATAAAAAAAAAAAAATCAATAATTATTTTCTTTCATTCAGACTGGGAAAAGAAACGATGTTTGAAAAAAGCTCTTATCAGAATGATTGAATATTAACAATAAAATAAATACTTAAATAAGTAAAGTCATCTTAAATAATAATGATAGTGCATTAACAATCGAGAATATTACTTTTTTATTAAGTAATTACAGCATATTTTTTTAATGAAATATAGTTTTACTTTAGTTTTGATTCTTGATCCATGAAGTATAGAGACTAACCGAAATCTAAGAAAAATATGTTTCTCTTTGAGATTTTTCAGACAATTTTTCCTATTTTGTTAGCCAAAGATAATTTCAAGCAATATATGCACATGGATTTTTCAGCATTTATATTTTTTTTTATTTTGCAATTTGATAATGGGTGAAATATTTTTAAATTGTAAGGCACACAATTTTTTATTTTTTTTATGCAGCAAAATCTAAAACTCCAAATAAATTGAAAAAAAAGTCTCATGAAATAGAAAAGTGATTTTAATCAAATTTTTTCATTTAAAATGGCATACAGATAAGTGTGTCTTAAAATTTTACTTTCAATAATTAATACAACTATGAATTACAAACAGCAATGAAATATTAAAAATAATAGAAAATTATATGAGTGAATAATTTTTGTATTTATTTGCAATATTTTTTTCTGTTTAGCTTAAATTGTTAAAAAGGGAAAATAGGAAACTAATATTAACCAAATTTCAAAAGTGTTAATTGCACTAAGCTATTCAGACAATATTTTCGAAATTGTTGGTAAAAACCATCCACATATTTTGAGCATTAGGAATCTTAATCCTCCTTAAAAGAGAAAGTTTTTTTTCAGGGAAAAGTAAGTTTTGCACCTGATTTTGGAACTTAAAATTCAAAGCATGTATAAATTAATTAGCATAAAGTTAATCTTTTAAACCGTTAAAATTAAATGTTACAATGAAACTACTTGATCATTAGAGCTAAAGCTATAATGAGGAGCTCTGATTTTTTTCCCTCTGCGTATCGTTTGCACTTTTAGCCATATTTTCGCTCAGTTTTAGACCATATAATTAAATTTACAAAAATCGACAATGTTGTATCGAGCACAGAGCTTTTTTTTTTAGTAGAGACAATTTCAGGATAATCCGACTAATAGAGTGTTGGTTCGAGAAGTCGAGAGTTCGAAACCCGCTGGCCAAATGAAAGTGTCAAAAGGGTAACTGGTGCACGATAAATCTGTTGGAGTCCCAAAGTCCTTCAAGTTCCCATAACTAAATACCACAGGGATACTGGATGGAAGATTGATCGTTATTTCGTTCAGGTCAAAATTATGATCTGCGGATGGATGAATGGGGTGGATAAACTTGTTTTATAGTCCTCCCGGCAAACAATGGTTGTGACGTATAAGTGAAGCAAAAGTTCAATTCTTGGCCAAAGATGATGCCACTGGATAACAAGAAGAAGTGACCCCTCTATGTTAGTCTTGCTTATATTGTCAAGTCGCATAAGACAACAATACCATAAGCAGTAAATTCCAAAAAAATCTAGCTATTTATAGCACTTATTACCGCGTAAATAACAGCGTAGTACAGCTAAACATAGGCTTCAAAGCCTCAGTTAGGTCTAGGAGCTAATTCAGATCAGAACACTACTGTGGTCCCAGTCAGACTACTAAGACAGTAAATAGTTTTATTTTTAAAAACTTGACAGTGATATCCTGGAGTTTTCGACACGATTCCAGACGATTCTTGTATATATCCGTTAATTTTGGCCCTATTACTTTGAAACTCGAAGTTTCCAGAACTATCATTTCGTCACCAAAGTGGCTGATAAATGTCGCCTAATCTCTGAAATAAACACAAAGTCGGTAAAGGCAAGCCTCACTCAAGCGATTTTTTATCTGCAAATTTTCTTATTAAGTTAATTGTTTTGGGTCCTCTGAGAGATTTAGGCGCACAAATGCTAAAGATTTATGAAGTTATACAAATATATATACAAACTTTGTAATGGTATATAATTTAATGCAGATTGTTTTATCATTCAGCACTCTTCGAAATTAACATCAGTGCAAAGCATGAAGTTTTTGATTACTAGCTTAACCGCAGCATTTAATACCATTAATACGTATTATAAAAATAAAAAAATTTTAATAATGGTAGTAATGTTTGGAGGAAACTAATTAAATTTATTTTTTTCACCTGAATCGTTTTGTTGTCGTTTTTTAGGACATTAAGGCAAGGGATGCGATTGTTCTTGTTCTCATGTGCATCCATCTATCGCCAAGAATTCAACTTCTGCCACACCCATACATCGCACCCGTTTATAGGGCGGACCCATTCATAACTCTATTCATTCATCCACAGATCGTAATTTTGACCTGAACCAGCGAACGATCAATCTCCAACTCAGTACTCCCAGAGGCATAATCTGTTATGGCAACATGGAGGACTTTGTGACCTTACAGATTTAACGTCTATCAGTCACTATTTACTACACGGGTAGTCTTCAGCCAGCTGGATTCGAACTCTTATTTTCACGAATATGAGTTCAGTTCCACCCAGGCTATCCCAGCCCGACTTGAATCGTTTTATAAAGTTGGAGTTCTTCTGAACTGTGTCCCACAAAATCATATAACGCTAAATAAAATAAGTATCATAATATACATCATTATTATTGTATCTTTATTGCAACAAAATCTGAACTTAATATCAAAAGTTAGCAGTGGAGCTATTTTTCACTTTGGTTATTATATTGTTATATTGTAATATCATATCAATATATGTTTGGTTGGGGCTTGTTATATGATCATGGTATTTTTTTTCAAAGTTTCAGGTTATTATTCATTTGAAAATTTTAAAATATTTAAACTATAATATAAAAATAAAACTGCCTTAAAAAAGTAGCGATTTCCTTCAAAGAATTCTTATATGCTATTTTTAGTTCACAAAATTTAGTTTGTTACTTGAATCGTTTCAAAAACCCGGATAGCTTTCGCTATGAGCTACTTTGCCCCGAGAGAAAATGTGCACTTAACATAAAACGGATAGCTATTCTTGGAGAGAGTTTCTAGAATTACTGGAGTTGTCACCTGTCCAAGAAATGTCACAGATCTCTTGCTAGTTTGATCAAGGTGGCGAAAATTGAATTTCCCTATAAAGTAGGGAGTTTTATCTGATACCGTTTGACGCAAAACCTACGCTGGTTGAGTTTAGATTCTTGAAACTGTTTCAGTAATCATATAGGAGTTATTTATTTTAAAACAATTATAATGCAAATTTTATTTAATATTTTTTTTTCAGATGAAGAATATTTCTAGTTTTCTTCAACTACACAAATAGTAGAGCATTTGTATTATTATTTTGATATAGAATCTGTAGTTTAAAAATGCAAGCAACATCTCAAAAGGTAATAGATTTAAGTACGCTGAAATAAAGGGATCATTATGACAAAATTAAATATGGATTGTAATAGAACAGATACGGAAACGTTTAAAGAGATGTGTTATTTGAAATAATGACACATTTGAAATGAGGTGTTAATATGGTCTAAATAAGAAATATGTATAAGATTAAATTATTGTGATATCTTTAATATCAACTAAGCTTTGAGAAAAATGTTTGCAACCAAATAGGTCTCCATTAAAAATTTGGTTCAATCATTTTTGCTAGTTTTATCTATCATTAATTTTAAAAAAAAATTCAACTTTTACAAAAAATAAAAAACAACAATACTTATTTTTGGTTTTACATAATTAAATTCCAATTGAAAATAAAAGCTTGCAAAACTAACGCGAGGAAGAGAAAAATCGATCAAAAACAAAAGATAAGTTAGTTAAAGGGAAAGTCAGTTAGTTAAACGGAGAGTAAATAAAAAGTTTCCCCAATTGAGTTAATAAGGTAGAAAAATACGTATTACTTTAAAAGTAAAGTAGCAATCCGTATAATTAGACCCGTTAACTCAGACTTTTTCTTCGGAAAAATTAACACCCAAGATATTTTTTCGTGGAAAGTATTTTTATGTCTGCATAAATAATACCTGAAACTTTCCCTGCGGTACTCTTTTCACTTTAACTTTTTTTTGGAGAGAAATTTGAGAGAGAGAATTGTTCTAAGCAAGCAAATGAGGCATTGTTTCTGGTGTACTTTTTCATGCTTAATTGAATGAAACCAACTAAACGATGAGAAGAAGAGGAATTTATAGGTTATAAGTTAACAGGTTATAGTTTACATATTAAAGTTTATAGGTTATTTTATGAACAAAACAGTACAAATTTGTACTTGTGCATATTGACTTATTTGATGTTTCGATATAATAAGCTAGACATTGTTTTCTAGATACAGTTTAAGTACAGTAAAACAGTTAAACGATAACCGATACCGTGCACCATCGATCCCTACACAGCCTGATCAAAGAAATCATATACCCTATTTCATAGCCACAGCCAGTGATGCTTGATTTTGGTGTACGAAACGGTGTCCTTATAAAGTAAAAAAAAAAAAAAAATACTACTTCACTAGTCTGTATAGAATTCTTTCCCAAAATTAACTCCGTTTCCTATCCAAAGTGGTGAAACATGCAAAAGAGAGTAGAGCAGTTTTCAGTTATTCTTTATTATATTATAACAACACCGTAAAAAAAGGTTTCTAAGAATTGAGATGAAAAAATGTTTCAAACAAAGAGTAAAAACTTCAAAACAAATTATAGTCGAATTTGAAAACCCCATCATAATTGAAACAGCATATATACGAGGTGTAAAGTAGCTGGTACCAAGAGTGTCATTCAATAACTGTGAAATTTATAGTTACCGTAAAATAATATACACATTAGAGTGAATAAAGTTATTTTATAATAAAATATTAAATAAGAAACATTAATATTACAATTATTAAAAATAAAAAAATATGATCCTTATTACATATCAAAGAACAAACGTACATATTTAATGGCGAATTTTCGGTTCTGTTGATGACTGTTATATTTGAAAATAGCAACAAACGCTCACCAGCTCATTCCAGAATGTAGGGAAAAAAACTAATCACGATATTCTATATGGCGTTTCTTGAGTTTTACCCCCTGCGCATCAACATTGCTGCCTTCGGAAGTTAAAATATTCTGTATGGTATGAAAGAGCGAGAGGTTTGTTTAATATTATATATAGTTTTTTGTGTTTAGAATTAAATTTCGCCCAATAAATTTTATTTGAAAGCTTGATTTGGTTTTAGCCCGGAATAAAATGCACCTTCCCACAATTGCTTGGGTTGTTGAATATCATATTTAGAGAGGTATAGAAAGCACTACAGGTTTAACAGTGTAAGAGTTATGTATACGTGTTTTCAGTGTTTCTCTTCAACGCTTTGGTGTAAAATAGTTGCTACAATTTTGGGTGTTATAAGACACTAACTTTTTTAACAGTGTAGAATAATACGGAATGATTTGAAATTAGTTTAAAAATATAGGTGCGACATACCCAACATACACCGAAGAGCCATTACATTATGACCATCCTCTATAACAATGGACTCGCCCAGGTTTTCATGGTTTCTCGCCCAGGAACAATGCTTTCATGGGGCACATTAGGGCCCATAATCCTCATAGAAAAATCCCTGACGTCTGTAAGCTACTTGAACATAGTTGCAGACCAGGTTCATCCATTCATGGCAACAGTTTTTCCTGCGGGGGATGGTGTTTACCAACCATGTCATAAGGGTAGAATCGTCATGGATTGGTTCGAGGAACATTCCAGTAACTTTCAAGTCATGTCTTGGCCCCCAAATTCACCTGACCTTAATCCAATAGAGCATTTGTGGTCCTACTTGGAAAACCAAATTTGTGCTGCCACGCTACCCCCTCGCAATGTGAGGGAATTGCAGGGCCAGTTGGTGAGCGCTTGGTACCTGATACCTCAGACAACCTATCAGCACCTTGTGGAATCAATGCCACGGTGGGTGCTAGCAGTTTTGAAGGCAAAAGGTGGGCCTACATATTATTAGCAGGATGGTCATAATGTAATGGCTCTTCGGTGCATAAAAGGACTGTATCACCTAAAGATGGTACTAGAAACTTGAGAAAGCGCTACTCATTGGGACAGGGTTATTTCAGAAAATCGAAATCATCAGATAATCGGTGGACAACCTCAAACCAATTGTTAAGCTTTTATTTTCAGTTAAAATTTAAATGGAAATGTTAATAAAACACTTATTTTCGTTTTTATTTCTAAATCGATTATAGTGCTACACTATTAAGGAAAAATCATTGATATATTTTATTCTGTTTACAGATTATTTCCTAGTAGCCAAAGTTCAGATTTGTCCCCACGGCAGCAATTCGATTGAATCCAATGCAGATTTTAATGGCCCAAAGTCAAAAGAAAAGTTTTAGTAGTTTTTGATAAAAATGGTGAAAAACCAATGGGAAACCTTCTTATGTTTGTTTCAAAGGGTGTCGGACAACCGAAATGTATAGTTTTTTGCCGAATAATCAAAGTTCTAATGCGTTTTTTTTCCCATTAATTTTCTGTTTCTGCACTTGTTCTGTCACCCGTTGAAAATATTTACGACATTTTCCAACTCAATTTTCGCTACCTTTTAAATCAGACCAACAAATTAATTCCAACTGTTATGTTTTCACTGACAGATAAGACAAAATATTTCCCGGGTAATACCACTGGTGTAATGTTTTATTTTTCATAGCTTTGATAAATACGCAAAGAATTAGAACAAAATCTTATTGTATTCTGGTCAATAGATGCTAGAGTTTATCTAATTTTAAGTATAAACTTAGAAAAATATAATATTTTCCGCTGAAACTTACCTTTGCGCTAGCTCAAAGAGTTGAAAATTTGCTAGATTATGGTAAATGGTACATCAAATTTTTAAAGATAGTTAAATTGCAGCTAAATTCTTGATTTTTATGGATATATTATCGAATGCAATAGGTGAATTTATAAGGCTATACTCCCAAACAATTCCCTCCAAAAATGCATCGTAAAGTAATATATACACGTATTTTTATATATTTATTTTTTATTTGAAAAAAGTAAATTTTTCTTTCCCCTATAGAATCAAAATATCCATAAGCTTCTTTGTTTTTTCGTTTGTTTCGAATGGAGAATCCATGTAACATCTTGTAGGTAGCATTTTATGCACTTTTTTATGACCAAAAATGTTTTCTTCTGGAGAAAAAAAATATCAATTCATTGAATGAGAAACAAAAGTTTCTCCTATTTTTCCATCCCAAAAATTGCTTTTCCGAGCATTTAGATAAAATTCTGAAATATATCTGATGATAAAATAGATATAACATTCATTTTCTTAAGTAATAGAAAAAACCATGATGCTTCCTTTTTGCAATAGTTTGTTTTAGAAATGCGCAAGTTTGTATGTTTTTTGGATGAAACAACTCTCTCTCTGTATATATATATATATATATATATATATATATATATATTAAATGAGAAAAAATTATGCTAAAGACTACCTGAATATGGTAAAATATACAGTGTTTCCAGCTCTATGAGAATACTAAAACGCTCGATAATTTTTAATGCAGCTCTTTAATAATTATTTTGGTAAAATTTACAATAAAATAGGATTTATATGATGAAATTTGATATATGTGATAAAATTTGGAAATTTTATTTTGATGCCTTACAGCATGGCATTAAATCCATTTATTCGGTTAAGTTTATTTTTCAATTTTGTATAGGCTAAATGTGTGGTAATAAGAACTATAATTTTGAAAACCTGATTTTCAGAAAAACTGTTTTCATATGAACGAAAAAATTACTACGTCAATGGTTTAAAAACTGTATATTTTGGGTTTTAATATCAGAAAGTCATGTTGTTTTTCCACTACCGTACAGTATATCAGTTTTACTGGAATGATTTCACTGTGTGTGATTACACTTCATGCTGAATTTAATATGAAGCAATTTTGGATTTATGGTATTAAAATTTTATCTGATTTAGAATTATGATTTTTGAAATTAATGATACATGAAGATAAATTTAAAAGAAATTTCGAGAAATCGAGTTTATTTATTTAAATTAGATGTGTTTATAATTTGAACTTATATATTTTTTTCTTTCAATGTGATTTTTTATAAATATAAATTTTTTTAAAAAATTTTTTTCTTTTGTAAAAGTTAAATTTTAAATAATATGTTTTTTTTAAATTTATGATATTTCGCCACTTTTAAACGGCTTCATGGGCTTTCGTTAGTGATCATTTTAATTCGTTTTATTTACTAAATTAAATAAAATATACAAAATATTGGTTTTCTTTCCTTTTTTTTAAATTATAGTTTCCTATTTTTTTTTGCCTTTGTTATATTTACTATAGATATATTATTAATATAAACGTTAAAATTCGACGAGCTGAGTAAAAAAGATTTTTATACAAATAGTTAAAACAATATTTATAAATTAAAATATGCAAAAAGGTATGAAAATTCCTTTAGTATTATTGAATCTTTCTGTTTTACAATAAAATATAAACTCATTTTCAACTAATAATTCAAATTAAATTTAAAATCATTGTTATGAGACATATATGCTTTAACGAGTCTCCCCCAATTAGAAATTTAAGTGGCAATCAATTAATTATATCCTAAATTCAATTGGACCATGTGGCTCTGTCAGTAAGAATATCTATGGTTTAAACATTTCAACGACTAATTCTATCCTCACGATTGATGAAGTATTGTATATTTGTTTAAGAGTAATCAAATTTGGTGAATTCGAAATTGTGCAAATCCGTTAATCAATCCTACTTGAAATTGAAATGCGGCTTTGCAATTTAAACGCGGGCAAAATCGGAATTCATTACAGTTGCTTTTGGACGTAGTATTAACGTTTAAGGAGGAACGACATTATGAGAGTTTAAAAATCGATGATTTTTTTTTTACAAACTTCGTCCCAAGATGGACTAAAACTTATATGAAATATAATAGTTATGTTTTAAAGTAATTATCATTTAATGGGGGAATCTACCGAAAATTTCTCTATTAGAATAAAAAAAAATACTGATTTGTTTGGAAAATTTTAAATTTAAAAATCGAGTTAAATATATTTTTTTCTTTCGAGCGGAAAAATTCATTCACCAATACTTTCGTTAAAACACAATTTTATTTGTCAAATTTATAATTTTATCGCATTTGGCCAGGTAACGAAGCGTTTAAATCACTCAAATCTAGAAGGTGAAAATATAGTTTTTTGTTCACTTAAAAGTTTAGGAATTAGCCATTCGACCACCCAAATCGGCCAAACCTTTATGCTCCATATAATTTGAGACAGTTTTTGACTTTTTAGTTCTCCAGAGCTGCGTGAGGCTCGTAAATATTGCTCAAGATAAAAACTCACTTGTCATGGTTACATACTGATACTATGCCTCCCTTACAACAAGGAATTTAACTTTCATCTTTTATTTGGAACAAATCTAAGAAAATTCTTCTTATTTGCTCGGATATCCTTCCAAAATAAATCGGGAAAAGAACAAAAGTTGTCCATATAAAGCTTGTGATATTTTCCTTTAACAGATTTCACTAAATTGTTCACAACATTATAAAATGCAGGTAAAGATGAAGTTTGTTCGTTTTTGTCTTTCCCCAAATAAACTAAAATATGATATGTAAAACCTTATTCATTATCGGTATTTTTGTACAAATTTTCCCCCCACTTTTTTCATTTTTCAGGCATATAGTGCTTGAATATGACTCTCCATTTAAATTTTACACTAAACTCATCAACTGACAATTCTTCTGCGGAAGAGTAATATTTTTCGAATAAATCATTGATGAAGTTAAACACGTCAAGCATTTTCAAGAGTCTATCATAATTCTCATCATCTTTCGGTTTAGAAGAAGTATTAGTGAAATGAAAAGCTATTAATATTAGAAGAAATATGTCGTGAGGAAAAATAATAAAACAGATAATTAAATTGTCCACCAATCGGCCGCCTCGAAGGCAACTTTTAAAAATAAGAAGAAATCAAAGAAGGACAATGCCTATAAACGAAAACAGACAAAACATTAAACGTAGGCTGCGCAGAATTTTTGACCGTCGTTATATCATATATCCATCATCATCAATTTTAGTAACACCTATGCCTAATTATATAGAGTGATACAAGGAAAAAATAATTTTTATTTAAAAAGAATATATAAGTATTTATAACATATGTATAATTGTGTTTCAAAAAAATTTAACAACTATCCTTTGACTTGACATTAATGCCAAAGTTCGATTTTAAACCAAAAAATTATAAAAAAATCATTAGAATTCCAGCCAAAAAAACCTTATTAATAGTAATTAGAACCAGAGCAATGCCTATAGCCTAAATAGACAATAGTATACATAAAACCTAGGCAACACATATTTGCTTAATCCGGCACATATCATCTTTGCGTCATCATCGATTTTAGCGATATTTGTGCTAACAAAATAGAGAACAAGAATAAAAATTTTAAAAAAAATTTAATTGTTTTTTATAAATATTTTTTAGTATATGTATATAAATTTCGAAGTTTCGATACCTATCCTCTGACTTTATTTTAATATTAAGTTCTAACTTGAACCGAAAAATCATTAAACTGCCCGCCAATGGCTCCCTCAAACGCAGCTATTAAGAATAATTTTAAAAAAAGGAGAGCAATGCCTATTACCGAAATTAACAATATTGAAAATTAAATGTGGACTGCACAGTATTTTTGACCCGCCAAAAATCATATTTGCATCAGCATCGATTTTAGGGAAACGACTGCTAACTATATAGAGTGACAAGGAAAAAAAACGAAAAAAAAAAAAATTAATAATGTTTTATAATTTTTTTTTTTTGCATGTTTATATGTTTTGGTAATTTTGACAACTCTCCTTCGAGTTGATATATTTATCAAAAATCTCTTTTAAACCAAAAATAATAAAAAATCATTTAAATGTATGTCAAATGTCCCCCACAAACGGAGCTATTAAGAATAATTAGAAATTGAAGGAGGTCAATGCCTGTAACTAAAATGGATTACATTAGAGGTAGACATAAAATGTAGACTACGAAAAATTTTTTAATCTGCCTCATGTCAGATTTGCAACATCATCAATTTTAGCCAAAAAATGATAAAAATTTACTAAATGGACCGCAAAATGACCCCCTAAAACACATCTATGGATAAAGTGGACTACACAAAATTGTTTTACCTAACCAGCCTCATATCATCTTTGTTGTTGTTTCTTATGCCACTTGCCACTACGGCAAGCCAGCTTGGTGAAACCGAGCAGATTTAAGGAAGAGTGTGCGTGTCTTATTATTTCAGTGGCGCCATCCTATGGCCAAGAATCCGACTTCAGTCACACGACACACATACGACGCACCCGTTTATAGGGCAGACCCATTCATTCATCCACAGATCGTAATTTTGACCTGAATCAGAGATCGATCTCCAATCCAGTACCCCCAGAGGTATTGATTTGTTATGGGAACATGGAGGACTTTTACTACTCGACAGATTTTAACGTGCATCAGTCACTTTTACTACACGGGGAGTCTTCGGCCGGCGGGGTTCGAACCCACGATTATATCGGCTATAGCGACGCTTGTGCTAACTATATAGAGCTCTAGGACATAAGAATTGAATTTTTTTTATTTGTTTTATAAATATTGTTTAGCATAGGAATGTATATGTTTTTGGCAATTTCAACACCCATTCTTTGAATCGATATATACATCAAAGTTTTCTTTTAAACCTCTCTCAAATAGGCTGTAGTATACAATAATTGCAGGATTCACAGAATTATTTAGCCGGCCTCATATCATATTTGAATTATTATCAATTGTAGTGACACCTGTGGTAACTATATATAGGACAAGGACAAAATAAAAACATTTATTATGTTTTATAATTATTTTTTAAGCATATGTATACGTTTTTGGAAATTTTGACACCTTTTCTGTGAATTGATATATACATCAAATTTCTCTTTTGAACCGAAAAATTATTAAAAAAAATCAATAAAGTGTCTTCCATATGTCTGCCTTAGAAGCAGCTATTAATAATAATTAGAAAACAAAAGAGAGCTTTGTCTGTAACTTAAATAGACTATAGTATACAAAAAATCGAGGATACACAGAATTATTTATCCCGCCTCATATCATATTTGCATTATCATCTATAGTAGCGACACCTGCGATAACTATTTGAGGAAAAGGACAAAATGAAAAAAATTTTAAGAATGTTTTACAATTATTTTATGCATATGTATATGTTTTTGGAAACTTTGACATCCATCCTTTGAATTGATCTAAGCATCAAATTTCTCTTTTGAACCGAAAAATTATAAGAAAAATCAGTAAAGTGTGTGCCATATGGCAGCCTTCGAAGCAGCTATTAATAATAATTAGAAAACAAAGGAGAACTTTGTCTATAACTTAAATAGATTTTAGTATACGAAAAATCCAGGATACAAAGAACTGTTTAGCCCGCCTCATATCATATTTGCATTATCATCGATTGTAGCGACACCAGTGTTAACTATATATAGGACAAAAAATAAAATTTTCAGAAAATGTTTAAATGTTTAATAAATTATTTTAGAATGAATTAATGTTTTTTTTTTAAATTTTCACACCTATCCTTTGACTTTTATTAAATCTTAATTTTTTAAGACTTGCATTTTCTTGAAATAAATTTATTTCCTTCGATATAAATATCAATTCATACAAAAACTTCATAATAACAAAATTTTCATTCTCATAAATAAAACAACATAGATTATATATAGCAATGTAAAGATTTATGATAATGAAATCATACAATCAAACATAAAAAAAGTAATATTAATTATTCCAAGCCACGAGTATATTTCGCAATTAAAAAAAAATTTTAACAAACGCTTTGCTAAAAAAAAATCGATATGGCATTAAAAAAAGTTAAAAAAGAACAATATCATTTAGCAAACTACTTACAATAATGAGAAGTGATAATGCGATTTTTCCCTTTCACTTTTTCTTGTCTAAAAAAAAATCCTAAAGCTTATTCATCTAAGTATTAAAGTGAGATAAGGAAAAATAAAAGAGAGGCTCTTAGTGTACGTGGGTGATTAAAATAATCAATAGCAATCTTTGCATTTAAATCTTAAATTTATATTTTTTATTTAGTGATTTCCTTTTGATACAATTGAGCTATATGTAGAATCATTTATCATGCGTACTTTATGATTATCTTGCAAATAATTAAAAAATATCTTCATTCCACAAACCGCATTTGTTTTCCTTTTTATTTATAATTGCTGTTATTTACCAAAATAAAAAATAAATAAAAATATTGACACCGTCTTCATAATTCAGAAGTCACCTATACTCTAAGAAATTTCTGTGAAAAATCAGAGAGTTGGCAATTAAATTATACGGTCCCATCTTAAAAAAAAAAAAAAATCTTACTTCAAAGTTACCGATTATGAGAGTTTTTGCGACTCTTTGTTTTTTTGGAATTTTTTCTTATAATTTTTTTTGTTTCTTTTACTTTACTTTTTGCTTTATTGTTTAAAATCAAGGACTTAGGTGCCAGAAATTTCATAGTTTTGTTGAAAAAAGTAAAGAGTGTACGAAGGGTTGAAAGAAATTTCAGATTAGACAATTTGTTCGAAAATTATTAACTGTTAAATTCGCAGTAAAAGAAACAAACCCTGCTGGTCGATCTGCTGCCCGCAGAAATGCTGAGTTAAACTGTGACGTGCTGATATGAGCATTTTGTATAATAATTTGGATGGACCATTTGAATTTGTTTTTGCTTCAAAATTCCTATTTGTTCAAAAATTATTTCAAATGTAAAGGATTTTACGAGGATTTTTAATAGTTTTTTTACGTTAACTTTTGACTATATTTTCATTGTTGTAGAAAGTTTATTTTTTCCATCACGATAGCTTTATTTCTTTGTTTTATTCGCTCGTGCTTGAGTAAATGTCAATCAAAAAAAGAAAATAAAGAGAAAAAGGTTACTTATTTATACAAATCTCAACATTCAAAGTGAAATTTTTAAAAATGAAAAAATAGTAATAAATAGCTATTAAAACTGTTTACTTTTGAATTGTTATAATTCTCTTCAACGAGTAAAATTATTTTTCATTTATTTCTCCTTATTACGTCTTATCTGTATACCTTACTTCAATTTCTTTTACGTATAGATGATTAATAATCATTTATTTTGTTACATTTAACACATTAATAAAAATTTACAATAATTGTATACTTCGAAACCAAATTGTTGAACGTTTTTGCGAGAAATACTTTCTTTTAAAAAGAAATAAACGAATAAGAAGCAATTATGGGGGTTGGTGAGTGGAGCGAGAAGGTAGCGGAACCTCCGAGTTATTAAAAAATCCTAAAAAAGATTACTTTAGGCTTACCAAAGAGCTATCTCAAAGATAAAGCTCAGCAAAAAAGCTATTTCTTCAAAACATATACAAAACACTCAATTTGTCCGCATAAATTATGTTTTCTTTGTCATCGCAATTCCTGTAGTCTCAAATAGTCACTTAATAAATTTATATTAAAGTTTATATTGAAATAAGATTTGTTTTAATGTCAGAAAATATTAAAAAGTATTACTGCAATTTTATAAATTAATTGAAATTAAAAAAATAAGATTACATATACAAGTAACTTCAATTATTTTTCGTGCTTGGTGTAGAAATAGGAAAGAAATAACCGTCATAGAAAAAAAAATATCTTTCAATTTTTATTCTAAGAAACTATTTCTTCTCTTAATTTCTTCCCTAATGATGTGTCTTTTGTGCTCCTCCCACAGCCATTCAGTGCTTTGTGTACACTTCTTGTAGCTGATGATTGCATCCTACTACACAATCTACAACGGCATCTGTACGATATTAACGAAAAAAAGAGAAGATTACAACTAAAAAGATTGGAAAGCAAATGTTTCCTTAATGGAATAAAAGAATGATTAGAGTTGTACCATTTTTTTTACGTAAAACAATAATTAATCTTCTGTGATTAGTTTCGATTAATTTATGAGTAACAAATGAAATATGAGTTATATGTATCGCTGAAGTCAAAAACAAACTATCAGCTTTGTACTATCAACAGAAGTTATTTTAAAAATGATTAATTAATTAAGTAAAGAGGGGATAAAAGTAATGGTTAGTATGTTGATTGAAATTATGTATCATTGTT
Source organism: Parasteatoda lunata (assembly GCA_949128135.1). Taxonomy (NCBI): domain Eukaryota; kingdom Metazoa; phylum Arthropoda; class Arachnida; order Araneae; family Theridiidae; genus Parasteatoda; species Parasteatoda lunata. The sequence continues at coordinate 32,191,485 of OX421976.1, read as the reverse complement.
TGCAATGTTTATTATATTTCTTGAAATATTCTCTTATTATTCGCATTTATTTAGTTTTATATCTATATTTTAAAAAATACAGTATATAAAAGATAGAAAGCTTTAATAAGAATTCGTTTCTGCTGCAACGAATCATATATTTCTATGTCTTTCTCATTTTTTTAAATGTAAGAGTCTTCGAATTTTTTAGCCAAATTTTGTTGTTGAAACTCCAAACTCATTAATTGATTAAAAAAGAAAAACTTTATTTAAGTTAAAAAAAAAAACTATAAATTTTCTACAAATATGACTACAAAAGCTAAATATTTTTCAGATTAAACATATTTTACTTTTCCTTAATCAAAATATTTTAGAAATAAGGCAGATATTGTTTTTAGAAAATAATTTGCTTTTATTTAATTTTGTTATTTAATTAGTTTTATCAATACTTAACTGATATATATTAGATGAAAAACCTCACATTTTGAAATTTGCAATGCATCATGTGTACAGTTAATTTTAGATAAGAAAAATTATTTACTTTCATTTTTACTTGACAATAGGTGTTTAGTTTATATTTTAAGTGTGAGTATTGCTGTAAAAGCTCCTTTATTTACATTATTTTCATTATTATTTTCATTTTTTGCCTCTATGGATATAAACAAAGCTCTTTTATTTATCAGCTGCAAAAAGTAATTTTTATACATAGAATACATGATTCTTCTTTTATTTTGCAATGAGTTTTGAGAAAAAAAAGTTTTTCATGTAAAATAAAAATTATTATATCTTTCATAAAATTGTTTAGTAAGAATACATTTGAAAATGTGTAAATATCTCGATGCTAACTCAAATACAATTTTTTGATAGTTTCTCTCAGAATTTTTTTTTTAAAGAGGATATATTGTTTGGAGAATATATATCGAAGAATACATAAATTTCGCAAGGAAATAATTTTTACAAAATGCTTACTACTCCTATTTAAAGAATTGTAAAGCCATAAATTTATTTTTTTTTTAGAATAAACGGTTTGTTCACTTATGTACAGAGCAAAGATAGCCTTTGCCCGAGAAACGGAAACTGTTTACATATATCCACCGAAATTTGTAAGATGTTTGAAAATGTGTTATCTTCGTCATTTTATGTTTAAAAAAGATACAAAGTTTTAAACTAGACACTTAAACTGAAAATAGATTCATAAAAACAAAAGTATTTATTTGAAAAAAAACACATATTTCTAAAAAATAACATTTACTTATGAAAACTAGTGTCAAATTTTGTCAAAAATGTTTTATGTATTAATATTAAAAGTCGGGAAATCAATGATAACATTTTTCGTATCATTAAAGCTTAATGACCAGTTTATTGCTTTCACTTTTAAATTAGGGTTAAAAAAAGTATTTTTATTTCAAAAGTATTTCTTGAGAATTTTTTTGAAATAAAATACGCATTTTTTCCTATTTAGAGATTTAAAGTGTATTCACTTGTTTCCCAATAGTAGTAGTAGTTTATTAACATAACACTAGAGTTGCAGAATGAGCTTTTGACGGTAGTCTAAGAAACTTTCCCTTTACGGTAGATGTTTCTCAGACGAGTACTACACACGATTGGTCCCTTCGAAGGTTGATCTAATTTATCACCCATCCGCTCACTGACCACTGTCAACGATGCTTCACTTCAGTGACTGATTGGAAACCATGTCTTAAGAACAGTCCTTAATGGGATCTTCAAATGTAATGTTGGAGCATGTAATTGCATGGCCAATTCTAATTACATATTGACACTATTAGACTCCTGAAAAAAGTTTTAAAAAGATGAGCATAAAAGTTCATAAATTACTATTTTAGAAATGAATAAGCAAAAACACTATCAAAATTTAACACCTTAATTTCAGTTACTGAGAAAGACGGGGTTGAAGCTATGAAATCCTGAACGTCTTATAAATTCCTCTGGTGAATAAGCTGGTTTTCTTTTATGTCTTGTTCTCATTTTTTTACTTTATAAAAGGAAACTACTACTGTACATTCTCCTTATGCTGTATTATTTGGTTATATACACTGAGAAAAAATGGACACCAAGAAACTACCAGAATATAGTAAAGTATACCGTGTTTCCGGCTTGGTGGGAGCACCGAAAACACTATAATTTTTACCGATGCGTTTTGATAATAACCTTTTAGAAGAATTAAAAATAAAATATGGTTTTCATTATCAAGTTGTTTAGAAGTAAATATGGTAAAATTTGACAGTTGTTGCATAGTTTGTAATGACACAAAAAATGTAACCTCTATTTTCTTTCTCTTTGGTAAACTCATATTAACTTTGTTAATCATCGGTGAATTGTTTTTTTCTCCATTTCAACTATAAGCTAACATCTACCAACTTTGAAAATTACGAAAAATTTACATATTAAAATGTGTAAATACCTGGACAAGTCTAAACTAAATCAGTAGCTGTTGCGTATAAGAGCTGTCCCAACATCCCAAAATGGAAGGATAGAGGTAGTGGTTCGAATCTCATCGCCTCCACCGGCATGCATCTATTTATTTGTATTTATTTATTTATTATTACTCACGTATCAGAGTGATTTGTGGAAGGATAACCTCTGCAGCAAAGGCGGTACCAATAAAGCATAGTTTGTTTCACTTGCACTTTGACATGCAGTATAACTATGTCACAAACCGCTCTGAAGTGAATATGCAGTGAGTTTGAATCCCGCTATAACGCTGGATTTAAATTTTTGCGGTCTTTTGCAAACTTTTGCTGTCTTTTTTTTATACTGAAAAGAATTTTTTGTATTTACAAAGAAACTCAAATATGCATGCAAATAAATGATTTAACCCCACAACCACCATAAAATATGAACATATCAGTCACCATATTTTGATGTATCTGAGTACAACATTTTTAAAAAAATTTCAATATCTATTTGAAGCCAACGATCATTTTTAACCCTCGTTATACAATAAGAAACTATATTAAAATGAAAAATTATTGACAGTCATCTGACTCCTATCAATTTTTGTGTGTTGTTGTTGTTGTCATAAGACATTAACTCATAGGAAATGCAATTGTTCTAGTTTTCCTGTGGCGCCATCTATGCCCAATATTTTGATCTTTTCTACACCCATACGTTACACTCGTTTATCGGGTGGACCCATTGAAACATCCATTCATTGATCCCCAGATCGTAATTTTAACAAGAATAAGAGAACAATCAATATCTAACTCAGTGCCCCCAGAGGTGTAGTTTGTGATGGGAGCATGGAGGACTTTGTGATCCAGCAGATTTAACGTGCACCAGTCACCATTTACTACGGGGTGTCTTTTTTACTTTCTTTCTTAGAGAGCATCATTGCAGTTTTAAAACCTTTTGGAATGCCCAATAGCAATTAAGCCTGGGGGGACGGTAGTCACTCAGAAAAAAGAATGGTTTTTTTAACCAATAATATATATACCATACACTGTTAAAAATTTCTCGGAAAAAGTGGCTAAACAACAATTTATTGAATTATTATTTTACCATATTTAATCAAAACAGTCAAATAATTATAAATAAAACGGTAATCAAACTGTTAAGTTTGAGAAAATCTTTTTATTCACTGCTTTCACCTAATACGGTTAAACAACCAGAATTGTATGGCTCCAAATTTAACGACCGAATTAAGCTACTTTGTTCTTTGCAAATGCGTGCATATTATAGCCGGGCGGGCTTATCTGTCACTCTCATGACCGGCAGAACTGGAGTTCGAGTACCAGTGGTGACACCACAATATTTCTTCCCTTCCCTCCAACGCATAAAGAATTTCCCGTCTCCAACACTTTCCAATGACCATTACCTTACGAAAAACCAAGCTCCTATGTCTTGTTAAATAATAATTTTTTTTTTACTCTTTCGAAAAATGTTAGTTGTAATTGGTTAAAAATCCGTATAGTTTTGTATTCATGGTTTTATGACCATACTTTTTGTAAATAGTTTCAAAACCATAAAGGAAAAAAAAAATTCTTTACCATAAACATTAAGATTAATCGGATGGACAGACATTCGTATCCATTCTTTTGTTATTAGTGGTTTACTATAATTTTAGAATGAAAAATTTTAACAGTGTACAAGTATGGTAATTTCGTGAGAATATTTTTCTCCGAGGTTTAGTTATAAGAATAGTTATATCATAAAATTTTCAATAATTACAAAAATTATTAGAATACTAATAATATATAATTAGTTCTATTTATGTGATGAAAAAAATCATTTCGTATAAAGTAATTTGTTTGAAAATGTCGGAAAAACAACTCTTGCATTTCTATCGGAAATGATTAAATTTATTATTAAAGAAATTTTAAAAAGCAATAAGAAAATAAATATTACATAACTTACATGAGATGTTTTATGAATTATCAAAAAGTGTATCTAAGGTCTGCTTTTATTACGTTAAGTAAACTCTTTTCTTGAGCTCTCTGTTAACTATCATAAGCATCGACGGCATTAATAGAGTTTTTTCATAAGCATCTTGTATCTAAAGTATTAACTGTCCTTTTTTGGAGAAAATAAATTCAAGTGGTTACTTAATGCATTATTTATGTTTTCATTCCATTCTTACACATATTTCATGTAAAAAAACATGTTTGTAGTGACGTAAGATCTCGTTGCGTTTCATCTAATCTACTTAATCTTTTGTTATGCAAAAGGGTGGTGTTAAAGTGTTCAATGTGATACTTCTATTTATTTAAAAATCCACTGCTGAAATTCCAATGCTGAGTTTAGTTTATATACAAAGTTACTTTAATAATAACTTTTATTTTCCAAGATTAGACACATAGTATCTCTTCAGGTAAATACATAGTATCTAGAATAGATACATAGTAATAAGATACATCTAAATAGATACAAAGTAATAAGATACATCTAAATAGATACATAGTAATAAAATACTAAATAGATACATAGTAATAAAATACATAGTAATAAAAGTAATAGATACATAGTAATAAAATACTAAATAGATACATAGTAATAAGATACATCTAAATGGATACATTTACTTCATTATTCATTGACGCAACTAAAAATATTGTTATTTATTCCCATATGTTATAATATTCAAAGTGCAGGAGATTATGGTTATGTTTATTTCAATTAAATTCAAAAGTTTATTTTTAAAAAAAGTTTGTTTGAAACTTTGGTGCGCGGAGAAAAAGACCTGGTAAAATCACATTACTGTAAAATAATAATGTTTTTGAAAAAAACAAAACGAATCCATGTTTCCAATGCTGTATGCCGTATTTCGACTATCCATGCGGTAATTTTTCAGCTTATATGGTAATGGTTTATGAGAAATTCTGCTTTAAAAAATTCTAGTTCTTATTACCACACATCTAGTGAAAAGTGCAAAATATAAAAATAAATTTAACCGAATAAATGGTTTCTTGGCCACGCTTAAAGCTTCATGGCAAAATTTTCATTAATTAAAATTAATTAAAAATTTTACACTTATTATGAAACCATATTTCAATGCAAATTTTAAAATAGTCACTACCAATATGCTTGGGTAAAAGTCAATGAGATTTTTTCTGTAACCGTAGACCCAGAAACGCGCTAAATTTTACAATATTCTAATAGTTTTTACATAGTTTTTACCATACTTTTTTCTCATTTTAGTTTCAGAGAGCCAGAGAGTTACATTATTTAATTTTAGATTAAAGTTAAACAGATGCATTTTTGAAAAAAAATTTTGAATTGCAATTGTAATTACCCTCATTAACAAGAAAATTTTTTTTGTGTAGAGTTGAAATACCAGAATCATAAAAGACATAATAATCATCAATTTTTGCATAATATCTGGTGAGAGTGTTTAGGACATCATTAAAATTTTGAAATTTTTTGGCCTGGCGACTTAGAAAATGTTGTAGCTGTCGTGACAAATAGAAATCCAAAGACGCGATAACTGTTGACAATGCCTCCCATCCCAGATTTATTAATTGTTACCAAGGTAAGTCCCTTTGATCGATAAAAGTTGGAACGAACAATTTTATCGCATTTTAACTTAGAAAACCATTTTTATAATTTACGAAAATCTAATGCACTTGGGTAAGCATTGCAACTGGTTCTGGCTGCAACTGCCAAAAAAGTGAGAATATAGTAAAATATGCTGTGTTTCTATCTCTATGAAACACTAAAATCTCTGTAATTTTTCTGTTAAACGTTTAAGCGTTTTAGAATTGATATTAATAAAACTAACATTTAAATATGGTTTTATAATCTGTAATAAAAGTGTGGTAAATTTGACAAAAGTATGTAGTTACTTTGTTTTTTGGTCAAATTTACTTTTTAATTTTGTATTTCTAACAAAATATGAGGTAAAAAAAGCTACAATTACAAAAAAGATTCCAATCACAGACAGAGCAAAACAGCCGTTAACAGCTGCTGCTTATTTAAAAGCTTATTTAATATTTATATTAACAATTTTGTGACTAAACTTAAAAAAATTAATTAATAAATAAATAAATAACAAGGGCATTGAAGTCAGTCGGTTTGCAGATGACGTAGTCACTTAGACAAAAGCAAAAAAATCAAGAAAATACCAAGACGAAAATAAATTTCTTGAAAGAACAACGAACGAAGCACTGATAACATTGAACGATTTGTCAATGAATAATATGTCTATTAATGACAAGACAACTACCAAATTGTCTCCTAACGAAACATAAATTTTGACTTTAACCTCTATACAAATAATACCATTCTCAATAAGAGTAATATCAGCACATACTTAGGTGTGATCCTGAATAAAAAACTGAATTTTGGAGATCACATCAAATATGTGTCGAAAAAGGTTGAGGATAAAATACCACTTCTGCAGAGAATAGAAAATTCCAAATTTGGCTATAACCAAAATACTTTAAACGTAACTTATAACTCTTACATAAAGTCATTCCTCAAATATGGAAACGAAGTGCTAATCACAGTATCTAAGACTAAAATAGACTTTTTGGAGAGAGTACAAAACAAAGCACTCCGAATTATTACATGTACAGTAAAAACTCCAATATTGCTCATACAGAAATTTACTATCAAATATTGCTATTACCATAGAAATAAAGAGACAGTATCTAGGAAAATTCGCCAGATTAAAAACATTACAGAAATCAAAACTGATCACAAATGAAGGAACAGGCACATCAAAAACTCAGGTATCCTCAATAGATAGTCGTCAAAAATCGCTGGATAAATTATTGAAAGTAGATGCACTAATAAGCGTGCATACAAACCTTAGTAGATCCTCTTAACAACATTGAAAATAGACAATTTTAGCAAGAAAGATTCACTAGATCCTATTTTGAGGGCCACTTTCTTATGCTTATAGGATGAGAAATAACAAGGACCAGAATGGATCAGAATTTACACCAATGTCTCAAAGCTCAAAAATAATACAGGAGCTGGAATATATTGCAAACTGTTTTCTCATTAAACTTCATGAAAACACATGTCTAGTGTGATGGCATTTATTTCAATAAATGCCATCACACTAGCAATGAACAGCCTTTTGGAAAACACCACTTTTTTACTAAGGTCGTAATTTTGGTAAGCTCAATAGCTGAAACACAAACAGTTGCGATGAACCACCGAACATAACCTTGTGTCGCCTCACACATTAAACAAATAATTAAATTTCTTGAAAATGAAGTTATACTATTTCTACAGAACCCATCACACGTAGGTATAGATGGTAACAAGTAAGCCGACTCTTTAGCAAAGATGGATACACAGGAAAAACAGCTAAATTTGAAGCTCTCTACAAGTTCTTTAAAGATGCACATTTTCAATAAAATTAACTCTGCACACAGAATAGAGCAAGAATTACTAACCATAGGAAAACTCTGGGGAAAGATCCACACTAGTTGGAAGGACTATAAGCATACATACCGTATGGAATCTGTTGCTAATTTCAGACTTGAAGCAAATTATGGTTGTTTAGTAGAACAGCTAAACAATATTGGCATCCTTCCGAAAAGTGAATGTCAAATCTGCAGAGCAGGTAAAATGAATGCCGAGCACTTACTATCTCATATTATCACGCCCAGGACTCGATAAAGAATCTCAAAGAGGTGATGATATTCTCAAATTAAAATTGGAAGCATAACGAATTCTCTGTAAGTCTTTCGCGCCTCCATTTGTCTGATACTTTTTGCTGAAGTTCACTTTAATATTTTATCGTTAATATTCATTTTTCTCGTTTATTGTTCTCGTATTTTAAATGTTGGGCATTCTCATTGTTTATGTATTCATGTTATTCGTTTTCACGCTTTTTGACTGCATTATATGGATTGTCTTTCAATAAAGCCATATATTTGAGAAAAAAGAAAAGGCACTAAAATTATAAAAACTAAAATTTTGGATAAAATTTTTTCATTTGGAAATTGAATTATCATCATCAGCAAAATTCAATTTTCCAATGTTGTATAATTTTTTTTTTTAAATTCATAAGAAAGAAAATAAAAATTTTAGTCTTTCACCTACTAAGTAATATGATAGATAAAAAGGCACATAACACTCTGAAGAGAAAAGCAAAATTTTACATTTAATCTCGCTCATTTTATTCTAAAGAAATAAGATCAGCATATAAAAAAATCAACCATAAAAAAAACTTTTGTAAAAAAATCTTTCAAATCACAAAAAATTTATACGAAAGAGGAATTTTAAATAATATATTTTAATTTCTGAAAACTGTTGACAATTTTTTTTTAAATATTTAATACTGCTACATTACTCTTCGATAATTTATGAGAAAATAAAATTATAAATTTTTACATTTTGCACATAAAGAATGCATTTTGAACAATAATTATATTGCAACTCACTATATTTATGCCCGGCATATTTTTTATATGGAAATTGAATTATCATCAGTAAAATAAAATTTTCAGTGTTGTATAAAAATTTTTGAAGACTCAGAAAAAAGAAAAGAAAAATTCTAATTTTTCACCTACTAAGTAATATGATAGTTAAGAAAGCATTTCGCACTCTTAATTGAAGTGTAAATTTTTTTTATTTAATCACACTAATTTTTTCTAAAGAAATAAGAGCCGCACATATAAAAACATCCATGAAATTAACTTCTCGATCCACTGTTGTAAAAAAGTTTTGCAAAGCACCTTAGGAGAGAAATTTTTTTTAACGTCTCTTGAATTCGCTCACGAGAAAATTCACATCTTATAGGAAAACTTACTTTAAAAGTTTTAAACAACTTTTCGTCTGGGGCTCGCTGGATTAGCTTTTTAAAGTAAAAGTTTTAAGTATTTCGTTTTTTGCATTTGTCTCCTTTAAGAAAGCTGTAAAGTTCAAAATTTGATCAATTGGGAATTTAACTTTACATCATTTGATATGCAAATGAGAGGCCTTAAGGAAAATTGTTTTATTTGAGTTTTTAACTTTTTCGATCAATAAACAAACAAAACTGTTAAACTAGGTTTTCTGTATTATTACCCTAACACTTAAAACTGTTTATATTACTTTTTTCTTTATAAGCATTGCTAGACATAAGTGTTAAGGTTAAATAGCCGACTAAAACAGAAATTAAATAAAGGAATGGAGAAAGGAGATAATAAAAGTTAGTTATAATTTAATTTTTTTATTTATAATAATAATTTGTTATTTTAATTAATAACAGTCGAAAAAATTTAGAATTGTTAGGTATACAATTTTTGAATCATTTTAAAGAATGTCATTTTTTTCTAGCAATATACAAAAATAATACGAAATTGGAATTGATTTGGAATAGTTCCTGAGAAGTTTCCTTCATGACTTTTTTGAAGAATAAGAGTGTATAAAATTCGTAGAATTGTTCGGCCGATTTTGCTCAAATTTTGAGTTTTGCCATAAGAAATTATCTTCTGTAAAATAATGCGATATTGAATGCCCTGCAATTCGTAATTTCTTCGACTTTTATTAGATGAAATTTTAAAAGAATAATATAACGTAATAAAAACTATTTTTTGCATTAAATTATTTTTGGATAAATGAATTTCTTAATTTAAAGCAAAGACTTTTTGATTTGTTAATTAGATATTTAATTTAATTCAAAATAAATCTTTCATACTGCGAATGCATGTAAATATAAATTTTTTCTCCATTGCTTAGAATCAAATATGATAACTTATGAAGAAAGTCTGGTTTGAATATCTTGAAAGTTTCAAAAGTTTCTAGAAATTTTGTAAGTAGTTTTTGATTATTTGCTAAGAAAGCTTAGAATGGTAAGGGGCTTTCCGAAAAAATTTATATGAATAATATAAACATACATTTTAGGGTAGAATCCTTTATTATGAAATATTGTTTTATAATACAAAATGATATTTATGGAAAATCACTTATCATTTAAATCTCTCGACAAAAAAAAGTACAGGAACTTCTTAATTTGGAAAAAACTTGCATTTTCATACGATGAAAATAGGACTTTTTTCATAAGTTACCGTATGTGATTTTAAACGAAATTATATAAAAAAAATTAAATGTTTTCTTGGCAAGTGCAGCATAAAAGGATAACTTTAAATAATCATATCTTGTACAGTTTCTGACAAATATTTTTCAAACTTAAAAATAATATTTTTATTATTAATTAAAAATTACTCTAAAAATTTAGCTTAATTTTATGGAACATTTCTGCAGTTGTAACTTGAAAACAAGACAAAGAATTTACTTTTTTAATAAAAATGGTTGTGAAGCTAGGTTTACGACATTTTGTGCAGTTATTTCATATGATAATCAACGTAATTGACATGGGTTACAAGCTATTACTGCATTGTTTTGCATAAGCATATTGCTGAATTTGGTCCCTTAAACCTTCAAAAGCAGAAAAACTTTATTGATATGTAAGTGAAATCGTATAACTTAAAAACTTCTAAAGTTTTAAAACAACTCTCAAAGCATTTCGTAGAAATATTAAAAAAATGAGTCTGTATAAAATTGTTTTCGTTATTATGTCTCATCCATGCATATACAATAATAAACTTTTGCATAAATATAATATTTAATTTAAACAAATAAACATATTTATTACTCTCAGACGCGCGCACTTAGAGGAATATGTACTACATAAAATACATCAACTTGAGACTCGAACATATACTATTGATTCATAAGAATAAAGATGAAGACGTAAAATTAATGGCTGAAGTTATGAAATTATATGACGTTGACATGAATTGCAAAACATGTTGACGTTGACATGATGATAAAACATTTGGTGAAATGTAAAATAATATAATTAAGCAAGATATACAAGATAGAAATGATAAAAAAAATATTGAAAAATTAAGCATAGATGGAGAATGGAGTATGGAAAATGAAGTAATAAGATGAAGAAATAAACAGGAGATTGGTTAAAAGTAGAATTGAGATGTAGAAACGTAGCAGAAAGATAGAAAAATGAAGCAATAAGATGAAAAACTGAAGAAAAAAGATAGAGGAATTAAGTAATAAGATGAAGACATGAAACGAAATCTGAAAAGGGTTAGAAAAATCAAATAATAAGAGAGATAAATGAAGCAAAGCGGTGAAGAATAGTGTAATATGAGAAAAAAACAAACTAAGAATTAAATGAACTAGGTTACAATAATAGTGGGTAGTACGATGATATGAAATAATAAAACAATATGACAGATACGTGGTCTAATTTAATGATTACGTTACATATTTAGTTGAAGAAAAGAAGAAAAAAAAGTGGTAGTTTTGTGAAACAATAATTTCAAGAAATTAAGTAGGAAGATGAAAAGAAAAAAAAAAAAACACACGACATTTAGCTAAAATCAAATACATGATGTCAACACCTGATTTCGAATTAAAAATACAAAGAAAAACGTTATAAATCATTATAAAGTGGGTAACGTTACTAAAAGTTCGTAAAAAATGTCACTAATTCATTTGTCATCTTGAATTCAGCTGCTGATTCAACAATAAGGTAAAAAAAAAATATTGATTTAAAATTCTGCCTGATTTTTTTAAAACTTTTCTACGAAAAAGGATCTTTTTTGCCATGATCAGAAATTTTCTGTCATTTAGCAAAATCATCACTTTTGCCTTTAGATTTTCACCATTTTTTTATTTTTTACAAGTAGCAATAATTCCATTTTATGTTCTTTCATTTGGACCTTTAACTTGAAAAGTATTTTTTGTTAAATTTAAAGCGTGTTTAGAAATTTCACTTATGAAATATTTAAATAATTACATCTCATTCCACAGTTATTTTATAAACACATGATTATCTAACTTGATTAAATATTGATTATCTCTGTACTGATTTTAATTTCAAAATTATTATAGTCTTATTTAATGCTCTTAAAAAAGATTTATTCATGAAAAGCAAATAATATTTTTCACGTTATTAGGTAAAGTTGTCTTGAAGTTAAATTAATTTAGTTTTACATTCCTTGGCGAATATTCTTGAAGTTTAAGTCTATGTGTAGCAAAATATTGCACCTCATTAAACAATCAAATATTATAATACAAATCTAAAAAATCAGTATTATACAAATTTAACTATAATACTTATGAAAACGTTTTTATTTCTAATATGCGGGGTTTGGGAAGCTGGGAACGAGTTAGGAGGAGACTCTAAGACTTTATTAACAATAATAATATTTTTTTTAACATTATTGATAAAAAAATAATAAAAATCATAATTTATAATCCAACTTACAATGAGCTTCGGTGGCTAAGACCCCGATTCAAATCCCAGCGATGGCTGGTTGATAGGAATTATTTTTCCGGCTTTCACCTACTGTGCTGACGTAAATTATCCTCAATGGTTGGTAGATCAAAGGTTAGATTTCCTTCGCATTAGGGCTAACCATGAGGGGTTTTCATAGTTTCCCTCTTCATATAACGCAAATGCCAATTTCCATCAAAAATCTCTCCACGAAGTCCAGTTTGTCCCAATGCTTAATCTAGGAGTTCCCTTACCTTCTAGTTGGGGATCAAAGTTACAAAGTTACGGAGCTGAACATTGATAGTTGTAAACTCAGAATTGGATTGACTCTTCAATGCCACTTATGAAATAAAATAAAATACAGCTATATTATGCAATTGAATGTATATATCAATGTTATTATTAATCAATAATATAAAATGTAATTTTGTCAAAAAAAAATTCCTGTTAAGATTTTTGTTTTAATAAATGACTTTTAAAAGTAAAAACAGAAAATTAAATTGGCAAAATAATCCATTGGTGAATCAAGAGTTTAATCTTATTAGGGCTAAGTGCCAGTTTTAACTCAAATATCCAATTATATTCTCATGACAAAAACTTATGTTAACTAACTGATTGTAAATCTTTCCGAGTCATTTAAGGAGGCAAATGAAATAATTATTCCTTAATTAATAAATTAAATCCATATGCTATCCATGTCTTTTAATTATCGATATTACTTTCAACACATAATTAATACCAACAGACAACTTATTAATTTTTATAATAATTGGAAATTACTTTAATATTTTCTAGTTCAGTCCTTAGGGTGTCGTTGTTATTTCAATAACTCACATTTTAAAATGGAATTTAGTTTTAAAGAAAAACTAATTAAAATCAATGAATCACCATGGTAATAATAATGTGTTAAATGACTGTCTCAGTTAGAGAATTTCGTCCAATTATTTACTGAACTTTTCATGAAGATTCAAAAGTCAGTTTTGGACAGCGTTGTAAAATGTCTCAATAACTGAAAAATCGAAATTCGGATGTCTCCTTTAAGGGGGTGGTATCTGCTCTTTCCTACAAAAAGCTATTCCACGTGGTGAGAAAGGTTTTTAGTTACTTTTCAAATTATTTTTAAAAGTTAAATGATCTGTTATGTCAGCCCCCAAATTCGAAATTGGAACTCTCCGCAACTCAATAAAACATTTACAACGATAGATGAAGAAAGAGATAAAGAAATGAAATAATTAGATAAAATAAAGTAATAAAACAAAAATCGGAAAGGAAGAATTAAGACCACGAATTAATTAAAGATATTGTGAAACGAAGAAAAAAATGAAAAGCAAGATGAATGATTTGATTACTTTTTTATTTCATGTAGAGAGCAATTTAAGAGGTTTTTTTTGGTTATATATATCTTTATATAATATAAGAAGAGAGTGAAATGATAACACATAGCCTATCACAGAAGAATTGGCCGGAAAACCACGTGGTAGGATTCAGCTTTTCCTCATTCACCTCCACATTGTTTTGGTTGTCATCAGCATAAAATTAATAAACGTCGTAAACAACTACGTATTGTAAACCATACGTGTAAACCACGTGTTTCTCTATAAATATCTTTGTATCCTTAATTAAAGTTTTTTTTCTGTACTGCTATTATTACGTTTTTAATTCAAGAGTTAAAAACAAAGAAAATTGTTTTTTTTAATTTTATTATTATAATGTAATTCTGTGCTACATTTTAAGAGTATTCAGCTACATTTAAGTACATTCATAAGTATTTAATACAAAATAGTATTTAAATAGTATTTAATTATCATAAGACAAACAAAAATAGTATTTAATGTATCCGCCTGTTTGGTGAGCGAAAATATTAAATTACGGTTGTGAACTCATGAAGTTTGTTTGACATCAATAGATCTAATTATTTATACGACAAATTTATAATACTAATAGACAATAATATTTGGACGTGGAAGAGGATGCACAAGCTTAAGCAAACAGAATTCCTTTGATTACATATATGTTAGTGAATAATTTTAACTTTAGTAAAAAAACTGTTCTCTGCCAAGAAACGGCAATTATTGCAAAACAATAATCGAGGTTGGTGAGCGGCAGCGATCAGGGGGCTTAGCCCCCTGGTATATATATATATATATATATATATATATATTGATAGATAGAAAAATATTTTAAACACAACAAGGAGACAAAAAAAAAAAAAAACAAGAAAGAAACTTACAAAGAAAAATAAGAATTAATAAATTTTATTAACTGTGCATATGCTGCAAGTACGGAACCTATATAATACGATAATAAATCAATAATAAAATATTACCAATAAAAATAAAAGAATATAAGTGCCAATAAATGTTATATTTCTTTTCTAAGACCTCATTTTCCTTTGTTTTAGGGGAGTGTCGGGTACCCCCGCCCACTGTCAATTTCATATGTATAGAATATTTTTTCAAGTCAATGGGCCACCGGACATTAATTGTTAAATTAAAAAAAGATTATTTTCAAAGTTTCAAGTATTTATGCAGCTGGTAACATGGTAAACAATAGTTTTGAAAATATGTTGAATACAGTAGTCAAATTATTTAAATTTCTATTTTTTTAGGTTAAACTATTCTTTTTTTGATTTATCCTTTTTGCATTATTTAATGAGATGATAATACAATAGAAACATACAAAAATATTGATTATTACTCAATATTATACAGAAATATAAGCAATACTCCTTAAGTGGGCGGGGCTACCCGACTCTCCTCTACTTTTAACAAAAAAGACGCCCTAAAAATTAATTATGTGTTTCAGTGTATGGTGCTGCTATCTAGTGGAACTTCAAAAACTTGTGTATAACTTATTTCGAAACAGTACTATGAGATAGTTAGCGATAAAACTACCACATTTGAAGTAGAAGTGCAACTTATTATTATTTTGCCACAAACCTATAAAAAAAACTCAATACTATTTTGCAAATTCCGTTTCTTTTATTTATTCAATGGGCTATATTCCGAAAGGAGTAGATAGGAATAAAAATATTTATGTTTTTAACACTTGAAAAAATCTGTCTCGATAGATAATTTTTAATATAAACTTTCGGATACTTCTAATGAATATTTATTCATTTCCGATAAAAAAAAAAGAATATTCTTTCCGTTTTCTCCATATATCTTCAATCTTCCGCATTGGAGCGTTGGCTTCTAAAATGAGGCAAATGGATTCTGTAAACACAAAGGTACATCGCTAATGTATTATTGATCCGCTTAAACCTGAAAAAGAAACTTTTTTTTGTCTCCCATTTCTCGCCCCCTACAAATTCCTTTTTACAAAGAATCAAAATGATGCTAACATTATGTTTCCTTGCTATGACCTTGTAATCATCTGTTTTATAGAAGAAAAAGGTGCCCCGTACACTAAATAAAATTCTGGAAAGAAACAAAGAATGTTATGGAAAAGTTTTATAACTAAAGGAATGAGAATCAAAAGGGACATAATAAAAAAAAGTTATTCTGTTTTGTTGGTCAATAAACTAGGGAGATTTTTTTTTCCTCTTTTTTCTTTACTTGCTTTTGTGTACATTTATTTATTATATTTAATTTATTTTCTACGGAAAAAGTATAAAACTTTTTCACGTATTTTTTTAGGAATTCTATTCTTTGTTTGGAAAAGAAAAGGAAAAAAATTTTTTATGAAAACTTGGGAAAAGAAATTTTGAATCGTTCATAACATTTCATGGTTACTTGAATTACGTTTTATAACTCTAAAACTCTTCATTTTTTTTATACAAAATTAACTATATCTTTATGAGTAACCATTGAAAATGAGCAATATATGTATTCGACCCTCACTAATTTCTTTTATAAAAACTCCTATCATTAACCCTTCAACGCAGAATTCTTATTTAACCTATTTTTAATACTTTTTTTTTCATTTTTTGTATTAATTTTGGTCAAAATAAGTTAAAAATAATATATTTTGCATTTTAATTATTTACAGTTATGAAATACAGGATGAAACACTGGTGTCTTTTTCTGCGTAAACGGTAACACAGTACAAATACGTTTCAATTCTCAACAATAATTTATTGAATTCGCACCTATTAGTAGTTACGTAAATGTAATAGTAACAGTTCTTCATAACTGAAATTTCTTTACTTTATAAAATCAATTACAGATGAAATTTTCAACATGAATGAAAGAATTTTTTTTCAAACTACTTTTTTAGGATCTTATATTTTAGTGCAAAAATAAGTCCGATAATCTAACAGATTTTTTTTATTCACTATTCTTAGACATTTTTTTATAATTAAGAAATGCCAAAATATATTTTTGTTTAAAAAGTTCTTAAATCTATTCTAAAATATACCCATCTGGGTCAGCAGGTTGAAAAACTATGTAAACAAATGAAATATTCTACCTTAATTGTTTGTGAAGAAATTAAAAGCTATAAATACAAGGTTATTTTTTAAATTATACATTACTAGGAGGCTTCGCCCCCTGATCGCTGGCGCTCACCAACCCCCGGAACCATTTCGGATTGCTTTGCAATCCAATGCTCGCTTTGTTCGCTCATTGGATACGTTCTTAACGTCTAGCTTTTGTATACTTTTTTGAATACTGAAGTTCCAAAAACTTTTCACTGTAGAAAATTCTAAACCTGTACATTTCAATATTAATTTGAAATTGCAATTGTTAATTTGGGCATTTGGCGATACAACACTTTTAGAATTGAAGAATTTGTTACGTCAA
The DNA here is from genome assembly GCA_949128135.1 of Parasteatoda lunata. NCBI lineage: Eukaryota > Metazoa > Arthropoda > Arachnida > Araneae > Theridiidae > Parasteatoda > Parasteatoda lunata. Next base: position 32,174,067 of record OX421976.1, on the reverse strand, counting down.
GCGCTCAGGTATCATAATTTTGATTTATGTTGCTAAGTTAACTTTCAAAAAATTCTATGGCTGGCAACAGCATTTTTATTTTTTAAGTTGTTCATTTTTATTTTTGCCGCAGCTGAATTGAACAACCTGAAAATGCTCACTCTGGTTATTGTTTCCGTTTTTAAAAGCGCTATATGTTGAGCCACCTCAGCTAGATTTAGCATGTGACATTTTTAGATGCAATCATTGGTCGATTTTCTAACGTTGCATACGGGAAGTTGTAATGAGACTTTTTTTTGGTGCTGAGTAAGAGAATTATATATATAGATTTCCCAGAACTGACAACCGCAATTTACTTACACTCTTAACTACATCTTCGTAAAATCCAATGCAAAACAGTGCTGTGTAAGATTTTATTTTTTGATTATTTTTTTTTTTTTTTTTTGTATGATTCTTCAGGATTTTATTTTTATTTTTACCCTTTAGAATGGCTGGACATATATGTCTCATCAGATGGTTCAAGTAGTCTGTTGGGATTAATAGATCCCATTTTAACATTAGACTTTTTTTTAACTTCCTTCCTGTCATGTAGGTGGTTGACAGATTTGTAAAAGTATCATAGTGGCGTAGCTTTGAAGAAATCACATATTTGTGACGATTTATGGATAATTCTGTGTGGAAAATAGCTAAAAGGTAAGAAAAAGCGAGTATCATAATAAAAGTATTATTTATTTATTTTTACATTGCTTTAAATCACAGCTTGCATGAGTTTGAAAGTATATAATTTTATTTACAACTGTTACCGTTGGATACTGGTGGGACATCATATGTTATACTTAGAAAGATTAAAGGGACAATGTCTTAACTGCAAAAAATTAGTTAAGAGTTTTTTTAAAAAAAAAAAAAAATATTTTGAATATTAACAATGGTAAAAAACAATGTACTGCCAAAAAAAATAGAAATCAATCTTGAAAGACAAAACACACTACAGAGATTAAAGAAAAATCCAAGTGCTGTGGATGCAACCTGGTTGGTACTGAATCCACAACAGCTCTCAGAGCCAAAAATTATGAGACATAATAATAAATTATAATCTGTAATTGTTAAAAAACTTAAAAAAATATGTTGACTTGTTGCATCCTTTCATATGCATATGGAACATAAATGTACCAATGCAAAATATTACAAACTCAGAAATTGAAAAAAAAAATATATAATAATAGAAAAATAGTTTTCAAATTCACAATTTTTAGCCCTTTTTTTTAAATCCAAACACTATAACTATATCTTTATAAATGAATCACACAAAAATAATTATATGCGAATGTCTTTTATAGTGTATCCAACCTGCGTTTTTGCGAAAAAACAAAAAAAAGTGTCGAAAGTCAATCTGGGATCTGTTAGCAGAAACTGTCGACTCTAATTGAATAGGCTATTTTCGTTATTTTTCAAATTATAACAGTTTGGAAGTCTATTTTTATTCTTGACAGTTATGTAAGTGGATTGATAGCTAACAAAGTTAATTATAATGAAATTCTGTTCACATATTAAAAAATACGTCGCTAATTCTTTATTGTCTGATTTTTTCCTCTTTTTCGTATTTACTTTTTTTCAAACTTTTAACACTGTCTAACACGAAACTTTTACAATATTATTTTTTTTTAATTTTTAATATTTTTTAGATAATAAAAATATGTTTCTATATTTTTTTATAAGAGTATACTTTTTAAAAATAATTTGGGTTCAATACTTTTGTGAACTTTAGTTTTCAAAAAGTATTCAGCCCTAATTCCTTTTAAGAAGCACATAAGGCTATAATTAACGGGTTGGATGCGTTTATGTAAAATATGGATGATTTTTTACAAACATATTTCAATATTTTAATTAATTAAAATAAATTTTCAAACAGTATATGGTGTCCAGTTTAGTATAGACTGATTTCAAAAATTAAAATATCGAAGAAAAAAAAGAATCATGATGGAAGATAAGAAAATGGTATGTCGATTGTGAAGCCTAAAAAATTATATTTATTTTTTTAAAAATTTAGTTACAAAAGTTTTCAATGGGTGGTGGTACACTCTGTACAGAGTTAAAGAATACCGAAGTCGTCGGGCAATAATCTAACTTGTGATATTCCAATACCAAAAATACAATTCACTACATATAACTCATGGTTTAAACTTCCTAACATGGCACAACAACCGTTGTTCCCGTTTTAATGCTAAAACTGATCACTCAAAAATGGGTTGCAGTGTCATCTACCGGCATTTTTTAAAAATATTTTAAAAAATTTCTTCTTCTAATTTTTGTTGTTTTTACAATAAATAAATATATCATCTGTCTCATTCTTCTATCGTCCTTCATTGCCAAGATTTTTATTATTGTAACCAATCAGACCTCAGATGGGCAACATGTGCATTGTTCTACTTACTACCAACATAATATTTCTCACATTGATTGATTATTTAATGATTGATTATATATTCAGATCAATCAGTCTTTTCCTTATTTTATTTTTTTTATTAAATTTTACAAGAATTATTAATTGTATAAAAAGGTTCACAGATTTAAAAACCAGAAAATAAAAGGAAATACTTTGTTTTTTAAAAAGTGAACTATTTTTCATTTTAAGAATATTTCTAGAAATATCAGTTAGACTTTATTCATTTATTTCAACAATCAAAATAGAAAAAAATTGAAATTAATGAAAAGTGTTGACAATAAAAATGATGACTTAAAACGGAATTTACTTCCATTCAAAAGTTGTATAATATTTATAGATTTACTTTCTATATTTTTCTGTAAGTTGTCACAAAGAAATGTTTTTCTTTTGTTGATATTCACATATTTAAAACACATTCTAAAATATTTCCTGATTATTTAATTAAATATTACCTGTCTGTAAATAAGAGCTTCCCTTTCCCAATTCATTTTGAAAACAAAGCGTTTTCTTCTCAATTCCTTCCTTTTTTAAATAACAAATAAATTTCCTATTTTTTAAAAATTAAAATTTCAAAACTACACGACAATTTTTTTAAGAAACAAATACATAATAAAACATTTTAATCATCACGTTTATTGTTCCATTATCGGTAAAACACTTAAGATTGTTTTTTTTTTGTTGCTAAGTTTAAAGGAGTACTTGTAAATTTAAAATATTTTTCTTAAATTGTTTTATTACTCCATCATTTGTTCTTTCTCCTTGTTCAAATATCTTCTTGTGTTTCTTTTCAATATCATCTTTTTTTAAATATCATTGCTGCTAACGTAAAATCTTTAATAGCAACGAGAACTTTGTTTTTTAGTGTTTCAATTTATATCAAATTTTAGTCGAATATTCTTGTTTTCAGAATGTAAAAACGGTAAACAGAAATTAGTTTCATGGTTTAAAACACTAAAATATATTAATGAGTTTGAAATAAAAGTAAAAAAGAAAGCAGAAAACTAACTGCTTCATATATATATATATATATATATATATATATATATATATATATATATATATATATATATATATATATATATATATATATATATATATATATATATATATATATATATATATATATATATACATATACATATATATATACATATATATATATATATATATATATATATATATATATATATATATATATATATATATATATATATATATATATATATATATATATATATATATATATATATATATATATATATATATATATATATATATTCTGATAATGAATTTAAAAAAAAACATATTTATATTCATTTTATTTTCAAAATTATTTCATCGTTGGTTTTAAGTAAGCTTTAGCTTTAAAGCTAAACATGATTTTTGATTATTATTTTATTTTTTTTATTAAATTTTACAAGAATTATTAATTGTATAAAAAGGTTCACAGATTTAAAAACCAGAAAATAAAAGGAAATACTTTGTTTTTTAAAAAGTGAACTATTTTTCATTTTAAGAATATTTCTAGAAATATCAGTTAGACTTTATTCATTTATTTCAACAATCAAAATAGAAAAAAATTGAAATTAATGAAAAGTGTTGACAATAAAAATAATGACTTAAAACGGAATTTACTTCCATTCAAAAGTTGTATAATATTTATAGATTTACTTTCTATATTTTTCTGTAAGTTGTCACAAAGAAATGTTTTTCTTTTGTTGATATTCACATATTTAAAACACATTCTAAAATATTTCCTGATTATTTAATTAAATATTACCTGTCTGTAAATAAGAGCTTCCCTTTCCCAATTCATTTTGAAAACAAAGCGTTTTCTTCTCAATTCCTTCCTTTTTTAAATAACAAATAAATTTCCTATTTTTTAAAAATAAAAATTTCAAAACTACACGACAATTTTTTTAAGAAACAAATACATAATAAAACATTTTAATCATCACGTTTATTGTTCCATTATCGGTAAAACACTTAAGATTGTTTTTTTTTTTGTTGCTAAGTTTAAAGGAGTACTTGTAAATTTAAAATATTTTTCTTAAATTGTTTTATTACTCCATCATTTGTTCTTTCTCCTTGTTCAAATATCTTCTTGTGTTTCTTTTCAATATCATCTTTTTTTTAAATATCATTGCTGCTAACGTAAAATCTTTAATAGCAACGAGAACTTTGTTTTTTAGTGTTTCAATTTATATCAAATTTTAGTCGAATATTCTTGTTTTCAGAATGTAAAAACGGTAAACAGAAATTAGTTTCATGGTTTAAAACACTAAAATATATTAATGAGTTTGAAATAAAAGTAAAAAAGAAAGCAGAAAACTAACTGCTTCATATATATATATATATATATATATATATATATATATATATATATATATATATATATATATATATATATATATATATATATATATACATATACATATATATATACATATATATATATATATATATATATATATATATATATATATATATATATATATATATATATATATATATATATATATATATATATATATATATATATATATATATATATATTCTGATAATGAATTTAAAAAAAAACATATTTATATTCATTTTATTTTCAAAATTATTTCATCGTTGGTTTTAAGTAAGCTTTAGCTTTAAAGCTAAACATGATTTTTGATAAACATCTATTACTTCTGACTTATGATCATTTGTGGAATCCTCTGGAGGGAAGGATTGATTTTTAGAGGATTGTTTTTTAGATTGTCTTTAAAGTATTATTATCAGAGAGTTTTTAGATCGCGTAATGCATAAAAAAACACATATATACATTATTCTATTATTTTTAAATTATTTGAAATAAATTTAAGATTGTTTACAAAATAATATACGTAAAATCAGAAGTTCGCTGATATTTCCTATTTGCTATATCTGAAAAACGTAAGATATGACAAGTTTATTAATTTTCAACCAATTTGTTATAAGTTTAAACAACTAAGAAAAAAAAAAGATTATCAAGCTTTTACAGAACACGTGAAAGCTTTTTAACAAAATTCTTATAGGAAAATAACTGAATAATGAGGTTTGAAATTCTAATTTTCTTCTAATTTGTTAAAAACTCAAGATGAAGGTTTTAATCTAAAATTTTAAACATAAGTATCATAACATAAAACTATTCTTCTAATTACAAGCTGGTAACTTCCTTTGTTCTGAAATTATACTATCAAACTTAATTATTTTAAAAGATTTCAAATATATTTTTATAAGGAATATCTGCATTTGTATAAACAGAATGTCTATCCCATATCTTGTTAATAATTTCGTACGATATGAAAACGTAGATAAAAGTGTTATTTATATTAGTTTTGTAGTGATTAAGTTCATTGATCATAATCCTATTCTAGAAAAAAAAAAAGTTCTACTAATATTAGATAATAATGGCGATGGCGAAATTTCCTTTTCTCTAATTCTCCTTATATTAATGCCGAAAAGAAATGAAAACCGGATAGTAGAGACTGTGGTGCAGTGAAATAAAAACCTCAATTAAAATCAAGATCCAAAAGTAAACAGTGTGATGGAATAAAATAAAAACTGCCAGGAAAATGAAAACCAAATTTAAAAGACTATGATACAGTAAAATACAGATCACCAGAAAAATAAAGACCCAAAATCTAACATTGCGATGGGATAAAGTAAGTAAAAGCCACATGAAAAGTGAAAATCAGGAAGTAATAACTTTGATGTAGTGAAACGAAGACCAACAAGAAAACAAAGATCCTCCCCCCCCCCCCAGCCACAGAAAAAAAAAACAGTGTGATAGAATGAAACGAATACCGTAAGACAAATGAAAACCGGAAAATAAAGACCATGCCCAGTGAAATAAACACCACGATTGACCAAGACCCGAAAGTAAATACTGTGAGGTATTAAAATAAATACCGCAAGTAAAATAAAAACTGGAAAATAAAGATTATGGTGCAGTGAAATATTGATCATGATTAACCAAGACCCGAAAGTAAACACTGAGAGGTATTAAAATAAATACCGCAAGGAAAATAAAAACTGGGAAAAAAAGACCATGGTGCAGTGAAATAAAGACCACGATTAACCAAGACCCGAAAGTAAACACTGAGAGGTATTAAAATAAATACCGTAAGGAAAATAAAAACTGGGGAAAAAAGACCATGGTGCAGTGAAATAAAGACCACGATTAACCAAGACCCGAAAGTAAACACTGAGAGGTATTAAAATAAATACCGCAAGGAAAATAAAAACTGGGAAAAAAAGACCATGGTGCAGTGAAATAAAGACCACGATTAACCAGGACTCGAAAGTAAACACTGTGATGGAATTAAATATATACAAGGAAAATGAAAACCGGAAAGTAAATAAAAAGTTTTAAATAAAAAGGTGCATGAAAATAAGGACCACTAAGAAAATAAACATTCAAATATAAACATTGCGAAGGAATAAAGTAAAAGCCGCAAGAAAAATGAAAACCATAAAGTAAAGACCTTGATGAAATAAAATAAAGACAAAAAAAAGAGACCTATAAGTAAACACTGAGATGGAATATAATAAGGATATCACTACAATAAAATAAAGACCGCAATGCAGTAAAATAAAGACCGCATAAATAAAAGTTATTAAAATACATTCAATTAAATGCAATGATTACTCCTAAACACTAAAATGGTCATTTTTAGAGAAGTATCGGCAAACCTCACTAAATACTAAGATATTTTTGTTAATGCTTCAGAATATTAGAAAAAAATCAAGCAATTATACTGGGTTGTCTGTAAAAATTTAAAAACGCACTATTAAGTTATAAATATTTTACCTTAATGCAAAATAAAATCAAAATGATTTATAATAATAAGATAACTTAACATTTTATTTCATTTCTGGTTACATGTGCTTAAAATTGAATGCTACTCTCTAATTAGGGAATGTCATATTGATTAATCACGGAAGTCCCAAAATCAAATGATCGCAACTGCTTTTGTGTAACGACTACAGCTGAAATTCTAATTTCAGAATCAGGAGGGGGGGGGGGATTGTAAAGGTAATATTAATGATATATCATACCACTCTGCATAAGTTAATGGAAGTCATTTACTTTCCTTTTAATCCTTAATTAGGTTTATATTAGATGTATTTTGTCTTTAAACAATGTCTGATGTCTTTTCTGAGATTATTCTATTACTTTCAGGCTGTTTATTTTTAAGCTATCAGAAAAATGTTCATCTTGCCTTTAAATATTAAAAGTATATCAAAAAGAGCAAAGGAAAAAAAATATTCTTAATTATTTTTTTCTTTTTGAAAAAAATAGTTTATAAATTGTATTTTATACCAACATCGTAAAATTGTTTTATTGGGTGTCTTTTCAAATTACATAAATCGCAAACAGAAAGACTTTTTAAATATTTTTTTTTTTTGAAAGTGGTCTCGAAATTAGCCCTTTAAATTCATACTTTCTCTTTTAACAAAATTATCACAAATGCTCTCACAGCCTCACATGCTTTCTTTTTTCTCACAAATGCTCTCAAACAAATGATCTTACATTAGTTTTCTCAAAATAGTGCTATTTAAAGAATATTTTCAGACTAGAACATCCAAATTGGCCTCCTTTAATAGTTCTCTTAAGCCAGTAGTCTCTAAACAGTGCTATATATATATATATTCAAAAAAATAAAGAAAAATTTGAAATTTTGATTAGCGCATTTAAGATTTTGATGTGCTCTGCCTTGAACAGTATATAGTTTTTTGATCCCTGTTTACGGCGGTTTCTTCTACGATGTATAGTTTCAAAACACCTTTGTAATGCATAATTACGATACGTGAATTTAGAAATCACTTTTGAAGTTCTTTATTTGGGCCAATTACATTGTAAATCCAAATGACTCTTCGTTCGTTTTCTCAGTAGATATTCTACGTGGTTTTTAAAATTCCGTTTAATACGTTTCAAAATGTTTCAAGTTTTGAATTGCGCATTTAATAGATGCTTTTTTACGTGCTTTATTTGTTGAAAATTCATTATAAACTCAAGTAATTTTCGATCATTTTGTTTTGTAGTTACTGCTACGATTAATTACCACGTGATTTATAAAATTTTGATATTCTTAGCACCATCGAGTCATGAGCGTCAAATTGTGAAATCAAATAAACGCCTTTTTGGTGTATTTTATATTTGTCGATTTTTTAAATTCGACGATTCGATTCGATTTAAATTTTTAAACGATAAATTTTTTTATCGTTTTTTTTGTAGTTATTTTCCCGCTTTTCCATGTGGTTTCGAAAATCCTCATATCTTTGAAACTATATTATAACGACACGTGAGTTTTTAATCTCGCTTTTAAATAATTATTAGACGAGCATTCCTTGTGCCAATTTTAACGTAAATCTAAATCTTTTTTTAAAACCCTTTTTTTTTTTGTTTTAGCAGATACTGTTGAACTTTCTTACTTGGTTTCACAAATCCTGAAGCAATTAAACAATATTAGCACAAATCACGAAATTCGATTTTGTTTTATTTTTTATAGCTTAAAAAAGGCTTTAAAACATTTAATATTTTAAAACTTCTCAAAATAATCTCCGTATTTAATATAAATATCTTAAAACTGAAGTACATATCTCTACTAAATGTTGTGTCAAGATATAAATTTTTGTTTCAGTCTAAATCATTTTAAATACCATTTTCTTATATTCAATGAATATTTGGTTTATATTCTATACTTAAAATTTATGTTAAAAAAGGCTTTATTTCATAATATGATGAAAAATCATCACTTTTCCCATTGTTTTTATTTATTTCAATATTTCTGTGTTTATTTTTTTAATACAAAGTTAATATATTTTTTAAAAAAAGAAATTCAATTTTTCATTCTGGAATTTTAAATGAAATCAAATATTTCAAGTTTATTAAATTTTAACAGTTAAATTAGTAATAATTAATAAATTACTAAGTTAGCTGATAAAAAAAACATTTAGTGATTAAAACAGTGATGCTTTAAATATGTCTTTCCTGTTAAATTACTATAATTGACATCAACATACCTTTACAAATATGCAAAGACATGTTGCATATATGCAGAACAGATTGGCAAATGAAGGGCATGTGACCTTTCATTGGTCAATCTGTTTTACAACTAAGTTCTTTCTAGCCGATGGTATCTAACCAATTTTTTGTAACTGGCACACTCTAACCAGCAATCTTTAACTAGTAGTCGATATCAGTGCTTTCAACTAAGTACCTATTAACAACGTTTTTCTAACCATTTTTCACCAGCTAGTTTCCTCTTACTAGTAGACACTTATTAGTGCTCTGTAACTAGCATTCTCTATCTAGAAATCACTTTTCACGATCTTTCAACCAATGCTGACTAGACCAAAATTCTCTAATCAGAGTTGTTTAACTAGAGATCATTAATCAGCATTCCTAACACGCTGTTCTAACTAGAGTTGTTTAATCACAGTCCTCTAACATATGTAAACCTCTCGCCTATGCCTCTCTGTTAAAACCAGAAACTGTCAAAAGCGAAAATTTCTTGAATTATTTTTGCCTAATCGATTAAGAAAATGTTTGATTAACAAGCTAAATATTTTCACATAAACAAAGGTGTTAAAATCATACTTTGGAATTTTACATTCATTTTATTTTTAAAACTATTTCAACGTTTTAAAGTAAGTTCTGGTTCTAAACAAATAATTTTCTATTCTATTTCATTCTTTCCGATTCCAATTAACCTTCTTCAAAGTTTTAATTATGATATTTATGGATTTAACCCTGATAGAAATCAATCAAAAGTTTTAGAAATACACACTTGAGCTTTGAGTTTCAGAATTAGTTATATGTATTAAGATTTAAACTAAGTATTAAATTGCAGGATTTATGAAACTAATGTTTTATAAGAAAAAGTTCTTTGTCTTTAGTACATTTTTAAAGTTGCGTAAAACTCCATTAAAAGGTGTCTCAAGATATATTTAGCCACATTTTAACAAGCAATTCGATCTTTTAAAAAGAAAAATGCAGCTTACTTTTATGAGGCTATTATATTAAACTTCACTTATTAATAACAAACCTAAAATTAATGCTTGAGACTTTAATGAGTCATAAAATTAAGTACTTATGATAACAAAAAAAAATTCTCTCTTTTTTAAAACTTGACCACTTAACGTCTTAAAATAAAATTTCACTAACTTTCTCCTTGTTATCACCGCTTTGAAAATTTACTTTAAAAAAGTATCTTCCAAAAAAAATCTTTTGAAAATGAAACAAAAATCGTTTGCCGACACCAAGCAGTAGCCATAATAGCTAGTAAGATTTTAACAAAATGGCAAAGCACTCATCAACCGTTTTTACTTTCGCTTTGCGAAACGAAAAAGGCTATTACATACTTTTGTTTTATGTCAGATAAACAACAGTTTATGACATCAAATGTGTAAATGCATGATTTTTATCGCTCTTTGTGGAATACTTAAAGCTACTTATGTATTTCTGAAACCAGTAATTTTCTTTTTACTACATTTTGAATTTATCTAAGCCTATCGTCTATCTTCTTAATTCGACTTGAAAAAAATAACTTTTGTTTTTATGTGTAACTTTTGCTTAATTCTTAATGTTTTTATATTTTCCATCCATGTTTCTTTTTCCTCAGTTTATTTAAAGCTGTTCCAGTCGTAATGAGTAAATAAAAAATATTCTTAGATTTGTTTAGTAAAAATAAATAACTATTGCATACAAATTTATAGTTATTTTAGTTATATGTCGAAGAAATATGTTACAATGAACTTCGGTAGCTTAATTTATTCTACAAAAATGTTTGGGTGACAAGGAACTATTACAACATGGCATTACAACTTAACATTATACAATGAGAAAAAGATTAGTCAAATCTACTACAATTAGAAAAAATTAGGAAAAACAATAAGTATCATTTATTGCGCATAAGCTGCAAGTAAATAGAACTCATAAGATAAGCTAAAAATGAAGACAAAACAAAGGTAAATTACAGACAAATGAAAAAAGGAGGGGGGAAATAATAAAAATGGCAAACAACTGGGGAAAGAAAAAGATTTAATTAATTATAAAAAAAAAAAAAAAAAAAAGATAAAGTTTTTTTAAAAAACCGGAAAATAAAAGATATAATCTTTTCATCAGCCCACACGATTATATCCGAAAAAGAGTGCTTTCTAATATTGTATCAATATAGCCAAAGCAAAATATATCAATACAATAGTATGAGGAGCACTCAAAAAAAAAAAAAAAATTTTTCAAAAATTACGACAAAAAAAAAAAACAAATTAAACACAATAAGTAAAAAGGACACGTAAAAACACAAAATAAAATATAAAGGAAGAGCAGAATAAAACAAAATCTATAAAGCGAGCAGTGAAATAAAGCGAACTTACATGAACGGGAAATTTTTCAAGAATGATTTAAAATGTTTACGTAACAAGATTGCCAGATTGTAAAATATGAAAACTATGAAAACAAAAGCGCAAATTGAGTGAAACTAGAGGAGTTTAAAGTACGTTCTAAAGGGCCAGAAAACGGATGTGCGCGAGGTAATATTATACTGGATAATTTAAAAAAGTTGACTATAAATAATTTTAGAAAATAAATATTTATTTAAGAAAAAATATTTCTAAATATTCTTTTAATTCTATCAATTTCATTAAAAGTAGTATTTAAATAGATGCTCCTAGAAACATTAGAATTCCAAGTAATTAGTTTATTAAAATTAAAATCATTTCTTTTATCGTATAAATCAACAAAGCAGATATTTTCTTCTTTTATAATACCGAAATCCAAAAAATTGAAATTAATATTATCATCATGATTACGAAGCAAGATTAATTCCTCGGGGTAAATATCATTTAATAAAATAGTATAGTCTTGAAAATTAAAGATAATTAAGTCATCAATATATCTAAAAACAAATTTAATACTAAGAGTGTAATTTTTTCCATAATAATGCAAAAATAAGTTAACTAAGAGAGATGAAAGGTTCTAATTATTCATCTCTCTTAGCAATAATAGATGAAATTAATAGAATTAAAAGAATATGTAGTAATATTTATTTATCCAAAAAAAAATCGATAAACTCTTTCAAAATTTGATAAAAAACAATTTTTTCACCCAAGTAAAGTAATAAAATTCTATATAAAATCATTGAGTTAATCGCATATTTTGTAAATATATTTACTAAAAATTTTCTTTATTTATAAAATTTTCCCATGTGTAAATCCATTTCGGGTAAATCCGTGGCCAAAAAAATTTTTTACTAATATTTCTTCCTTAATTTGTAAAATTTTTCTTTGTGCAAATCCATTTCGGGCAAATTCTTGGTCAAAATTATTTACTAAAAAAAATTCCTTTACTAAAAAATTCCTTTGTTAATTTATAATATTTTTCCATGTGCAAATCCGTTTCGGGCAAATCCGTGGCTAAAATTATTTACTAAAAAATTTCTTTATTAATTTATACAATTTTTCCATGTGCAAATCCATTTCGGGCAAATCCGTGGCTAAAATTATTTACTAAAATAAGTTGTTTTCATTTTTTTCTTTTTTCTTTGTTAATTTATATTATTTTTTCATGTGCAAATCCATTTCGGGCAAATCCGTGGGTAAAATTATTTACTAATAATTTTCTTTGTTAAATTATACAATTTTTCCATGTGCAAATCCATTTCGGGCAAATCCGTGGCTAAAATAATTTACTAAAAAGATTTCTTTGTCAATTTATATACTTTTTCCATGTGCAAATCCATTTCGGCCAAATCCGTGGCTAAAATTATGTGCAAGACTGGCAATTCATGTTTCTTTCTCTTTTCTATTTTATATTTTTTTCTTAAATAAATATTTATTTTCAAAAATTATTTATAGTCAACTTCTTTAAATTATCCAGTATAATAATACCTCGCGCACATCGGTTTTCTGACCCACCCTTGGTAATTAACAAATCAAACGGACTTTAGTAATGCAGCAAGAACGTACTTTAAACTCCTCTAGTTTCACTCAATTTGCGCTTTTGTTTTCATAGTTTTCATATTTTGCAATCTGGCAATCTTGTTACGTAAACATTTTAAATCATTCTTGAAAAATTTCCCGTTCATGTAAGTTCGCTTTATTTCACTGCTCGCTTTATAAATTGTGTTTTATTCTGCTCTTCCTTTACATTTTATTTTGTGTTTTTACGTGTCATTTTTACTTATTGTGTTTAATTTTTTTTTTGTTTTTATCGTAATTTTTGTAAAAAATTTTTTTGAGTGCTCCTCATACTATTGTATTGATATATTTTGCTTTGGCTATATTGATACAATATTAGAAAGCACTCTTTTTCGGATATAATCGTGTGGGCTGATGAAAAGATTATATCTTTTATTTTCCGGTTTCTTAAAAAAACTTTATCCTTTTTTTTTTTTTTTTGTAATTAATTTATTTTGCTATATATATATATATATATATATATACATATATATCGACAGTTTTCAATCAAAAATACATACAAAGTTAATCGAGTCACCTGGATAAGGAGAAAGCACTTAAAATATATTTAATCACAATATATCAATTCTATATGCCCAGAATCAAAATTAGAAGTGTTTTTTTTTTCCTTTTCCTTATTGATATAAAAAGTATGCACCAAATTTTTTTCTAAAGGTTTAAAAATAGGTAAGATATTTGCAGTTGACAATATTAAGTCAGACAATGGTAAGCAAAATGCATAGTTTTAGTTAGATAATGATTATTTTATATTATTTCTCGACTGTTACATCTGGATCCCATAAAATTAAACTAAATTACACTCAAAAATCTTTCGCTACAGTTAAACAAAATTCGCTTGTGCCGTAGCCATTATAGGAATTATGTATATATTTTCTAGATTTTATAGTTCCTTTGGTTTCATAAATTTAATTTTTTAATCATTTTGAATTCTAGTATAATTAAATTAAGAAAATTATTTACGTTGTACTACATTTCATTCAAAGTGAATATAAATACTTTTATTTTCTTTTTAACAATCAATGTAACGGCTGACTTTTCAATTCAAAGCAAGCATATTACCCAATAATTCATTATCGAGACTAAATCTCGAATCAAAATCTATTTTTAACTTTATTTTTCTTTAAGCTACCTCAAAATTGTTTCGATTACAGGGTTGTATTAAATTCTAATGGCCTTTTTGGTAATTTAGTTGCTGCCACATCTTTTAAAATGTAATATTAATAACGCAGTGCTGACTTTATTTTTTTAAAATTTCTTGGCGTTAGGATTTTTGGATGTCCGATGGTCCCTCAATCCCACCATTTAAGTTTTACAAAAATTGTTGCGTAAATATGATCTAGTGAAAAGATTGCTTAATATTTTATTTTGTTGATTAAATATATTTAGGAATTTTTAAATGTAAACACATTTGTTTTTTTTTTAAAAACCTATCTCCACTACTACCATCTGTCACGATAATCATGATACTAATTCTTCCACGATATTTTGCTACCATTAAACATTTGCCGTAATAGTTAGTAAGATTTTAACGAAAGGCCACAACACTTATCAACTGTTATTACTTTTGCTTTACGAAACCAAAATATTATATAACCTTTTGTTTCGTCAGATGAACAACAATTTATGATATCAATCTTGTAAAGGGTTTTCACCGCTCTTTGTGGAATACAAAAAGCAACTTATATATTTCTCAAAACGCCGGCCAGTTGGCCGAGCGGTTAGCGCGCCTCACTGCGAAACCATTGGCTGCGGGTTCGAATCCCGCTCTGGGCATAGATGTTTCTCTATCTCTTTGTGTTGTCCTCTGTTGTGTGTGATGTGTGAATGTGGCCCATAAACGGGTTTGTGGCAGTGTGGTGTGGGCAATGTTGCTCGCCTCCGTGACTTTTTGGTTCACAGGTAGTGCGAAATGAGCAACAATTCTCGAATCTTCATAGGCAAAGATTCTAATTCAGTGCCTGCCATTAAAAAAAAGACTACATCTTTTTGGGAAATGTGGAAATAGCTTCGGTTGAATTTTTTAACATGATCATTACCTAACCATGATCAAGCACCTAGTCCCATTTTCAGGGCTCTATCTAAGAGCATTCATGGTGAAACAGCCAAGAAATTTAAATCTTGGTCAGATGACGTGGATAGCGCCTCATCTTGTATTCCAATCTCCTAACATCCACACCACAACCAACGATAGGACATTTAGCCACGAAAAATTAAGCTTGTACCTTTCTGTGTTTATACGTTTGTCGTTTGGTCTCCCTACAGGATTGACCTGACTATCCCCATCTCTTCAACCAGGGGTTCAAGTTGAAGTTTTCAACATAGAAGTTTCAGGGAGAGATTGGCTTATTTACTCAATTTAGTTTATTAACTTAAGAATAATTACTAGTCATTACTTGACAAATCAGAAGGCTAATTACTTTGATATTTTTCTTCACTTTAAATAAGGAAAAAAATCTTATCATAAGGTTATTAAATTTCATTGAATTCACTGAAATAGTTTCGTTTCTCTCCGATTTATTTACGTATAAATTGAGGTTTTTAGCTGCTGTCGAAGAGTCATTTTAATTAAAAATTGACGCACCAGAATAATTGAGAGCTTTTAAACAGAGTTCCCAATTGTTTCAGTCTAATTAAAAGCTTCAAACACGAGTTGAAAGACTCTATATAATGTAATATTTAGTCCGGAAGTAGTTTTTAGCAATTCGTGACAGTTTAAGTGTAATAAAGTTTAAATGGCTTAAAATTTTACCAGTTCAGTAACTGAAATTGATACGTTGCTCTTAAATCGTATTAGTCGTTTAAACTGTATGCGAAGTATGATATAGGCAACTAAATAACGTTTTAACCACAGTGTTATTTCCATCATCAAACAATAATTAGCTGGGAATGAAAAGTATAGAACATAATAGAATAAATTTCTTACAAATCATATAATATATAATATTTGATACATTACTTTTGTAGGTAGGTACTTTATTTACGTCGCACTAGAGCTGCACATTAGGCTACTGGCGACGGTCTGGGAAACATTCCTGAGGATGATACGAGGACATGCAAGTTTAATCCTCCGCAGAGGAGATGGCTTCCCTTCTTTGATAGCCCAATGACCTGCGCGAATTCACGCACTTTACGTAAAATCAGTTTAACGAGGACCAATACCGTGCACTCTCGGCCCCTATACAGGCTCATCAAAGTGGTCACTCACCCGCTTTCTGACTGCAACCAGTGATGCTTCACTTTGACGTTCTACCGGGAACCGCGTCTTTACAATTAGCCCACTGCGGGACACATCATTTTAGTATTTTACTATATTTTCACACATAATGTCCAAAAATTACATTAAAAAATTTAAAAACCAATTAACTCAAAGAAAAACTTAACGTAAGTACATAGCGATTTGCGTCTTCTGAATTTTCCATGTTTAAAAAGCTTTCTAATTTATCCGCTAGAGTGCTCTGTATATAATGCGTCTTTAGTTCTCAAAGGTGGTACAGTTATGAAGAGGCATGATTTAGGCAACCCTCCATTTTTTTCACAGTTATTCTGCATGTTTATAAAATAAATATTTCATTTTAATTGTTATACAATAACTCCAAGAATTTTTTTAATGTAGTCATACTAAACATTTAAAAAAAAATTCATAGTACATTTTTACCATCCTCTGATATAATATGGAAAATGTTTTATCTATTTCGTGTTAGTGATACTATTAATCTTATAAATACTCAAAATAGTTGAATTTAAACTGACTTGTGTTGTTAGCTAATTTTGTGAATAATTCCATCAACACCAAAGATTGTACTTACTAATTTAAGAGTCAAATGATACAACAGGAAAATCACAACTTTATTATAGAAGTCAAAAATACAAATATTTCCACTTGTACATATAGATTACAAAAATACTGGTTCTTTGCATAACACAGGAATCAAAAATGTTGGATATTAAGGTTGATTCTTAATTATGCGGATATGGTATTCTAAAAAAGACAAAAAAAAGAAACATGAAAGAATTAATGATTCGAATCCTTCAAACGGGAGTGAATGTATATAAAATTTAATTTTTTATTTAAGTGTTAATTTATTTATCAAAATTTACAGTTTTAGACAATCATTGTTCTTAGTATAAGTGAACATTTTCAATCTTCAACTCAATAAATATAAAATCTTTTTGTATATTAACAACGTACTTAACTTTACGTTACATTTTGTTTCACAGCGCAAAAATTGAACGAATAAAAAACTTGAAATTTTGAATATGATTAGAAAATGTTCTGGGACTTCGCTGAAAGAAAAAAAAGCGCATAATGATTAGTTAAATGCTACTTTTAAAAAATAAAAAATAGAAAATTTAAAAAAGACAAAAAAGAATTCTTACTTTATTTAGTGTTCTAACGTAAGGTGATAGTTATTATCACTAACGAGTAAAATTAAATTTCTTTCAAATTTTTAAGTTTTAATATTTTTGTTTCACTCAGTTTATTTTTTTCAAGTAAAAGATCATTTTACAAATCCAGTTAATCATTAATTCCGTTACAATTAGCATATAACAAAATATATTTACATGAAATTATAATAATTAAATATATTTTTTAATTAAAAAAGTAATGTTTCCTTTATTCTAAAATATCATATATAAACTTCTAAAAATCAATGATGAAAAAGAAGCTAGCACAGAGATTGGTGAGCAAAGCAAGCAGGAAACAGGACCTCTTTCCTTGTTTTTATAAATAGTGCATACATTTATACAATCTAAGTTTAATTGTTATTAGTTGTCATTAAAATATTGTTACGTTGTAGCTGCTCAATTTTGTGTCTGACGTTAACTTACCTTAGCAATTTTATAATTTCTTTGTTAACTTAAAACTGAATGTTCCGGAGTCCATCTTTTGGCATCTTCATATTGGCAACTTTCGTAAGTTTTCCCTGAAGAAAAAATTATAAAAATTTAATATTTTATAAACTGCAGATGATTGGAATATTTTTAATTGTAACAAATATCCTAGTACTTTAAAAATACTGAATTTAAAGTTAATCTTTATTTTTGCCTTCTAAAAACTTATATATTTTGTTCGAAGAAGAATAATGAGTCAGAATAAACACTAGTCTTCAATATAACTAATTAAACGTACAGTGCTCCAAAAAAATTGACTAAACTGAATAACTTTTGATCTACTGGTCGGATCTTCATGTTCTAAGATCCATTCTTAATGGTTCGAGGGGATGATCTCAAATATGCTAATTAATTAATACAGACAACATTTTAAGTTACGAAATCAGATACAAAACCATATTTTATCTCAATAAATATTTTTTTCAACGGATTCGGATTTCTGATTTCCAAAGTATAGAGAGTAGATGCAATCTGGGAAATACGGTTCCCATAATTTGGTTTGGAGAGCGACCCAAACCTTAGACCCCTTAAACGTAAATTTATTTTTTGCGTATTTCGCCATTTATCAAAATATTTTTTAATAAATTTAAAATTTTTTGCATCCAGCTATAAAGTTCATTTATTCAAAGATAAGTCACGCAAAAAAAAAAAAATATTTATTATTTTTTTAATATTTTATTTAATAACAGTCGAAAAATGTTTGTACTTTAAGATATAAAAATATAAAATTTGATTGAAATCGGTTGAATAGTTCCTGAGATATCAAATTTTAAAGAAATCTTATGTTTGAAGTTTTATTTCTCTAGAACTATTCAACTGATTATGGTCAAATTTGGTATTTCACCATGTAAAATTATATACTTTAAAATGAGGTAGAAAATCGTGTACCTTACAATTAAAAATTTTTTCTACTGGTATTAAATAAAGTAATAAATATCTGCTAAAATTAATTTGTTGCATTTTTCTTATCTTTGGATAAACGAATTTTATATTTGGTTGCAAATTTTTTTTTAATTTCCTTAAAAAAAGCAAAACCAACAATAAGGGGTCCAAATTTCGAACGCTCTCCTGACCAAACTTTGAGGATCATATTTCCCAGATTGCGGCTATCCCCTATATTTTGGGACTCAAAAATCCGAATTCGTCGAAAAAAGGTACGCTTATTTAGAGAAAGTAAGCTTTTGTTTCTGATTTCGTAACTTAAAATATCTACTGTCCTAATTATTCAGCATATTTCAGGTCTCTCGAACCGTTAAGATTGAGTTAGAGAATGTGAAGATTCAATCATTAGATCAAAAGTTATTCAGGATGATCTGTTTTAGTTTTTGGCCCACTGTTTATGATAAAACAACAGTAGAATGCTTGAAGGAAAAAAAAGTTTACCTCAAAATATAGCATTCTCTATTTAAAAAGTTATATCTTAAACTGACGTAAACTAAAGTCATTTAATATTTATAGATGGTTTTTAGTTAAAAATTTTTTTTTTTCAATTTTCGACACTAACAATTGTTTTAAGAAGGTATATTTAATGTTTTAAGTGTTGCTTACATAATCTATCACATTCTGTTTCCGATTCTCTTGAATCATCTCTAAATAGCCTGTCTTCAGCTGTGTGTACGGCGTACATAATTTGACCATCAGCATCTTTGCTTAGATTTCTGAAATGTATAATATTATCATAAATTAGTAATCCTTACAACACGAAAATTCCTATGGAATGTATTATGGGTACCACGATGCAAGTTTGAGAATACGCTTTCAGTTAAACTGTTAGCATAGGTAACCCACATTGCGAGATTACCGTAGCAAGAATATCCGCAAATTAAACTGGGGACATTTTTTTTTTCTTTCTATTTTCTGTCGGATGAGATTTTTTAACAAATCTTAGATTTTTTTTATCGCTGTTTACAAATTTGCAATCGGTTTCTCTCTCACAGTTATAGTTTTTTCTAAATGGCATTATTTATCGAAAAGTTCAAGTTGAATAAAAAATGTTTATGCATCAGGGGTTTCATAAATGTTGGAAGAAAATTCTGGAAGAGTTAAGGCACATCATCAAGATTATAATTGCATAGGAAGTCAAGCCAATGTCGTCATACGCCACTAGGGTAACTTCCCTATTAGAGATTCCTTATGTACTTTCGAACATGTCACAATATAAGAGGTGCACACCTATTCGACATTTTCGGGAATAGGTTCCTATGAAGAGGGAAGGGGTTTAGTTCTGATGATGTGTCCCAACCCCCTTAGAAGTTTGTCTCGTCATATACCTGTAATATACAACGTGCCCCCTGTAATATACAACGGCCTTAAACTTGTATATTTTGTCAAAAATAGACAAAAATGTTATTAAAAAATTAGTAGCGTTAGGAGGGAAACTAGTTTCAAATTAGAAATCCTCCCACTCGAATAAGGCAAGATCAAGGATTTGCATTAATGCAACAACAAAAAAATGTTCCCTAGTACGGTCCTTCTTTTTTCCTCTGGAATCCGTAAGTGTTTCAAAATGATACAGTTTGCGTGAAAATTGTCAAAAAAGTTTAATATTTTTCCTTTAAATTTTAACAACAATTAGTATTTTTCGGATGTTTCATAATTGATAAGCTATTTCAGAGAATTGGTTAAGAACAAATTGATATTTTTATGAGTATTCCACCAATGTAGATGATACTCATAAAACTACAACCCGATAAATGAAGCTAATTAAGATTTGTGAGTCTCGCTAACTCCTTCGCTTCGTCATTACCAATTTTATTATCAGACAAATCAAAACTCTCAAGATTTGTTAGGTATGGAGAACTGGCTAAATTCTGTATACCTTTATCACCAATTTTGTTGTAGAGTAAATCATGATTGAGGATGAGCGAATCAACGCATTTAATACTTAAAGAGCAACTGTGAATAAACTAGATGTTGAGCGCAGAAGATTGATCAAATTTTGGATATCTCAGATAAAACTTCATCCCACACTGGCCAAAATGGCTTTTTGATGTTTGTCATTCCCTACAAATAGCATAGACGCTGAGTTATGGGTTCCAAGGTATAAAAATGCATTTGAGGGAGCATACATGAAAATGTTTAACAATTTACAACATTTTGCTCCAAAATTGGTTTTTGTTTATTTTTATGTGGTTCAAGAAAATAAAACCTCTTTTATGTAGTTTTATTTTCTTGTAAACCGTTCTTGAATTCCGTTCCTTCTTCACAAATTTGCGATCCTAATAGAGAGGGGAAAATTTTTAACTTTCAAAGTAAACTGAATCTAATGAATTTGCAATCAGAGTTAAATTTGACTGTTTTTTTTTTTAAAAATATGGTTATTTTTAATGTTAATATTCTCTAATTAAATGTTTACGCCACCTAGAACAAAAAAAGCTGCTAAGAAAGTCGCCAAATAATGCTGCAGCCCAATACCAAAGTAAAACCAATGTTTTTATATTTTGCAAAATTAGTGATATAAAAATATTTATTAGAAATATAAAAAGGAATAAACCTTTCTCTGGCTTCCTTTTTCGATCTTTTACGCCAATTCTTTTCTGAAACACTGTAAACTATCCTATCTCCATGCGGGGACCTAGTTTCAATACCTACGGATAAAAATATTTTTTTAGCGATTGTCCTACATTAAAATACTCAAATACTCTTTATTTTTCATGTAATTTTGTAATAACGATGAAATGAGTCAGTATTTTATGGTTTTAAAACAGTTTGCACTTAAATTGCTTAATCAGTATCATTTTTTAAAAACCTCCTATTTTCACAACAAACTAACAGCATTTTCACACGAGTTTCGTAAGGAGCAATTAAATTTAAAAGTGGTCAGATCACTCTATTGGTCAAAAATGACATCATTTTGTGTGGGAAGGAAGAATGTATATATTGGCTGGCGTTTACTTAACTTAGGCTACAGATTTCGTTTTCACCGGACTCCTGGATTCTTGTAAATGTTTACGTAGTCTAAAATAGCTCGGTCGGTAAGGTGCTGGACTAACGTTCGTAGGAACGGAAGTTCAAATCCAGCCGACCGAAGACTCCACGTTTAGTAAATGTTGACTGATGCACGTTAAATATGTCAGGTGACAAAGTCCTCCATGTTCCCCTAGCAAATTATACCACTGGGGGTACTGAAGCGGTACTATATGTGGAATGAATTAAGGGATGTATGAATGAGCCACCCTATAAAAGGGTTTCACGTATGGGTGTGGTAAAATGCAAATTCTTGGCCATAGATGGCACCACTGGAAAGCAGAAACAATCGCAGCCTCTATTCCTTAGTGGCCTACGACAACAACAATAACAACAAATGTTTACGCAATATCAGAATTAAGTTTTATTTCCTTGATTAATAGAAATTCTCACAAAATTGCGCAAAATGTAAATACTATTTATTTTGTACAATTTTAATACTTAAAAGAAATTTTTATATAATAGTATGCATTAAGCATAGTAAGCATTTGAACAGGAACAAAAAATACGTACTGTATACGCACAGTATTTATATTAATAACCCGTCAGTACTTATAAAAACTTAACCCCAGTAGTAATGTTACTATTTTTCTTACAATCTGTGTCTTTTTAAAATTCAGTAAATCGCATTATTTTTTTTTTATTTTTTTTAATTAAGCAACTATTTATTTTATTTAGCTTAAATTTTTAGTAATATTGGGCCGAAAAATAGATTCAAAAATTAATATAGTTATATATCTTAACACTGTAATAAACTCATTAATAATTTTTTTAATCGAAATAAAAAAAAATTAAAAGCTACATTATTAGCAATTTTCCAAAATCGCGTGTAGTGATGTCCTTTTCGACCAATAGCGTGATCCGGCCACTTTGAAATTCAAGCGCTTGTAATATCAGACAGTATTTCAAATTGGATCCAATGCTAAAATATTTGCTATGCTTTACTAATAGCTTGACAATGGAACAAAAGAAGTAAAAGCAAAGGTAAAAAAAAATCGCAGCAAAGGATTAACACGAAGGGACCACAAATTCTATATATTTTTCTTAATTATTGCAACTACAATAACTACTTGCAATAATTAAACACTTTCCGGGCAATTTACAGGTACATTTTATAGTGTGACCATAAAATTACCACTTCGCCCCTTGTTATTCCAGTCGGCGTCCTAAAAATACAATACGAGAATGCCTATACTAAAAATTAAATTTTACTAAAAATTATTCTAGTACACAGCTAACTGAGAAATAAACTTAATTAAGCACCAAACGACGTGACTAGTATTTAGTTGCCAGTTAATTTTAGAAAATGAAAATACTGTTTGTAATAAAACTTTCCATAACCATTGCTCAAACCAGATTTTATTGGATAAAATTTTAATACAAAAGGAAGAATGCCAGATTGTTATTTACGTTTGCTCAAAATGAAACGAGTTTTTTTCTTAAATGAGATACGGAATTTTATAGCATATATTTTCAGCCCTAACTTCCATTTCAAATTCCATTCATTTTTTAAATTTGATGCAAAAACCCGATGAAGGAACTAATTTTTACATTTATATAATTAATTGTGTTTATTATGTCTAAGTATTATTTGATATTATTAAAATTTTCTTGCAATAGAAATTTTGTAATATTGAGCTGTTAAACTTCGAATATTAAGGAACATAAAAAATTAAATTTTTGAAATTTAAATTCCAAAATCGATTTTCTTTTCTTAAAAATATGTCCAAAAATATTTTTTCATTATAATCCAATTCAATTTTTGTCTGTTATTTAAATGAAAAATCTTACAAAAGCAAAACATGCATAAAATTGGTTTTCGTACTCCAAAATAATCTTAATTTCCGTTCGGTAAATTTTTAATAGTTCTATGGAAAAATACAGGGAAAAAAACAGTTTTTCTTCTAGAATTTATAAGAAGTGTTTAAATTTCCATTAGAGCATATATACAAAAAAATAATAAACGAAAAAAAAAAAAAGCTTTTAAAAAGTTTTGTGAAGATATTTAATGAAAAATGTTCCTTTAAATATTTGTTTCAGTTCTGAAATTTTTTTTTCTCCAATGAATGTATTTTATTAAGTACTTTATTACGACTAGAGTTAAAATGAATAAGGTACACATACCTGTTAAATGATATCCAGGAAAATAAAATGCTGGAGAATCGTAATTGCTTTCTATTTTCTCCGCCTAAAAGAAATTGAACGCATTTTTAATTGAAATAACTTTTTTGAAATGAAATATAATGGGTAATAATTACTTACCCTTCCATTAGGATATGGAATGTAACTGTAACCAGCTCTCGTGCTGTTTATTGTCCCTGTGTTTTTCTGACACATATTGGTGTTTTGGATGCAGTGTTCACTGTAGTTGAGAACATGACTGCTGGCATAATATGCTATTTCTTGAGAATTGTCATAGGTTGCTGGCAATGGTATGTTCTCAGTTTTTTGTGGTTCAGTTCCATCTAAGCCTAAAATTATGAAATGCATATCAAACATTTAAAACTACTAACTTGCTTCTTGGTATATATTTATTTTTTTCAAAAAAAAAAAAAAAAAAATCAAAAATGTCTGCGAACATTTAAATTTGTTAGATTACATGCGCAGTATGAGTCTAAAGGCGTTTTAAGACTTTTGCCATCATTCGATCTCCATTTTTAAAGTTTCTAAGCGAAATACTTTAAATGTAATTTCTATTCTATTATAATATGCATTGTACTGGAGAATAAAATCTACACTGAGAAAAAAAATGGTCAAAGTTACAAGAATGCGGTAAAATTCACCATGTTTCTGGCTTTATGGAAATACCAAGAAGCTCTGTAATTTTTACCGAAGCACTTTGGTAATGATTTTGGTAAAATTAACTACAAAATAAGGCTTTATAATAGGTAATAAAATTTGGTAAATGCTGTGCAATATTGTAGTCTTCCTTAGAGCAGATCATTAAAAACATTTATTCGGCTAACTGGACTTTTCTCTTGTATGTCATACTAAATGTGAGATAATAAAAACTACAGTTTTAAAAACCAGAATTTTCAGTAAATAACTACCATTAGAGAAAAAAATTACCAAATTAGGGGTTTAAATACCATATATTTCTTTATTACCAAAATTATGTCTTTTTACCAGAGATATCATTATCATACAGTACGTAAATTTTACCCGATTTTTTTTTCTCTCTGTAATATTACCCACATTGTATTTTTAGGAACTGCAACCAATCTTTATTTTAATGTAGCTTCTATAAGCACGTAAATTACGTTCATTCTCTACACATGGGCATAATTAAACAAGTGTGAAATTTTATGGTGATAAAAAAACACAGGGGCATACTCCATGCTCTTCACGAGGCTAAGAAGTATTATGTGCGTTCCATCATGTAAAGTTATGAAATATGACAAGCATTTTTCACAATGGGTTACAAAATACATTTTTTTCCAAATATTTCGTGGATAAATTTTCGAGCAGACAAAATACAACACCAAAAATATCGGGAATTTAATGAATAAAGCATTGGAAAACAACGCGGAGAAAAACTTAAGCAATTTAGTCTTTCGTACACATTTGATTATAACAAAGCTAGATAATGTTTCCATTAACTTTTTCAAATGAATACAGCGATATGCAGATGATGAAAAATAAGGAAATCCCTTCTACTCAGCATAGAAATATGATATATGCCATAGAAACTAATACCAATAGTCATTATACCTTTAATGCTTTAACGTATTACAGTTTTGAGTACAAGGATTAAATTCATTCCTATTATTGCAGTGTGTTCATGTATGTTTCAGCATTTGATGATAAAGTCATTTCGTATAATTTTTTTATGAATATGTTTGAATTTTTTGAGAAGAAATTAAGAAGGTGGCTGTCAATTTTATGCCCCAAATACTACAGAAGGTAACATTCTAAAAAAATTTCAACTAAATCAAACTTTTAACTGCGAAAAATAAAAATAATTATCAGGTAAACTCTGTTGCTCTTCTGCTAAAAGATTTTTAGTAGCGATTATTAAGCAGAAAGATAAAGACCATGATTTAATTAAATTTACGATCCAATTATTTGAATTATTGATTACAATTTAATTATTGGCAAAATTCTTAATATAAGTTTCATAAATTGTTAATAGAAAAAGAGAATTTCAACCTGTTGAAACTGATGGGTGACGATCTGAATGTCTCCGAGTAGTTATGATGCAGACGGCGAACAAGATGACTATTAGAACTATAGCTGAACTAATCACTGGAACTGTGATAGTTAAATGACGATAGAATGCACTGTGTGCATCTGCAGCTTGAGATGGATGAGGAGGAATTTCTGAAATATTTAAAGATTACTTAAGCTGGGAAATACTTAAAAATTTTACTTTTCATTAAAGTTCAAACCTTAAATTGGTTAATTTTTTGACAATGTTTCATTCTAGTTTTTAAAATTTTAAATCTCCATTACTATTGTTTTGTGCGAATGACAAATATTATCACTTTGCTATACATTTGAAATAGGATTAATACATTTAAAGTTTTTTTAAATTTTCTAAGACCACGTTTAGTTCAATTTAATTTCATATTTGTCATTTTTATTTAGTTCAAAAATGTATTATTGAATGAATTAATTAACCGCTTCCCCGATTATCTCTAGTTAACACGGGAATGTATATATTTCAAATATTTATTATCCCAAGAAAACTCGAGCGTTTCAGAATTTTTCAGTAAGTTTTGTTTTATCACTCGGCCGGAAGTAAAAAAAAATATAATAATTTTCTATTATAGGAAGTTTGTCAACATTTGTTTGGGAGTTATGCTGTTGCATTGGAGGACTGCACACGCGCTTTGTGTGGTTGGATGTACGATGGTTGCTGAATATACATAGAAAAAAAAATGAGTAAAAAAAAAAATTACAAAAAACAATGGCGTATCACTATACTGGCTTTTGGAAAGTATCACTTTGCGTTGTTCCTTGTTTTAAAAACTATCATACAATGACTAATATTCAACTTTTTTCGTTTGCCTGAGATAACTGGGGATAGTAAAGTGATGGTAAATTAAATGTTTTTTAACACATAAAAAGAATAAAATTTCAATTTAAAGCTTGTGTTTTATGTTTAGTTTTAGCTCCTTGTGAATTGATGAAATTAAAAAAAATATTTTGACTTTTTGCATTTGTTTTCAAAAAAAAATGGTAAGGGAAGCGGTTAAGATTGACAAAAATTGGAAGAATTAGTCCTAAATGGTACCTGGCTTGTTTTGCCAGTTTAACTGCAAACATAGTCTGGGTTCATAAATTTCGGTAACCAGTACCAATCCGTTTCAAATTCAGCAGACTCAATAAAAATTGTTTTAATGTTCAATCATTTTGATATTTAATAGCAAGCATTATTTCCATATTTTATCAATTTCAATACAAACTAGGTGAATATTCTTTAAATTTCGCATTGAAAATCAATAAGTTTTCCTTATTTTTAGAAGAAAAAATGATTGCTCAGTTATTTTTTCTTTTTGTAAAAAAGTGACGTCTACTGCTTAATCCGCTGAAGCATGATTTGAATTAATTTATGCTTAATAAGGAAAAATCAAAAATAACATAACTATGGAAAAGTAACAAATCGCCAAAGATCAATTTTGAAACTAAATTATGGATGAAGCTTGTTTCGAAACGTAACATCTCGTGTAATTTACATAATAAATTTTTTTAATCAGTTACAGTTTTTAT
The DNA here is from genome assembly GCA_949128135.1 of Parasteatoda lunata. Lineage (NCBI taxonomy): Eukaryota > Metazoa > Arthropoda > Arachnida > Araneae > Theridiidae > Parasteatoda > Parasteatoda lunata. The sequence continues at coordinate 32,146,076 of OX421976.1, read as the reverse complement.
TATTTAAAAAAGAAAAATTGCTTAAACTCTGAACCATAATGTTGGTAATTGCAACCATTAGTAAGCCTTTAAACAACACACTTTATTAATGCTTTAAATTATATTAGATTGGACTATGAAATAACTATGAGAGTAGAAACAAAACTTGGCGTAATCAGTTTTAAAAATGATTAAATTGCATGATAATAAGGTCCAAGTAAAAAATTAATTAATGCTGTAAATATGCACCGTATTATCGTTTTCAACAATGTATAATTCGAATAAATGCTTACCTCCGGATAATGTCAAAGTAGCAAAAACATATTCTGAATCAGTAACCCCAGCATCGTTTCGTGCTGTGATGAACAATGTGTACCACGTCCCAGGAATTAAGTCAGTGATGGTTACATTTAGCTGCTCCGGTACAATGTTATTACTGACAAGAGTCCATTCTGTTTGGCCACTTGAACGGTATTGGACGACGAAAAATTTTATTGGACAACCCCCATTATGCCAGCTACTGAGATTAACAAATGCACAAGTTGAATTCACTGAGAGTAACCTATCTTTTTCTGGAGCTATTGGTGCTATAAAGAAACAATACATTGGGTCATTTTTTCAATAATATTTTAAATATTATGTGATATACAAATGACTGTTGAAATTTAAAGATAAAAGCTACGCTTAAAAGTTTGAAGAAAAACTATATTTACTAAAATATAATTTAGAAATACTGTTTTGTTAGTAGAAATCGAAGAAAAAAAAATAGTTAACACAAACATTTGTTTGCTTTTAGAATGAAAGTATGGAAATTGTTTTTTTGATTAATTTTTCAAGTAATTGAATAGTGTATTTAAAAAGAATAATTTAAAAGAATGTCTGATTGTTATATTTGATATTTCATATGTTTCATTGGTTTTATTTTTATTAAGTTTAAGTTTTTCACATGTTTCCTCATTTGACTACAACTTAAATAAACAAAATAAAATATTTTACATAAATTACAATTTTTTTTAAAAATATGTGTAGCATTTTGTGCAACACTAGCACTATGCAGTTAGTAATCTAAAGGGGCTGTGCTTTGTTGACTTGAAATACCAGAGTCCCTGAAATTAAAGAGTGACTATCATGAGTCGCTTAAGTTGACAATTAGAATGTCCGTTGTTGCATCACTCATCATTGCCATCACTCTTCCAATATACATCGTTATCATCACTCTTCCAATATAAGCACTTTAGAATAGACAACATTATTTTACCACTAGACGGCAGTGAAATTGTGTTTGTATCAAATGGCTATTACTTTCCTCACTTTCTCTCATTGCTTACACTATAATCAATTCAAAATTGAGCATTAAATATAAAATTTTAGAAAACAATTACCAATTCCATCAGTTTTAGCTGAGAGCATTTCACTGTTATTGCTGCGGCCTGCACTGTTGAAAGTAATTAAATAAAAGGAATACGAAGTACCACATTGTAAATCTCTCTGAGTGTAAAAGTTCCTTTCGCCGGGTAAGCGGACTTCTTGCCAGTCTTGACCATCTTTTCTGTAGTGAAGTATGTAACCTGTTTGTCAACGAGAAATGAAGATTATACACACGTTTCTCCCCTAAGGATATCATTAATTTCGTCCTAAAATATACAGTCATTCAAAAACATGGACTCAATTTAAACAATTTGCATTTCGTGAAATATAATTCGGATATTAATAGCTTACATACTAATGAAATGAGAAAGATTCCACCGCTTTACCGGTTATGACTGGTTGGGTACACCATTAGATGAGCAGGATAGGTTGACGTTACAAAACGTCAGTTTGAAGCGAGCGCTAACCTCTGATTGGTCAATATGTGAGTTAGACGCATACGTTATCGAACGCTCAGCTTGAACGACGACTGACGACCGAATCAACTGCAGTTGGATTACAATGTAACGTTAACGACAGAAACAATGGTGGACAACGTCCAGCAGAGCATTGAAATCAGCCAAGAGTTTGATTTTAACAAGATTTTGATTTTATGTGCTTCTGAACATGTCACAATATAGGGGAAGCACAACTAGCCGTGCACGACGATATTTCCGGAAATGGGTTCCTATGAACAGGGAAGGGGTTTAGTTCAGATGATGAGTCATAAGCTAACATAGCTTCTTCTTCCTCTTCTTCATTTAGCTAAAATATAATATGTTTTTTCTCGGACAAAGTCATTATTTGTTCTCTAAAGCACCGGTATGCAGTAATAAAATCAATATAAATTCAAAATAAATATTTGTTTACGTTATTAACGCATGCGCAATGCGAGATAATGTCTGCGTTGAACCGACTGCTCACGTTGTGCTAACAGAACAGTATTTTGTTGGCATCAACGGTATGTTAACTTCCTGCTGACGCCCAGAGAAGGCGCTTGTTTTAAGAAACCAGGCCTTATATAAGATTGTCAATGGCGTGGTAAAGAGCTCCTGATTTCACGTCGTGTGACTTTTTCTTGTGGGGCACTCTTAAGGAAGCTGTTTACGTCTGGCATGTAACAACAAATCTAGTCTTCTGGGAAACCGACTCACTGCCACGCTGCATTTTGGAGCCTTTTTCCTGTGGGAAAAATTGTAAGAAAGCTGTTTACATCCCACATGTAAGAACAAATATAGTCCTCCTGAGGAATCGAATTACTGTCGCGGTGCAGTTTGGAGCCTAAGACATCTTTTTCATTGTAGAGCACTTTTAAGGAGGCTGTTGTCGTCCCATTTACAATAACAAATCTAGTCGACCTGGGGAACTGAGTCACTGCCACGTTACACTTTGGAACTTAAGGCGTGCTTTTTTGTGGGACAGTTTTAATTAGACTTTTTACGTCTCACATATAACAACAAATCGTGTCGATCTGGGGAACCGAGTGTTTGCCGTGGTGCACTTTCAAATCTAGGACCTCTGCTTTTACGTGTGGAATAAATTTGGCTACCATGCAGAAAGAGGGGGCAGACTGAACATATACAATGTTTGTTAAAAATGAAAAATCGTCGAATCTTCGTCGTTTCATTAGTGTGTATAGATTGCCCATATCTAATTTATACTCATTAAGTATAAATTAATTAAACAGGGTCCATCGTTTTGAATGACAATGTATTTACAACTTACCTGTTACTGGTGATGTTGGAGTTGTTCTGGATTCCCAAGATATTTTAATAGTTTTTGAAGTTGAAAAATACGTTTTTATCAGTGGAGTGTCGGGCTTATCTGTAAAAACAATAATAAATAATCTGTTTTTAATGTTCATAAAGAACGAGGAAAATATATAAGCAATATTATATTTTTAATTTACACGATACCTTATTAAAAATAAGAAAAATCAAAATAATTTTATAACTTACCAAATTCTAAAGTTCTTACAATTACGGGTTCAGAAGGTGGTCCAGCACCCTTACTGTTAAAGCCTTGGACGATTACACTGTAATCAGTCAATGCAGAAAGTCCAGAAATAACTACATGTGAGTGTATCAAATGAGATGCATTGATTGCTTTAAAATTGTAAGGTTCTGCTTTAATATAAGGTTTAAAACCAACATAATAGCCATCAACACTATCATAATCATCATCACTTGGAACCTGAAATCAAATATAAAAAAAAAGAAATTGGAGTTATATTTAAAGAGGTGGGTATTAATGCAATTGCTATTAGGTTGCTAATTGGTTTCTAGCCATATGAAGTCCCTGTTAATGAGAGCCGTTGTCATGGCAAAGTGTAGATCCAAGGCCAAACTATCTTTAAAACCTCAAGTGATGAAAACACTAATAGCATCAATAAATTCACCACAAAACTGCTTTTAGGACTTGAGTACTGTTCAAAGATGGCATGCTCTGCCATATTCCTTTATATATATTGAGTGCAATGAAACTGTCTCAGATCCCCGTCTTAATTCCATGCATAATTACCTGCCTACACAAATCCAATGCATTGGTTTGTCTTCGGATGGAATCTAGCCATTACGTCAAAGTGTCATCAAAGACGGCAATCAATTGAGCTCCGCCAGTCTCATGGATTTTTCGACCGATATCGATGGTCGCAATAAGGAAGATAGATGTCGTCCAAACAGCCCGAAACAAGAAAAGAATAGATAAAATATATTTTTTTTTGTTCTGAATAATATAGATGTTTTGAGTTGCACAATAATTAGGAAAAAAGTTAAGTTTAGTTGTCTTTTGTGTGGTAATAATGTAAGGAAAATTATTTAATCCAAGTTCCAATAATAGGAATAATTTAAGGGTCCTTTTAAATTTTATCGGCTCTAATCAAATATTTTTAAACATGAACGGCCTCAAAACTCCTCAACGGCCTCTTAACTTTATATTTGCTGCAGAATAATCTAATCACATATTAAGGATTTCATATATAGATTTTATTCTTACATGCAAAGGCTAAAAAAACCTGAAAAATTCTTTAACAAAAAGTATAAGTTACTCATAAAAAAGTATAAGTTAGTCATGCTTATTAATGTCAGTAAATAAAAGTGGAACATACTTGCCATGTGACATTAATTGACCTTGATGACAACGCCATAGCTTTTACATTATGAGGTGCTTTCCTTGGTGCTGTTTAATAGAAATAAAAACTCACTATAATAATTTGATGTATCAAATAGTTTTATAAAAGAATATTAAAAAAAAAAAATTCAACTTTGAGTTTTGTTTGTTAAGCGCAAAGATTGAATAATTTGTCTTTAAATGTAATTAAATCAAAGGTTTTTTGTTTAATATACATTTATAGCTAATGTTATAACAGCCCTCGATATTATTTAGGTACTATTTTTAATGATTAATACTAATTTTTGTTTTTGGAAATGGTATTTTCCTGTATGAAATTAATATTTGTAAAATTTTATCTAATCTCTCCGGTAGCTATAAAATTTTGGACTACTCTCACTGTAAACAATTTTGGATGAAATTACGGAAAAAGTAACGTCACTCAGAAAGCCGGTACTAATTACCATAAAATTCCTTTTCATCGGAGCATATTGCAGAACAAAAAATTTTACATACCTTAATTTTTACAGAAATAATTACAATAAAATCAATGAATCCCACTCGTTAAATAAATTTTATTGTAAAAAATTGTGGCATAATATTTTACAGTAAAATGGGTTTTGTGGCTGATGTACGAAAGTGCCGTTACTTTATACCGTCATTTGATCCGGAATTTTTTAAAATACTGTTTACATTTCTAATAGAAATTAACGGTGAAATTGCGTAAAAATATTTAAAAAAAAAAGAACTGACCAGTTTTAATATTAGTAATTTAATTTAATTTTGTGTAATTTTTTGTGTAATGTAATGAAATAAATTTGTATACCTACGTTCTTCCATTGTTGTTACAGCTACTTCAGCTCCGAACTGACTTTCTCCCAATGAATTCTCGCACTTTACTCGGAAGAAATAACGATTTTTTGGTTTCAGCCCTCGAACAACTAAACTTGTTTCTTGACCAGGAACTGTAACAGGTCCTCCTATCAAGTGATCTGAGAAAACAAAATATAGGGAAAAAGTTCCTAATAAGAAACAACAATTTTAAAAGTAAAAATAGAACATAACATTTATTATGAAAATCCTTAATGACACGTGATTAAATATTTAGTGCATCACTTCAAAAACAAAAAGCAGGGTAATAGAAATGTTAACGATTTTGAATATCTAGAAAAGGTGTCTTAATATAATATAGTACTAAAATATAATAAATATGGGACCCTGATTGTTGTAATCCTATACCCTGGTAATTTATAAAAAACATTATGGCAGAAAAAGAATGTATAAAGCATTTGAAGTATTCACTCAGATTTGAGTAAAAATAATGCATTTCAGGGACGAACTTAAAAGCATTCATATTTATTTGTTGTTGTTGTTACTTCATTAGTAAACCACAATTTCAACCTTATTTAAATCTCATAAAATCATCTTCATATACTCAGCAACACTTTTAGTTTAGATTGGATGCAATTATTCACACCTCAAATATACTTATTTGCTTGAAGCGTAGAAAAAAAAAATTACCTGTATACCTCAAAAATAACCTCTCTAAGCTGTTTGCTCTAAAGTAGATTTCCATCAACCTCAAACAACTTCATATTTCTTAATTATACACCTTGGGAGGTTTATCTTTTAAGGTTGATATTGGAGTCAACTTCAAAATAACTTCATATGAACCTCAAGAACACCTTAAATGTTTGTCCAAGATTTCGTGGTTAGAGCGGCTAGGTATAAAAAAGATGTAACATTTCTGACGTTATCTTCGTATTCAAAACTCTAAAAGTCAGAGTAAGTATTAAAACTCCTACCTCCTACAAAGTAAACATGCATTTTGAGCTTTGACCAAATTTAAAAACTCATAGACAGATGATTTAATTCTTGGACTTATATTTACTCATCTAATCCTTTAATAAGAATAGATATATTAATTCTTTTAGGGAAGAAAATGTTATATAATTTATAAATAAAAACAAATGCAACGAAAATATTTATTATTGAAATAGATTTAAATCTCATAATACTTACTAATTAATGAGACATAAATATTCTCAATTCTAAGGGCAGGGAAAATTCAAGTTTAGCATAGTATGAAGGTCACGAAATCTTTGAAATTTAATTTTATTATATTTTCATCTGCACCCAATTTAGTAGCCAAATATTAGATTTTCATCTGTGATGAGTGGCTGGAATTTTTCACTAGTTTTTAAACGAAATACTGCAGAAATTTGAATTTTTTTTACTGTATTTTTGATTTGTAATTTTAAATTTCAAAAACTTTCATTTTTCAAGACGTTTATAACTTAGAAGTGGATGCAAATTATGAAGCTCGAATAAGACTTACAACGTGTGATTACCCAAACTTTATTAAACTCTTCTTTAAAGTTTTCTGAAATTTCTTCCAATTTGAAAAAAACATTTCTCTAAGTATTTCAAAAGTTTCTCTTTATAAGTAAAAAATATTTAATGAGGTTAATCTTTTAAATATTGTTTTTAAATAAAACTAAAAGAAAATTTATAAAAAACAATTCGATTTTTCCAATTTAATTTTTATATGCTGATAAAGTTTGGAATTTAAGACAATCTGCCACAGAATCAATTATGTACTAAGGTACCTCCAAGTTGACGCCAAACAACAGTGTATTGGATTATAGGAGAATTGCCATCGAAGGGTTTACTCCATGACACTCTGACGCTTCTACTGGATACATCATGCACTTCTGTGCTTTTAGGTGCATCTGGTATATCTAATAACATACACAAAGAAATAAATTTTAGTTATTTATTTATATATTTCACTTTATTAATTTATTTAGATTGCTAAGTGTGTACATAAAAAAATTCTTTCGGAATTAACATGTTAAATTAAAGTATTATCTGGGAGAAATGCGCTTGTCATTACTGACAAGCCTGTTTTTAGACAGAGATGCACGTTTCTTCTTGTTCTCCAGTTGCGCCATCTATGGCCTTGAATTCAACTTCTGCCACATACATACTTCGCAGCCCGTTTAACAGGGATGACATATTCCCACACTATCCCCCCACAGATTTTTACTAATTTTTACTTGAACCAAAGCATTATCAATCTCCAATACAGTACCCCCAGAAGTATTGATTTGTTATGAGAACTTGGAAGACTTTGTGATCCCAACAGAATTATCATACATCCGTCACACTTTGAACACGGGGATCTTTGGCCGGTGGGGATCGAACTCACAACTACTTAGACATGTCCCTACGCCCTAACAACCAGGCTATCCCGGCCCATTTAATTCTCATTTTATCATATTAAAACAAAACAGTCAAATGACCATAAAAAGATGGTATTCAAACTGTTAACTGAGAGAAAAATCGTTTGTTGGCTGTTTTCAGCCAATATGGTTAAACAACCGGATTTTTGCGCAAACTAGGCCCAAAGGCCAATGAAAGTCGAGCGCACGTTCATCGAAAACTTGAAGCTAAGCCATGTGATAGGGATGATGAATTCCAATTTTTTTATTTTCTATAATCAGATCAGTAATAATCCTATAGTAATATGTATGTGATGAATACAGTATGAAGAAACTTAGCTCCTCGCAGATGAGTACATAAAATAGTAGGTGATTTGCTTGTTTTTTTACGCATTGTATATACTTTAGCAGGGACCGATAATCTGTCAATTTCATGAGCAGCTGAATGTGGGTTCAATTCTCAGCCGTAACACCACAATATCTCCTCAATTCTTTCACATGTGGAATTTTCAATTTTTCTATACTCCTCAATTGATGACCCTGGACTACTGGAATATGAAATTCTCATTCACGCATAGATAGTAACACCAAATGCTATTTTTCAAAAAATAGACTATTTCCCCCATTTCTTATGATAGATAGCACCACTAAATAAGCTGATTAAGTCACATCTCATGGTTCACTCAACAAAACACAACTCAACCACAACTGAACTCCAATGTGCGCTACCTAAGGAAAAGTCTTATAAAACCTAACTTTAATGTAAATGAAAATCTGGTTAAATTTCAGTTTTAAGGTTTTGAAATCATGTTAGTTTTACTTGATTACAAATTACGTATAGTCTTATATTTACCGTTTTATAACCATAATAGTTGTATAGAGTTTCAAACGCATAAACAAACGTTTTAGAAAGCTACGCCCATTGCTTGCTCCCCCTCCTAATCCCTATGTTGCTTCCATTTCACCTTTTCTAAATGAAAGTCGACATTTTTATAAAAAGATAATTTTATTTAAAAAATTTACAATTATTATTATTTTTTGCAAGACAATATGTTCTTATTTTAATTGCAACGACATGAACGATTAACTAGATTTAAAAAATAATCAGTCGTGCTTGAAAAAATTATTTAAATTTGGAAATACAGAATATTTGACAAGATGAGAGAGGAATTTACTTATTAACAATATATAACGTAACCTTATACCATATAACATTTTGAATTTTCAACTGTTTTCAGCTTGAGTCTTTTAAATTTTTAAAAGATTCAAAATTTATAAATATCAAGATTTATAATCGGTAATCTCTAATCTCTTTCACTTTCTTAGGTCTTCGTATTTTTTGCAACTTTTGACATCTAGTCTAAAATGAATTAATAAAATAAGAATCTCAAAAAAAAAAAGAATTATAATCTCAAAAAATAAATTATTAAATTTATTATGAAATGATAAATTTGTAAATGAAACTATACGTCAAATTTTAACACTATAGTTGCATTTTAGTTGACTATACATCAACCAAACATTGAATTTTTTTGCTAAAAGTACAACAGTTCTAATTCTCAAACCAATAATTGAATGTTAAAATTCTTCAGATCATCGAACCCCTTGTAATCTTTTAAACACCTTTGTTTTAAATATCAAGTTTCCAAGTCATGTAGATTTTGTGCAACGAGGCTTAATTCAACGCAAAGCAAAATAATATAGAAATAATTCGCAAAAAATTTCTTCAAATTGTAATAAATTGTAATAAATTTGTTTTCGGACAAATTAGAATTTCGAAAAATACTCTGTGATAAGTTTTTAAACAAACATGGCTGTTTAGGCATACTAAAATTCAACTCTGTAATTGCATTCCCGGGGAATGTATAGCTGCCCGTAGGGTAATTTCTATTTCAAGTATTACAGTTAATAAATCTTGAACTAATTAGCAACTGTTGAGTTTTTTATTTTTCATCGTACTTCCTGTACATTTCTCTACACGCCTTCTTAATTCGAAGTTTTTAAATCTCATAGCAAAACTAAAACAAATACTTTAAGTTGAACACCCAAAACAGCGTCTGCGGCCCTCACGACTCTTTAATACATAGAAATTCTGACTTTTATATTCATAGCTTTTCATACAATTCGTAACTTATTCAACATTTCCCCTCAAAATAGAATTAATTTCGTAGAAAAAAAAGTCATCCAGCGGTAGGAATTAGCTCGCAGACCAATGGCAGATAATTGAAAAACCGACAACTTATCGATATTACCCTCATAAAAAAATGAAGAATCTGTTCTAACAAAGAGCTCTGTCATTAGGAAATAGGAACGGGATACATAAATTATTTATAGAAATGAGATGATTTCTTTACCTTGGATAGTGAGCTGGATATTTTTCGAGTCATCTCCATATTGATTCACTGCACTGCAAGTGAATAATGCTGAATCTCTTTTTTCTACTTTTTCAATAACTAATTCAGATCGTCCGCCAGAAAATGTTTCTGTAGCTGTCTGCGAATATCTGTAAAAATTTACATGCACCTAATTTCTGAGAAAATCTTCTAGTGATGTTCAAAGTAAAAATATATCTCTATATAACATAAAATCATAATGGTCTGAATATAAAAGTGATTACGAAAGTAATTCCCCCTACTTTTTTTTTTTTTTTTTTTTTTCAAAAAATAGAATCATTTTTTTCTCTTTCACTAGGAAATCATAAATTTTATTTAATCTTATAAGTAAAATGCTTTTTTTTCGTTCATTATTTTGTTTATGGAGAGTCATCGACTTCTTTTGGCGACAAATTTGGCTTGCAACATTCAGGTAACAATTGTAACTTGTTGTGTCAGCATCAACCGCAGTGCTTCAGCTGAAAATTGAGCACTAACTAGTCGGAAACTGGTCAGAAATTTGATTGCTGATGAATCGTAATTTAAATTTGGTGATAATATTGCACAAAAGTTTGGTTTTCTCTAGGTTGCTGAAACTATTTATATAAAATATTCTATGATCATGGCCTTTATTATATGAATTTGAATCAGTCTCAAAAATATTTATTAAAATATATAATTGCAATGTTGACCTGTTCGAACTCGGTTAACCATAAAATCATGCAAATTTCATACAACTAAGTCTTTTGGTACCTTTATAGCAATTTACCTGATATCTGTCACGGGATCTAAAATTGCGCCATTCTTTTTCCATGAGAATGTTATAGGTTTATCACCGGAAACTTCACATTCCATAACAGCTTTTTCACCACGTCTTATCGTCATCATCATATATTTGGAATGGAAACGAGGAGTACCTAATGAAAAAATTCATAAAATTACTTATCTTGTTATTTCATAGAATAAATGATGTGAAGGTATGGTTTGGAAATATATTTTCAAATTATTTCAGAAATAGTAACAGTGAGCAATACATAAATTTCAGTGAAACTCATATAAATTAAAAATAAAACATTATAAATTATAAATTAATAGATTATTGTTTTTTGTTTTTTTTTTTTATTTAGGAAAAAAAAAACATTATATTAACATTATATTAAAACATTGTTATATTTTAGTTTGAAACTTTTGGGTCACATTGTATTTTCAGGTCTAAGTCGATTAATGATTAATGCTAAAATTTGCACGTTAGAATTATAAATGCTCTCTCAAAAATTTTCAAATAAATTTCTTTAAAATCCAAATAGTTAAAAAATATATCAAATTAATTTTTAGAGATAAAACTGCAACAATGAATGTTTCGATTTTTAAGGAAGCTTAGAAGAAAAAATCTGAATGTAATATAAAAGATGAAGCCTAAAAAAATTAGATGGTGCTATATTAATATCATGAGGAAGAATTGGTTCAATTATTTATAGTAACGTTGGTAAAAAAGTTAAAAATCAATGCTACTTGAGTATCTATTAACCATTAACAATAACAAGATTTTAAGATAACATCACAACAATTTTAAGAATTATCATATAATGTTACCTAATTATTATATTTCCATTAAATACATAATATTTACTTCATTTAAAAATTAATAATTAAATCAAATTAAAACTTGAAAAAGTTTTTTTAAGTTATTATATTAATTTAAGTTTGTTTGCTCGTTTATGTGGAAATTATGTTATATGAATTCGTTATGTGAATCTTTTATGGAAAAATAGTGGACAATAAATTTCGTTTATAATATTTTTGGAACAATTATATCTTCTATTATCATCCGACACCGATGTCCAATTAAATTTTAAGTACACTAGTTAGAAATTTTGAATGACGAAAAAATGGCAAGAGATGTCCTTTGGGGACAAAATAACAATAAATAGTGCTTGTTGAAGAAATGATGGAAGTTTTAAAATCTGTTTATTTGTTCTGTTAAAATTTTGATTGTTCCTTCAAGACGAAAAAAAAAATCCAACATTTTAGTTAGTTCTAAATTCTCTTCACAAGTATTTGATATCAGGAATTATTGAAACTTTTATTGAAATCAAAAACAGTCCTTCAAGTGGACTGCGAGAGCTCTTGCCAGTCAGAAAGACATTGAAATGTCAACTTCAAGTTCTATCATCACTGACATAAAGTTTTGTCAATAAAAAAAACAATTAAGAAAATAAAGCAATATATATATATATATATATATATATATATATATATATATATATATATATATATATATATATATATATATATATATATATATATATATATATATATATATAATATCTTTAAAAAGAGAATAAGAATTGCTCTTATACTTACTATGTACAGATAGACGAACAACTGCTGTGAGACCAGATCCAACACCATTGCTAGCCTCACATAAGTAGTGGCCAGCGTCAAGTGTGTCGACGCTTTGGAAATTCAAAGACCCATTCACCAATGTATGAACATGAGAGTTGCTGACAATTGTTTTAAATAATTTAGGTGACTCACCTGAAATACCAATGCTTTTTTTCTGTTTATAAATCAAAACATATTTATTCATTTAATAAACATCATATTTGTAATAATTACTCCCCTTTGACTCCTACTCATTATTCTAACTTTAAAACATGGTTTATATGAACACATTTGCATACAAAAATTAAGTAGATGGGATAAAACAAGTGATTCGAACTAATATTTATATATATATATATATATATATATATATATATATATATATATATATATATATATATATATATATATATATATTTAGAACTAGCATTAGCAATAACTGGTATCAGAACAAGAATGAAAAAAGCATATTTTATAATTAAAGACCTAGGGGGAATTACGGTTTATGTCTATTTTTCACAAAAATGATGAGTAATTATGACTGGATTACCTTCTCGTACATCATGCGGTTTACTAAGTTTTGACAGGTCAAAAACGTCGTAAATTGAATCTCATTGAGAATTATTACTCAGTGATGATGTTTTATGTTAAGAATAAACGATTTCTATCAACGCTTAGATAAAAGAAAGTAAGGAAAACCTAATAAAAACGATTAAAGCAATCTATATATATTTTATAAGTAGCATTAGCAATAACAGAAGAAAGAAAAATGGCAATACTGCTTAATAAAATCGACATAAATATAAAAATAAATAACTCATATCTTATTATTAAAGACCTAGGGGGAATTACGCCTTTTTGTATATTTTTTACAAAAATTACGATTGGATTACCATTTTATGCTTTATGCAGATTGCTAAGTTTTGATAAATCAATAACATGGAAAATCGGTGTCCGTGAGAATTATGGAAAGAATTATGGATGAGAACTAAGGAAAAACGGTTCCTGACAACGCTTTGGTAAAAAGAAAAGTATAATAAAGAAGACGAAGGGAAGACCAATGAGTAAGCATTGATTGGGATAAATATTGAGGAAAAAACATCTCTTGCCCTACCTGAATTTCAAATGTTGTTTTATCTAAACATCAAAAAAATTTTAATTTTGTTACGAATTTTTTAGGGGTTATAAATAAATACTTGTGGCATTTGTTTATATTTTTATTTTTACGATTTCAATCGAATGCTTGCTCCTGAAAATTTCAAACCTTGAAATTCGTTTTTCTCTGAATAAGCTTTTATTGACATAATTTTTTTTTCTCCCTTGATATTCATTTGGCACAGATATTTGCTAAAATGAAAAGATAATCCAACTCCAATAAGCTGAAAGAAATTAAGTATAAACTTGGAATATTTCAAATTGAATAAGCTATAGCAAATTAAGCCATAAAAATTAAGCTAAAACAAGGAATAGTTCAAGCCTATTAAATTCATCTACAACTAAGAATAAGTTCAAACGAATGAACGACATGAAGTTAAGTTAAAACTAGGAACAATTCAAATCTAGTAAATATAGGAAATTAAAATAGTACCAAGATTAGTTCAATTCAAATAGTTCTGAAGGAAATTAAAATAGAACTTTTAATAGTTAAAAACTCTATGAGAAATTGAGCTAGAACTATAAATAGTTTGACTTTATAAATAGTTTGACTTTAGTACATTGTAAAAAATTCCGAATCAAAATACGACAAAATGCACCAGCACATACGGTGTCAGTACTTTTCGTCGTAAAATCCATTTTTACTGGAACATGTTTCGGAGCAAAATAGTATGATATACCGTAATTTTTACAGTGAAAAAAACTGTAAAATCAGTAAATCACTCTAAATAAATAAGTATTACGGTATAGTATTTTACGATAAAAATAGATTTTATGGATGAGGCTCCCAAAGTGCCTGTACTTTATTCCATAATTTGATTTAGAATTTTAAACTATAATATACTAAGCTAGAGCTATTATTACTTTTTATTTTATCAGTTTTACAAAACTAATCAAGAACTATGGATAGTTCAGCTCGAATAAGCTATAAGAATAAAGCTAGAACTGTGAATAGTTAAACTCAAACAGACTATAGGGAATTAAACTAAAACTATGGATAGTTCAGTTCGAATAAGCTATAAGAATAAAGCTAAAACTGTGAATAGTTAAACTCGAACAGACTGTAGGGAATTAAACTAGAACTAGTAATAGTGTAAGTTGAATAAGCTTTAGAGAATTTAAATAGAAGTAGAAACTGAATTAAATTAAACTAGGAATAGTTTAAGTCGCATTAGGAAATTATAGTAGAACTAGGTGTAGAATTAAACTTGAATAAGTTATAGTAACTAGGAATAGTTCAACTTACTAGAAGACATTTTCCACCTGACATGAGGCAAGGGGACACCGTCTGCTTGACATTCTATTTTGACTGGATGACCGATCACTGCTGCAACATCCGTTGGCTTGATTACCCACCTAGGAGGAACTAAAAGTAATCTCTTTTACAAAATATAATACTACATAACGTTTAACGAGTGTAGTATGGTTTCAGAAAAATAGGTAGGTCATTATACAATATGACAATCAAAACAAAGAATAAAACATATTGGTTTCTAAAGATTTCAGAAATAATGTGCAAAAGTTGGTTGCGGTTACATTACTGAAGTTAAACAGACTTCGTCTGCAATCTTGTTTATTTTTCCTTTATTTTTCTCGCTCAAATTTTTAATTTTTTTTTTTACTTTTTAATTATTAACATTTTATTTTAGAATTACTTTTCAAAATTTCCTTCTCTGAAATTTCTATTCTTGTTCTAAATTAATTTTTTTTTAATATGAAACATAATGTTTAAATATTGGCCACAATTTATTTTATTTTCTAAACAAAGTTACTCTTTATTTTAAAATATTGTTGCATGTATCATGCAAGTCAGAAGAAATTTTATAATTTAAAGTTATTTTAAATTATTCAGTGTATTTAAAGGTATTATACTAGAAAGTCCATTGATCTAATTATATCGAAGGCTACAGTCATTTTTTTAGCTCAATAAAAACGTGTTTCAAAAATTATTAAAAAAAATCAAAATCTGTTTAGAAACAAAAAAAAAAAAATTAGTCCCCAATTCACATAAAATTACAGATTTATGAGGGTTCTTTTTTAATACATTAACAAAATGATTCGTTTATTCATTGATTCATCGATTAACTGATTCATCCATTCAGTAACTTGCCAATACACTGATACTGGTTCGTGATTCATAAAAAAAATCAAATTACTGAAGATGGAATTCATTACATCTTACCCTAGACTGAAAAAGGAAAAAAGCGAAGAAAAAAGTCTTAACATGTATGGAAAAATTTTTTTTTTTTTTGTTTTGAAAAATAGCCGAAAAAAAACATGGACAAGAAACCTGACTTGGAGGCTCCTGATACATATTATTCAGAACGTTGCCGTTTGAAAACAGTTCTCTCTATTCTAATATTATATCAGATTTATTATCAGAAATAATGTTCCTTCTTTTTTAACAGTATGAGAGGAGTGAGGTATTATACCCTTTTTAAACACAGATCATTTTACTTTAAAGAGAATGATTTAAAAACAAGCTTTTAATTATTAACCCAAAATATTTTCTGTCACTGCGTCGACTGTATTTTTTGCTGGTACTCTTTTATCAAAATTGAGCTTTATATGAAATATCGTTAAGGAATCGAGAAGGATTCAGCCAAATTCAATTAGAATGTTCCTTGAATTTTTGAATACCATGAATTGATTATAATATTATTCTTTAAGACTTTATTATTTTCTGCCTTAGTTTGTTCAGACAGAATCATTTTAATTATTAATATAAGTGATAGTACATAAATAATTATGACGTAATAGGAAATTATGAACTATACTATTCGAAAAGTCGGTAGTCAAATGATAGTTTACATTTCAAAAGTTAAAAAAATTTGGATCGAGCTCCAAGTAACCTCATGTCACAGGTCTCATCCTATGTCTGTTTTTTTTTTTTTTTAAATTAACAAAAATAATTTCGCAATTTTATCAAAAATTAAGTTTACATGTGTAATAACGTCTTGAAGCAATGGTACATTTTTAAATGGTGATACGTTTCCTAGAAGTTACATTACAAGTTTATATACTTTTACTCGCAACAAATTACCACTATTTTAAATTTACTTAGATTTTTTTTAATCTTGAGTGAGAAAATAAATTATCAACAACAAATGCTCTTGAAAAGCACCGATTTACAAATTAAAATACTCTAGATTAGTTTGTATGCACTCTCCCATTAGAAATTATTAATTATTCATTTTACTTCTGCAGGTCATTATCGTAAATTTTATGCAAGATTGAAAATAGTATTGAATAAATTAGCTCTTTTCTAATATATTTCAAATGAAAGCATGTTTACCTTATCTGAACAATATTAATTTAAAGTCAATATCTTTTTTTTCTCATTTTTCTATTTAATCAAAATAAAAGAACGCAATTTTATGTTTATTACCTAAAAAAAATTTAATTTCGTTTTGTAAGTAAAATGCGTTCCAATTTATGTATTTCATTTCCAATGCAAAACAATTTCCAAATATTCACCATAATAAAAAATAACATTATGGGGTAGTATCCATTCATAATTTTGGTTTTATTTTTGTCTAAACATATTTTACCATATTTCCAATCTTTTCAACCAGCCATTCATAAAATGGAAGCAAATATCATATGCAAGGAGAAAAACCAAATTGAAATATTTATATGCATAAATATTTGTAGAGGGAAAAAAAACAATCAAATATTTCATAGATCTGATTGAAATTCAATGCCATTTTTCTAATGCACAATATACGAAAAAAATTCGATTTAAAATAATATAGCTCTAATCAATTCTTATCATATGACGTTTATAATATGTTTCCATTAAAATATGTACATATTTGTGCAGCACACAGCAGAAATAGAAAGGTATTTTATGTTTTCCAAATCCAAAACTATATCTTCCAGGTCAATGGATATTGAAGATTATTAGATTGCAACCCACATCTGAAAGATTTAGTTTTAGTAACTTTAAAGTAATTAAATTATTTATTAAACCAAAAAAAAAAAAAAAGATTATAGGAAATCATATTCAATTTAAAAGGTGTATGAAATCCAGAAACACCGAAAATACAAAAAGTGTGCACCGAAATTACGCGCCTTTACACCATACGTTAAATATTTTTATTACCGAAAACTCCTGTCTTGGCACGTTTTGATTTTGTCTGTAATTTTGCTTACAATGAATAACGAGTTGGCGAGTGTTTTGGCGATCTTCAATTTGCTTTCATCAGCACAAACTTAAGTTCGCCGTTAAAAATCTGCATGCATCTTTGCAGTTCTGTAATAAGGATAGTTATATTTTAATTTTCAAGTCTCTGTAAACTGTATTAGTTAATTTAATACTGCTTAATTTCCATCCGCTTCTGCTCTGTTTAGCCTAGTTCGAATTCATCTTAATATTCTCTCTGCTATGCGTATGTTTGATTTACGAATTCCTTCTATTTTAAGAATAAGTGTATGTGTGCAACCCAAAATTTTGATTCGTACTTTATATTTTCAAGTAAAAATATCTTTACTGAATCCTATGTGTATCATATCTTACTGTAATTATAAATTTTTGTGTTACAAAATAGCAAACATGGTAGTTCGTGGCGGCTACTTTACACTAAGTAGTGGAAAAAAACATTCTCGGACAATGCTTTCCAAAAACCCTAAATAATTTACCTGCTTTCGGCGAAGCCCCGAGGTTTAATGAATAAATTTCTTTAGAAATTTAGAATCTATAAGATAAGGAAAGAATAAAATATTTAAAATATAATAAAATATTTAAAAATATTTAAAGATTTAAATTATAAATTTTTATCAATTATTTTAAAAATACGCAATGATCTAAATTTTAAAATTTTGTTAATCTCTTAAAAATATATAATAATTTGAATCTTAAAATGTTTTTAATTATTTTGAAAATATTAAGTGAATTAATAACGAATAAATTTTTTTTTATCAAATTGTTTCATCAATAGTAATCATAAAATTGAGTTTCACGTCAGATAGTTGAATTTAAAGTTCGGGAGCGGCATCTAGTCTTCTTCTAAATTTGATTTTGATGCATGCATAAACTGAAATGAATGAGCTGAAATATGTTTTCATTTAAAAGAAAAAAAGGAAAAGGAAACGGGGGGGAAATCGTTGAAAATAGTTATCAAAGTAACATACTTCTTCACTGAATTTTATTATTTTTATTCGATAGAAAATACTTATGGAATTTTTAACAAATGCATATCCTTTTCGTAATTCATTGAGATATTGTTATTAGCCAAAGACTGTTATGAAATTTCTTTTCTCACAAGAATTTCAATTAAATAATTTTTAAAAAATTGCGAAATGTTAAATAAATATTAAATAAATTGAATGAAATGTAATTTTTTTTCGAAAATCATAACTGGTTAAGAAAAAATTCTATTCCCCGGATCACAAGGGTTCCGTGGAATACAGTTTACGAACTACTCTTCTAGATTTTTTACAGGACCAGGAACATTCTTAATTTGATGTAGTGTGACACCACTTTGGCGTGAAGTAGTTGCCCCCAAGTTTGGTGTTCAGATTCACAAAAATGTTACTCAGTGTTGAAGAATTTCTTAAATACTGTTTGTTTTTGTTTCCTCTTTCTATTTTTCTACAATTTTATGAAGCACATGGCAAGTTCACTAGACAATGATGCTCATACTCAATGATACTCAACAGACAATGATAGTCATTTAAAGAGTCAAGTCACTCCCGGTGCATACAGTGCCCTTATCATTTTCTAAGCCGAATATGTTTTTGTTACTGTTGTTCTGCTTTTCGTTGAATTAATATTGTTGAAATAAATAATCGTGTTGAAAACCCTTTCATCATTCGGAAATGAAGTTGACAGGAAGAAGCGTTACAGCAATTTATCGTAAAACAAGAAAGAACTTATATCAGGTGTGATTTTTCTGGTAAGCTGAAGAGTAATCTGTAACACTAATGAATCATTTCTAGTAAATTTATTAAAAAAAATCTGATTTGCTAATTTATTTATTTTTCCACTTCGTATTAGACATACACCGTCTCATAGAAACAAAGAAAATAATCTTCTGCATCTAGAGTTTTCCAAGACTTTCAAAATTTTCCAACGAAATGGAATTCCCTTTTAAATATTGCTCATCTTAGGCATAATTCAGTGTGCGTTCAGGAAACAGGAAACTTACTACTGAATAACTGCATAGTTCCTTACTTGATATTAAATAATTCAAAATATAAAATTTTGGGATTTAAATTGTCTTTTTATTTTTAGGTTAGCTTAAAACACAAATGTAACTGATTCTATCACGTAGCCATAACATTTATTTTATAAATTATTTAAATAAAAATGTACACAAACCTTTCACAGTGAGTATGGCGCTGTGAGAGGTGGTTGAAACATCATTACGAGCTACGCAAGTGTAATTTCCGTTGTGCCTATAGCTCAAATTCTTGAGTGTCAAAGTGGATACAAAATTTTCATCCGCATACACTAGTATTGCATCAAGGTCTCTCGCATCGAGGGGAGAACTGTCCTTAAACCACGTAGTCGAAAGTGGGCCATCTCCAGCAATAATGATGCATGTTACTGCAGTCCTCATTCCTTCATGTAGATTATGCGGAAAAGAAAAATTTGATATCCTTGGTCCAGCTGAAGAGAAGAAAAAAAAAAATTTGTTATTCAAAAGTAAGGCATACCAAGAATTGTTCTCGAAACCCAATGTTTCCTAATTATGTATGAAGGGCGTTTATGCTTTGTGCTGCCATCTAGTTGAAATTTTGAAAACGTGTATAATATTTTCCTGTAAACAATATTTTTGTTCACTCCGTTTGAAACTCAGTTTCTGTGAAGACGAACTTATATTTTTTTCATGAATTAAGTAAACACAGACCATTTACTCGTCTCAAAATTTGGTAAATAAAAAGGAATTTCCATGAAAAAATTGTAATAAACTGGGCTAATATTTACTTCGAAACATATGACGGACGCTACAGTTCACAAGCGACCTGATTGACCAGGTATATAATTAATAGATTTAAGTATACTACAGTCATTTCCTCTTTATCCAATCGCACTTGAATATTTGGAATTTTATTGCTCTATCCTTCCTCTTATTCTGTATGGAGCTTCTTATTTTATTCCCTGACTTATATTAGATTCTGAAAATACTCTCTTGGATACCGCCGTAGAATTCAAATTCAAAATTTGGTAAATAAAAAGGAATTTCCATGAAAACATTTTAATAAACTGGGCTAATATTTACTTCGAAACATATGACGGACGCTACAGTTCACAAGCGACCTGATTGACCAGGTATATAATTAATAGATTTAAATATACTACAGTCATTTCCTCTTTATCCAATCGCACTTGAATATTTGGAATTTTATTGCTCTATCCTTCCTCTTATTCTGTATGGAGCTTCTTATTTTATTCCCTGACTTATATTAGATTCTGAAAATACTCTCTTGGATACCGCCGTAGAATTCGATCCAGATAGCATTGTAAAGTTGATTTCAATGCAGCAGAAACCTTTATCATAAAAATCCGACAAGATTTATAAATTATCAAAACCATACAAGTTTGAAACAATGTTAAATTAAACTATTCTACTTTACGTGTAATGAATTCGGCCTTTAGCTTGCATAAACAGCCCTTATATATCGAGAATTAAACTAAAAACATTACACATTATCATTAAAAAATGTAGCGTTTGAGAACCTTAACATACAAAAGGGAAAAAAATCGTATTTGCAATAAAAGCTAAAAAATTATATATTTGTAAAAGTTTATGCGTGCCTTTATTCAATCTTTAAAATTATAATATTGGCTTAGTAATATTTCTGTTTAATAAGTAAAATTTTTAACCAGTCAAACTTATTTTGTCAATTATAATAAAACACAAATCCAACGCTTGTCGTAAGGTTGCTTCTTATCTGGAAAAAAAAAACATCGCATTTAAAAAAAATTGCTCTTTAATATATCAACTAATTTTACGTCAAAATAGCTTAAATCAAACTGTTCCTTTTAGTCAATTTCTCCAGATAATATTTTTAATAGCTAAACTAAAAGTTTGCTTTTATCTGAAACAGAGAGTCTACAGAGCTTAAGATAACATTAAGTTCCAAAGATGCGTACCCAGAAATCAGGAAAACTAGAGAAGATCTGATTATATTATAGTGGCTCAGGATTTACAATTGTGGCTTAAAACAGTTAAATTGTACGTAATTAACAATGTGCTTGAAACTTCTCCCTTCCTGACTTGGAAAGCCATTGCAACGGGGAATCATTTAGAGAATAGTTAGAAACAGAGTAAATTACTGGGTTTTATTAGCTTCCTAATGGTACTTTCTCTATCTTAACAAGAACATTGCTACCCTGGGCAAGTAAAGCTTGTTAAATACCCTGTAATTGTTATGGCAGAGGAAGATAAATATCTTATGGTTACGATTATGCTAAATTGTATCCGGCCATTTATACTTTACAATGTGAGTAAACTACTAAGACATTTTTAAACATTTTAAGTTAAGTAATCTAACTTGTGTTTTTAATTTAATTTAAATTAAATGTAGTTAATGTTATAGTTAGTTTTGTTTAAAAAAAACTGAGAGAATAATTACTCAAAATTTTAGGGATTTTAATAAGAATTAACTTTACTGAAAATATATTCTAACGTTGCGAGCTATGAGAATGTGTTATTTTTTATTCGTTCATGCAATCAAAACAGATTTTGAAATGATATGATTAGTATTTAGTTACCAATTTATTTCTAATTATTTATATTTTCGCTTTTGTTATTTATATTGTTATTGTTTGTTAACTTCTTTTAATATACGCTTAATTTATAACAAAATAAATTTAACAATTGATTTTGAGTCAAATGAATATATGAAGTACAAAGAGAAAAATTATTATAAAATTATTAAACCATGTAATAATGACATTTCTGATATAGAAAAAATATTTTTGGTTACTTTAAACTATTCGTTTTGTTAATCATTCCTTTCATATGGTAACGGTTTACCGAAAAATACTGGTTTTCAAAATCCTTGCATTTTATTATATTGTATGACATAAGTAGATTCTTTTTAAATTATATTATATTCTACTACTGTGCTCTCATAAATGAAAAAAAAACTATTAATTTTATAAACGGTTTCATGTAATTAGCTTAAATTTATTGATTTTATTATCCGTAAAATATTATCAACCATTAACTTAAATCTAATTGTTTTTTTTTAATTGAATAGAACTAGATCATTCTTGAAAATTAATAAACTATAATTAAATTAATAAACTATAATAATGACATTTCTGATTAAAAAATAATTTTGGTTAACTGAAATTATTCGTTTGATAATCTTTCCGCTTAATGGTAACGGCTTACCGGAAGTTTTGGTTTTCAAACTCACATTTCTTGTTACCCCACATTTAGTAGAAATACAAAACTGAAAAGTAAACTATCCAAATAAATGGTTTTTATGCCTTTCTCCATTGTATCATGATAAAATGACTAGATTTTACCACATTTTCCAGATTTTTATCCCATATTATAAAGCCGAATTTTATTGTACATTTTACCGAAATAATTACAATACTAAATCCCTTCAGTAAAAATTACTAACCTTTCTAATGTTAACTATACCTTGTTTTCTCTGTGTATGTTCGATTTATATATATGATATTTTCTATTCATTGAGAATTCTCGTTATTTTGTAATAGTGAGGGCTTAACTTTGAAAAAAAAAATATTGTTGTGATGACTTTCATTCTTTATTTAGGCTGATTATATTTAGTTTAGTATTAATATCACAGTAAGGAATATCATACATTTATATTTTAGATATGTTAGAACTCTAGTTTCAAAGTTAACCCAATTTACTAATTACTGATAGAAAAATTTTTTCTACTTAAAATGTTTAATTTAAAAGTGATCTGGGTTTCGTTTCATACAAATTAAGAAAAAATGCAGAGTTTTTAGACATGATTTGTTCCTTTCGATTTTTTAATAAAGAAACATTTTCCGAAGTCAATTTTGGGTGACGTGCCGATATTCAGTATAACTTAGTGGGCTTTGTTGTTACGTTACTTTCTGCAAACGGACTGCTAAAGTATTTAAATGTAAGCTATGGTTTAAAATTTGGAGAAATAAAAGAAAATTGTTCATATCGTTCATCGGAAAGAAAAAATCATATTATGCATTGAAAACTAATTTTTTTCCAGTGTGTAGTAAATGTAATAAATTGAAAAAAAAAAATGAAAAACTCGGAAAAAAATGAGATATTGTTTAAAATTTATAAATGTTGACTGAATTTTAGAAATAAACCCTGAACAATAAAATAATATTTAGAAATTAATAAAATTATAAAATTTGAAAGATTTTCACAATCATTAATATAAATAAAATTTTAATGTTTTCCTCGAGAAAACTAGGATTAGCATCTTATTTTTATGTTCATTTTTTTCTATTAAACTAATTCATACTTTTAACATTTGAAAAAAGAGAAACTATTTTATTGTTCACGGTGATCTGTTTCAGATCACTGTGAACAATAACTAGCAGTTTAAAACTTTCGTACTTTGAGATAAAAAAAAATCCCCGTATATGCAAAATTAGTAGAGTCCACCATGAAACTAAATTGCGAGTTTAATGAAGTCCCCAATCTCAATACGGATACAATATATCATCAGGCGACCATCACAGAAGCCCCGGTTTTAATTCCAGCCGGCACCTAAGAACACCTCACTCAGTCATTGGTGATCACTGACAATGAAAGCGCTCCTGTCTCATTTCGTGACAGATGGAAGTTCTATACTACTTCAGTTCGTTTCATGGTTAATCTTAATTTTTCAAATAAATCACACGAGTCTCAAGCAAGGTTTGAATTTAAGATAACTATTATAATTACAAATTTAATTTAAAGACAGGGGTCGGACGTTTAAAGAGAAAAAAGTTAGAGGCAGACCAATACTTTTATTGCCATTATAGCTTTACTGGCATAAATTTATCTTCATGGTCAGTGACTGGAACATTTCTTTCCTGTCACTGACCAAAATCTAGCGAGGCAGGTTTTTTCAATGAACTCTCAGAACTCTTAATTGGTAATTTAATCAGAGCTCATTTCATATCATACAACAGTAATAATAATAACATTCAATAGGCTAAGGTAGAGATAAGTTTCTTTCTTCACGTGATTCAATAAATATTCTTTTTCTTAATGCCCACCTATATATTTATACTATGTCTTTAGGTTTCCGACGGATAGATGTTGGTAACTCTTTAAGGGGCACCATATTTGGTGTCTTATCATTAACCCCACAATAAGAAGCACATACAGCAAAGACATTTGAAGGAAATAACATACATATATCAAACGGAATTCGAACCCGATACCCCTTTGATGTTAGCTCAGCTCCCTGTCCACCATACACCGGGTCGACAAATTCCTTTCAACAAAAAACCCTTATGGGAAAGAGGGTTATGAACGTTAAGACTCTATAGCTTCGTAATCAACGTGGTCAACGTTGCGTATAAGTAACTTTTATTTCTCAGATAAGTATCCATCTTATAGATTCATATTAAGATTTTGGATAGATCAGCTTGTATCTATCGATCTGAAGTTGGGTGAGCTTAAAGCCGCCACAAGGGATCGAAACACAGATCTACACGATGACAGTCCATTATTTTAACCATTCAGCCATCACGGCTCCATTCGCAAAGTGCAGTAATTGTTTAAAAAAAATTATCAATGAACTTACTTCTAATAGAAATTCGGAAGGTTCTAGAAACGGGTGCACCTTGAGGACTTCGTATTTCGCAACTATACAAGCCACCATCTTCATCTGGCTTGATATCAGTTATTAATACGGTGCCATTCTGAAACACGTGTTGCCTTTGGTGGGTTGGTAGCACTTCTCCATCTAAAACATCATAAAGAAACATCAACTAAGATACAAAAAGTAAAATTTTAAAAGTGTAACTTTTTGTTTTTATTTTTCCTTCCATTTTATGTTCATTCCAATAGGCCAGAAAAAGGGCACTTCTCAATCATCTCCTTTAACCCCTTCGCTCTCGGGCCAGTCTAATTCGCGCGGTAAGCTTTCGTCTCCTACTTCTCGTGCTCGTGATATTTCTGACCATATAGTTGCATCTCTGGTATCTGGAATTTTTTTGTATTTCTTATTTTACACACTAGATGGCCTCACCAGACTATTTTTGCGTTACTGGAAACAATTAGTTTATTTTAAACCAGACGTCAGCACAATATCTAAATATATGTATTTGTTGTGTGTATTTCTTACTCTTTTTTCCGCTACTTATACGCTATGTGAATACACGTGGTTTGTGTTTCGAGTCAAAATATTATGTTTTTCAATATCGTGCATTTTGTTATTGTGTATTGAGTCAAAGTTACATGGTACATATAGAGTTTTAAATTTCAAGCTATAAAAATCAAAGATGAATACATATATTGCGCATACACTTTTTTTTTTATATAATTTTCTTGAATAGAGAAAAGGCACTTTTATGATCGTTTTCCTTAAAATAATAAGATCTTTAAGGGGTTTTATTTTAGTTTTTGGAATCCCGGTTAGGAATTTTGTAAAGAAGGTGTACACATTAGGGGGCAAAAGTAAATATTTAAGTGACGAAAAATATCTTGCCTGGTTAATAATCTAACAAAAATAACACTGGACATAACCTTTCTCATTTTATATATTTAAATGTATGCAATTTTGAAAAGAATAAACAAAATGAAAAATTTTAGAAGAATTGTTTGAATAGAATAGCATTCTATACATTTAATTATAATATTTTGAAGTTTATACAGCACAAATATTATATTTTAATAAAAATGAATATCCAATATTAGTTTGGAATCTTATGCATAAATAAGTATTTTTTTTTTTTTTTACGAATGAATAAAAGTTTTACTTGAAAACTGAAATGGAACTCTTTAATTGAGATCAATTATTCCTGTCATTGTGTCTGGAAAATTTGCAGACACGTTAAACTTTTCAAACACACAAAGATTTTTTTTATTTAGAAAAAAAAACTTGTAAGAATCCTTTAATTTTGAAGCAGAACATTTTTGATTGCATTCATAAGATGTTTATTGGTTCTAAGAAGATGAAATAGTTAGTAAGATGCCAGATTTATTTATTCGTAATTAAATTTCAATCTCTCAAATATTAAAATAAAGTCAATTATAGTTTCTTGACAATTAACTTAAATAGTATAGCATATTTTTTCATGAAATTTGTTTAAATAAATTAAAAATTAAAGTACATTAATGCTAAACATTCCTAGAATTGATTAATACATATTTTACTAAAAAACGTTTAATTGAAGAGTTTACCATAAGTAAATGTTATAATGAGAACACATAAATTCTACTTTGAAAAAAAAAAGAAATTGTAAAATAAACATTTTTTTTTATTTGGAGTTTCTGAGATTTCTTTTGCAAGATTTTTCATGGGTTCTAGCGTCAAGGAGTGAGTAAGCGAGATAAATTTTATTTTATGTAGATAAACAAACTTTTATCCTCAAACCCATTTATATATTTATGTTTTATATAGGAAGTCCTGTTATGGCAGTCCTTATTGCAATTTTTTTAAGTCGTTGCGGAAAAGGAAGTAAAAGAAGTTCATTACTGGCCCTTAAAATTCTGACACCAGGAAGGCGACACACAAATAACGTGAAATTTGCAGGGCGAATAAAACATGTTGTGGTATGCAAATAATTTACTTATCAGCGCAGGCGGAGCTAACTACACATACAATGTGAAAAAAAGAAGAGATTTGACAGTAAGTTTCTCATATAGAAATTGAACTTGAGCGTGCTGGTAAGGATAAATGCCTACCAGTACGTGTCTGAGTTCGAGCGAGGTGGAATTGTGGCCTACCTGGATTACGGTTAATCATACTGAAGTATTGCTGGTGGTGGTGGTCGAGATCCCATGACTGTTAGCAGAATATGGAATAGATGGGTCCATGACGGTCATATGGAACGCTGTTCAAGATCTCAAAGATGACCTTAACGGATCGTACAGCTACGTCACGAACCCTGAGTCAACTAATGCGGTCATTTGAAAAAAAAAGCAAGTGCCTGCTCGAACAGTTCGATGACGTTTGCAGCAGTATGGACTGTCGCCACGGAGACCATGGCTTTAGCTACACTTGATGCTGCATCACGGGCAAGAGCGCCTCCAATGGAGTTATCAACGACGAACCTAGACACAGGAGTGGCATGACGTCGTCTTTTCAGACGAATCCAAGTTCTGTATACAGCTTCATGATGGCAGCATCCTTGCTTGGCGACATCGTGGAAAACGCCGATTTGCAGCTTGCATTTGACATCGTCATATTGGACACTTTTGTTCCATCACCGGAAGTAATGTTATGGGGTGCCATTGGATACACGTCTCTATCACCTCTTGTCCGCATTGCCGGCACTTTGAACTGGAGCTGTTACATTTCCGATGTGTTAGGTCCAGATGCTCTGCCTTATCTTCTAAGCCTTCTTAACGCAACGTTTCAGCAGGGCAATGCACGACCGCATGTTGCCCGCTTTATCCTGACCTTCCTTGACACAGAGCATGTTTGCATGTTGCCCTAGTCAGCTCGTTCTTCTGATCTCTCTCCAACTGAAAACGTCTAGTCATTGGCTGATGAATGACTGGCACGCCATCACTACTCAGTCACTACGCTCGATGAATTGTGGCATAATGTTGAAGCTGCATGAAATGTTGTAACCGTCGATGCTATCCAATCTCTGTTCGATTCGATGCCCAGAAGACTAACTGCTGATATTGCTGCCAGGGAAGGCTGCTCTGGGAGCTGAATTCTCGGCATCTATGCATCCAAATATCCTGAAAATTTAATCACTTGTTCATCCAACTCTAATGTATGTGCCCAATAAATATCAATCTGTTATTTGCATTCCTTCCTGGTGTAGCAGCTCAGAAGACTAACCGCTGATATTGCTGCCAGGGAAGGCTGCTCTGGGAGCTGAATTCTCGGCATCTATGCATCCAAATATCCTGAAAATTTAATCACTTGTTCTTCCAACTCTAATGTATGTGCCCAATAAATATCAATCTGTTATTTGCATTCCTTCCTGGTGTAGCAATTTTAATGGCCAGTAGTGTATTTAAATTAAAGACCATCATCTTCTTGTTGTTACTTTTGCCGCTGGGAAACACAACCATTCTCCTTCTTAAAATCAAACGAATTTTCAAGGCAGAAAGTAGGTTTTTATTTTTCAGCAGCGCCAACTAAGGCCAAGAAAAAGATTTTCTGCAACACACACGTCACAGACCGATTTACAGGGAGAACTGATTCATACTTTATTCATTCATTCACGAATCGTGCTTTTGACTAGAGAACGATCCATGTCCTATTCAGTACTTCTCGAGGTATTGATTTGTTATTGGAACTTGGAGGACTTTGTGATCCCAACGGATTTAATGTATATCAGTCACCATTTATTTCACGATTCTTCGGCCAATGGATTTCAAACTCCCATTCTCACGCACATGAGCTCAACGTCCTACCAACCAGGTTATCCCTAC
This sequence comes from Parasteatoda lunata, assembly GCA_949128135.1. NCBI lineage: Eukaryota > Metazoa > Arthropoda > Arachnida > Araneae > Theridiidae > Parasteatoda > Parasteatoda lunata. The sequence continues at coordinate 32,116,910 of OX421976.1, read as the reverse complement.
CCTAGGGAACATCATTTAATATTTAAGCAAAGATAAATAAACTAAAATGCTTAACAAAAATTACAGATTGCTCATGAGAAAGGCAAGAAAAATCTTGTTTAATTGCTGGGATAACAGAAAAGAGTTGAAAGGCAAATATTAGAACTTTTTATCAATTTAGTTTTGATTTTTTTTTTCATCTTCCATTTCTTTAGTAGCAATTTTGTCTCGTTTTTGCTTGCTCATCCCAAGTATCTACTTCCGACGCTTAATAAAAGTTATTTTTTTAACTTTATTTTTGGCAAGGATTTGTGAAACCTATAATAAGGACAACTATTACAAAACACCATGTCTATCACAAACAGAACAGAAATATTTTAAAATTACAAATATTTAAATAAATAAAAAATTAACAAACATTTTGTCGAACACAAATTTAAAACTAATATAAATATGTTACGTCATTAGCTTGAAAATAACAAATATAGTAAAACAGAAAGGTTTAAAAACTGCATTTATTTCCACAGTATTAATAAAAAGCATGCATGTAAGTCTCATCACTTTTATGAAAACATGTTTTTTAATGTGTTGATGAGATTTTTATCAACACTAATAAAATTGTGACAACATTAATAAAATTGATAACATTAAGATTATAATATGTGTTAGTTGTGTACCTTTAACAAAATAACAAATATATAATTCCCCCCCCCCCAAAGAACCATGTTTTTATTTGGTGACAACCCCTAATAAAAACTTACCCACGCATTAAAAACATTGTCAGTGTCACTGTTACTAATTTGTCAATTTTTACAACTTTAGCGACATTTTTGGCAGCAAACGCTTCTTCCTTCCCGACAATTTGAGGCTATATGTAAATTAGGAAACAAGATACCTGAAAATCTAACCTATGCTTGGTGATTTTTCTCCTAAAAAATGGTAAGAGATGGATGATTTTGGTTTTGATGTATAAATTAATCAACTTTCTCTGTTTTTATTTCATTTCATTTTATTTTTAAGTTTCTTTTAAGCCATATACGTAGACAAATTTATTATATGTTACCCATTAAATAAATTTTTACAATTTTTACAATTTTTTACAATTTCTTTTTTCTTATGTACAATTTACCACACAATTTCACACGGCAGTTTTACTCTGCAAAAAATAAAACTATTGTATATTTTCCTAAATTTTCTATAACGTACGATTTTAAAACCAATATGGATATAATTTTTTTTTATGAAAAATTTCTTTAAAAAGTTAAAAATTCCCATATATGTTCAGGTAACAAAAAATATTGAAATAGAAAAAGTTTAAAATTACTTTAGTTCCCAAGGTATTTATTATGCAAGCAGAAGCAGCATGTGTGAAATGAATTCTCACTACTTATGATAAAGTCAAATCTATAATATGCTAGATAAATAATGCATGAGACAGTCAGAAATGGTGATGAGGAAAAAAAAAGATAAAAGGTTTTCATAAAATTTTACTTACAAAGTAATATCGCTTTTTTTTAAAAAAAAATATATAAATTTACTCTAAAGTAAAATTGTTTTTGTCTTTTTTTATGAACGCCCGTAATTATTATCTAAAATAATTAAGAATGGGATACTTGAAAATTTGCGGTGCCTAGGAGGAGTTAAAAAAGCAATCTATAATTGAGATTTAAAATATCTTTTTTTTTTATTTCCTAATTGATTTGCATTTTTAAACACAACGGGAGGAATTAGTTTAATTTATTATTAAAATTAAAAATCTTTTTATATTTTAACTGTTGTATAACATTTCAATAAGAATTAATTACGTTAAAAATGCGCCAGTTTTTGAATCAAGCAGATAGAGCATAGCATTAAATGAATTCTTTATACGAACCATTTTTTTACTTCTATAATGTAATCAAAATTGTTATTTGCAACTAAATATATTTTATTATTTGGCTTTTTAACTCTTAACATTGAATGAATTTATCACACGAGCATTATTATTTTATTTTTTTTTACTTTCATAATGTTATTGAATTTGTTATTTAAATCCAAAGATTTCTTATTATTTGGCATGTAACCCCTATTCTTAGGTTAGGATAGACTGGTTGGACGGGTATTGAAATTACATCCAAGAAGTCATGAGTACGATTTTCATTAACGAAGACGATGGTGACTGGTGCCCGCTAAATCTGTCGAGATCACAAAAGTCCTCCAAATTCCCATTAGCAATGGTTGCAAGTGTTGTATCTACACTCGGAGTTGTAGTTTAAAAGCAACTGAGAGAATAAATATAGTATTTGGTTTTAGAAATAAAACTCTTGTTGTAAGGGTAAAGTGTTAAAGATTGTTATTGCCTATTCAATAAAAAAAAAAAAATATTACACATTCATTTTATTTAGAAAAATGGATCAAATAAATCGCTCGTTTACATGTAGTAAGTTCCTAAAATTTTATCAGGCAAAATTATAATGCATTTTTTTTCATCTTTAATTTTAAGTTTACAATAATAATTTCCAATGCCATGATTTATAAACAGTTCTTATAGTTCATATTTAAGGAATAACTAGAATTTTATAATTAACTCAGAATGTTTGCATTCAACTTTTTGACAGCATTCGCTCACTATAAGTTTTAGAACCGATTTTCCTATTGTTGTTCACAACCCAGTTCATGAAAATGAAAGCAAATTATGACATCAGATTTTTCCTTTGCAATAATTTTTTGAATTAATTTAAAATAATCACTGTTTTAATAAAAACATTTTGAATCACAGCATGGTAAATCAAAATCTTAAGCCAGTTCAAAGTGGATCTCCAAAAATTAAAATGCCATGCTAATATCAAATACAAATAATAACATAACACCAAAATGTTATTATATACAAATGATAATTGTGTAAAAGTATTATTAAAACAAGTTTTTTTTTCAAAAAAAAAACATTCTTGTTTTTTATTCATATTATTTAATTAATTTACAATTATTAAATAATGTACAATCTGTACACTAAAATCCATTAAATTGGACGTGTTTTGGATGTTTGTTTTAAAATATTTACACTATTTTTAACACACATTTAAATATACAACTACTAGGGGGCAAAATGTAAATTATTATTTATTGATTTGAAATAATAATTCCCTTTTGCATGTGACTTAATAAATCATTAGGACTTGTTTGTAAGAATTTCCCTAGCTTTTGAGAGTGAAGCACTTCAATTTTGGATAATTTGGTTTCTTGCTTGACATACAATGATTACTTGGTTAAAAACTTGTATCTATCTATCTATCTATCTATCTATCTATCTATATATATATATATATATATATATATATATATATATATATATATATATATATATATATATATATATATATAATATATATATATATATATATTTTATATATATATATATATATATATATATATATATATATATATATATATATATATATATATATATATATATATATATATATATATATATATATATATTTTATATATATATATATATATATATATATATATATATATATAGAGAGAGAGAGAGAGAGTTTACGTTATATATAAACATTTTATATAAAAATTTAATATCTAGTATAAAACATTTATGTACCTAAAAACCGTATAAATTTCATAGTTTTTTGCGCATAAATTTAAAAATATTTTTTTCATTTAAGTGTAGATTAAATGTATTAAATATACCTTACCTCTTTTCCATGCAATTTCATCATAGGGGTAACCACCAAAAGGACATGACATTCTAAATGAGCCTCCAGCTAAGGCAGTTAAATTACTCAGTGGTCTAATGAAAACAGAACCAAACACATTTAATCTTCTGGAATGAGATGTACTTCCAGCTTCATTAAAAACTGTGCACGTGTACACTCCACTGTCTGTCACATCAGCTGACGTTATATTGACGTAGCTAATAACGTTACCTCCTGTACTCAAGTACGTGCTCACCACGATACCTGGTCTTGAGGACAGTGTCCATAGTCCATCCAATGTCCATTTCACCTGTGGAGTGGGATTTCCGTTTGATATACAAAGAAGAGAAACGAAACTTCCAGGGCGTACTGTTTTCTCTGGAAAAGTGAGCTTGAATTGCGGTGCGAGGTCTAAAATAAAGAAAAATAGTCTGTGTAAATATTTACCTATACCACTTAATGTTCAGAACATCTGGCTCGCATGTATTCTTCCTTAATTTTTTTTAAAATTTTTAATTGTAAAAAATAAAGAAATAAGAAAAAAGAACGCCTTAATTTTTAAAAAATCAGTAAATAATGTTGATAGAATTTAAATTTAACTGAGCTTTTTTTTAAAAAAATCCTTGGAGCGATAACTACATTGTGAAAAAAGTAGGGTCAAACGTATGAAAATATGGTAAAAGTTGTCTTAGTTCTGGCTCTATGAGGACTCTAAGAACCTCTGTAATTTTTGCCGTAACGCTTTGGAAATGATTTAGGTAATATTAACAATAAAGTATGGTTTTATTATAAGTTATAGAATTTGGTAAATGTAGTAAAATTTGATAAATTTATCATGAAACCTTGCAGCATGGCAAAAAAGTCATATATTCTATTACATTTATATTTCAGTTTTATATTTTCTTACAAAATGTGCGATATTATCAACTATAATTTTGAAAATCATAATTTTCCGGTTAAATGTTAACGTAGGATCAGAAAAGCTATCAAATCAATAGTTTAAATACCGTATGTTTTGGTTTTTATTACCAGAATTATACCAAAAATACCATAACCATTCAGTATGGTAATTTTACCAGAATTTTTCTCTCCGTTTAAGAATGATCTTATTGAATTGAATGCTTAATATTCGACAGCTTCTTCTTTTAAGCTGTTGCATTTCCTTTTGTAAATATCAAGATTATTTATATTATATATTTTTTAAAAGTTCCTAGTTTTCTTTAGAAGAAAAGTCTCATAAATTTTTAAATAAATTTTTACAGCTTATTTTGCTTGTAAGTGAAAACTAGTCTAGATGGGGTTGATCCGAGAGCACTGAAAATAATTTAAAGGTTTTCTGAAGGAAGGTATTTGGTTCAATTTTCTGAACACACCTGAAAAAACACACAGGTATTTGGCCCTTCATAAAATTGGTCTGAAATAAAATATAAAATAATTGAAAAACTTAAAACGCTTTAGTTGTTTTATGAGTTTCATTTAAGTACAGATTTTATTTAGTAGAAATATTTTGTAGAAAATCTTCAGAGTTTTGTTCACTGTAAAAAATTTCTGATTAAATTAAGGTTTATGGTACCGACACTTTGAGTGCATCATCCGTTAAATCCGTCTAACCGTAAAATATTATACCATAATTTTTAATGCATCATTTATTTAATTGGAGTGATTCAGTTGTTTTCTGAAGAATGGAAACACAGCACTGTCTGTCTTATACACAAAAAATGAGACATTCTTGAATGTTCTAACTACCGGGGTATCAGCCTGCTCTGCACTGCATATAAAGTCTTTTCAAAAATTCTATTTAACAGACTTAGTCCCTATGTAGAAAACATCATTGGCGAATATCAGTGCGGTTTTAGGAAGGGCAGGTCTACAACTGACCAAATATTTAGCATAAGACAGATTCTGGAAAAGACCAGGGAATTTGGAATTGGTACCCACCACCTATTTGTGGATTTCAAAACTGCTTACGACAGTGTAAACCGGAAGCGACTCATTGAAGCTATGCGAGAATTCAATATCCCGGACAAGCTTGTACGACTCACCACACTTACACTGTGTAAGACCATGCCGAAAGTTAAAATCCAAAATGACTTCTCGGAACCAATGGAGGTAAAAAATGGTGTAAGGCAAGGCGATGCATTGACATGCCTACTCTTCAATTTAGCATTAGAAAAAATTATCAGAGATTCAGGAATCAATACCAGAGGACATATCTTTCATAAGTCTGTACAAATTTTTGCATTCGCCGATGACGTTGACATCATAGCGCGAACACAATCTGACTTAAAGCAAGCTTTTCTATCCATGGAAAAAGAGGCAGGAAAAATGCATCTCACTATTAACCAGGAGAAAACCAAGTATATGCAATGCACCAAAATTACTGATTCTACAACTCACTTGCAAATTGGTGAATACAAGTTTGAAAAAGTAAACAGTTTTATTTATCTTGGTTCTGAGGTCAACATCAGTGGCAATATCGCACCTGAAGTACAAAGAAGAATCAATAGTGCAAGTAAATGTTTTTATGGTTTAAAAAAATATTTAAAATCAAACCTACTAAAAAGAGATACTAAACTGCTAATTTATAAATGCTTAATCAGACCTATCCTAACATATGCCTCAGAAACTTGGACAACAACACAGAAAGATGAGAATTCCTTGGGAATCTTCGAACGTTGGATCCTAAGATCCATTTTTGGGGGCAAACAAGTTGATGGTACTTGGTACAGACGTTCAAACTCAGAACTCTATCGGGCTTTTAGAGAGCCTGATGTTGTCAAGTATGTAAAAATCCAAAGAATTAAATGGGCTGGTCACATTATTCGAATGAACAGAGAGCGTTCGACAAACATAATCTTTTTGACTCAGCCCATCGGATCAAGGCCCAGAGGTCGACCAAAGCTGAGATGGGCCGACTGCGTGGAAAGAGACTTATCAGTCTTAAAAGTCTCAAACTGGAAGACAACTGCCAGGCAGAGGCAGGCCTGGAGGAAGTTGATTGAGAAGGCCAGGGCCCACCCGGGGCTGTCGTGCCATTGAGGAGGAGGAGGAGGATTCAGTTGTTTTACGGAAATTATTAATTTTAAAAAAGAGATTTTTCTTTGTTCTGTAGCATGTCACGGTTACGATGGATATTAAATTTTACGGTATTAAATACCACCCCCCTGATTGCCAGAACTTTGAAAAGCAATTTTCTCTGAGCATTTTTACAGTGTATTGGAAATCTTTTGCAAAAGGAATGCTAAAAAATGTAGCTCAAATAACTTTAAATGTTTTTTTTTTAATTGGTTTATATTACCTAAAAAAATAGATCACTCTTATATTAGCCAGTTAACTTGACCTACGCTTGATGGTAGATATGAAGTCAGAATTGCAAGGTTTCCGTAATGAATAAAAAAAAATGAAAAAAATCTGCAAAATATATGAATTCTTTGAAATAAATATTAAAAAACAAAGGGGTGTAAGAAAGTAGGCGTAAAAAACTTTTATACAGTTTCTCTTAGCATCGTTTTCTGGTGCAACTATTGACTAATGTACAGAGAAATTCCGGGTTGAAAAATTAGTTTTCTTCCCTTTCTAAATGAAAATTAATTATTATCTAAAGTATAAAAAATGAAAAGGCAAATAAAGATGTTTAGAATTTCAAGTAATCCTGAATAATTTCATATATTTGGGGTGTATTCACGTCATTTTACATGTATATTGGGTAAGAGAAATACGTTTGAAAAAATTTGGATTTTTAGAAGTTATCTATTAATGCGCCTCATTTCCCCATTTACTAGGAAAGCATGAAACTTTTGGCATTCTACAAAATACAATCACACTGCTTATCTAGCTGATTTTCGGCAAAGTACAAACTTCAAAAATACTTACAAATTTGAAAATAATTGTATAGAATGAACAGATATTCCGTGGAATGATTGTAACTTATTAGACAAAGTATGATAAATAAGAATTATTATGTATTTATTTTTCATTATAGTGAATGCTTTGGGAATACGTGATTTAATACTCGTTTCATATTTAGCCGGATTGTTATTGGTTATTTTATACACTGAGAAGAAAAAGTATAGTGATAGCTAGCAGGATATGGAAAAATTTACTGTATTTCGGGCTCTCTAGGAACACTAAAAATTTCAGTAATTTTTACGGAAAACATTGGTAGTGATTTAGGTAAAATTAACAATAAAATAAAGTCTTATAATGTGTTATAAAATTTGGTAGATGTGGTAAAATTTAGTAATTTTATCATGATACCTTAGAGCATGGCATAAAAATCATTTATTCGGCTAAATGCATCTTCCAGTTTTGCATTCTTTATTAAAAATATGGTAATAAGAACTACAATTTTGAAAACCAGAATTTCCTGTAAACGCTTAATATATAAATGTAAAATCTAATTTTTTTAAAATTAATGGTTTAAATACCGTATAATGGTTTAAATACTATATAAACCAAAATTATGTTGTTGTTTCTTATTACCAGAAATGTTAATACCATTTAATAAAATAATTTTATCCAAATTTTTTCTCTGTGTAAAATGCATAAACTAGCAATCATTACAAGTGTTTCCGGACGATTTCAGACATTCTATACAATGACTAGGTATTCTATAAAATGTCGAATTTCATGCATTTGCAGTATCACCTCTATAAAAGTACATTTACCTCCGATGACGAGCCTCGCAGATGCCTGAGACGAATAGTAATCTCGGTAAACGAAACATTGATACATTCCCGAGTCTTGCCTTCTGGCCTGTATGAGTTGGAGAGTGGTCGGGGACGGAAACAAGACACGTGAGTCAGTGGCTATAAATCTGGCATCTTTTTTCCAAACAACACTCCCGATTGGTTGACCTTCTACTGAGCAGTTGAAAAGTCCACTCTTTCCAACATCAAGTTGTAACTCTTTCGGGAATATGTTAACTCTTAATGGTTCTGTAAGTACAAAAACAATTCCGTTAATGTTTCTAGAAATAGATTACTATTCACTTCCGTACACTTCATTTCCTTCATGAAACACAAAGTTGTTAATGGTGTTAAACAATATTCTCCAATCTGTTTCTTTTTTACTAGAATATTTTATTTTATAACCGAGGTTGACCAGCCGACCCAATTCTGAGTTTACGACTATCAATGTTTAACTCAGTGAGCCTTGTTATTTTGAACCCAAATCAGAACACAAGGGAATTCAAGCATTAAGACAAACAATACTTCGTGATGGACTTTTTAATAGAACTAACTCGCATTTGCGTTACATGGAGAAGAATTTAACACGATTAGTCCAACGGGAGTGTAATCCATTATCTGTCTACCACGGAATATCATTTTACATTAGCACTCACTCATTTTACAATAGATAGCCGGTACGTTCGTATCCCAGCAGGTTTGAATACCAGCGATGGTTGGTTGATACCAACCATCGCTGAGATTCAAACCTGGGTCACCTCATAGGGAGGTTAATGTTTTTTCTCCTGATTTAAAATTTCGGTAAATTTTCTTAAAACCATTTAAACATACAACCCTAGCCAAGAGTGGAATGATCCAAAATGCTCAGAAAGCAATTTTACATGGAGAGAGTATTAGAATTTACAGACTATTAACATTCAATCTTATGAAGGAATTTATTTTATAACATTCTGTCTAAGCTAATACTTTTGATCAATGTGACATTCAACACGCCATTTTTTTTGTTTGAGTCACCAAAGTGGTATAAGTATTAGTTATAAATATATTTCTCGTGATGTTTTGCTGACCCAATCTAATCTTTTATTTGCCCTATATAGTAAGTAATTACACCAAATATAACTTATGTTAGATCTACATGTGTTCTAGAAACATTTGAAGTATTTAATTAGCATAGCAAAAATTTAACTTTTTATTTTAAAACCAATTCCGCGTTGTTTTTAAAAATTTAAAGAACGAGAACAGAATCATCAGTCATGTATACCTTTTAAAATTAGGTAAAAGGTTTATTCGTGCAGGAAATAACCGAGATTGAAGAGTTCTTCATTATTTTAAAATAGTTTCCATGATCAAACATTAATCAATTCCAACGTAAATTTTAAAATATTTTGATCAATCTGGTTTACCTGTTAAGAGGACTGTTATTTCTTGATTTTAGTAGAAACATGCCGACAATATATGTTTAACTCTTTAGATATTCTGTATTTCTTTTAAACAATTAATTAAAAAAAGTATAAAGGAATATTCATTTTAATGATTTTATTTAATATTTTATAAATCTAATGTTTTATAATAATGTTATAAAACATAAGATTTATAAATGTAATTTTATTATAATGGTATTTTGTATTCATACTTATATGCAATAAAATATTTAAAAATTATTTTAACCAGCCTGTCATTACGTCATCTTAGCTAGATATTACATATTTTATTCGTAAAATTTTATGCCTCCATTCATATTTTGAAGTGTTAAGATATGAGCCACGGAGGTTATGGTGATAAAGTATTCTCCCTCCCAATGAGCTGACCTATGTTCGAATTCCAGCGATGGATGGTTGAGTCGAATTCTCCTCCCGGCTCACGCTGACGACAGCGCTGACGTAAAATATCTTAAGATGTAGACGGATCATGGGATAGAATCCCCTTGCCACCGAGCTAACCGATTGAGGTTTTCCTCTACATTTAACGCAAATGCGGGTTAGTTCTATCGAGAAGTCCTTCACGAAGGCTTGTTTGTCTTAATGATTGAATTCCCTTGTCTTCTGGGTTTTGTTCAGAATTACAAGACTAACGGTGTTGAACGTTGATAGTAGTAAACTCAGAGTCGGGTTGGTTGTTGGACGCTGGTTATAAAATAAAATTTAAAAAAAAAGTTAAGATCTTTAACACGCAAATTTAGTAATTATATAAGCTTACATTTGTATATTTATGACGATTTTCGTCTTATTCATAAGTCACAATGTTTTTTATATGGAGATTGGGATATTAAGGTCTTGCAAGTCAGCCACATAATTGCTCTAAATTCACTAAATACATTTGCAATTCATCGCCGGTGTCATATTTTGCAAGAATATTTTTGAAAGAATAGTACAGATAAATGCCCATACCTTCTACTAATAGTTCCACGTTGGCTCTGTCCTCTCCAACAGTATTACTCACTTGGCAAGAGTACTGGCCGGCATCTGATGGCTTGACTTTGTTGAATTTGAGTACTCCGTCTTCTTGTTTGACAGTCACAGCGACATCTGACAGTGTTCGCTGTCCTGGTACTATTCGATACCATCTGTAAACCGGAACTGGTATTCCTTGAGCAATGCACGAAAGAGTAGTACGATGTCCAACTTGTGCTCTCACTCGACTTGATCTATGAATAATTCTTGGTGGTTGATTATAGTGAGATTCTGTTTCAGAATAAAAACATGGAATAGTTAAACAAATATGCGTACTGAGTACATTATTATCTTTTTAAAATTAAATGTAGTCTGGCCGTACCTGTTATTATCACTCTTGAGTAGTTGGAACTAATTTTCTTTTCTCTTGTTATGACGTTTTCAGAATGGCATCGGAAACTGAAGGTGGTGTCCCTTTCCCTTACGTTACGAAAATAGAGGCTTCCATCTTCCAATATTCCATACTTTCCTGGAAAAAAATGGCCGTCTATAGTTAAAATGGAATTAATACGTTGAAGATCACCAAATAAATGCATAGAATTAATAGTGAAATTTATCCAATTTGATAAGCAGATAATAACTAAACAAAACATGCACAGTCTGAAAAAAAAACTGACCACCTTGAATACGTTTTGATCTAATAATAGTATTTTCAGGTTCCAAAACTCACTCTTAATAGTTCGAGGGGATGGCCTAAAATATGCTAATTAATAAGAGCACACAGTATTTTAAGTAACGAAATCAGACACAAAAACATGCTTTCGCTGGATAAACTTATCTTTATTTCGACAGAATCAAATTTCTGACCCCTAAGATATTAGGGACAACTACAAATCTGTGAAATATGGTCATTATAGTTTGGTTAGAAGAACGATCCAAAGTTTAGACCCTTTAATGTTAATTTATTTTTTTTAATATTTTGCTATATCTTGAGAGCTTTGTAAGCGAATTGAAATTTTTTTACACACAATTATAAAATTCATTTATCCGCAGATAATTCCATACGAAAAATAACTTTTAGTAAAGATTAATTTTTTAAAATATTTTATTTAAGAATGGCCGAAAAAATGTTGAATTGTAAGGTATACTATTTTTTGCATCATTTTAAATAATGTAATTGGCTGATTTTGAGAAAATTTTGTATTTTGCTATGTAAAATTACATTCTTTAGAGTGATGTAAAAAATTATGTACCTTACTGTTCAAAATTTTTTCGACCATTCGTAAATAAAGTAATAAAAAATAATAAATTTTTACGTTATTTTTTGCATGGAATCATCTTTGGATAAGCAAATTTTATAACTGTGTGTAAAAAAATTTAGAAATCTCCAGATATAGCGAAATATGCTAAAAAGTAAAATTAACATTAAGAGGTTAAATTTTTGGAGCGCTCTCCTGACCAAACTACTGGAACCAGATTTCCCAGATTTTGGGGGTCAGAAATTTGGATCTGTCGAAAAAAATATATGATTATTCAGAGAAAGTATGTTTTTATGTTTGATTTCATAACTTATTACATTGTCTGCACTCAGTAATTAGCAAATTTTAGGTCCCTTCTTGAATTATTAAAATTGAGTTTTAAAAGGTAAATATCCAATCATTAGATGGCACACTGTACAATATGAAAAAAATAACGGTAAGTTAAGAAAAAAAGACATTCAGTCGCCTCATTTTCAGTCTAAATGAAATGAATATATTCATTTTGAATGAAATAAACACCCTCAATATGATGGAGAAAATGAATACACTATGAATAAAATAAGTACATACAGTCATTTTGAGATAAATTCATACAGTCTAAATCAGGGATGGGCAAACTTTTTAGGTCAAAGGGCCAAAAATCGAAAAAGGAAAGTTTGGTGGGCCAAGTAAAAATTTTAAAATAAAGAAACAATATACAAGTTTTAATTTAAATATTTAATGAGATGAATAAAATTGCGATTTCATTTTTAAAAGTTCCTTATATTGAGGTTTGAAGTGAGATGTACTTATTTTTAGGAACGAGGCTATATGCTTATCTGTTAGTCTACTTCTTAAATTATTTTTTCTGAGGCTCAAAGTTGAAAACACTTGTTCACATATATCAGATGAATCAAATATAGCACTGATTTTCTGTGCTTGAATTATTAAATTTGGGAAACAAGCTTTTAGTAATGATTTTTAAAACTCAAACTTTGTCACAGTTAGAAACAACTGCTTCAGATGATTGTAGATGATGGTTCAGATTCAAGCTACAAATCTGAACTCACTGTTTCACAACACAATTTACGTTGAAAGGCATGGTAAAAATATCTAATTCTGTTTGAATGGCACCGAAATATTGATACCTGAAACTAAAAATGAAGTTTTTTCAAGCCATCATCATAATTCTTAAGCTCTTCCTTATATACTGAGGGTATTGAATTTAACCTCGAGAAATGAGTCAAGTCTTTCTGCCCGGCAAATAAATTAAGCTTCAGTTAAAAAGCTTTGAGATGGGCCCAGATATCATTAATGAATTGGTCACAGACCCTTGCATCTTAACATACAAGTTGTTCATATGACAAAGAAGATCTGTGAGAAATGCCATTCTGTATTTTCTAATGCAAAATGGTTGTATAATGTATAGTGTTTATATTCTTAAAGCATCGGCAAGTTAAAATTCTATCCATGGCCCATATAAAATCTTCCGGCGGGCCACATTTGGCCCGCGGGCCGTAGTTTGCCCATCTCTGGTCTAAATGAATAATAGAAACCAATCTGAATAAGTTAAACCGATTACTCAGTAGAGGAGTTTAATCTTCGTTGAAGGTGTTAAGTGTAAAGAAGTAAGGTTATTCTTACCGCTCATGATGTCCGGAGTGATTAAAAATCCATCGACTCTTTCCCATGAAGTTATCCTCACATAATCCTTAACAAAACTTGGTGGTGTGCATTGGAGCAATCCCATGTTGTCTTTTAGTACGAATTCATCATTTAAATGTATCTCATATCTTTGGTTGACCACTAAAATTTTAAAAAACTCATTAGAAAATTCATATTATACAATTGAGAGACTAAACGAAAAAAACTAAACTAACTAACTAAACTAACTAAAAAAAGGTAATATCGTTAATTAATTTTGGATCTTATTTGTGATACATTAAATGATTATAGTACAATCCCAAGGCAAATTCAAGGTTTTAAATGCAAATTTAATCTGATTATTACTTTAGCCTCGTGATTAATTACTAAGTTGTACTTTCAATCTATGTGACATATTTTTTTACATGGGATTTGAGTTCTTGACTCTCAAAATATGATGCTGATATGAGCTATCTAGAGCAATTCTCTTCGCGCAAACCGACACATACGGCCATAAGTCAATTTTTCCAAGCACCCCTGGTCAAATCCTCTTAGTTTTGCTCTGCACAGATATTTGTGCATGCATCTTTGCCAAGCAAGTCTCGGCTTTCCTCTTTTCCGTTTTCCGTCAGGCGCTCAACAGGACTATCCCATTTGTCCAGTCCACCTCCGTCTTCTCTTAAAAATATGAATGGTTGGTAATTTTGCCTTTTGATTTTGTTTGTTGATTTTTACTGACAAAGGTAAAATTATGTTGATATGAAAAATGTTGATTCAAATGATGCTGTTATGAATGATAGTAATTTGAAAAATACAATTTGTAAAGATTGGTGAGGGCAGAAGGCGAAAGTCTGGTCTTTTTATTACAATACTTACTTACTCATGATATTTTTTAAAAGTTCCTGCAACGTTCTTATGTATCTTATTTATATTATGATATATTAATGTAAGAAAATATCATTGAATGATTAATGTTATTTTTAATTTTCTAAGCAATGATAATCAAAAAATAAATATTAACATTTTAAGAAACATTATTTTTAATATCAAAATCTAAAATTTTAACAAAATCCATAGAATAGGGCCTAATTAATTAAAAATTTAGAAAATTGTTTTTTATTTTTATTTTTATTTCCTTTGAGTTGTTGAAAGATTGCACACAAAGTTTAAATTTTATGTTAAAAATTAGATTTTTTTAAAAATTATACCAAAAACAGATGCTGCTAGTAGGTTAAGTATTTTTTGATTTATGTAATTAGTTCCAGACATGTGACTTTAAAAATGCGGAACCTAAAAATAATATTAAATGATCCTAATTCTTTGACTAAACCGGATAACATCTTCCAAATTGCGACTTCTACCATATTTATAAGGTCAAAAATTCAAAAGCATTGGGGAAAATGTATATTTTATACAGGGAATAATATTTATATTTAAACTATTTTCCTTGAGCCATTAAAATGTCATCTTAATATGTTTAATCTAATCCTAATCATTAGATCAAAAATTATTTAGAGTGATACCTTTTTCGTTTTGGCTTGAAACAAACATAAATGGTTACGGAATTATTTTTAAATTAAATAAAAAGTTATTAGAATAACATTAGAACGACCAGAGCTGTCATTTTAATTTCAAATCAATTTTAAGAAGCTCTTAGTTATAAATAATTATACCAGCTTACTTGAATTTCGTGAGTGTTCCTAGCTCGTAGACATCTTTAAAAGCTTTAAAGAAAAATCTAACTAGGTTTTATAATATACGTGCTTAAAGTAAATTTCTACCTAGAACAACCGTTGCGGACGAAATGGCTGTTATTGATATTTGAGTGTGCTGCATTGAAATAGCGCACTCTTTCTCAGGTATTGCCTTTATTTATTTCATTATACTCGCACATGACTCGATCAACACTGTACGAGATATTTTATTTATTTATTTCCATTAAGAAGATTGGTAAGATTTTGCAGAAGATTCTAGACTGCGTTTAACATCAGAAGAAACTTAAAGCAATCTGAATTGAACAGCTCTAGCCGTGCAAATTTAATAAGTACATGGAAATTAATCCTGATAAACTTGAATTTAGATTCTGCTCGGCTTTGAAACTTGAGACAAAATATTTTTACTTTCACATCGTGCTACACATTACAGTTACAAAATAAGCATTAGATTAATCGTTTTGAATTTTCTTAACAGATTGGAAGAATCATATTGTTGATCTCGGGAACAACCTACATATCGTCCTGACCTTTTGAAACTACAAGCAATAAACGCTATCAATGCTCTTTCTGCGAAAACAGTTCTTAATTATAAGCCATGGAATTAAATACCCTCGAAAAACAAGACTCAAGAGAAAATAGACAAATTCTCATGAGTAAACCGAGACATTACTTCTTTGATCTTGATAATGTTTAGATAGGAATCAAAGCTCAAATTAGTGTAAAAGCATTTGGTGTTTAAGACAACAATAACTTGCGGCCTCCTAATTAATTTTTCTTCGACTGTTATTTTCAATTTAAGTATTTTTGAAGCGAATGAAGCTTATAATCAAGTAATATATTCCCGCCGCAGTTACTTGGGATTATTTATTTAAGTTAAGAATGTGTTTATGGTATTTTTTATGGAATGTTTATTCGATTTTTTTACCAACGTAACTTAAATAAACAAGAATTTATCATGTCGGCTTTACTGGAAGTGGTCATTTTAATGTGACTTTAGCCTGCAAAGAAAACTTGTGGCGCCCTCTCTTAACAAACGATTCAACTATTTTTACAATAATTTATGTTACCACTGTCCAGCCATGGAAAAGAAAATTGATTTGACATAAAAATGGGACTTCTAGGGTAACAATAAGCCCATCATATATATATATTTGACTTCTAAGACACACAATTGACATTTCTTTTCTTTTCTGTATGGTGGATAGGATTAAAGCTCTCAAAGAAACAGAATTGTTTTGAAGTGAAGCTTCTAAATTGGATCTCTTCCATTTGAGTAGCTTTTGAAGGGCCAGATCAATTTGTATTCCAAACATGCACCGGCAACGTTCGAAAACATAAATTAAATTAAGATAGATAAGTGATCTTGTTTTCTGGTTGTTTTCTCTCCTCATTGCTATTCTGCTAACAAACTTACTACCTAATTCATTTTTCTCTGTGAACCATTCGATATATATTGCGTTATTCTCCGAGTTTTAGAAAAGTTACGAACGTCAAAATTGCATTTTACGTTTGTTGAAACACACAGAAAAAGACTTTTTCTTGTCTTTTTTTTAAAAAAAAATGTAATAGTATGTTTTTCATTCAAGTGTTTTCCAAAATTTTGAAATTTGCTTTCTCTTATTTGATTAAAATGTTCTCTTATACATTTTTTAGCTTTTGCTATCTGTATTTGCGAATTCTACCTCAAAATAAATATTTTAGAGACTTAATAAGAAAATTGATCATTGATCGAAAAACTTATATTTCGAATATCTGAACTGATGGCAAATTTTAAGGGTGTACTTAAAAGCTTCTTTTCTAAGAAAAATGATAAAAAAAATTTAGTGCCTTATAGAAAATACATACTTTCTTGTTTGAATTATTTATGCTATTTTATGGTAACTGAACTTTAAAAAGAACATATAAATTGAATATTTAAAAAAAAATTGTTTTAAAAGTCATCATAATTAATAAAAAATAATTTTTAGCATTTTTACACGCTTAAACAAATTTGCGTGGAAGTACATTTTTAAATATTAAGAAATTAGATCCCAAATTCTTGACATTTTCTAAATATAAAAATGTATGCTTCCATCGAATGTGTCGCATAAATGTGTAAGTTATGTGATTCTTTTTCTATAGGCATATTGCGCAATTACAATAATTAGTCTATAATGCACACCTCTCAGTGTGGTGAAAATTAGAGGGCCACGAGGGGTGCTTCCTTATTATGCTATTGTTTCTTTATGTGTCTCTGAACAGGTCATAATGGCGAAGCAGTGAGCGGCGACATTTTCGAGCAGGGATTCTTATTCAATTTTAATCCTCATTTGTCCTGATTCTTATTCAATTTTAATCCTCATAATTTGTCCTGATTCTTATTCAATTTTAATCCTCATAATTTGTCCTGATTCTTATTCAATTTTAATCCTCATAATTTGTCCTGATTCTTATTCAGTTTTAATCCTCATAATTTGTCCTAATTCTTATTCAATTTTAATCCTCATAATTTGTCCTAATTCTTATTAAATTTTAATCCTCATAATTTGTCCTGATTCTTATTCAATTTTAATCCTCATATTTTGTCTTGATTCTTATTCAATTTTAATCCTCATAATTTGTCCTGATTCTTATTCAATTTTAATTCTCATAACTCCCCTTAAAGTTTGTAGCAACATTTACGTGGCCTCTTTTTATATATAACCTTTCTAACTCTGACACAAAATAGACTAAAAGTGTCATTTAAAAAAAAATCTGAGAATGCAGGAGCAAAACTATTTTTGGATTTGAAATTCTAACACCCGAATTTGAAAAGATCTAATATTTATACAAATGCAACAAAAGAATTTGTTCCTCTTTGCTCCTCGAAAAGCATACTTAAGTAAAGCTGTTTATCGTAAAAAAAGGTAATATAGATCTTTTCATATAAATGTAACAGCATTTATTTCACGTTTCCAAAACCTTAAAAGGACAAGTGCAAAAAATGATAAAAATCCTACAAAATTTCATTGTTTGCCATTAAAATCTTTAAAATAGTCAGAAGTTACTAATTTGTATGAAAGAAAAATGTTTTTAAATTGACTCTTTTATTAACGATTAAGATATTAAAGTTTTACTTTGTAAACACCCGTATTTCAATTAGCAGTTCAGTTTAGCAGATTTGATTTCTCTCATAATATAATTTGTAAATTCTTTTTCGTAGTTTTAATCCATGCGAATTAATTTTTGCTATTTAGTTATGAAGTTATTTTACAGAAGTATTTGGTGAGCGTTGTTTAATTTTAAGCGCATTTGATTAAAGCAGTATCTATATTTGGCGTCAAAAGAAAACTTAATTTCTGTGTATGTTTTTTATTTACATAAGCACAAAAACCTCAAAATTCTATTGAAATAAGTATATCTAAACATTGTACTTAAATAAATTATAACTCGCTACCTATAAATTTTCAGTTCAATTTTTGAACTAGCAATTATTTTTCACACTTTTGTGCTGAGAATTTTAATAATGTCCTCAAAATTTTATTAAGAGTTACAATGATCAAATAAAATTGCAATTTTTGAATTTTTTAGGCCGACTGTTTACTTTAGTTATTAGCTATAAGCTGTTTCTTTTTTTTTCTTTTTTTTTTTGTCAAAAAATAAATTTGATTGTGGTAATTTGTTTAAAGTAGTTTCTAAAATTGAACTATGCTACCGTTCATTTCTCAAAAAAAAAAAAATAATAAATAAATAAATACAAAAAAAAAATTTTACTTATATGTATTTAAATTGAACTATTCTATCTTTCATTTCTTAAAAAAAATATTAACCTATAGGTATTAAAAATAAAAGTGTTTTACTAAACTTAAATGTTTTAAAGCAGGTATTTAGATTTGCTTCAATTCTATTTTTTTTAACTTTAAATTTAATAATTTCCTGTAAAAAAGAGGCAATTATCAATGAATGGCATTTTCTGGGCTTATTTGAATTCAAAGTTTGAAGATAGTTTTTTTTAACTATAAAATTTACATAAAATGAAGATAATTTAGATGAATAAAAGTACCATTTTAATTGCGTACTCACTACCAACTCCCACATACGAGTCACTACATACTACATAAGAGGGACACCAAACGGCGTATGCTGAAATTTTTGAGCATCATATCTCCCATGCACCTAGCTCCATTGTCAAGGGTTTTATCTTTTATTTTGCAGAGCAGAAATATCGCGCAATTTTTTATCTCAGTCAAATGACGTGGTCAGTGTCAAAATTGGCACCCTTCTTTCCAAACTTCCACACCACAACCAACAAGAGAACTTAGAGCAATGGCAGCTTTAGCGTGTACACAACGGCTGTTTAGTTGGCTGCCAGGATCGCGCTCACTGTCCTTTTGCCCTTCACCTGCAGAACGTGGGACACTTTTACCGACTTGTTTACTGCAATATTTCCATTCATCGATTACTATGCAATTCTCAATCTTTATGATGTGTTTCATCATGCTTCTCTAAGTTTGAAAGTGTAGTACAGAATAACTCTGTATGTGACAAACGGATGTTAATGCTTCAGAATCTCTTTTACAGGGTAACAAAAAAGTATAGGGATCACTTTTGTGGTTATCTACCACTAAAGTTTTGAAATTTTTTTACATATATAGCATACTGATCTAAAGCTCTGCTATTAGACTTTCAATTGCAATACTATTTCATAAAATCACAAAAACGCCTTTGAAGAAATTTGACAAAAATCTAATTGGTCAAGTACAAGCATTTTTATAACTTCGATGGAGCCACAGGATTATACAAACCCATTTTAAAAAGAAAGGTATTGCGATTTCACTCAGCCATACCAGTCGCATCAAGAATTCAAAACTCGGATCGATGCCAAATAATGCAAAACCAAACAGAAGTGGACGGCCAAGCAAATTGAAGAAATCAGATTTGCAGAAGCTTGAAAAGATGACATCAAAATCGGATCCACCAACACTGGCAAGCATGGCTAAAGCTCTTAACGTGAGTCAGCAAGTTGTAAGTTATCAACTAAAACAAAAGTTGAAGAAAAAATGTCATAAAAAACCTAAATGTCATCATTTAAGTGAGAGATCGGTGCAGATTAGTAGGCAACGTCCATGGCCCCCTCTACAAGCTTCTCCGTAAGGACAGATGGCGAAAGTTCAATACAACTGATGAAGCTTGGATCTATCAATCTGATACCAATGCTAAATCTAAAGTTCAATATCTTAGCCGTGGGCAGAACAGGCGAGACTTGATACCATCAACCACGGTGCCTCATCCCAAAGGCGTAATGGTTTGGAAGGGCCTATCCGCCCATGGTGTGATCAAACCTCGGTTTGTAAAACCTGGGGCCAAAATAAATTCTGAGTATTACATACAGAAGATATTAAAGTCCTTTCTTAAGGATGATTACTGCAGATTGTACCCTAATGGTGATGCTGTGTTCCATCAGGACTCTGACCCATCGCATGCATCTAAGGTAACCCAGAAATTCCTAACAGATCAGCAAGTGTAATTCCTGAGACCAGAACAATGTATTCCAAACAGTCCTGATGCTGCACCATGCGACTATTTCCTATGGGGACATCTGAAAAACAAACTGAATAAGCGAGGAATTTCTACATTGAGAGGCCTACGGAGCTATTAGGGAAGAGGTGAAGAAAATCCCCCAGGAAATAGTTTTGTGGACTTTAAAATCATGGCCGAAGCGTAGTAGACAAATTTATTATGCCAGAGGTCAACATATAGAGAAGCATCGCTGAATTTATGTAATAAATTTTGGAAATAAAAACATTCAAAAATGATCCCTATATTTTTTTGTTACCCTGTATGTTGATCGTATATAAAGGACGGTCCGTAAAAACCAATCAAAATTTATTTTTCAGGATGTTTGACAAAGTTTAAGATAATGAAATACCCTCGTCTCAAGATAACATTTGATCGAGGGATGATAATAAAGACTATTGAAATAAATTGAATCATTAGCGAAGATCGAATTAGATTTCCATGTGAAAATTAGAGGTACACGTGTCTCTAATAAAAATGTCTTTGTTCGAGTCCTCCGCATTTTTTTCCGAAGATCCAACAGATTTTATTGCATTTAGGGCCGTTTTGTTATTAGCCAATCAACTTCTTTAGAAATTTCATCATAGTTCTTTCAGTTCTCCTAGAGTTGAGATATCTCTAGCGGAGAAATAAGCAACATTTTTCGTTTCAAACCATTTTATCAACTTATCAATTTACTGAAATAATATACTTCAAAATTAGTTCTTAAAAGAGATTAATAATTACGAAACTCCCTTTATTAATATTATGGCTAACCATTATTACAATATAGATACTCAGCTGAAATTCTACTGAACATTAGTTGAGAAACATTGTTTCTAATATATGGCAGAGATTTACTTGCTAAGCTCGATTTATATACCTCCAACAGCAAAAATCTCAAATAAATATAAAAGTACATTTTCAGACAATCAACTTCTTTAAAAGTTTCATCATAGTTCTTTCAGTTCTTATGGGGCTGAAATATCTCTAGCTAAGAAATAAGCGACATTTTTCGTTTCAAACAATTTTATCAACTTATCAATCCACTGAAATAACATACTTCAACTCTTTTCTTCTCACAATATCGACTCTTTTTTTCTTTTTCTTTCTGTCTAAACAGAAAGAAAATCAATTTCTCTACATTATAGCACCTCAACTGAGTCCATTTATTTTGATTATTCTCCGTCAACTGAGTTTCATATATTGCTTGTGCTACATTTTTGGAAGAATCCCATACTTCATTTTTTTTTATTTTGAATTGAAGAAAGTTTGAATTGAAGTTTGAGAAAATGTTTCTAGGGCATTTGAAGAATTATAAAATTTTATCTTAATTAAAATTTTTATTTTTAACCAATTTGTCTTCTTAATTAATAAAAATTTTAGCAACTCTAGACAAATAAAACAATGGTTTTAATTTCTAATTGAAATTATTTATGATGTCCATTTCAGTAAAAAGTTTTCAAGAAAATAAAAAAAAATAAAGAGACATTAAGTACATACAAACGGATCATTGGAAGTCACTATCATATTTTTGTAAGCTATGTACCGTCTATTCAAGAAAATAAAACGGAAAGATTTGATTATTTTTGCTGCACAGGAAAATTTATTTTCACCAAGTTTCAAAATTTGTAACTAAGTTTGCCAACAGATGGCGCATTTAACAAATATTTTTAAACACTATTTTCGAATTTGTAGCAATGACGTGTTGTCTGATGACATAATTAGCAAACTCTTGTGCAAATATTTAAGTTGGAATGGTAGGATTTGCAGCACTAGACAATGTTGATAGTTTTCCTTTTAAGTAAAGCAATATATTGACGACAAAATTTGCATGTTACGTTTGAATGTAACAAAGTTTGTCAACAGTAAACAATCTATTGACGAAATTCATAATTAATTTTGAAATTGTTAAAAAAACTCCTTATTTACAACGCAGGGCACATCAAATCATTTAAAATAGTTGAAGTTTCTCTTCGAAATGACGGTAGATTTTTCCACATCTAGTATTATAAAGAATATATTCTTTCTTCTTAAATATCCTACATAGCCTGGTATTAAAATACAACTGATTTTTAAAATAAGATTAGATTTTTTCGCACTTTTCATTAACATGATCAACACTAGTTTTAAAACAATAATGGAAGAAGTTAGAAATATTTTTCAATAAAAATAAAGTTCAATGAAATGGAGCACTGACTGCCAATTTCCAAAAAGTAATGCATATAGCTCAAATAAAATATCTTTGGTAGGTAATTGTTCCGAAAAAAATTGCTTATTTATTGATCATAATTTTTTCTATGCAAGCATTACGAGTATTATGTATGCAATTAAAATATAAGTGTTAGGTCCCCCAAAGAGTTTATAAAAAATTACCTGCTCTGACGTGGACATCTCTACTTGCAATAGACCCAAAATTGTTTGTAGCAATACAAGAATAAACTGCAGCATGTATGTCTGGTCTATATTCATCTGGCGTAAATGGTGAGAATATTAAAGCTCCATCGCGTCGAACATGTCTTAAACCTGGTATATCTTGTAGAACTTGACCCTCATTCTTTGTCCAGGTTATGAGTGGGGCTGGATGACCATCAGCCATACAGGGTATGACAGTGCCACTTGAATTTGAAAATTCTGATATTGATGGAGGCTCCATGGTGAACACTGGACCACTCAATTTTAAATTTAGAGAAAAGCCTAAAAAAAGAAACATAGTTTAAACTTTGATTATAACATAGAAACTGTTTAATTGTCTCTAATAATTTAAAATACCTTAATTAATTTGTAATAATAAATTCAATTGTTTTAATATAAATTTTATAAATTGTATAAAACAACATTAATCAATCTGCATATTTTAAAGATTTTTTCTTATTTGAGTACGAAAAATTAAGAAAAAGAATTTAAAACTTGCCAAATGATTATTGGGGTTAATCAGAGCAAAAGTAGTGAAAAAAATAGCTATTCACTTAACCCAGTTTATTTTTAATGGTATTTAAAGGTTTGCAAACACATTTCATCTAAATCCCAAATGGTTTATAAGGATTATAATGTTTCTTTGCTCTGATTGACCTTGATCATGATTCTTCCAGTTTTTGATATTGTCATCAAATTGGTGTAGATCTAAATTGTTGGGAATTTTTCATCAAACTTCTTCCCCGCTTAAATAATAATTTGTTACAATAAAAGTTTGCAATAGTTTTACTTTATTTTTGTACAAGATTCTTAAAATATTTAATAATTTGTACTCGCTATAGAGCACCTTGTCTAATAATTATATCAAAAATGTAGGTTTCAAGTTGCTGTGGATTAAAAGTCTCAACTTCTAAACTGTGAACAGTAAAGTGAATCTAATACACTGTAAAATATTAAAGATCAAATCACGGTTAAAGGGTAGTTTTTACCGTTAAATTCATTTTTATAGGAACTTTTAACCGGAAAAAAATTTATCTACTGTAATTTTTACAGTTATAAATACCGTAAAATCGTCGGAACCCTCTAATTAAATAAATATTACCGCAAAAATTACGGTATATTATTTAATGGTAACAGTGGATTTTACAGATGATGCATAAAAAGTGCCGGTATTTTATATCGTGATTTGATGCGGAATTTTTTACAGTACGGAAAAGATAGAAGTATAAGGAATATTTATGTCTTCAAAGATTTTAGACATAAATAATTTTAAACTAATAATTTTCCCATTCTTAAGACTAAACATGCATTTTCTCCCTGGGGAGAATCGTGAGTAATATACGCTTAAAACCGATTTTATAGTAAACGTGGAGATAAAAATGGAGTTTATGGTATGAAAACGGTTCACTTAATCAAATTAAAATTTTATAGATGTTTTTCCAATTATTATGTTCTTAAAGAATAGAAAATTTGTTTTAGACCAGATTCTTGCCAGCATTATCAAATACATTTTACTTCAAATGTATCCGAGAGGATTTTATTCATTTTATAAAATTTTCTTCATAAATTAAATGCATCTAGTGTTTAAAAAATGAATTATTGACTTCAGCAAGTTAAAAGCTATTTTAATTCTGAGTGAAAGAACTAAATTTCAATTTGATTCTGCACTTATGTATTATGTATTATTATTCCGCACTTCCAATAGTATGCAAACTTCGAAGTCGAGTACTGAAGTTGATGATTGTTAATGCGTTGGTTGTTTTATGCGTAATTAACTCAAATGTGATTATATTTCATATTCACACACACATATATTTTAATTTAATTTAAAATTTTAAAAAAAATTATGTGCAAAATTGAAACTGAAAAGGAATCAAACTTAATTTTGGATTAATTCTACATCTAAAAATTTATTCAATTAATTTAATAAAATTGAAAGATACGCTTGAAAGGTTTTGACTTTTTACTTTAAAAAAAATATTTGCAATAAAGTCGATAAAATTATTATTGTTATAAGTAACAAAATGTAATGCTTTTTCTTAAAGGAACTGTAAAACTGTTGAGTGTTTTGTCTGAAATCGTCAGATTTAGTTTTAAAAAGTCCCACAATAAAGTTTAAGTGAAAATTTCCGAAATAAAGAAACATTCAAAATAACTTAAGGGTGCAATATTAAAAAAAAAAAAATTATATTATAATCCTCATCATGTTTTATTTTCTAAAATATAATTACATTCTATGCATTATTTATAGCAAATTTTTGTAAAGCTCCAACTCAATATCTTTTTAATGTCAGAACAATCATTTAGTAATGTATCTATATTTAACCTCTTCCTTAAATTTAATTTATTTTTTAATTACCTGACAAATTATGAAGCTGTGAAATTAACAAACTAATGAAATAATATAAATAAAAGTTTTAAATATATGACATTACATGGCAGAAAATTCATCATTAAATAAAATAAACACGCTAATAAAAATAAATAAATAAATAAATACTAATTAAATAAGTTTTCATTCTATAATAATTACACGACAAAAATCTATCTAAGATTGAGTTTTAATACCTTCTTTATAATCTATGTCTCGCGCACATTGCAATTTAACTCAAAAAGCGAGGGAAAATTTTAAAAAAAATTGTGATTGACTCAAATAATCTAAAAATGTTAGAAATATAAAAGACAAAATAAATAAATAAATAAATAAATAAAAATGGGAGAATAAAATAATCAAAAACAAATTTAAAAAATTAAAAACAAAGTGAATAAAATTATCTAGGAGTGTGAGAAAGATTAAAATCTAAGTGAGTGAAGAAAATGTGAGTGAGTTGGAAATATTAAAACGAAGTTAAACTATTTTGAAATTTCCACAACAATCGATTTGAAAAGAAATGTATCCCTTTTAAAACTAATTCACAGAACCAATCTATTGAATTCACCGAACAGTTTTCTTTCTCCGAAGTCGTTTTTATGCCGTAAATACTTTATTTTTACGAAATAAATTCAAAACAAAAATACTTGGAACTCCATTGGGAATTGCTTAGATTCAATTTTTTTTTATTCTAAGAAACCGACTTTTTTGTTTTTTACACCAAGTAAGACATTTCCTTAACTCTTATTCTTTGAGAATATTTTATAATATTTTCAACCATTGTCTTAAAATAAAAACTCTTTTTTTATAAGAAGTGCTGATACTATAATGTTTGTTAACTTGCTTATTAGTTAATAAATTGTTTCAGATCTTAGTAAAAATCATAATTTGTAATGAGGAATAAACCTTACGTCAATTAATATCATACACGGAGAAAACAATTCTGGAAAAACTAACATACTATACGGTAATGACATTTCTGGTAAAAAAATTCATAATTCTGGTTTATAAGACGAAATGATATTGTATTTAAACAATTCTTTTGGTAATTTTTCCGTTCATATGGTAACGGCTAACCTGGTAATTCTGGTTTTCAAAAGTTTTGTTTCTTTTACATTACATTAGTAAAAATTATAAAACTAAAAATTAAATTTAACCCAATGAAAGGTTTTAGTGTCATGCTCTAAGGTATCATGATAAAACTACCAAGTTTTACCACATTTAAGGAATTTTATCACATATTATAAAACCATATTTTATTGTTAATTTCATGAAAATCATTACCGAGTCACATCAAAAAAACTACCAAGCTCTTTGTTGCTCCTATAATTCCAGAAACACGGTAAATCTCACCATATTCTGTTAGTTTTGACTAAGCTTTTTTTCTCGGTGGGTTCCTCTGTAATAATTTTGCATGTCATAAAACAAGCATGTAACATTCCTGAAATATCAAGGCATTATCTTTGCATTAGAATAATGCCTTGCCAATTTATGGGACCATTAAGCTAAACAACCAATCAGAGATGAGATGGCGTAAGTGTTAGAACAACCAAATACAATGCTTAAAATTCTTTAATAAAATATACCAAATTAGCTTTTATTCATGGATATAAGATGCACTGTAAAAAAAGAGGATACTCAAATTTTACGAAATTTTCTTAATTTTTGACGAAATAACTTTTTTTGTTTATGCTCTGAGCGAACATTTTGTCAAAATGACGAAATGAGTATCTCTACTTTTTCAAGGAATTGTAAGTGTAACTCGAGTCAAAAGTAAAGAAATATTTCTTCAATCCATTTCATTTTTCAAAATAATAATAATAATAGTAATAATCAAACAAGTAAATAAAAAATACCACAAGACACTCTCGCTGTGCTTCTTAATACCTAATGGGTGACATTGTTTTCCACTTTTTCGTAGTCATCCCACTGATGAAACAACGTCACCCCAACAACACAAGGACAGATTGAACTCATAGATAGATTACATGCATGCCTGTAGCGGGATTCGTGTCCGTGATTTTCTTGGTATGAGATTAACTCCTTAATCACCATGCAACCTGGTCGCCTTATGTCTTCATTCTGCTTTCAACCACCCATCCTTCAATCTGGGTAACAATCTCCCACAATGCACAGCGATGAGATTCCGTATTGAGAAAACATTTTCTTCATACATTTGAGAGCTCGCGTTTCGATACAAATTACTTGATTTTGTGACGAAATGATTCTCAAATTAACGTCATACAGCTCAAAGATCACTGAATCGTCAAAAGTGAGAGTTGCAAGATTTTTAAGAGAGTTTAAGTTCGTTCTTTTTTTGGTTTTTTTTTTGCTTTGTAACTTTGTTTTTTAATTTAATACTTTGATTACCAAATCAGATAAACATTTTTATTACTCGAAGTGTCTCTAAGATTATTTTGATATTTAAGCAAGTAATAAAAGGTCCAAATCGTTTGTCAAAACTGTATTTTTTTATTTCAAAGTTAATAATCCCATTTGCTGTTTATTTGGTAGAATAACCTTGAGTAGACTCGCCAATTTATCTTTCTTGTAATGACGATATCAAACACACATGTATTGATACATTACAAATACAGATGACATAGTTTCAAATGAATGCAAGATATTTAACCTATTTAATAAAGTAATAATTTAAGTGAAACGTACCATGAAAAATACATTTAACCGGCGATGAATGGGAAATGGCCATATAAGAATGTTATTCACATCTGTTCAATGAGTGCTACTTCACAAAGGTAGCATCTTATATTGATATTTTCCCTGAAAACAACTTTATTTGGTTTTTATTATTAAATGAAACGACTGAATGCTAATTAATCATATGAATAATGTAAATTAATGAAAGTTGCAAAATAAATCGAAACTAATTATTGCATGTGCTTATTAAACAAAGATCCATTTCACAACTTATATCCTAAAATAAATTTTGTTCAATTATTTATTTGTTTTTATCTAAATACGAGTTAATTTATGCTACACCATAAAAATTCTGGATTAAATTACGATAAAAAGTGCTAGCTTTCAGGGTGCCGATACTTTTTTTAGCGTAAAATCCTTTTTTACCGTAACATATAATGGAATAAACAGTCGTGACTTTTATGCTGGAATTTTTACAGCAATAATTACTGTATAATAGCTGAATCACTCTAAAAAATATATATATTTATGCAAAATTTACTGTATGTTATTTTATTTTACGGTATCAGATTTTACAGATGGCGCACTCAAACTGGCGGTACTTTATAACGAAATTATATCCAGAATTTTTTTACCTGTATTACTGGAATTAATAATGAACAGGAGAAAAAAAAAATCCAATTATCAGATATTACATAGACCATTTTTTATGAATCAAGAATTGGAAGCCATACAGGAATTATGAACTTTGGAATTGTACTCTAGTACCTGATTTTAACATCAATGTCGTCTCTTATTTAATTTCTAATCTTTGAAAGCGAATAGTATGCAGTAATTGACAATTTTTATTGGTCCATACTAGATCTAAGCAACGCATTTAAAGTTATTCCTAGTTTTTCTCTAAATTTCTGTCGAGAATTACTTAAAAATCGGCAAAAATAAAAACAAATAACATTCCATTACAATAAGTTTAAATAAAAGCTTAAATTGTTCTTCTTAAAAAGAGATATATTTTTAAAAAAATCCAGAAATTTAATAATGCGCAAAGCAATAAATATTTAAATTTAAACACTGTTTGCTTTCATAAGGGATGATATAAGGTTTAAGGTACAGAAAAAAATAATATCCAATTACTTAATATTTTATCCAAATTTTTTTTCGCGGCGATACAATTAATACCAAAAAAATATTTCGCACTTTAGAATTGTCCTCTTTTACTCGATTTTAACATTAATCTCAACTTTTACATAATTTTTAAACTTTGCAAGCGAAATTTATGAAGGCAGTTTACAATTTTTAGATATCAATATTCGGTCTTAGCAACCATTTAAAAAAAAAATTCATAAGTTTTCCTTAAATGTAAGAGTTGATAATTACTTAGGAATAGGTTTAAAACAAATCATTCAATAACAATTATTTTAAGTAAAGCTGACATTATTCTTCTTAAAAAATAATAATATTTTTAAAAAAGCTTTCCAGTCATTTAAACATGAGAAAAGCTATAAATGTATATTTCCGATCAATTTCGTGAAAAATAACAACACAAATGCAATGTCATAACAATTCATTAAAGGACACATAACATATGGCAAAGAAAATCCATTCAAGTACCATACACTCTCGCCTGATTTACACATCAAACGCTTCTCTTATCTCATTTCTAAACTTTCCAAGAGAATTGTAACAAATAAATTGTAATATTACACCAAACTATCACTTTCGTTTTCGTCCTGATGAATTATCTCCCACTACGCTCTACTAGACAGAACTGTTATTTTCTGTATAGTGCTTCCTTCCAGCGCTTAAGAGATAGTTGATACAGCAATCATTAGATAGTTGAAGCAGCAATCATGAAGAGCTCATTAAAGTTAATAGCCCCATTTGCTGCTTATTTGGTGGAACGACGTTGAGTAGGCTCGCCAATTTATCTTTCTTGTAATGGCGATATCAAACACACGTGTATTGGTACATTACAAATACAGATAACATAGTTTCAAATGAATGCAAGAAATTTAACCGTCGTAATTAATGCGAAGCATCACACGAAAAAGACATTTAATCAGCGATGAACGGGAAATGACCGTATAGGAGTTTTATGCCCTAGTGTTCGATGAGCGTTATAGCTGAAAGGCATTTTGGTATTTTCCGTTAAAACAACTTGATTTGGTTTTTATATATCAAATAAAAGAAGAATGAAGCGATTGTATGCTAATTAATCATTTAAATTATGTAATATAATGAAATTTGAAATTTTTGCAATTAATCTTAATAAACTTTGATATTCAGTTTTTATTTAATGTTTATAGATTTCAATATCTGTGCTAATAATCTATTTTTTAGTTGAAGAACACAATTTTAAATATAAAAATGAAGTGATTAAAAACATAACAAAATAACCATAAAACATAAGTGATTTAAATACAAGAAAATTATTTTAAAAATAATAAACCACTAAACAATTCGCGTTACAGCCCGTTGTGGTCCAGAATGAATAAGAAGATTTTGTCTCCATAACTTCGCGACTAACCGCAGAATTGTGACTAGATTGATTTGAGCCGCGATGGTTCAGGTGATAGAACGTTCGCCTTTCAATGAGGGGAACCGGTTTCGAATCAATGCGATGGATGGCCGGTACGAATTCGCCTCCGACTTGCATAGTGCTGGTGTGAAATTTCCTCAGTTTAAACTAAACGGATTATGGGTTAGAGTTCCTTTGCAGACAGGTGAACCGTGCGAGGTTCTCGTGATCTCTTTCCCCATGCAACGCAAATGCTGGTTAGTTCCATCAGAAAAGTCCTCCATGAAGACTGATTTCTCCCAATACCTAATCCAAGGCCGGGATAGCCTGGTCGGTAGGGCGCTGGGCCCATATCCAAGAGGTCGTGGGTTCGATCCTCGCCGGCCGAAGACTCCCCGTTTAGTAAATGGTGACTGATGCACGTTAAATCTGTCGAGTCTCAAAGTCCTCCATGTTCCCATAACAAATCAATACCTCTTGGGGTACTGATCCAGGAGTTTCCTTGTCTTCTGGATTGGTTCAAAATTACAAGGCTACGGAGTTGAACATTAGTAGTTGTAAACCCATGAAATTGGGTCGGCTGCTCAACGACGGTTATAAAATAAAATACCTAATCCAGGAATTCCCTTGTCTTCTGGATTGGGTTCAAAATTACAAAGCTATAGAGTTGAACGTTAGTAGTCGTAAGCCCGAAAATTTGGTCGGCGGTTTAACGACGCGGAGAAATATGTTTCGACTGCGGAGAAGATGCCTTTACTACCTAGACTAGCTGGTACCCATCGATCTGAAACTGGCAAGAACGGGATTGAAACTGGATTGAAACTGAAACTCATGCCGCCACTGGGGAATGAATCCGAGTTCTTCCCAATAACAGAATGCCTTAACCAGTGAGTCATTGAGAATATTCAGCAAAATTTCGGATTTCTAAAAACTGCTAAAAAATATCGGAAAATACTCATTTAAGTAAAGATGAAATATAAATAATCAAAGGAGTTAAAAACACTGTTTTTAGCTTTAAGAAGGAAACAGTATGTTTGTTATTTTACTATCTTATGTCAATTTCAGAAAATAAAAGTTTCACCATAGTTCTTCAAATGCAGAAAATCAAAATGCAGAAAAAGTAGAATTATTCAAACCTAGAAGTCCCATAGTTCCAAAAAAAATTTAAAAACTTAATTTTATTAATTGTCTTTTTAGCAGAAATAAAATTTACCGAACACAGTGCCTATTCCGCCGTATGTTTCTTTCAGTATTTGCTAGAAGAGAATAAATTTTACGCGTCGGTTTCAAAATATCTTATTCTTCTTTTTTTAACTCACAAAACGGGAAATCCCGTAACAGTTTCATCCATTCAGATAAATGATGTGTCAAAAATATCCAGGAATTTCTTTTTAGAGAATTTGTATTTTATTTAACAGCTATCATTGGCAGAAAAGTAATGTACGACTCACTCAAATATTCATTTTGTTACACTCTGCATAGAAAGATGAACGGAAGTAGAATATTTTTTATTCACTTTTAAAAAACCTTTGTTTAGGGAAGATTATCATCAATCATGACAATATCTATTAATATATAATCATATCAATACTTATTTATTATTATAGTTCAATATATTATCTATTTTATGATAGTAAATACAAAATTAATTGATATATATTGATGTGTATATATTTACACATACTCGATGGATCGTTTCTCAAAGAATCATTCACCAAGTTTGAATCCCAGCGATGGCTGATCGATAGGTATTTCTTCCCCAGCTCGCATCAACCATAGCGCTGACGAAAAATATCCAGAGTGGTAAAAGGATCATGGATTAGAGTTCTCTCGCCATCAGGCTAGCCTTTAGAAGTTTGCGTGATTCTCCTCTCTATTTAAAGCAAATGTGATTTAATTCCATCAAAAAGTCCCCCATAAAGGCAAAATTTCTCCCTACACTTGACCCAGAAGTTCCCTTATCTTCTGGATTGAATTTAAATTAAAGGGCTACGTGGTTGAACATCGGTAGTCGCAAACTAAAAAAAATTAGATTGGTTGTTCGGCAACAGTTATGAAATAAAAAAAGTTTAAATGAAAAATTACGTTCTTCCTGCAAAACTATTTACGCAAAAGAAAGATAAATAATCGTATTCATTTAAGACTCTTAGAAATTTTTTTCATATAAAATTTAGTTTGAACAATTTCCTTTCGTTAAAAACCAAATTATAATTTGTGAACGATAATAATAGATTGTTGTTCTTTTTCTGTAAATTTGACGAGAATACTGTAAGTTCATTGTTTCGAAGGCTTTGATATCTTCTGCAAATGTTGTCATTGGTTGTATTTCCGTTTAATCCTTTTCATTGGTATCAGCACCTATTTAGTTTCTGTAGTCAATTTTCAACCAACGTCATACCACAAGATTCACACTTTCATAAGCATATCAATACAAATAAACTTCATATTTGAGGTGTTTTCTCCAAACAGTAAACTGTTACCGTTTGTCGTATAGAAATGAAATAACTTAATTTTTTTAAATGTCGGGAAAATTTCTAAACGATACAAGCGAGATTCCTTTAGTTTCAGAAACGATATAAAAGGATATTGGGTATTATTAACATTATTAGATTAGTATTCGATGGATCAATGTTCAACTGCAACAAACAAGTCAGACTGCAGTCTGCAGTACACTAAAGGCGATGCTATCAATGTTATATTTTTTGAGTTTAAAGCTTAAATTTAAAAAAAAATCATTATAGAAAAAACTAAGAAACTTACTCTCAGAAAAAAAACACCTCTTCTAAAGCTAGCTAAAAACGACTTCCTCTTAAGCTAAATAAAGCTAACTAATTTTTATGGCATAAATGGAAACTTAAACAAAATTTTTTTTTTATTTATTTAAAAGAGTTCTACCATTCATAATTGGCAAATTTGATTTTACTCATAATTATATCTGTAAAGGTCATTTTTGTTGGTCCAAAATTATTTGTTGGTTGGTAAAATTAAAGGTCCAATCACAATGATGCATAATTAGCGTCAATAATAGCGCGGCAACTTTATACAGTTCTCCTGGACGAATTAGTACAATTTCGCCTTTAATTTTGCTTTTTATTGCATTTTTTTTTTACTTCAATTAGAACTATAAGAGATTTTGAATCAAATTCCGGTATAAGCTATACGGTATAATACCGGTGCTTTGGGTGCATCATCCGTAAAATCCATTTTACCGTAAAATCCATATTTTGCCATAAAATATTATACCATAACATTTACTATAATATTTATTTGATAAGAGTGCTTCAGGGATTTTATGGTTATTGTTACTGTAAAATTATTGTATATTAGATTTTTTTTCCTTGAAATGTTCCTGCGAAAATGAAATTTACAATAAAGAATCCCCGCATCCGGCGTTCCGGTTATTTTATAGTTATTTGATTCATAATTTTTTACAGTGTATTACCGAAATTAATTAAGCATCATTGACAACAAAAATATTTAAAAAAAATATAAATTTTTGTACTCTTCTTGAACGAAACAAAGTCATAGCATTATTATTTTTCGTCTGAGCACCTAGCTTTTTTTTTCTTCTTGTAAGAAATTATTGCCAAAATTAATTAAGCATCATTGGTATTAATAACTGCTTGGTGATCTTCCACGCTTCTCCTAAACAATCCTCTTCATTTCTGTATTATATATAAGTTTAATTGCGTGGCTTATTTCTTTTATTTCAATTAGTTTATATTACATCTATTTTCGTCATCACTTTCAATGTATCAAATACAAATTTTTCGCTGCTGGTTTGATACCAACTTTTTCCCGATCCAAAGCTGGCTGCATACTCCTTGATTTAAAGAGTGAAACATATTTCTAAAATTAGATATATAAAATGGAAAATATTACATCTATTTTCGTCATCACTTTCAAAGTATCAAATACAAATTATTCGCTGCTGGTTTGATACCAAAATCTGCATATCCTTTGATTTGCAGAGTGAAACATATTTCTATAATTAGGACTACTTTCTTAATTATTCCATTTTTTGTCTGATTCTTCACGATTTTTGAAGTATCAAAAATAATCACGTTTGGAAGAATCGTCATTGAATTTTTATGTTTTTTTTCCATTCATTATTAGGTTCAGACGTTCCAAAGCGGAATTCGAACCCGGCGCTTTCCTGGTATGAAGTCATCTCATCTCATTCATTACCATAAAGCTGGTAGTAATTTACTTTCAGTGTATCAAATTATTCTTTGCCAGTTTGTTACCAAAATTTTAATTTAAAAAATTTGTACCCAATAGATATAATCTGTGTTAATGGCTACAAATTTCATTTGGTAACAGAAAAAAGGAATTTCTTGACAGATTACGATGTAGTTTGGAAGTAAATTTCTGTTGTTTTAGAGAACAGAAATGCTTTGTAAGAAATTTTCAGAATTATTATTATTTTTTGCAGTGAGAAACTCATTATGGGTGTCTCATTCGAAATAAAGTTCAAGCTGTTTCAAACTTATTGATTACAGATTAACATGCGTATTAGTTCAATTACATATTAATTGATTAAAAGATTCTTTTACCTAGCCGAAATAACTGCTACAGCATTTTTTTTTTGCTTCAGTTAATGCTACTACTTAACTAATACAATTACAACAAACTTATATTGAGCTCATTTCGCCAACTGCTTAGGAATTCGAATTGATAACGGTTACAGGTATGAAATACATTTTCAAAGGTTCCAGGTTAAGCTATTTTAATTTCATAGAAGTACTATTACGAGTACAGCAATCGTATATTGAACTCATTCCGCCAACTGCTAAGGGATTCGAATTGAAAACAGTTACATTTATAAAATACATTTTTTAATGGTACTACCAGGTTAGCTAATTTTAAATTCATAGGATTATAAGCTCATTTTCATTTGTCTTTTTACAAGTTTTAATGGGTTAACTTCACTTTATATTTCAGAAATTAGCTTTTACTATTTGGGAGCAATGGTTTCTCGATATATTTGAAACCACCAAGTGCTTTTAAGTACAAGTATAAAAGTTCAAATCACTGAAAACAAATCTATTTACCAAATAGGCAATAAATGTTAATTATTGTGAATCTCCTCACATTATATTCCACTAAAAGTTTAATAAAATACAAATTCCTTTATGGGTAAGTAGATTCATTATAAAGGTAACAAATTTTGCACTTTTTACTATGTTCTTAAAACCTAGAAACATAAATTTTAATTTATATTGTGGCATTTTTAAGTGTGTAGCAAAATATTACATACTAATACGAAAGTATATTTTAAAATATTCGAAATTTTAAAGCTCCAATAACTGCTTTTAAGAGATCATTTTTATTTGTTTGAATCCTTTAAGTTGTTTTAAAATTAAGAGTAAGACATTCATTATAAATATATTCATAGTTTATTTTTGTGCAGCGTTCGTTAAATGTTAATAGTTTGAAAGTCTTTTCTACCTCTAATGAGAATCTTTAATTCCCTTAGGGTGCGATTAGTTTAAAATCTTAAGTGTGTTCTCCAGAAAGAGATTATAAATCTTTTTCTGATTAATTTGAATTATTCTAAAGCATTTTGACCCAAAGAACATTTTCCATAAAATACTTAAAAATTCAGTATAATTAATCTTTACATCCTGCCATAAAAGTTTGTTTAAGCTAATTGACTTAAGTGCTTTCATGCATATTATGAATAAAATAACTTTTTAAAAAAAGTAAAATTATACACTTCATTTAACAATTTCTTTTTAAGATAAAATGTATTTTTTAGCTTGATCTACAATATTCTAGTAAGCATATATTTTTTTTTAATTTAATGCATTAGGTATACGTTAACTTAATACTAGCTTTGAGCTATTGAAAATTAAAACCAAGCAATGTAAAAGCAGGCAGAAGTTGAACCTTCAAAATATTAATCAAACACACTGTAAATAAATACCGGATCAAATTATGGTAAAAACGTATCGGCTTTCAAGGTAGCGGTATTTTTTAACATTATCCATTTTATCCATAATAAATCAATTTTTAACATTATCCATTTGTTATGGAACAAAAACTTTGTTATACACGTAATTAAAAATTACCGCTAAGTCGATGAATTCTTCTTCTTCTCTTTGGCACAACAGTCCAGGATGGGCCTTGGCCTTCTCAACAAGCCTATGCCAAGACATTCTTCCCATAGCCTAGGTTCTCCAGTTTATTATCTTTAAAACCTGTGGGTCATTTTCAAGGCAGTCTAAAAATCTTAGGTTTGGCCGTCCTCTTTTTCTTGAACCTGTTGGCCTGGCACTGAAAACTTTTTTAGTTGTCCTGCTATCCTCCATTCTTATAATGTGGCCTGCCCATTTAATCCTTTGAATTTTGATAAATTTAATGACATCAGGTTCTTTATATGCTTTGTGAAGTTCCGTGTTTGATCTTCTAAACCAGGTACCGTTTTTATTTATTCCACCAAAAAAGCTTCGCAATATTTTTCTCTCAAATCTAGCTATCATATTTTCATCTCCACGGGTCATTGTCAAGGTCTCACATGCGTGTGTAAGCACTGATCGTATAAGACATTTATAGAGTAACACTTTTGTTTTTCTTTTTATTAGGCTTGACTTAAGATATTTTCTTAGACCATAAAAACACTTATTGGCCATCGTGATTCCCGTGTGTATTTCTTGTGTAGTGTCGTTTCTGTTGTTAATCTTAGACCCTAAATAGGTAAAGCTATCGACGGCTTTGTATGCTCCAATTTCAAACTGTGTTTCTTCATAGCCAGCTTTTGTGCAGGGCATATATTTAGTTTTATTTTCATTGATTCTTAATCCCATCTTAATGGCTTCCTTTTCCAGACATAAAAAGGATTGTGTTAGTGCTGTCTGCGTTCTAGCGATAATATCTAAATCATCAGCAAAAGCCAATATTTGAACTGATTTGTTGAAGATATTTCCTCGGGTGTTGATGTTTGAGTCCCTTACTATTTTTCCTAATGCTAGATTAAAGAGGAGACATGCCAAGGCATCTACCTGTCGTTCACCATTTTTAATTTCTATTGGATGGGAAAGACTATTCTGTATCTTGACCATGATTTTAGTTTCACTTAGTGTTAAGTTATGAGTCGATGAATTACTCGAATTAAATAACTATTAATCTAAAAATTAAGGTAAAATCTTTTACGAAGAAAATGGATTTGTCGGATTGCGCTCCCAAATTTCCAGTACTTTATACTGTAATCTGATTAGAAAATTTATACATTGCACTATGCGCGCAATTTGTACTTCTATATCCCATGTAAATACAATAGGTATATCAAGATTACGTGTTTTCCCTACGTTCCATACTCGATCCTTCTTCATGATAAATGACCCTCTTCCATTACCATGATTTCAGGGATATACTCGGGATATAAATTATTTCCACCCCAGCACCTAATCTGATTTTCATGCATTTGAAATCTTGTTTCATTCATATGAATGCTGATTCCTTTGTTAAGGATGTTAGTATTAGTATTTTCCTAACTCTACATAGCGCATGGAAATGCATTTTACCTATATTTGTTCTTGTTATTTTTTCATCTTTATTTTTGCTTCACGCTGGGCAAATGTGGCAAATTTTATTTCTCGCATTCATTTTCTATTCTATGTTGGCAACTTAATGCTTAGTATTTCAAATTACTTTTGTTTCTTCTCATTCACGTCTGGCAAGCCTTGAGAATGTTTACTTATGAGTGCTTGAGGAATATCAGCTTTTATTTAGCTCTATAAAGTTTTAATCCAATGAAGATTTTTAAATCAAGTTATTGTCAAAGTCATTTTTCTTGGGCATAAATTCAATCTCGACAGTGCCAAAATTATTTCGTCCCCAGTCACATCATCTCATTGGAGAGGCTTAGAAAACTTGTTTCACCCATATTCTGATTCCCTTGTCAATGACATTAGCTCTTCACCACCTCTCCATAGCGCGAATAGGAAATACATTTTACTCTTATTTGCCCCTTCTTGCCCACAATGGTTTTCTTGTTCTTTTTTTCGTATTTATTTTTAATTAACTCTCCGCTACTAAGGTTTTTCCAATTCAATTTCTTACCTTTATTTTCTAATTTTTCGTTGGCAACTCTACGTTTTATAATTTAAATCATTTTTATTTCTTCTCATTCATATTTGGCCTGTTTTGAGAATGAGTGCCTATTTTTGGGAGCTTGAAACGTTTCTATTTTTGTTTCCATCTGCATGTTTTTAAAGTTAATAAAGTTTTTTAATCAAGAAGTATTTTCAATCCTTAGTTTCTTGGTATTATTTATTAAAGA
This sequence comes from Parasteatoda lunata, assembly GCA_949128135.1. Taxonomy (NCBI): domain Eukaryota; kingdom Metazoa; phylum Arthropoda; class Arachnida; order Araneae; family Theridiidae; genus Parasteatoda; species Parasteatoda lunata. The sequence continues at coordinate 32,077,804 of OX421976.1, read as the reverse complement.
GGCCTATAATTGTTTGCAATACTATCTTTTTTCGGTTGGTTAAAAAGTTCTAGAAATATGAGAAAAAACGCAAACCTTTAAAAAAACTGAAATTTCTACCTCTACCTTGAGAAAATATTGTGACCGTACTTTTCAGATCACGGATAATATTTTTGTTACTCAAATATTAACAGTGAATCACTTAATTACCCAAATAAAATTTCTACACTTTTGCAAAATAATTATCGTTATGTATGAAATTCGTGGTACTATCTTTTTGATTTTTTATGCCATCGATAATGATCACGATACTATCATATTTAAGAGTTGTAGTTTTCAATAGTGATTGCGGTGTGTTGACATATTATTTATTGAGTCATTTTTTTCGTAATATCTTCGTGTTCGACATACTTATGTAAATTATCAGTTGACAGTAACTTGTGTAAAACATAATATTGTGCTTTTCTCTACGTGTTGGGTAAGTTTACTTAACGATCCCCATAACCCATAAGTATCTTAATCTGTTAGAGTAAACATCATAACTATGCTAAATATTTAAAAAAAAAATTTCATAAACATGTAAAAAAATTGAAGATATTTCTTGATGTTTCAATATTAAACATTTCCTGCTTTTGAATAATAACAAGAAAATAATAAATTAAAATGCCTTGTCATCCCTAAAATGAACAAAAGGATCTAAAATTAACTTATATACTAATTAAAAATTACTTATATTATTAAATTTTATTAATTAAAAATGGTAATTAACTACTTTTTATACAAATTTTAATAACTATTTAACAATGGCAGTATATAATTAAAGAAGAAAACATATGCATAAAATATTAAGAAAAAACTAAAAATGCACTATGTAATTTTATTACCACTTACATTAAAGATAATTTTTTTAATCTTTGATAGTGAAGTTTGATGTTTTAAAAATTTGACAAGTTTCCATTAATTTTTTTCCTTCTTTTTTTTAAAAACTAATTATATAGGATATTAAATTTAACGCATATTCAAGATTTTATATTAAGTTTTCCAATTTTAATAATTTTAGAACTTTGAGAGAAAAGTTACTTTGCTTGTTATTTATCGCACTAAATTTCTTTTTAATAGGCCAATATAAGAACATGCTTAAAAAAGTAATTCTTCTTAAATATTTATTTTGCATTATGTATTACTAATATACATATTATTTCCATTAAAGTCATGCTGTTGAATATTTTAATTGCGTGATTTATTATGAAGGCCAGAAATTTCTGATTAAAACATTCTTTTATATTAGTTTTTTTAATATTTTAAAGATGATTTGTTGGAATAATTAATGTTTAGGTTTAATAATATATTATTTAATATAAAATTATAATAAAACTAAAGCTGAGTTAGAGATAGTGTATGTGACCCTCATTAATTAGTGGAAGTTTTATTAATAGTTCTTTAAAAAAAACTTGGAAAGTTCTTAGAGAGTTACATTTTCATTTTAAAAAAAAGTAGTGGTGAAGTAAACAAAAAGTAGTTTTTCCCTGCCCAATGTTTTATAACTGATATTGATATAGTCATAAGATTTAAACTGCTGAATGCATATGACACTTACATTTTTTCATCTTCCAAAGAGTATCTTTTCTTTTTTTTAAAGCTAATTTTAAGATAAACTTGGTAATAAACTTATACTCATCTGTAAATGAACAAAGTTAGACTTAAAATCTATATACCTAATTAATAACTTAAAAAATCTTAAAACGAAAATACTGCGTAGTGTTTTAAAAGCACAACAAAACAAAAATGTTTTTATTGCTTTTTATTGAAAAATATTTCTTAGCAATCGTCATTAGATTATCAATTAAACTGGGAAGCCAATTATTGTTAAATTTTTATAAATACTTAATAATTGATAATTCGGGTGTTTGGATTTGAAATCTGAAATTAGTTTTGCTCCTCAAGCTACCGATTATCTAAAAAGGACATTTTCAGACTCTTTTTTTTTTTTTTTTTGTCTTTTTTTTTTGTCAAAATGAACAAGTTTCAAAACGTTATATATATAATAGGGGATCGCATAAAGTTTACGACAGAGCACATCATTACGAGTTAGAGCGCATCATCAGGATTAAAACTGCATGGAAATTCATTCTCGGAATTGTCATCATACGCCGCTTGGGACACTTCCCTATTTTGAACAGATTCTTCGCGTGTGCTTCTGAATAGGTAATTTCGTCGATATTTCGTTATGTATAAGAATTATTTCGACATGAAATCACGTGGTATATGACGAAATGAAACTCAAATATATGACATGACAAAAAAAAAAAATCCTCAACTTGAAACCTCGTCGTAGTGCATTATGGGAGATTTTTCTTTAGAATAAAACTAGTAGAAGACTAGAAAATAGAAAATTATGAAACAGAGTAAGGTGACCGGGCTGTTTAGTTGGTTGATTTTACAGCTAATATTATTATCAAAATAGAAATTTATCAGATTTTTCGTTCCTTAATATTTCACGGTAAAATCACATTTTTCGGCAAAATGTACTGGCACTCTGATTATCGGTACTTAACCATTCTCGGTGCTTTACCGTAAATTGATCCGAAATTTTTTACAGTGCACTATAACTTTTTTGATTTTTTTTAAACGATTATACACATTTCTATTGTAAAACAAGTTAAAAAAATTAAAACAATTCATTTAAGATTTTAAAAAAGTAAAAATTTGTTCGGGGCACCCTATACTGGTGCCTCGTAGAGTTCATTAAAATGCTATTATATTATAATGTGAGCAAACAACTGTAAAAGGGAAATTATGCAAAATAATGTAATATGATATGATATGTTTTCCCTTCTTAACAAAGCACTTAGCGGAATTTACTTGCACAGACACTAGTACATGTTTAGTAATAAGCTTCTTACGTAAGTCCGATAATAAACCTCACAGTTGTAAACAGAAGAATCCCAGTGAATACAAGAACAGTAATTTAAATATTTATTACAATAATATATATGTCAACCAATTCCATATAATTTATTAAGTTATATCCTAATAAATACAGTGAGAAAAAAAAAATCTATTAAATTTACCGTATTGTATGGTAATGACATTTCTGGACCTGGTTAAAAAGCTATAATTCTGGTAGTTAGCTAAAATACGTGGTATTTCTAAACCATTCATCAGGTGATTTTTCCGTTCATATGGTAATAATCTACGGAAATTCTGGCTTTCAAAATTATAGTTCTTAGTACCACATATTTAGTAAAAAATAAAAAACTGACAAGATTAAATTAACCTAATTATAATTAATGCTCTAGCAATTCATGATAAAAGAATTTTAATTTTGCCACATTTACTAAATTTTATCACATATTATAGTACAATTATTTATTGCAAATATTATCAAAATTATTAGCAAAGCGCTTCGGTAAATATTACTGGGCTTTTTGGTTCTCCCATAGGGCCAGAAATACGGTAAATTTAACCATATTCTGGTATCCTTGACTATACTTTTTTTCTTAACGTATGTTTGCAACGTATGTCTTATTGTTAATCTTTTACAAATTGTTTACTCTCTATATACTCTGAGAAAAAAAGTATGGTAAAAAAAACAGAATATGGTAAAATGTATCAATTTTTCACCGAAGTGCTTTAGTAAAGATATTGTTTCAATTAACCTTAAAATATAGTGTTGTAATATGTAATTAAATTTGGTAAATGTGGTAAAATTTGGTAATTTTATTACGCTTTATTAAAACATTGCTTATAAACCATGAATCACTTAAATTTACTTTTCAGTTTTGCATTTAGTACTAAATGTTTAATAATAGGAATCTTTTTCGGACTAATATTCTTCTGAAAACCAAAATTTCCGATAATCTATTACCATATAAACGGAAAAAGTACCAAATGAACGGTTTTTAAATACAGTATATCTTGGTTTTATTATCAGAATTATGGTTTTTTTAGAAGAAATGTCATTTTTATAAAGTGTGGTAATTTTAGCAGAATTTTTTCCTACTCATTTATATTATTGATATAATACACTGATTAACGTAATCAACATATTTCTTATTATCACACTTATGACCATAAATATAAAATAAATATTTTTTTTTTAATGTTTGGCTTGTTCGATGAAACTAAAGTGCAAACTTTTCACGACATATGATAATAATGCTCTGAAAAGGCAACATTAAGTGACAAGTAGTTTTTCCATTCTTGCCCTAATGCGTAAACATGTCTGCTTTTCTACTACTACTATTAAAACATTTTTTCACGTTTCTGAAACGCAAAAGGAAAACTTTAAAAAGTAAAAAAAAAAATATTATGTTGCTATTAATTAACGTATTAAATCCATACAAAAGTATACATTTAAAAAAATTTAAACTTTAAGTTAATAACTATTTTTTTCAAATTTAAACTAGTTAATGAACAACTATCTTATATTGTTAACGTTATCTTTTCATCGCAATCTTAGCTTTGTTTTACACTTAAAATGAGATTTATGCACTGGTCTTAAATATGAAATGTTTTCAATAAAACTAAAACATTTCTACAAAAATTGAAATATTATTATTAAAAAGGTTTTCATTTTCCGATATAAAAAATTATAATGCATTGGTATTGCAAATATAATAATCCATTGCAATCATGCTTCCATTTTTAAAACGTGTAGAAATTACAATATTTTTTTGTGTCGACAAACTATGTCGATCAAAAATATTTTTCTGAATCTCCGTTGTACGTTTTTGTCACCAAAGAAGACAAAATAATGCAAATTTAGATATTTTAAAACAACTTTCTTACTGAAATCAGTTAAATATAATAAGCTAATCTTTAATTTAAAAAGTATTTCATTTTAAAATTTGCACCATACAAGCTAAAAATTGTATTAAACGAAGTATAAAAGATTAGTGAAACAGGTGATGTAAAAAAAAATCTATATGAATGTTTATGATCATTTACTGAAAATGTAACTAATATTTTTTCAAATAAATAATAACATACCTAATTTTATCCATAAGAATGTTATGGGTAGAAGTAGAAAATATGACTTCATTATAGAAAAAATCCAAGTTTCCAAAAACAACAGAAGTTTCATAAAATTAAAGTTTCAGTTTGGGTTGAAAAGTGCATAAATATCAAACAAAGTAATTCATTTTAAAACCAAATACTTTTGTTAAAAAGTTAATTGCAATTCTTCCTAGTTAAGTAGTTTAAGGAATCAAAAAGATTTAAGGTCAAAACTAAATCACAAAATATTAGTTGTTGAATCATCATTTTTGACATAGTTATTCATATACGCGTATATTTTCAAAAAGTTTTTAAGATTTGTCTTTTTCTAAGTATAAACTCGCTTTATAAAATGCATAAAATGGTTAACTGTATAAAATGAAAATATTTTCCAATATAATATCATCTAAGTATCCAGGTCTATGATATCATAATCAATTATGTTTCTCTAAGACAAAATGACACATTTTCCACTTAAATGGTTTTGAAAAGCACGTGTTTGTGACTGCAGACTGATAAAGAGTCGCTTGAAAAGTCCCTTTCACGCTATGCTTCCGAACACAAATGAAGCTCAAGAGCAAAGATGCTTGAATGTTTGCTAGGAAATATCTTTACAAAAGAAGGAACTTTTAGGCTGACAGCGCCATCTATTGTCTGAAATATTTTACAGGATTTTAAGGGAGAAACTTTTTTTTCTTATGTATCTATTATATTGTTGATGAGAAAACGATTAAAATTCAACGCGTCACATAATTATTTTCATCAAAATATTTTAAATTATGTTAGAAAATACTATAAATTTTTGTGCATTTTTGGAAATTAAATGTCTAGCCTATTGGGAAAAGAAAGAAAACAATAGAAATTATACTGATAATATACTACCTGTTCTCTAACTAATTCTGCAATATATTTCAAAAAGTCTTACATAAAAAATATATGTTTTTGGAATCTCAAAGCTATTTACTGGATAAAACACACGTAATGGTCTCAAGTTTTACCTAAATATTCAAACGGGCAATTTATTTTCTGCCTCAAAGTATTAATAAAACTCATAAAATTGTTATTTATCGTATTGCAATCAATATTCGCAACATTTATACCTCAATGATTTAATAAGTATTGTAGTTAAATTATTTCAAAATTTTTTTAATTTTTATCTTGGAGGTTATTTATTCTCGATCTAATGATTACTCTTGATCTAATGGTCATATTTCACATACTAAGACTCAATTTTAATGATTAAAGGAGGTGACATTGAATAAGCTGATTACCTGAAAAAACAGACTAAAAAAACGTTATTCATAATCTCTGAATCGACATATCATTTTTTTTTTGGGGGGGGGGGTTATGTTTGACCCTCAAATTATATATCATAGCCTCATCTAGAAATCCCAGTAGTTCGGCAAAGAAAGTTATTCGAAGTTAGTTAATTTTAACGTTAACCTTAATGTTAATCGTAACTTTCGCATATTTCGCTATATATGCAAAATTTCTGTATTAGAAACAAAAATTCCTGAGATATGATGAAATATGAAAAAACTAAAATTAACTATAAAAAATTCAAAATTTATGCCACTCTCTTGGCCAAACTATTTCTCAGATTGTGTCTTTCCCTTATATCTTGAGAGTCAGAAATCCTAATCATCGAAAAAAATGCATGTTTATTCAGCGCAAGTGCGTTTTTGTGTTTGATTTCGCAACTTAAAATATATTCTGCACTTATTAATAAGAATTAATAAAAATAATTAGTTTAGTATATATATATATATATATATATAAATATATATATATATATATATATATATATATATATATATATATATATATATATATATATATATATATATATTATATATATATATATATATATATATATATATATATATATATATATATATATGTTATATATATATAACATAAAAAGCTTCAATTAATCTTTTTATGTTAGCTCTTTTCTTGAATGTCCTTTTCTTTTCTTTTAATAATCTAATCGAAATACTTTCTCACACTTTTAAAAGCCACATCTTGTTCTTAAATCTATTTTTGGCCCAAGTATGCATAAATTTAAATAAAGACATTTTCCACCTATAATCTTCGTGGGAAACACTCGACCTTTTTCTTAAACTAATAGTAATTCCTAAGATATATATATATATATATATATATATATATATATATATATATATATATATATATATATATAATATTCCCACTCAAGAAGATCGGGGGGGGGGGGTGATCGAGTTTAGTATCACTGCATATATTTTAAAGAATATTGAATAAATATCTTTTTACTTTTTCAAATAGATGCATATTTCTGGAGTTATTTGACCGTTTCCAAATTTCTCTTACACGCTGTAAGTGTTCTATATTTTACTCTGGAATGATACTGTAATGAACAAAAAAACTAACATTATGTCAATTTTTTATAGTGATAAAGACAATAAAAATATTTAAAAACGTTTTTTTGTTATTATTTTAAAATAAGAAAAAGAAATATTTTATTTCATTCTCGCTAACCAGATTGATAATTTAATAACAGATTGATTTCACGTGACTTACTACTCAAGAAACCAACCCACTAACTTTTTTTGAAAAATTTTAGTATTCATATCTTTTACGATACTTTTCCTTAAAAATATATAAGCAAGATTATCGTAGAAGCAACATGAATAAAAAAACAAATTTTCATTGATTTGGATAAATATGGAGCTAACGATTCAGCAAACGATGTATTTAAGAACCTTTATAATTTTGAAATAAATTTTTTTTATATTTCCTATTTTTTATTTTTTTTTTATTTATTTATTTTTTTTTTTTTGCTAATAATTTACAAATTGGTTTATTTAGAGCTCTTTGGTTTAATGCATTAATTATAAATTTCAAATAAAATTTTAAATAATTTTTAAATTTTAATACCGATGCTTATCATAGAATTGCAGGAAATGTATTGAATAACATTTACAATCTATGGATTTCGAATTAGTCATGGGAAATTACACTTTATACTTTTCATGTGTAGCAAACCATATAGCAAATCGAATAATTTAAAACTCCTTTAATATTAGTTTTTGCGATTTCGAAATTAAACTTCACTTTTTAATTTTTTTAAATTTTTTAATTGTTTGCTGATTATTTCCAAGAATTATATTTAGGATATATAATTTTAATATATTAGTTAAAATTTCAATTTTAATTAGGAATTAAAAAATAAATAATTTTTTTTAAATAAAATTTCGTAAATGCATGAAAAAATCTTGACAATTAATTTTTATAAGAATAAGAATCCACGATTGATGATAGATAAAGATTGATGATAGAAATAGGATAAAAAATCCTTTACATGCCGATTTATAAATAAACTAAACATGTTGTAAAACGAAATATTAAAAGCTTTACACTTCTTTAACAATTTTCGAATTCATTTTAAACTTATACTTTTTAAAATATTTTATTTAGAATTCATAATCTTAACAGATTGATATTGAGTTTCAAATAATAAGTTTGACCGTAGTTCACTGATCGTTAAATTTATAAAAATATATAAAATAACCACATTGCAAAAAACATTCAACATCAAATTACGGAAAAAACGGTGAGGAAGCCAATAATTTTTACCGGAACTGGTTAAGGAACAAAAAAGTCTGGTATAGTTTTCCAGTTCATAGTTTTTCCAGTAATAATAGCAGTAAAATCACTAAAATTGCTTTAATTAAGTATTACTGAAAAACTATGGTGTACTTCTTACTGTAAAAATGGATTTTACGGGATGATGAACCGCGCCAGTACTTTATGCAGTAATTTTATTGGGAAATGTTTACTGTGTAAAACAATCTAATTTTTTTAATTCATGTGAATTTTCAATGCTTATATAAATTTATTTACTGCAATTTTATCTATAAATTTCATCTATAAGGTAAAAAAATTTCATCTATAGGATAGGATAAAGATTTTTTGATTTTTTCTTATAATATTTTATAAAATATTCGAAAAATCACTTTATTACGTTAGTTTAAATGTTGAAAGACATGCAAACTAAATTTGCAGAAATCTTTGAAAATATCAAGCATTTATGTACATGAATTATTTTCAAAACCTGTTTAGGAATATAAAACTCTCTCTTTCAAAAATAAAACCATAGTATTTTTTTCATAATTGTTGAAGTACTGATATTGGTATTTTCCCCCTGAAATAAAAGTAATAAAATGCAAATTAAAATAGATGTGTTCCTTAAAATATTTTCTTTAAGTAAATACATAAATTGAAATAACATAAATACATAAATTTTCATTTTGATATTAAGAACTATAACATTGCAAGAAAATTACACGAAGAATTTTATTCATACTTTGTGAAAAACTTTAAAAAAGAAAAGTCATATCCGTTGAGAATTTAAAAGCCTCTAAAAATAAAATATTTATATCATGAAATGACTAAAAGGCTTGGTTAGGCAGAAATGTGAATCCATTTAAGGTAGATTTGGAATATCAACTTAAAATAATTTATTTTTTTTGCAACAAAGCTTTTAAAATGTTTTAAAATCAAAAGCAAATCGGAAAATGACGAGCAGACTTTTCCCTCAGGCCGTAAATTCGATTTTAAAGAAGTGTCATTTACATGTATATTATAATCAAATAAACTATTTGTTTTATCATATTTGACTTTTAAAAATTTTCATCAAAGTTATGAAAATGATTTGCATTTATATAATAAATATTTAGAATAATTTAAAAGCTTTACTCTAATTTGTAACATATTCATCATGCTAAACATGCTATCATTCAAACAGGTTTTCACGAGAAAAAAAAAAGCACGATGATTATAAAAATTATTAGATGATTATTGAACAGTTTGTGATACTTAAAATGTCCCAGGAGAGCAACACATTATTGAACATTAATACTTTGCGAAGCGCAGAATTTATTTTTTTATTTCTAAGCACAAGTTGTTCACAAAAAAAATTGTATGTGTATATATATATATATATATATATATATATATATATATATATATATATATAAAATACATTGACATTTTGCCATTACCCATTACCCCAAATTAATATTATTTTTAACTTTTTATAATAACATGCATGAACTTACTACTTTGTCATTAATGAGTTTAACACTGCTCTATACACTAATAATTAACCCACTAATGTAGATCCTTAACGCTGATAACGTTAACTTCACTATCGTAATAAATTATCACTAGATATTTTGCTTATTATAGGATAGGAAACTTTAAAATAAAAGTAGAAATATTTAGAAACACAAAAAAAAAAAAATACCATTAAGAAAATGCAGATACAATTTACACTTTTAAATTAATATGATTATTATTTTTAGAAATTGTTTTGGGAAACAACCTCAAGCAAAGTCTCCATCTTTACTACATCTGTTCATGATTGTGAATCTTTTGCCTCTTTTTCTACTCAGAAAATATTTAACACTCAAAATAAACGCTTCTTTTCTTTTCAGATAAAATTCAATACCATAAAATTTTCTAAATTTGATTAAACTATAAAAAAGGGAAATTCCAGAAGACGGTGAAAGATTGAGAAAACGTTAATCATACTCGAATTAATAAGACACTTTTTCTTGAATCAAAATTGATAATGTAAAAACTTAATTTCATACAAAGAGCTATAATTATTTGAAGAGAAAAATTTGTAAAAATAACTTCTGCATAAAGAAAAATTTGAGTAAAGAAATAATTTTGAGTTACTTTGTTTATAAAATGAGCTTACAAAAAATCTGTAATTCTGTAAGTTGTGACTTTTTACTTCAGTTTATACCTAAAATATCAAAGCAACGATTCATATTATTTAAAGTTTTATGGAATAAATAATAAACACAACTAATCTGTATGACATTCTAATGATGAAACATTAAATATATTTTGCAATGTTGTAAACAGAAACGTAATAAATATAATTTTCAGATGCTTTCATATCAAACAAAGCAGGACATTTCTTTGAAATTATTAGATAAAATGCTTTAAATATATTATTAGTAAATCGTTGGATATGTAATTCCTCGAAGTTTATTTTATATGAAATAGAAACTAAGAACAGGAGATTTTAAAAAAAGCTTATCATCTCAATAGTTTAAAATTTAAAGCTTATGAACAAGCAGTTACAGCGAAACAAGCAGTTACATTATCAAATAAAAATAGTCATAATAACAAACTTATTTGTTGGAAAAAAAGATTCATGTTTCTAATGACGTCTGGTAGGAAAATAATGTAATATGCAGGATGCCATTATATGTCTAGATATCTCTCACGTCCCTTTTTCAATCATTATTTAAGATGTCTTGCAATAAGACACCTTTATTTACAAAATGTATTTCAATTATACCTTATAAAATATTGAAGAAAAAAATAATTTTAATGGTTGTCTAGCTTTTGAGACAAAGATAATTCATATTCTTTCAACGATAAATTCAATTCTTTTCTCAAAATATTATCAATTTAATAGAAACATTGTTTTGTCATAATTATATTACTTTTTTGGATATTGGATAAATTTCTAACATTTCCTTTCCTTCTCGTGGAAATAATGGCCATTAAAAATATTAACTATTTTATGACAATGTATAGTCAGTATTTTCGATATATTGTCTTTTGTTTTTGTTAAAAGAATAACAAATTGATTTTCCGGGTAATGTAAAGAAATATTCTTGCTTTGGTTTCAAATTTCCACATTAAAATCCGTAACCTTGTGTCTTTTATTTTACAGTTGTTGGAAAACCTAACTAGATGAGGAATTGTTTAGTTAGATTTTCTTTCAGATAGATTGAAGACATCATACTCAGATTGAATAACTAACTGTAGATAACTATTAACTTCTAACTAATCCAATCCCCTACCAAAAACAAGTTTCTGTGTAGGTTTATTTTTGATTTTTAAAATGAAATGATAGATAAAATTTGGAATTTGGGCCTGAGTTCTTTAAGTCAAGAAAAAGAGGCCAAATTTTTTTCTCTAATTTACTTCTTCTCCTTTAAGTTCTTGATTTTGAGCATTATCAATAAAAAAGCAGCTATGTATATACAAGAACGTTTTCTAACTTGTGTAACAATCATTTTTTTACTTTCATTCAATAAAAGATAGTTTTATGCATAGTAAATGTATCATTTTGTTAACATTTAATGCTAAAATGTTAACGTTTAGTCATGTATCATGATAAAATAACAAACTTTTATTAAATTTACCACTTTTTTTCATATATTATATACCAGTGTGGTATTATAAATTTACCAACTTCATTATTAAAGTGCTTAAATAAAAATTACGGAGCTTTTGGGTGTTTCCGTAGTGCCAAAAGAGAGGTAAATTTTATAATTTTCCGGTTTAGCTTTAATCATACTTTTCTCGCAGTGAAGCGTGTAATATATGGCGAAAATAATTCGTAATTACGAATAAATAATGTTAATGAATAAAAAATAAATTTTGGCAACCAATTTTTGAATTTTATAATATCAGCCTATTTAATCTTAAAGTCTAAAAGTTCCTGCTTCTCTTAGTATTTTTCTAGAACTCTCAATAAACTTTTTTAAATAGATAAGAAAAAAGCATATTTTGATACGACGAAAAAAAATGTGTTTTACATAATGTTTTTTACTACACTCAGCAAAGTCAAATATAGACAAATATTTAACAAAAATACACAATAAAAGAAGAAATAAATGAAAAAGATAGATATATAGTTAGGAGAGAAAGATAGAAACAGAGTAAGGAGCACAAATAAAGTAAGAGTACAAAGTAAAAATTACAGGATAAAGTACTTTGGGTGCATTATCCATAAAATCCGCCTCACCGTAAAATCCATTTTTACAGTTAAAATATTATAAAGTTATTTTTACACTTTTATTATTTTATCAGAGGGATTTAGTAATTGTAAGGTAATTATTGCGATATAAATTACGGTAAATCCGATTTTTTTTTGTTCCGTAACATGCACAGGTAAAATGGATTTTACGGTAAAAAGTACCGCCATTCTGATTTTCGATACTTCTTTCTGTAAATTGATCTCGCATTTCTTACAGTGCAGATAGAAAAAAGCATGAGAGATACATAAAATTTGATAGACAATTTTTTTTAATTGGACTATGTGGGGAATCAGAAGCAATAATGAACTAAATCTTTTAATTAAACGAAAAAGCAATATCGTTTTCATGAAATCGAAATTTTAGCATGAGTGGGCCATACAGAAAGAAGAAGTGATAATAACGAGCTGGCTAAGAAAAATCTTTATTAAAATTCATCAACTCAATAACCTAGAGGAAGACTCGGAAACAGATCGTAGAGCTACAATTGTTGAGTGGATAGAGCTTTCACCTGCCAAAGAGTTCACCCAGGTTTAAATCCCAGCGATAGATAGCTCATAAGATTTCTGCTCCCTGTTCGCATCGATCACAAGTTAACTGAAAAAACCCGCAATGGTAAACGGAACATTGCTTAGCGTCAACTCGCTATCAGACTAACCATGAGAAGTTTCCGTGGTTTATCTTTTCAATAAAACATAAATGCTGGCTAAATCCATAAAATGACATCTACGAAGACTATCTAGATTTAGGAGTTCTCTTGTTTTCTGGGTTGGGCTCAAAATTACACAGCTTACAGAGTTGAATATTGATAGCCGCAAATCTCAGAATTGGGTTGGTTTTTTCGCGATAATTATAAAATAAAATTTAAAATAAGGATGGTTAGATGAAATAACATATATATATATATATATATATATATATATATATATATATATATATATATATATATATATATATATATATATACCGTCGTTAGTAATGCTACGGGTTAAAATAGTAAATAATTTCGAAACTGATATAGTTTTGTTTATAAGGATTTTTTTCTTTCATCAGAGACTACGTTTTGTATTAAAGTCTTTCACGAATTCTTCCATCAGAAATACCTGGTTCAGCACATTGAACAATCATCCAAACAAATCTGATTTCAAGCTATATAATTCCTCGCTATACTAGACAGAATTCAGTTATTCGCTTAAAGCATTTTCAATAAAAGGCAGAACGTTCAAAAATGTGAACGGCCAACTCAAAAAATGTGAAAAAAGGAATTTCAAAAGATTAAAACTTTTCATTGAACATAGGATCGAAAATCACTAGAATTGGTGATTTAAGGTAAGACGCGACTAAAGATGGACTCGTATTGGTGTCGTTTCGGCGGATATCAAAAACACACATATGATTTTACGCCTGGTATAACTTTTTAAGTCGTTGTAGATTGTGCAATGATCTCAGAGCAAACAATGCACCCCTTCTAATATTCAATCATATAAATCCTTTGTAGTTGTTTTCCAGCGTGGCATCGAAGTCTGCATAGATTTTTTGCAATTTTTACTCACTCAACGTAGTTTGCAACCCCATATTCAAAACGGCAAAAACCATTCTGCTAAAATTACCATAGTGTATAGTAATAACATTTCTTATAAAAAAAAATAATTTTAGAAATAAAAACCAAAATGTACAGTGTTTAAACCAGTGATTTGGTAATTTTTCTTTTCATATGGTAACGGCTTACCGAAAATTCTGGTATAAAAATTATAATACATCATTTAGTAAGAATTTACAAAACTGAAAAGTAAAATTTCCCGATTAAATGGTATTTGTATCAGGCTCTAAAATATCATGATAAAACTACAATATTTTACTATTTACTTTTATCACATGTCTCATAACAATAGTTTATTTTTACCACAATCATTGTCAAAGTGTTTCGGTAAATTTACCGAATTTTTGCTGCCCCAATAGTGGTGAAAAACATGGTAAATTTTACCATATTCTGGTAGTTTTGTCCAGATTTTTTTTCTTAGTGTTATAATCTGTTTTTCTCCTTCTGCCATATTGTATCACCTTTCAGAAATAGTTAGTTATATTTTAAAACACGATGTAGATATCGCGTATATAAACTCTGGTAAACACTATGCTATGCTATTAAAACTATGTCAAATGATACTATATTTAATTCACACATTTATTTCTGATTTTTATTCATTTAAGATTTTTGGAGTATATTTCTTTTTGGTTTTAGATTTATGAAATGCTCGTACTCGAAAGGTGAATTTAATTCACATTTACAATTTTCGCGATTTTTACACACACTGAAATTTTAATTTCTATGCTAATATCTAGTAATTTATTGTAGCTTTTACGTGGAAAAAATAATTATTTCTTGTGCTATTTTTGTGCGTTTTTCTTCAAGTGCTTAGAGGTTATACACTTTTAAATATCCCGCATTAGATTACGATAATAAGTACCAGTACTCAAGTGCCGGTACTTTTTACCTTAGAATCCTCTTTTACCCGAATGTTAAGGATATTAAAAATCTTATATACCATAATTTTACTGTAATAATTATCGTAAATCATTCCAATTAAAAGAATATTACTGTAAAAATTACGGTATAATATTTTACGATCAAAATGGATTTTACGGATAATGTATAAAAAGTGCCATATACCATAATTTTATCCGGAAATTTCTTACAGCGCACTCGTTTAATTAGCTGTTTATTCATATTATTTAACTTCTAGTCATAATTTCAAGAAGGTTATATCTGGATTATTACTGTTAATATGTATCTCACAAATGCAAGACATCCGTATACACTGAAATATATAAATGCGTATTAAAATCTATATTGGGTTAATAGATATCAATGCCATTGTTATTAAATTTTTTAATAAAATTGAAAACAAAATAATAAGTTACCCACTTAATAAAACCAAAAATTTTTAAAAGCACTTCTTTTCTCAAAATGCTCGTCCGCCAGGTTGAAAGTTTAAATATTCAGTGCTTAGGGTTGATGTATTTATCAAAAACTTAAATGAGATTCATTTTTTTATCCATTTAAGTACCCTCACATTGTTTCAAAAAGCTTACCTGGCAAATTAAAGGGTAAAGTAATCTGAATGCAAATATTTAAAAATTTATAGGGAATTTAATCAGGATACGCATCATTTCATTATAGAACTTTCCAATTTTTTTACGTACATTTTAATTATTACAAATTGTATGTCGATCATGTTAAAAGTTGAAATACTCATATTGTGAAAAGTGGGGCATTTAAATGGGTTTTACGTTTAGTTAAATCTTGCACATTTTTTAGAATTACCTAAAAAGAACAAAATGTGATATATTGATACAAAATGTGATATATTGATATATATATATATATATATTGATACAAAATGTGAGTCTTTCATCTAAACTTTTATAGTAATCTGAATAGAAAAGTTAATATATTAATGGAAAACTTAGATGGGATACACATTTTTTAGACTTTTGCTCTTGTTTTAGGTGCCTTCATACAGTCACAAAATGTGAGCAAAGTAAGTAATCGATCAAATAATCTGAGTGCAAATATTTAAAATATTTATTTAAAGTTCAAACGGGATTCACATATTTTAGATCTTTCCAATTATTTTAGATACCTCTATATTGTTAAATGTGAATCTGGCATATTAAAGGCTAGAGTACTCGAAAATAAAAGGGTTAGTATATTAATGGGACGTTTAAAAGGGATACATATTTTTTACATCTGTCCAATTCTTTTAAAACACTTTTATATTATTATAGGTAGCTATCATTCATTTATTATAATTATATAAATGCTATAAAAACTTTTGTACTACCTACCTTGTTGAATCCAATAAAAGAAAGCCACTAGAATCACCTCCGATATTTTCATTGTAAAAAGTATGTATTTATACATTCACAGTATCGTTTGTAATGAATGTTGCATCTTTTTAATAGTGTAATCAATTATGTGATTTTTTTAAAGAAAGAAGGAATTCATTTAATAGTACTGTCTTAAGATGAGACTATGTTGCATCTTTTTTACAATCTTCCATATTAAATTATGTTTTAATGTTTGTTTTTATATAATTTTGCGTGCTACAAAACTAATTCTGAGGAACTCAATTATTTTTTAAAAGACATTTTCTCTTTCATTTTTTGCGCATTCTATAAGTGTTTGTTTCTGATGGTGTAGCATTTTTTCAAAGATGAATCTAATCACCAAAGTATACAAAACATTTGAACCACAAATATAAAACTGGAAATTATAATCTGTTTTTAATTATCCATGTAGCAAATCTTATACTTTTTTCAAGAAATTCAAACTCAGACTGTCAGTTACTATGTTGTTTCTCTCATCATTAAAATACACGTGGCTGTCGCAACAAAAGTTTTCTTCTCTGCCAAATTCGTCCGATCTAAACAACGGCACAGCACGTCTTTGGTGTGAGAGGGCAGCTGCTTAGCCGAAATACTGATCAATGTTATTTAAAGGTAACAAAAGTAAGAGACCACGAGATATTAGCGCCATCTGTAAGACAAACTTTTAAGAGTTGATTCGAAAATAATATTTCTTTACATGAAGTAGCACTTAATTAAAAAAAAATTATATTTAAATTTTATTCAATATATAAATCCATTTATGAAATATATTAACTTAATAACTCATGTAGCTTTAGAAAATATTTTATGAATATTTAACTTGCAGCATTATTTCTTTCATTGAAATAGATCTGAAAGAAACATGTTAAGAAAAAAAAGTCTACTAAGCTTGGATTTTAAAGTTAAGAATTGAACTTGCTGAGAACGTATTTTAAAAACAATATTTTTTTTTATCGGTTGATAGTAAAATGGAGAAATGTCTGATCTAAAAAACTTAGATTTGATAAAGTGATAATTAAGTGAGGTATTAAATCATATACTTAAATGCATGAGTTTTTTTAAATTCATTTTAAGTGAAAGTTTTAATTCCCTCAAAAATTATTTATAATATTATAATAAATCAAATATTGCTCTTTTTTAAGGTTTAAAAACTTCTATACAATTTGTTTACTAATCTTAAGATTGTTGAGTCATTACTACATTGTAATTACTGCCTATAATAACTTTATCGGTTGATAGTAAAATGGAGAAATGTCTGATCTAAAAAACTTAGATTTGATAAAGTGATAATTAAGTGAGGTATTAAATCATATACTTAAATGCATGAGTTTTTTTAAATTCATTTTAAGTGAAAGTTTTAATCCCCTCCAAAATTATTTATAATATTATAATAAATCAAATATTGCTCTTTTTTAAGGTTTAAAAACTTCTATACAATTTGTTTACTAATCTTAAGATTGTTGAGTCATTACTACATTGTAATTACTGCCTATAATAACTTTATCGGTTGATAGTAAAATGGAGAAATGTCTGATCTAAAAAACTTAGATTTGATAAAGTGATAATTAAGTGAGGTATTAAATCATATACTTAAATGCATGAGTTTTTTAAATTCATTTTAAGTGAAAGTTTTAATCCCCTCAAAAATTATTTATAATATTATAATAAATAAAATATTGCTCTTTTTTAAGGTTTAAAAACTTCTATACAATTTGTTTGCTAACCTTAAGATTGTTGAGTCATTACTACATTGTAATTACTGCCTATAATAACTTAATGTTGATAGACCACACAAACTATGTAAGGATGCGACTTTTTTGAAATGAGCACCAAATAAAGCTCTCGTTTACACTTTTGAAGAGTTTAGTTAAATCTAAAAATTTAAAATTGAAAATGATTCCACCAAGCACACACACTATTTGTTACATACGTTCGCTTTCGAAAACATTAATTTTTGCGTACTCTCAATATCACATTTTATTTTCTAACAGTCGTTGAACAGCCATCCCAATTTTTGGGTTTGCGACTACTAATGTTCAACTAAGTAGCCTTGTAATTTTGAACCCAATCCAGAAGGCAACGAAACATCCTTATCAAGTTTTGGGAGAAATTTGTCTTCGTGGAAGACTTTTTTGGTTGAACTAACCCTCATTTGCGTTACAGGGAGAGGAAGATCACGAGAATCGCCCAAGAATTGCCTGACGGCGAAGGGACCCTAACCCATGGTCCGTCAACCACTGAGAATTTTTCACGTCAGCACTATGGTCGGTGCAAGCTGGATGCGGAATTCGTATCAACCAACCAGGTGAACCCTCTATCTCCCGAGCCATCGCGGTTCGTTTTCTCAATATCATAGAAACATTATTTACAATCGAGTATGAAATGACGTGAGATGGTTGTTGCTTTCCTTGCCGATATAAACCTACTAAAGAAATTACCATTGCAATATATATATATATATATATATATATATATATATATATATATATATATATATATATATATATATATATATATATATATATATATATATATATATATATATATATGTTTTCGCTCGCTGGAAAAAGAACTCTCACGTTTGACAATTTAGCAATCTTTGAGCACTACTTCTTTAATTTTGAGAATCATTTCGTCACCACTTCGAGAATCGTGATTTAAGACGAAACTCAAACTCTCAAATATGTGACGAAAATGTTTCCTCAACTCGAAACCTAATCATAGTCCATTGTGGGAGATTGTAAACTAGAATGGCGAAACAAGAATAAAAACTAAACAATCTAAAACAAAGTGGCGAATTAAGCTGACCGGTTTGCCTGGTAGTCAAGGAGTTATAATTGTACCAGGAATATCCTGGGTTCGAATCCCGATTCGGGCAAGGGTGTAATTTATTTATATATTCTATATGTTCTTATTGTGTTGCGCCACCTATATAGTGCCCATATTAAAGGGGTTATTAAAAAAGTTAGATATATTAGGCACAGCGAGGATTTATTCGGTTCGGAATAATATATGCTGAAATATTTCTTTACTTTTGACGATATTTGTTTCCTCGAAGAGGTGACGATTGTTATTTCATCACTTTGACGAAATATTTTCTTAAAGCATATTCCAAGAAACAAATTTGTCGAAAATGAAAAAAAACAGTTTCGTGATATTTAGGTATCCATTTTCTACACTAGGCCAAAACGAATTTTTCCCACCCTTCTCAGTTTAGTTTTACAGAGCTTCGTAAGGATAAATATATTTTTAAGTATCTATCAACTGCAGTAAATAATTTTATAATATTTAATTTCTATCCACCTCCATTCTATTAAACGTAATTCAAATTTTTCTATATATTCCCTCCGTGTAAAGTGTTGAATTAATTTATGCACTGTTTTTTAGTTAAGAGTCTAGTGCGTCGCATCCTAAACTAATATTTCTTTACTTTAATTGTATCGTAAAATTAGTTCTTACGTGTTTCATATCTTATTGTTATTGCAATTTTTGAAGTTCAGAGTTAATGAACAACAAAAATTACTTCTACTGTGATACTTTTACGAATTCATACTGGACAAACCTAAAAATTGCGTGAAAGAACCCTTTTTTCCAAATTAAGTCCAAATCATACTTTAATATATAATTTGAAAGGTACATGGGGGGGGGCGAGAGTTCTGAAACTTAAAATCCCCACGTATACGCTAAGATCACGTGCCTTTACACCGTATGTTTAATATTTTCACTTCCAAAAATTACGAAAATTATGAATTAAATGCTTTGCGATTTCGATATCTTCAGTAATTTCTTACAATTGATAACATGTTGGTGAGTTGTATCTGTTTTCAAGGCAATGCTGCTTTTCATATACAGAAAATAATGCTCTTTGTTGAAATACCCATGAATATTTTTAGTTGTACTATGAGGATATTTCAAATTTAATTTTTAAGCCTCTGCAATTGTTAGTAAATATTTTTTAAAGTATAATTGATATCCACTTCTGCTCTCTTAAGCCTAGTTCGAATATCCGTAATATTCTGTCTGAGCTACCCTCACAAAAAAATAAAGTGTTTTTAAGGTTAATTTGTGGCTGAAAGTTGTAAAAAGATATGCCTGGTATAGGAAATGAGGTTTTATTTTTCACCAAAAATAACCTTATTTTAAAACCTCAATTTCAACCTGACTAACAACTCATAAAATCACTCTCATATACAGTTTAGAGACACATTTATTCAAATCGGATAATTTATTCAGACCAGAAATATATTTACTTGCTTGATGTGTCGACAAAATAACCTGTGAACCTCAGAAATATTCTTTATGAGCTGGTTGCTCGAAGGTCGATTTCTATCAACCTCAAATGTTAATAAAAAAAAACTTCATACCTCTTGATTATAATCCTTGGGATATTTCTTTTTAAAAGTTATTTTTGTTGTCAACTTCAAATGAACCCAAACCCAACCTTAAAACCTAAAAAAAAATTCAATTAAATCTTAAAAACACCTTAAATTTTTGTAAGGGTTCGGAATATGCTTGATTTAAAAACTTGCTTAATCATAAGGGTGCGATTTGAAAAATATGGTCCTAATAGCTTAGTCTATTATATTAGCTATATGGAATTTGTGCTTGTGGTGATGCTGATGAAGATGCTGAACATATTCTTCTTCATTGCGATTTGTATGCGAGTGCCCGAATGAAATTAAAGACTGATTTGAGGCGTCTTTCTATTTGTTGGCCTCCTGTCTTATCAGAACTGGTCAAAAGTATTGAAAGTCTTGCTGCCTTGCGGAATTTTGTTTTTAATTTAAATTTGTAAATTTTTCTTCTTTTGTTTTCTACTTACAACTGTAAGCCTCATGTTATACTTTGTGGTGCATGAGGAGTTTTAAGTCGTTTTATAATAAAAAAAAAAAAAAAAAAAAAAAATAAATAGCTTAGTCTGGAGGTCGATAAATTTAATTTCAATTTTTGCCTATTACGTCACATCTTAAAGATTAGAAAGGCTGACCTTAAACATGCTAATTAATTAATGCACACGATTTTTTAAGTTATAAAATCAGGCGCAAAAGCAAACCTTCTCTGAATTAACATACATTTTTCTTCGACGGATTTAGATTTCTGAGCCCCACAATATAGGAGGTACCCGCACTCTGGGAAATATGGTTCCCATTGTTTGGTGACTAGAGTCGTCCAAAGTTTGGACTCTTTAATGTTAATCTTACTTTTTGCGTATTTCACCTTATCTCGATATTTTTCGTGCAAATTGAAAATTTTACACACAATTATAAAATTCTTTTATCCAAAGATATATCCATGCAAAATATAACATTTTGTAAATATTAATTATTTTTTTATTTCTTTATTTAAGAATAACCACAAAAATGTTTTGAATTGTATGGTAAAAAAAACCATTTTAAACCATTTTAAAGAATGCAATTTTAAATGGCAAAATACAAAATTTGAATGAAATCAGTTGAATAGTTGTATTTTTAAAGAACTACTCGGCTACCCCCGATATTTTGGGGGTCAGAAATCTAATTTCGAAAAATAGGTATGTTTATTCAGAGAAAGCACGTGTTGGTGTATGATTCTGTAACTTAAAATATCGTCTGCACTAGTAAGTTTGCAAATTTGAAGTCATTCTTTCGAACTTTTAAGATTGAGTCCTTGAACGTAAAGTTTCGATCATTACATCAAAAGTTGTTTAGGGGGAATCGTTTTTACTTTATGCCCAGCACAACTATGGTGGTTAGAGCATCCTACTACGATCTCAAAAGTCCTTGGTTCGATTCCTGCCGGCAGCCAATGAACATTTTCCCCACATATTTCTCCCTCCATATCACTTTTGACACTATGCATCAGGCACAAAAATGAACATATGCTGTTTAAATTTTTAATTTATGGAGTTTTTTAATTCAACAGTATTTTTTCGAAGCTATTTTGACACATTTTTGCTAAACCTTTTTTAATCCCAGCGATGGCTGGTCGATACGAATTCCTCGATTGCACCTACCACAATGCTGGCGTAAAATAGAAGAATCACGGGTTAGTGTACCCTCGTTGTCGAGCTAACTGTGTGAGGTTTTCGTGGTTTTCCTCACCATGTAACGTAAATATGGATTAGTTCCTTCAAAAAGTCCTCCACGAAAGAAAATTTCTCCCAATACTTGATCCAGAAGTTCCCTTGTCTTCTGGATGGATTCAACATTGCAATACTGCTGAGTTGAACATTAGTAGTCGTAAACTCAAAAATAGGGTCAGCTGTTCAACATTGGTTGTAAAAAAATTAAAACCTTCTTTTTCTCAGAGTAAAAACTACAATTCCTACAATTATTTGAACTAAAGCTGGAATTGAATAAATTAAGATTTTGATGTTTGGTAAAGTCTTTGAAGAAAACTTTATAAAAATATTTTGACCATGAATAGCCAAATTTACGTACAAAAACATAATCATACTTTAATAGCATCCCATAGACGAAATCATTAAATAATTTACCATAAGCAGCAAACGCAAAATCTTAATCTAATCATGCACGTACTAAATGGGTATTTAGAAAATTCAGATCAAATTTATTCTCCAAAAACATTTCAGGGAAATAAAAAAGAATAATGTTGATTTGACTTAATATTTGTTACAAAAGTTCCTAGGTAAAAGCTATTAAAGAAATCAAATTCTTTTACAAGAAATAATTTCAAAAAGACTTTAGTTTCTATAAATACTTTTGAATTAATTTTCAGAAAACTAATCATGAGACTGCATTACTGCTTTTCAGGAACATAAAAATGCATGAGATATTAGATTTCTGTTGAAAAAAAGTTTTCGACATTAATTTTCGATGTTTGGAAAGGTTAATTGCATTTAAATGTCATGCGTTTCCTTTTTTTTTTTAGCTTTTAAAATACCTTGAACATTTTTTTAATGGCGGGCACTTGGGATGTATTGTCCCATTGACCTCATATGCCAGGACTGCTACTCTCTTCTCGTTACCCAGTGGGCACCTGTGGCGGAACCACGGCGTTGGAGCAGCGTCGCCCATGCCACACAACCACAAACCCGTTTATAGGGCGGGTCACATTCACACAATCACACAAAGGAGAAAGGGCATAGAACACAGAGAGAGAAAGAGGCATTCATGCCCTGAGCGAGATTCGAACCCGCAACCATCGGCTCCACAGTCAGGCACGCTAACCTGACGATGGCTGAAAGCAACGATGGATGAAAGGTGTAAAAAGATATGCCTGGGATAAGAAATGAAGTTTTATTTTTCACCAAAAATAACCTTATTTTAAAACCTCAATTTCAACCTGATTAACAACTCATAAAATCACCCTCACATACAGTTCAGAGACACATTTATTCAAATCGGATGATTTATTCAGACGAGAAATATACACAGAGAGAAAGAAGAACATACAGAGAGAAAGAAGCATCCATGCCCTGAGCGGGATTCGAACCCGCATCCATCGGCTCCACAGTCAGGCACGCTAACCACTCGGCCATCTGGTCGGCCCCTGGTACATACTAATATTAAAAAAAACTCTTATCAAAATTAAGGATTATCTGTAATTATAAGTAAACAATTTATAATTTAATACAAAAATACAAACAAAAATAATTATGAGAAGGATATTTTTCTCAAGCTCTATGTGTAATAATACTACTAAAGTATACTAAGTATAAAACTATAAAAAATACAGACATATTTAAATAAATATATTTTTTTCATTAAGCGTTTTAATTTATTCATGAAGCTTTCATTCATAAAGCGTCATTAACAATTTAAATTCTATGAATTTCGGTTTTTCAGTACTTAAATCGTTAATTATTATTAACAGTAAATTAAAACTTAATTTAAATTTTTTTTTAAAATTTAATTGTTTTTACTGCTCAGGAAATTTGATTTCACATTAAAAATTCCTGATGTACAATGTCATTTAAGATTTTGGAAATAAATTGCCTTACACGTCTCTTTCTCTTCAACTATCTCATCTCTGTATTAATATATTTCTCCGAAAAATATATTGCTCCTATAAAAGGCCATAAGCACCATATATTATACAGCTGCACCAAAACATACATATACAAAACTTTTTATAGAGCAATACTGTATGAAGTGCTTACCTAAGTAAGCTTATAATATTGTCTTCAAATACAACTATAAATATTTTTAAATTATATTTATCTAATACATTTTTAAATAGATCCTATTATTAAATGCATTTTACAAAATCAAATCTATCTAATCTATACAAAACTTTTTATAGAGCAATACATTATGAAACGCATACCCAAGTAAGCTTATAATATTGTTTTCACATACAACTTTATATATTTTAAAATTATGTTTATCGAATGCATTCTTAAATATATCCTATAATTAAATACATTTTACAAAATCTTTAGCCTTTAAAAAAAACTTTTTTTAGCAGTTTACATATTTTTATTATTAACCATGGAAAATTTACACTTCTCGACTAAATTGCTTGCTAATTTTAGATAATACCATAACAATTAAGCAGTTTTAAAAAATTGCACACAGACGAAAAAATTCAGGCAAAATTATTGTTTTGTATGGTAATGACATTTCTGGATTTTAAATAAAAAAAACATTTCTGGTAATAATATCAGACTATACGGTTTTTGAATCGTTGATTTGGTTAAATTTTTCATTCATATGGTAACAGTGTATCGGAAATTCCGACTTTCAAAAATTATAATTTTTATTACCACACATATAGTAAAAATTTCAAACCTGAAAATTAAATTTATTCAAATAAATAGTTTTTATGCAATATTCTAAAATATATTGATAAAATTACCAAATTTCACCACAGTCATCAAAATTCATCACGTGCTATAAAACCAATTACATATATAACGTTTAAATAACAAGTTTCCAATATTTCTCTTAGGCGTTTTTTACTTGTTTGGTATCAATAATAAAAAAATGAGATTCAATATCTATAGTCTATGAGTCCAATGGTTAACTACAAAGTAACACTGATTCAAGTTTGGTTACATAATGTAAATGAACATAAATGAAATTAATTCTCTGTCAAGCATTTATATTATTATGCTTGATTTTTTTTTGTTAAATTTTTAAAAGACGTTTTGAGTAATTCATCTGTATCAAAAATGTCTGATACGCAATGACGTTTGAAAATAGAGAAAATAAATTACATTACACGTTTCTTTCTTTTCAATTTTTTTCGTTTCCGTATCAATATATTTCTTTGGAAAATATATTGCTCCCCTTCATGGAGTTGCTCTTAAAGCTACTTACGGAAGTGCTGAGCTCAGTAGTTATTTTACGCCAAGAGAATATGAAATGTCAAAAGAATTCTAAATTATTCGTGAGTTTCGGTTTTGTTTGTTGTTGTACTTTGACACCAGAGTAATATACAACACGCACCCTGAAATATTTATTCTGTTAGATTTATGACCCAAAGTTTTAGTGATAAATTGATTTGAAAAATAGTTTTCTTACTTCGAAAACTGAATGGTTTTCTATAAATTTAACAAGAAAATAAAATGGCGCATATTGAGTTTTCTCAAACTTAAGTACGGGTTTAGAGTCAAAACATAATCGAAAATAATTCGGTAAATAAATTTGTGATTACTTAATAAGATAAACTTAATATTTATGTCATTTTTTAAATATATTTTCGTTTTGCAATTCAACCGAATTATTTTAATTCTATTTATAGATGTGAAAAATAACATTTTGAAGAATTACAATTAATATTTTACAAAAATATTTATCATTAACTGATTTAGTAGTAAATTAGTTTATTTTTATTTCAGAAAAACTAATATGAAAGAGTTAAATAATTATTATATTATCTTTTAAATATGTAGCTAGTGTACGCTAAAAAAATTGTCAAATTTACGGAAAATAGACTGCTAGCTCGTGTGTCGCTATTAACTGTTATTACTGTTATTTAAAGACGGACGCCAGTTTCTAGAGCACCTAAATACTGTTATTTTAAGGAACATACTTTGCTATTTCATCAAAAATTTGAACAACAAAAAATTAATAAAATAACATTATCAGCATTGGGGTCGAGGCGAGCCAAGGGCAGAATTCGCATGACCAGTCAAAGTTGTGATTCAAACCAGGACTGAGCTGAGCCACGGTAACTCTAGTGATTGGTTATAAAGAAAAGTCTTAAACTGTCCTTTATGTTAAAAGCCTTACTTATTAAAGTCATATTTAAGTGTAAGAGCGTTTAAAATTATATTTACTCACTCATATAGAAATGTCTGACAATTTAACTTACTGAAAAATTATATCTAAACACAGGTCATAATCAGGTTGAGAATTAATTTGACAATTAAGTCAGTTAGTTATTTATATGGTAAGAATATGTTATTTATAAGATGTACAAAACCACAAAATCATTTCTGAGAAGTAGGAGCAAGTATAGAACATAATCATAAAATGATTTTAAAAAAGTCTATGATTAATCTATGAAAATGAAAATAATCATGAAGTGATTTTAAAAGTTATATTATGGCAAGCAAAACTGCATAAGAAAAACTAGAATTTGAATTTAACAGTTATAGTTTTAAGCTCGCGTAATTAGCTTTAAACCGTCAAATACACAGATAAAAACTGTAAAAATTTTTTTAAAAAAACTGAAGCTCTTTACAGCACGCTGGTAACAATTAAAAACAGAAAAAAAAATCTGTAAATATCTTTAAACATTTCTGTAAAAAATATGTTGTTTTTTCATTTCTCACGAATTTACAGCTATATTTTACAATAAATTACAGGAAATTGTGAAAAAATATTGCTCTTTGTGAAAGTTTCTTTTTATCCTGAAAATTGCAAAAGCGAGGCTTAATATTTTAATAAATGTCTGAGAAACATGTAGTGCTTTAAAATGCATGGTAATGCTTCTTTAAAACATATTTAAACTTAATTCAGAGATATTGTCCTTCAGTCAATCAAAAAAAAAATCTCATGGTTGAACCTTTCTGTTATGTATGTTTTCTGAAACAGTTACAAGGTGTTAAATAAAATTAAGTTGCCAATAATTTTGGACCATGTTACTATGCAAGAAACATGGTAAGTCGTATGTTACAAATTCGATACTAATTAACATTAGAAGCAATTGCATTAGATCAGCAAAAATATGATCATTCAATTACATTGGAATAGTTGTTTTTCGCATTTTTTTGTAAACAATTTTATAAATTTTTATCATAACAGCATTATCGACTAAATTCTGATACAGAATGAAATGCAAAATACGATGGAAAACAAATATCTGAACTTGGAATAAGGGTTGGTTGTAAAACAATTTGAATAAAACAAAAATAAACCATAGGCGTTGTTCGTTTTTTTTTTTTTTTTTTTTTTTTTTTGTTCATATTAACGTCGTTTGAATTACAGAACTAATTATATTAAATTAATAAATTGCAGCAACATGCACATGCATATATATATATATATATATATATTTCATTTCTATTGCAAAATTTCTTGGAATGCATATAGCCGAGACACTGAAAGAAAATTTCGAATTAAATTTTGTTAAAAATTACTGGCACCTTCAGTGCCTCTTTACTGTGAAATTTATTTTATTCAAGCAATTCAGCGATTTTGCTGTAAATATTAATATAAAAATTACGCTACATAAGATTTTTGTGCCGTAAAATGCTATGGTGAAAATTGATTTTATTGCAAAACGTTCCGACACTCTGAGTGCCGGTGCTTTTAACCGTAATTTGATCTGGAATTATAACAATGTATATCGTTTATAGAAGTTCGATTTTCGCCAATGTATTTCTCTAAATGTACTTTTTCTTCCAAATATTTCAATATGTTAATGTTTTATAGGTATTTAAGCTAAATTATAGGTATTGGTATTTTTTTTAGTTGTAAATAGATTTCTAGTAAAATAATCGTTTTCAATAGCTTTGGATCGGGATTGATTTCCTTTGTGATACATTTAATTCTTCGCCCATTGTGATCCACTTTAGCATGAAGTTCGAATCGATTCGGAAGTTTCACTATTTCTATTTATGTGAAATTACTCATCATTTTAGTAAATATATATTCTTTAATTTTGATTTCTGTGAAATTACTCAACATTTTAGTAAATATATATATTTTCATTTTTTTTTTTTTTTTAAACTTTCCGTTTTAAATTATTCGCAATTTTAAATAAAACTTCTGATACACTGTAAAAAGATTCAGAAACAAATTTCATTTAAAAATAACAATACTTAGCGTGCGGGTACTTTTTACAAAAAAATGTTTCAGAATAAAATATCTGATATACTGCAGTTTTTACACTAATATTTACCGTAAAAAAAGTTCACTTTAATTAAATAAATATCACTGTAAAAGTTATGGTGTAATATTTTACGGAAAAATTGGATTTTACAGATGATTACTTAAAAGTGCCGGTATATTATACTGCAATTTTTTACAGTGTAAACGAAGTCTAGCATATACACACGTAAAGAATTTATTACAGTGTAGCTGTAAAAAAATAAAATTTCCGCCTTCTGTAATTAGTTAATTTTTTAATACTTAAATGCTTTAAAACAGAAACTGCTTTTTTCTTTATTTATTTTATTCAGTTTTAAGGATCACGCAATTTCTTGAAATGTTTTCGAATGTCAACTAACCAATAAAACATGAAATATATTCATGAAAGTAATTTATATCCATACATATTAAATTTAAAACATTAATTCAGTCTTTTTCAAGTCAATTTCTGTTTCTCAAATTAAATTTAGTCAATCCTAATCAAAAATATGATATTCAAATAAGAAATGTAAATTAACTTCACAAAACTCAACGAAAAATATCGTTTCACGAAATAATAAAATGTCATTTTTAGCTATAAAGTATTAAATTAAAACATCAAGTTCGCTGGTAGCAGAATTTGATATTTTAATCACATTTACAATTTTTAACACGTGTTGAAATAATTTAAAGGGTTCATACGAGAAAATTCTATTTGTCTCAATTGCATTTCAATGCATCTTGGCCTTCATATTAGAGAATAGAATTTCAAATGTTTAGTACTAATATCACATTCTATGTTATATTTAAATATTGAATTATTCAATATTGCGCTTCTGCATTAAAAATATGCGTGACTTTATATTTATTCATTAGAAATACTAGTATAATTTAAGCAGTGGATGTGTTTGTTGTAAATTAAAATTTGCTGTATATATTGCATTTTATTTCTTATATTATATCGAAAAATACCTTGTACTAAACACATTTTCTACGATTTGCCCAAAATATATATACTTGTATTTTTTTAATTTTGTAAAATAAACAGACAAAAGATTAATGTTAATTCTTGTAATTATAAAATGCAAAAAAAAAGTTTTTTTATTTGTGAATAGGCATAAATTTATATTTATTCATTTAATTTTCACGTGAAATTCCGAAAATTATACAAGAATTCTGATTTTTTACTTAGTTAAAAAACTAATGTCATAAAATGAAGCTTCATTTTATGAGAGAGTTACATTTTTAAAAGTATTCAATTAATTAGGTAATTCATGTTATAAAAGAAGTCAATTTAAAATGTCACAAAAATTATCTAATACTATGAAATTCTTTCACTTTGCACAAAATATATATATTTGTTTTTATTATAAGAGTGTACTAAAATATTTTCAGCTATTTGTCCGTCCATCGATTTCATAAATATGCTTGTTTTTTTAAACAAATTTACTGTGAAATAAATAGATTAGAGATAAATGTTAATTCTTGTCATTGTAAAATGTAAAAAAGTTTTTTTTTATGAACATCAGGCGTGAATTCATATTTATTCATTAAATTTTCAAAGAAAATCCAACAATTTTTACAACATTTTTCACATCTTAATTAGTTAAAGCGAATTTTTATAGGAGAAAATTAGAATTTTCTGTTTCCCAGAAAGTTTAACCCATCAAAGAATTCAACTAATTGGGTAATTTATAATATAAAAAACTTCCATTTAAAATGTCACATGCAATAATATTAAGAAATTATCTTGTAAAATGCCATTTTTTTTTTCATTTTGTGCAAAATATATATAATTGTTTTTTTATAATTTAAATTAAAATGCATAGGAGACAAATGAAAGTCCTTTTTCTGTAATTTTAAAATGTGGAAAAAATGAAATTTCTAGTTTACACTACAGAATGATTTCATTCTAAAATTACGGTAAAATAACTGGTAGCAATCTGTCCTTCGTACCAACCGCACAGTTTACGGTAGAGAATATGTTTTTTTTAAATTTGAGTTTTTAAAACTATTTACAACTAGTAAAGTTTAGAAACCATGAATATAAAACTATACAGTTTTGTAACCATTTACAACTAGCGTGGTTTCAAAACCGTAAAAAAGAAATTTAACTGGATATTGGAGCTAGGTAAGGGATTGTTAGGTAATGGACATTGGAGAATATAGTATGATATTGGATTATTTGAG
Organism: Parasteatoda lunata; assembly: GCA_949128135.1. Lineage (NCBI taxonomy): Eukaryota > Metazoa > Arthropoda > Arachnida > Araneae > Theridiidae > Parasteatoda > Parasteatoda lunata. The sequence continues at coordinate 32,046,675 of OX421976.1, read as the reverse complement.
AAGTTTGAATACCATTTTATTTATGGTTATTTGACTGCTTTTTTTAAATATAGTAAAATAATAATTAAACTAGTTGTTATTTATCCATTTTCATACGAAAGTTCTAATAGTGTATATTTAGTACTTTAAATGAAAATCTACAGTTCGTATAAAAATTTAGATTATAAGGTATTTTAATTGTTAAAAATAATTTATATAACCAAATTTATTGTAGAAATCATGACGTACGAGCCTCAATTTAAAGTGCAATTCAGTTATAAAAAACGAATCTACATGCGAATTTACATTTTAAGATACAAATTGTCATTCGTGTATAATTGGTGACAGATGAAATTTTTTTCGCACGAATGGGGTGCCCCAACCAGGGGTGAAAGCGAGACGGAAAATAGGAAAGGCTGGTAGTGAAACCTTTTCAGTTTTAGCTAGTTTTGGGGAGGAGTTTACTTATTCTTTTTTTAAATTATTCAGCAATATCTACTTTATCTTCGAAAAGAAGCAGTTTTATATATATGCTAAAATTTTATAAGAAATCTTGATAGTTACAGATATTTTATTTTTTTCGTAAAAAATGCTGGAATGAAATGTCTTACGTACCAGGTTTTTCTCTTTTCCGTCTTGCTATATAAGGGCTTTCACCCATGGCCCCAACCTATTTTCCAAACATTTTTGTTCGTTTTCGCTTTTCATTTTTAACTTTTGAATGTGTTAATATAGCTGATTGATTTTATTACCTAATAATATTATTGATCAAAAATTAAAACCGTAAAATCGTATATTCTTAAAATATTCTTATAGAGAACGGTTTACGAGAAAATAATTTTTCTATTGAAAATAAACCTCACTTTAGAAAACAAAATACTGAAAATGCATGCCACAAAGTAAGTGAAATTTAAAAAAAACAGACATCAGAAAGTAGTATCATTAAAATTTAACTGAACTTCTTGAAAAATCTTTTAAACGATAAGTACATGGAAAAAATTATGTAAAATGTTGTAGATTGTGGTAAAATTTACCGTGTTGGAATACCTAAAGATTTGATAATTTTATATCAGTGTTTTTGGTAATTATTTTGGTAAAATAAACAAAAAAGAACAGTTTTAGAATGTGTGACATAATTTGCTAAATTTTGTGAAATTTGGAACTTTTTTCCTAATAACTTAGAGCATGGCATGAAAACCATTTATTCAGTTAATTTCAGTTTTCAGTTTTTTATTTTTTATTAAATATTTCGTAATAAGGATTATATTTTTGGAAATCAAAATATCCGTTAAACTTATTGCAATTTGAAAACAATATTTGAAAAATTACAAAATAAATTATTTAAATATTGTATATATTTAGCTTTATTAACCAAAGTTATGTTGTTTATTTATTTATTTTTTTAAACTAGAAATGTAATTTCATGCAGAATGGTGATTAAAAAAAAGAAGAAGAAAAATTTTTTTCCTTGCTTAACTAAATTTGCAATTTGTAATTAAATTTGTAAATAAATTTGTAATTGAAAATTTATTTCCCTTTTTTCTAATGTGAGTTAAATATTGTGTTAAAATAATATTTATGAGATTCAATCTGTTGGAAAAAATTCTTGCGAAAATTCTTGCGAAAATACATTGCTGTATAGTAGTAACATTTATAGTGGAGAAATAAAACTATAAATTTGGTCAACATAGGTCTATTTATAAGTACGTAATTCGAAAAAAATATTCATTACTAATGTTGAAATTTTAAACTTTAATTATATTTATTTATTTATAAAAATTAGAACCGAAAAATGCACCCAAAAAACCAGTATGGTGAAAAAGTAAATAAAATAGTTTAGGTTAGCCATTTCATTTGAATATAGAAAAAAATTTTCGCAAAAACCACATTTTGGTATTCACTGTGAAATACATTTGTGAAATACATTATAAATAATGTTGATCTGAAGTCATCTATCATCCCTAGAGCATTTTAGATGATATTTAACCTAGCGTACTACTGAGATACTGTTGCCAACAAAACTGCAGTTATGGATCTTTACTTGCATACTATGAAAACGCACAGCTTATTATTACAATTACATATTATGTTTAATGCAATAAATATATATGCGAGAAAAAAGTTAAATGTTTGTAATAATTAATTTTTAAAAATTTTTATCTTCATATTTCAGTCGTGCAAAAGTAACCGTAATAGAACACGAAATTTGAATTAATTTTCAATCTGTTCAATATTGTGGTATTTTTCCACTTTTTCTTATTTAGAGATTTTTACCTAACAACAATAATTACTTTATACCCGTTAAAATAAAACATGAATTGTGTTACTGCTGTTGGACATAAAGTGATAAATAAACAAAAATTGTTACCGAGGAATTAAATAATCTGTAGGTTTTATTAATTACACTCTATAACAAAAGAAAATCGACACATACTGCCGAGCCAGATTACAGTGGTGCATGGCTCGATCAGGATGAAATGATGCCGACTGGGGACGTATAGTCTTTAGCGACGAATCCCGCTTCCAACTGTGTCCTGGCGATCATCGAAAACGTGTTTGGAGACGCACAGGGCAGAGGGGGGATCCTGCCTTCACTATTGCACGCCACACCGGCCCTCAACAAGGCATTATGGTCTGGGGTGCCATTTCCTTTGACAGCCGGACCTCTTTGGTCGTCATTAGAGGTACACTTACTGCACAGCGGTACGTCGACGACATCCTAAGACCTGTTTTGCTACCGTTCCTTTTGCAGCACCCTGGGCTGGTTTTTCAGCAGGACAATGCCAGACCACATTCGGCACGTGTTGCTATGAACTGTCTGCAAGCTTGTCAAACTCTTCCTTGGTCTGCCAGATCACCAGATCTCTCTCCCATCGAGCATGTCTGGGATATGATGGGAAGGCAATTGCATCTGGCACGGAATGTTGATGACCTCGTTCGACAATTGGATCGAATTTGGCAGGAAATACCGAAGAGACCATCCGGGAGCTTTATCGGTCTATGACATGCCGTGTGGCAGCTTATATCCAGGCTATAGGCGGATCAACACCTTATGGAACTTGTTACTGTAACTCTGCAATAAATTATTCAATTGTTCTGAAATTTTAATCATTTACTATTCTGTACATTGTTTTCCTATCCACCAACTTTTGTTTCAATCGAACATTTCCTTCTTGGTGCGTCGATTTTTTTGTTATAGAGTGTATATAAGAAACAGTTATCATAAGCGACTCTAATATAGAACCTTCTTTTCCGAAAAAAGTTGAATTTAATTTATTACAGTTAGTTCCCTTAAACAACAATTCAAATATCTAAACCTAAATTGAAGCATTACTTAGCATAATGTTTACTTTTACCAATGGACAAAATGCTGGGTTAACATTTATTTCACATTTAATGTAGCACATTTATTGCTTTTAGTTTTTGAAATGAGTAATTCCGTAAATAATACCGCACATGAAGTTAATGCCAAGCACATGATTTTATACCATTTTTATCATTTTTAAATACATCACTTTTCTATTGGGACGTCAGAAAAATTTAGTTATAATTACTAGCCTTGTTGAGAATCAAATTTTTTTCAAAAGTAAATAACCGAATGACTAAATTTATAATTCAACAACTGAAACTCTGATTCGCTCATAATTATTTGACGATCAGCATGAAAACATTTTATATTAAGATAAAAAACTTTTTATATTAACATAACAACATTTACATTCACATAATATCATTTTTTAACATAACAACGTTTTACAATATTTAAATTTATATACAATAATTTTACAATAATTAAAATCATAACACACTTTAAAATTTGGAAACAGCATTTTACACTAACATAACAACAAAGCACTTTTAAATTTACAATATTTCACATGAATATAATAAAATTTTGATTTAGAAAAACAACATTCTACATTAGAATAGCAACATTTTAAATTAAAATAAAAATAATTAATGTGATCATATAAATTAATTTTCATTAATTTATATGATCACTTTAAATTAGCAAACAAAACATTTTATATTAACCTAATAGCACTTTAACATATCAACATTACACAAACATAAAAACATTTCACGCTAACGTAACAGCAATTTATATTAATGCATGAATATTTTATTTTAATATAATGGCAATTTAACTAACCAATTATATCCAAATAAAGTTCTGTTATTATATTTTTCATACTGATAATAATATTGGAATTGGAAAGTTATTGCTTTTTTTTCTTATTTAAAAGAATTGAAAGTCCCATTTAAAGAAATGCTAAAAGAACTTTAAAAATAAACGAAAAACTTATATATGTTGCAATATCGGGGGAAAAAAACTTTGAACTTTTGAGAAATTCTTAAGAAAAATATTCTTAAAATCACATTTAGTGAAATATTTCTTGCAGGCAAATAAAATAATTCAGTAATCAAATTAAAACATCATATTTTCTCTCTCGCCATTGCAAGAAAAATAAAAATTCGTACTTGAAAAAAAAATTCCATCAAAATGTTTTCATTTTTAACATTTAAAATGCATGACATGTTGTTATTTATAAAATTTAAAAGACATGAGTACCTAATCAAAACAATCTTCAAATAATACACGTCCGAAATTTTTTTTATGGAGATTATAACATAGTTTTCAAGCGTTCGTAATAATGACTTTGGTAATTATTAGGAAAAGGGGAAACTTTAATCCATGTCTAAAATATATTATTTAGTTAATGTACTGTTTAAAAGTTTAAAAACAGCAAATATTCAGGAGGCAGTTTCGATGCATCCTGTAATTAAGCTTTGAGTTAATTAGAAATAATTTAAATACTTAAAAGAGATTAGTTTCTAGTAAACAACAGAAATTTAGGAGAATTTTAGTAATAAATGAAAAAAATCGAATATGTGTTGATATAATCAAAAATTGAGTAAATGGATAAATAAAATTGATATACTCATTATATTATTATAAAATCAATTTTATTACTTTTTGGTGCAGAATATAGAATAGGCACTATTTATTTTGTTAGGTATTCTTCTCATATCACTTGCAAAATCCTGTAATTTCTTCAGAATCATTAGACAGATAGTTTAAGATAGTCAAACAGATAGTTAAACAGATAGTAAATAAACATATAGTTTCATCATCTTCAAAGATCGGATTGGGATATTTAAGTTAATATTTAAGCCAGGATAAACAAAAGCGATGCCAAAATCAGAACAAAATCACAGCAGATGATGGCGAGAATATGAAATATTAAAATCTGTTGAAATAGGAACATGTTTTTACAATTCCTGGCCAAATTATTAGACGCACTATAAGATTTCATGCAAATTCTTAATTATCAAGTGATAGCATTATTGTTTTTACTCGGCTGAAACTGGTTTACGCTTGTTTATCTTCGTGTATCAATTGGTTACCATTGTAATGCAATACGTTAAAAATAAATACAAAAAGGAAGTATGTAAAAAATCTTTTGAATAAAAACCCATTACATGCATGTTTATATATAAAAGTGTTGCATATAAATTCGTACAAAACATGTAATTATTTAAACACTACAGTACGTCCAATGATTTGGTCAAATTATTACAATATACTAATATAAAGCTGATATAATAAATATCCTATATTTATATGAGATATCGTCTAATTTATCCAATCATCGGATTTACATTACCCTGATACGTCTAATTTAACCAATTTATACTCGAACATTAACTAGTGCCAACCGGTTTTAGTCTCGTAAAAACAATAAAAATGTAAAGTATCACCTGATAGTTAAAATTTTGCATAGAATCTTATAGTGTGTCGAATAATTGTGCCAAGGACTGTAATTATCGTCATTCAACTCCTCTCAGTTCTCTCCCTTAATCAGGTTTTATAGTGATTTATACCCATGCCTTCCTCTACTGCAATTTGTTAGTTTACCGATATCGTTTAAGTTATTTTTACGCTTAAATATCAATTCAAGGCCCCATATCTACGATTTTCTGTCGATATTTTTGATGAGTAATCTAAAAGTATATATTAAGAGTTGCCTATACAGAAAACGCTTTGTATTATGTTTAATTAAAATAATTGAACTATACGGCATAGTTATACTTTTGACTGATACATTTCTTCCAATGAGTTGAACCGGGATAGAACCCCAGCGAAGGGTGGTCGATACTAATTCCGCATCCGACTTGCACCGTACACAGTGCTGATGTGAAATATCCTCAGTGACAGACGGATCATGGGTTAGAGTCTCCTTGCCATCAGGCTATCCGTGGAAGACTTTCGTGGTTTTCCTCTCCATGTAACGCAAATGCGGGTTAGATCCATCAAAAATCCTCCGCGAAAGCAAATTTCCCCCGATACTTAATCCAGGAGTTCCCTTGTCTTTTGGATTGGACTCAAAAGTACAAGGCTACGGAGTAGAACATTAGTTGTCGCAAACCCAAAATTGGGTCGGCCGTTCAACGATGGTTATAAAAGAGAATATAAAATACAAAAGAGCATAAACAAAGCAGGCATTTTAATAAGCGAAGACATCTTATACTCTTTCGACAATTTCTTCTTCCTTTTTTCAATTTACGAGCTACGGTTAATGTTGGGTTTTTTCTTCTTACTTCTTTGCTATGAATTAGCAGATAATTGCACAAGCAATCATGAACAACCTTTCAAACTTAATAGCTGTTGTTTCAAAATTGCTTCGTAAATCAACGAAAGATACAACTGGGCAATTTATCTTTTTCTTGTTATAGAAGTATCAAATGCACTCTTATTATTTCAACTTAAAAAATAATTTCTTAAAGATTGTTTTTGGATTGGATGGCTGAAGTATAATTCACTGGCTTTGAACATGAAGCTTTGTTTTTGGTGTTTTGAGGAAAATTATTAACAATTTGTTAGGTGAGATGATAAGTATAAAAAATATAGAAAGGATAATTTTAATTTGAAGGGTAGGATGCTTATTTAAAGTTTGGTAGCTCATTCAAAATAACTGACAAATATTGTAATTTTTCTTTTATTATTTTACAATAACAGTAATAAATTACTCAAACACTTTTTACTATTATTACCTGCTAAATCTGTATTTGCTTTAAAAATATATAAATAGGAAATAACAGTCAACTTTTTTAAAGCACTCAAAAATAGGCACTTATTTTCAAGACTTGCCAGACGTGAATGAGAAGAAGCAAATTAGATATGAAACTAAAAAGCATATTTGCCAACGAAAAATAAAACGTCATTCAAATGGGAAAATTTGGAAAATGGAAAAACGTCTTTCAAATGGGGATTTTGATATGTTCCAAAGATGACACCATTCTGACAATAGGACTTTTCAGGATTTATTTTCTTAATATTTACTTTTCTAAGAATTACTACCCACTGAATATAGAAAATAATCTTTTAATTAGCTTAACTTTTTATGGCTCCTTGAGAAAGAACTATTTCTACGTCTTAAAATTAATAATCATTTACAACTAGTAGAGTTCAGAAACCATAAATAGAAAACTATACGGGTTTTTAATCATTTACAACTAGCGTGGTTTCAAAACCGTAAAAAAAGAAATTTCACTGGATATTGAAGCTAAGTAACGGATTGTTAGGTAATGGACATTGGAGAATATAGTATGATATTGGATTATTTGAGAAGTTTGAATACCATTTTATTTATGGTTATTTGACAGCTTCGTTTAAATATAGTAAAATAATAATTAAATTAGTTGTTATTTAACCATTTTCATACGAAAGTTCTAATAGTGTATATTAAGTACTTTAAATACAAATCAACAGTTTGTATAAAAATTTAGATTATCAGGTATTTTAATTGTTAAAAATAATTTATTTAACCAAATTTATTGTAGAAATCATGACGTACGAGCCCTCAATTTAAAGTGCAATTCAGTTATAAAAAACGAATCTACATGCAAATTTGCAACCAATTTTCCAAACATTTTCGTTCGTTTTCTTTTCTCATTTTTAACTTTTGAATGTGTAAATATAGCTGGTTTATATGTATAATATTATTGTTAAAAAATGAAAACCGTAAAACCGTATATTCTTAAAATATTCTTATAGAGAACGATTTACGAGAAAATAAATTATCTATTGAAAATAAACCGTACTTCAGAAAACAAAATACTGAAAATGCATGCCACAAAGTAAGTAAAATTCGAAAAAAAATCAGACATTAGAAAGTAGTAAAATTAAAATTTAACTGAGCTTCTTGATAAATCTTTTAAACGATAACTACATGGAAAAAATTATGTAAAATCTTGTAGATTATGGTAAAATTTACCGTGATTCTAGCTCCATTGGAATACCTAAAAGTTTGATGATTTTATATCAGTGTTTTTGGTAACTATTTAAAGCTTAGTAAGAGAAATTTATTTAAAGCTTATGATTTGATATAGAAAGACTTGTTTGATGCATTTTATGTTATATTATATATATATATATATATATATATATATATATATATATATATATGAGGGTTGCTATTTATATTTCTGGCCTAATAATGAAAAAACAAATATGTAGGATCGAAATTGGTTTTATTGCTTTTCAAAATATTCTCCATGATGATCAATACACTTTTGCATGCGTTTGAACCAATTTTCAAAGAACTTTTTCCAGTCCGATTGAGGTAACTCCAAAACATGCGTTTTGAATACATCAACCGCTTCTTCGGGGGTCGAAAATCGTTGTCCACGTAATTTATTTTTGATGTGTGGGAATAAGAAGAAGTCATTGGGTGCAAATCAGGGCTGTACGGCGGATGAACCATCAGTTCGATCTTTCGCTCCGTCAGAAATGCCTTTGTTTGAGTCGATGTGTGAGAGCTCGCATTGTCATGATGAAGAATGATTCGCCTGTTCTTCTGTTTTTTCGAATTTTTCCGATGACTTCTGGCAAACAAATGGTCGTGTACCATTCAGAATTGACCGCCCTGCGTTGCTCTAACGCCACTGTTGCCACATGACCGTTAATGCCGAAGAAACAGGCAATCATTTGTTTCGATGTGCTTCTTCCTCGAACAACTTTTGTTGGTTTTGCCTCGTCTTGGAAGACCCATACAGTTGATTGCTGTTTTGTTTCCGGCTCATATGCATAGATGCATTATTCGTCACCTGTGTAGATGTTATACACAGCCTTTGACGCACCTTGAACGTATTTTTCCAACATTTCCTTGCACCAATCGACACAAGCCTTTTTTTGAGCGTTTCTCAGATTATGCGGGATCCAACGCGAAAAAAAATGTTTTGCGCTCAAATGTTCATGCAATATTTTATTGATGCTAGTCATACTAATGTCCAAAGACGCCTCTATCTCACGGTATGTCACATGACGATCTTGCTTTATCAGTTCACGCACAGCATCGATCTTTTCTGGCACAACAACGGATTTTGGACGACCTGCACGGGATTCGCCCTGGATCGAACATCGACCAAGATTAAATTCGTTATACCAATTTTTTTACAGTGCTGTAGGATGGCGCTTTATCGCTGAATAAAGAATTAAGTTCATCGAAGCACTCTTGTCTTGACAATCCACGTCAAAAGTTATAAAAAATAATGGCACGAAAATGTCCACGATTCAATTCCATTTTTTGAAAGAGAAGAACTTTTCAGCTTACTGTCAACAACACAAATGAAGCTATAATGGTAAATCGTCTGCTGAATTTATGTTTAAAAATATCAAACTTTCGATTAAAATCGTCTGCGGTCGCCTAGCAGCACTTACTGTTGCCAAGGCCAGAAATATAAATAGCAACCCTCGTATATATATATTATATATATATATATATATATATATATATATATATATATATATATATATATATATATATATATATATATATATATATATATATATATATATATATATTGCTATCTGTGCTCATTGAAACGGATAGTCGTCGGAAATCTACTGCATATATTTTTTAAAAGTTTTGTTAGTAGGAGGAAAAAGTAAAAAAAAATACTTACTTACCATTTTGTGTCATAATGTACAATAATAAACTAAATAGAAAAACGAACTCATTTGTCTCACATTAAAAATAACAATAACAATTTTAATTTTATCATACATGAGATGCTATACATTGATTGGGATTCTGAGTAAGAGAAGTCTCTTTTATGTTTCTCAGAGCAATAAATCCTATCACAGATTTAGTTCTTGATACCCACAATCCTCTTTTTTTTTCTATGAGTAAGATCATTTGCTTTTCGATTGATTTATCGGGATTCCCTTTTTTGTCACATCCAACAGCTGCTGACGTTCTGTTTCTCCGACGTTGACATGTAATGATCCATTTTTCCGGAAAAAGCTGAAAATCCCGGTAGTGCTGAAAAAAGCAGAAAAAGGACATAGAGAAACAAGATAAAAATAGATAAGGCTTAAAACAGGGAAAAATCGAATTGTCTATACCTTCTCTGAAGGACGACGATGCTCGATTTAACATGCCGTTACGTTATTTACTTTATCTTTGAAGTTAGGAAAAACATAAAAGAGAAATTTGTTTTGCAATGGTTATGGCTTTATTAAAATTTTCAAAGTTTTGAAAAACTAATAAATATTATTAATGTTTTGAGATAAGAAGAATCAATAAAAATGCTGCATTAAATATTAGGAATAGAGTTATTTGTGTAGCATTTTTGTGAAATATTTTCGAAAAAAAATCTATATTGATTTAGTTTATTGTTGAAAACATTTAATATAATTTTCGTCGATACGCATTAAACAGTATGCAGTAAAATTTCCCTTACGTAACTTCAGTTTATCAGATCACCTCTGTTCTTTTATCTCTCCTTCTCCCCAGAAAATTACTTGGCAGCAGAAGCAAATGGCTGTGTTTGCAATCACAAGCGATAAATGAGTTAGGACATGTTTTTTTTTTTTTTACTGGTACATTTTTTTTCCTGATTTCAACTGTTATTTTTATTATAAATGTGGGATTATCTCATGGCTTTTATCATTAAAAATTATTTACTAGTTTGGTTGTATCAGAATGGGCTAATTTTGCTAAACACTGTTAAAGATAATTAGGACATTTTTAATTTTATCTACCTTCTTTCGTAGGTATGCTGTGACTCTTAAAGACTTTTAAATTAACGAAATAAAAAAAGTGAAAACTTTTTTTATAAAAAACATTACTTGCAGAAATTATTCTTAAACTGTTTTCTTAGAAATCAGATTTATTTTGTTATCATTATTATCCATAAAAATTTAAAAATTAGTTTTAAAATTATAGAAGTTGTAGTTTTTAATCAAGTTCGTTCAAATAAAATAAAAATTGACAAGAAATTCTAAAATAAGTAAAAAAAAAACAAACAGTTAAATATACTCATTTGAACTGAACTGACTTTTGTTTAAGACAAAATTGATCAAAAAGAAAATATTCACATTTCTAGCACAATTTATTAGATGTTATTATTTTTTAATTAAACTCAATTAAAAAAGAAACTTGTATTGTTTTAATGTTATAAATTTCATGATTTTTCAATTCAAATATGTTTATTAAATGCAGCTTAACATTGTTTTTTTAAAAAAATTGCAATGAATTTAAGCATGCGAAAAAAGCAGAATTTTTGAAACGTCACTAAAGAAATACTTTCTAAGAATGTATTCGTGTATGTAGGATGTCACCAAAGAACCACATTTAATTACATCATAAAACCCTTGGCAAAAATGAAATGAAAAATTGATGAACTATAAAAGACATTATAAAATTGTCTTAAACAACATCTGAATACTAAAAAATCCCACTGAGTAAAAAGAGCGGTCAAAACTAACAAAAATGTGGTAAAATTTATCATGTTTCCGGTAATTTTTACTTGAAGCATTTTGAAAATGATGATGGCAAAACTAACAATTATGAAATTTTAGAGCAAGCATTAAACACTTTTTCTCAGTTAAATTTACTTTCCAGTTTTGTATTTTATACTAAATACGTGGTAATACGGATGTTGAAAATCAGAATATCTGTTAAATCTTTGCCATATGGACTGAAAAATTATTATTTGAATGCTTTAATGCTGTATATAGTGGTTTTAATGTAAGATATATGTTTTTTTGCTACAAATGTCATTACCACAATCTATGTTAATTTTACCAATTTCCGTACAAAATAAATTTCAAAAGGGTTTAAAACAGGTGATTTCGCAAGCCACTCAAATAGAAACCATCTTAGAGCATGCTTAGAAACCATTTTATCGGTTCACTTTTCAGTTTTACTAAATCTGTGTAATAAAAACTATAATTTTGAAAACAAGAATTTCCAGTAAACCATTACTATGTGAAAGAAAACATCTCCCACTATCTAATGCTGTATATAGTGGTTTTAATGTAAGATATATGTTTTTTTGCTACAAATGTCATTACCACAATCTATGTTAATTTTACCAATTTCCGTACAAAATAAATTTCAAAAGGGTTTAAAACAGGTGATTTCGCAAGCCACTCAAATAGAAACCATTTTATCGGTTCACTTTTCAGTTTTACTAAATCTGTGTAATAAAAACTATAATTTTGAAAACAAGAATTTCCAGTAAACCATTACTATGTGAAAGAAAACATCTCCCACTATCTAATGCTGTATATAGTGGTTTTAATGTAAGATATATGTTTTTTTGCTACAAATGTCATTACCACAATCTATGTTAATTTTACCAATTTCCGTACAAAATAAATTTCAAAAGGGTTTAAAACAGGTGATTTCGCAAGCCACTCAAATAGAAACCATTTTATCGGTTAAGTTCACTTTTCAGTTTTACTAAATCTGTGTAATAAAAACTATAATTTTGAAAACAAGAATTTCCAGTAAACCATTACTATGTGAAAGAAAACATCTCCCACTATCTAATGCTGTATATAGTGGTTTTAATGTAAGATATATGTTTTTTTGCTACAAATGTCATTACCACAATCTATGTTAATTTTACCAATTTCCGTACAAAATAAATTTCAAAAGGGTTTAAAACAGGTGATTTCGCAAGCCACTCAAATAGAAACCATTTTATCGGTTAAGTTCACTTTTCAGTTTTACTAAATCTGTGTAATAAAAACTATAATTTTGAAAACAAGAATTTCCAGTAAACCATTACTATGTGAAAGAAAACATCTCCCACTATCTAATGCTGTATATAGTGGTTTTAATGTAAGATATATGTTTTTTTGCTACAAATGTCATTACCACAATCTATGTTAATTTTACCAATTTCCGTACAAAATAAATTTCAAAAGGGTTTAAAACAGGTGATTTCGCAAGCCACTCAAATAGAAACCATTTTATCGGTTAAGTTCACTTTTCAGTTTTACTAAATCTGTGTAATAAAAACTATAATTTTGAAAACAAGAATTTCCAGTAAACCATTACTATGTGAAAGAAAACATCTCCCACTATCTAATGCTGTATATAGTGGTTTTAATGTAAGATATATGTTTTTTTGCTACAAATGTCATTACCACAATCTATGTTAATTTTACCAATTTCCGTACAAAATAAATTTCAAAAGGGTTTAAAACAGGTGATTTCGCAAGCCACTCAAATAGAAACCATTTTATCGGTTAAGTTCACTTTTCAGTTTTACTAAATCTGTGTAATAAAAACTATAATTTTGAAAACAAGAATTTCCAGTAAACCATTACTATGTGAAAGAAAACATCTCCCACTATCTAATGCTGTATATAGTGGTTTTAATGTAAGATATATGTTTTTTTGCTACAAATGTCATTACCACAATCTATGTTAATTTTACCAATTTCCGTACAAAATAAATTTCAAAAGGGTTTAAAACAGGTGATTTCGCAAGCCACTCAAATAGAAACCATTTTATCGGTTAAGTTCACTTTTCAGTTTTACTAAATCTGTGTAATAAAAACTATAATTTTGAAAACAAGAATTTCCAGTAAACCATTACTATGTGAAAGAAAACATCTCCCACTATCTAATGCTGTATATAGTGGTTTTAATGTAAGATATATGTTTTTTTGCTACAAATGTCATTACCACAATCTATGTTAATTTTACCAATTTCCGTACAAAATAAATTTCAAAAGGGTTTAAAACAGGTGATTTCGCAAGCCACTCAAATAGAAACCATTTTATCGGTTAAGTTCACTTTTCAGTTTTACTAAATCTGTGTAATAAAAACTATAATTTTGAAAACAAGAATTTCCAGTAAACCATTACTATGTGAAAGAAAACATCTCCCACTATCTAATGCTGTATATAGTGGTTTTAATGTAAGATATATGTTTTTTTGCTACAAATGTCATTACCACAATCTATGTTAATTTTACCAATTTCCGTACAAAATAAATTTCAAAAGGGTTTAAAACAGGTGATTTCGCAAGCCACTCAAATAGAAACCATTTTATCGGTTAAGTTCACTTTTCAGTTTTACTAAATCTGTGTAATAAAAACTATAATTTTGAAAACAAGAATTTCCAGTAAACCATTACTATGTGAAAGAAAACATCTCCCACTATCTAATGCTGTATATAGTGGTTTTAATGTAAGATATATGTTTTTTTGCTACAAATGTCATTACCACAATCTATGTTAATTTTACCAATTTCCGTACAAAATAAATTTCAAAAGGGTTTAAAACAGGTGATTTCGCAAGCCACTCAAATAGAAACCATTTTATCGGTTAAGTTCACTTTTCAGTTTTACTAAATCTGTGTAATAAAAACTATAATTTTGAAAACAAGAATTTCCAGTAAACCATTACTATGTGAAAGAAAACATCTCCCACTATCTAATGCTGTATATAGTGGTTTTAATGTAAGATATATGTTTTTTTGCTACAAATGTCATTACCACAATCTATGTTAATTTTACCAATTTCCGTACAAAATAAATTTCAAAAGGGTTTAAAACAGGTGATTTCGCAAGCCACTCAAATAGAAACCATTTTATCGGTTAAGTTCACTTTTCAGTTTTACTAAATCTGTGTAATAAAAACTATAATTTTGAAAACAAGAATTTCCAGTAAACCATTACTATGTGAAAGAAAACATCTCTCTATTCTAAAAAAAAGTTTTTGCAGTTAATTTTGTCCCCTGAAAAACTTTTTAACTACGTGATGAAAATCTAAGATTAAGGAATCAATTCATTCAGAATCTTTCAGGGAAGACATTTAGGGCATTCAAATCTTTTACATAATTTTAAATTTTTATTTATTTTAGTTTTAAAGCACGATTTTGCAGTTAATAATGAAGAATAACCGCCGTTCACAACAGCCAATCACATGTCTGAAAACGGCAAGCTTAAAAAAGCGATTTACAAGTCTGAATTTTCTTTTTCAGAGATGCAACCAATCACAAAATAGTTAGAATTTTATTCTTCAGTTTTACAACATCTCAACTTATTTCGTATTGATATATTGATTAATCTGATTATTTGTTTTCTAAAACGTTAATTCGTAAGTTTAATCTGGTTTTAAATCTTAATTCGATTTGTTTATTTACAAGTAATGCCTAAAAAGAAAAGACCTAACATTACTAAAAAGTCGCAACTCAATGCGAAAGCTAATCGAAAGCGGGTAAAACGTAAACTTCATAGTATAGAAGAAAATAATGCTCTTTTGCTTATACTACCTAATGATGATTCAACTAACAAAAAAAAAGTTAAACTAACAAAGGTTGAGCTAAAAGAGAATGTGTGTAATTGCTACACAGTCGCAACAACATCGAGTTTCATTTGCCCACATCAAACCAGACCTGTAAATACAGAAAATGTGGTTGGAATGCACACTGTACCAATTCGCTTTCGCAATGTTGACAATGATATGGACCAAAATCCTAATCCACCTATTTTAAAATCAAAACAACATGAGTTTGCTGGTGATTTATCGAAATTGTTACCTATCAAAGTGGCAAAACATAGTCTTGGCAAAATGTTTTCAAAATGCAGTTATTGTGGAGCTTTGAGATTTGCTTCTGCAAAAGGGCGCTCTGTTAATTCTTGCTGCCATAATGATAACATACATATACCTCCGCTGCATGAATTTCCTTTATTTTTGAAAAACTTACTTCTTTCTGATGAGCAAGAAGCAAAATTATTTAGGCAAAATATCCGTGTATACAATTCATCATTTGCGTTTGCCACTTTTAGTGCTAAATTTCTTCAAGATGAAAGCAGAGGTCCACCGTTGATAAAAATTCAAGGACAAGTATATCACCATGCGACAACATCCCTAAATTCAGCAACCAATGCTCCAAAGTTTCATATTAAGATTATATCTGCACATTGATGTTAATTTCTGACAATTTTGGCTCATTTAGATAACAAATAGGACATAGAAGGAACTGTAGTCAACGAAAAAAAGTGACATTGATATTGACACACTGCTTATTCTGCATTTAAGAAAATTAATTCTTTTCGATGATAACAGTTAATATTCAGTTTAATATTGAAATATATGAAATCAAAGCATTCTTGGTTTTGCGAAGCAAACCAAGCAAGAATTGCGAAGCAATTCTCCGGGGGTTGGCGAGCGTCAGCGAGCAGGGGGCGGAGCCCTCTAGTTTATCAAATAAGTGATTGTAGACACCATAAAAATTTGTTTTTATCAACCAGAAATTAGGTTTTTTTACCAGAAATTTTATTGTTTCACAATACTGTTGTTTAACTTTTTTTTTTCTCTGCGCAATTTGATTAATTTTTCTAGCAATGACTTCTCAAACTTTCTCTTTTACCATCAGCAATCAAATAGGTTTTATTAATGTCATTTTTCTAAGTAAGTGATTCATTTAATTTCGATAGTGTTTTCGTTTCTTCTTCGCGTAAATACTATTTTTATTTATTATATTTTTTGCTTCATTCTTTACAAAGTCACTAAATATTTTAACGATGGTGATTATGAAAACTGTGCATAAAAATGTAAGAAAAATACACTAATAAATGCCAGATAAATTATTGTATTTTCCTTTAAGTAACGTGTTTTCGACTTGTTTTGCCTCTTAACAGAAATTTAGGAAAAAAACTATTTTATTAATTCTATTTTAAATAACAAACGGAAACGCAAGATATAATTCACTTAGTTTACCTATTACTTCTCCAAATAAGTATAATCTGAGTAGACAAAGTGTGTAAGTTTAAAACACTTGATTAAATTAATCTTATTAACGAATTCAGAGATTATGCATAGCAAACTAAATATATTATACCTTCTGATGAAATTAATCTCAGGTATCTAGCAATAGTTTCTCCTTAGTACCTATCTTCATAAATAGACGATATTTATAATACCTTGTTAAGCTCAGTATTAATAGTAATTGAATTAAGTTTGAAATAGCAGAGTATATGTCTTTAGTTTACGTACTTATTAAAAGGCACAAAAAGAACAATTCAATAAGATTTATTTATTCTTTTACTTATAATTAGCAAATTTTTTTCTTAATTTCAATATTACAAACTGTTTGATTTTATGAAAAATTAAATCAATTCCTATATCAAATGGACATTTAAATCAGATAAAAAATTGAATTAAACTCTGATTACTTAAGGGTTAAGACACTACGATGCAATTGTGAAAAATTATGATTCAATTCCTGGTTGGAGTTTAGAGCTCCTCCAGCTTCAGCTCGCAAGATACCAGTTTATGGGGGAAGTAAAAGCGGAAGGTGGGCAATACCGATACTATTTTTCTTAAACATAATGACGTTGGTCTCAAAGCAATGAATCCTAACATTCCATGCCACCCTTGACAGAAAATAAAAATTTGTGGGAGGGGCTTTAATATCAAACAAACACGTAAAAACGATCTTAAAAAATGGTGAAATACCTGGAAACTATATAGTCTTAAAGTAAAACTAATGCCTGTTTTTTATTTAAAAAATAAAGGAACTAAAAAATAAAAAAAAAAAAGGATTGGCGACTTCTTCTTCCAAGACGCAAAACCAGAATTCGCTTCCACGAGTCATGGACCATAAAATAGGTTTCTATGAGGCATCAATCTTTTTAGACTTATCACGGTATATTTCCTGGCTTTTTCTGAAAACAAAACCATTCTAAAATGAAAACGTTTCGAGAAAGGCAAACGAGGATAGATAAAAGTATATAACAAGTGGCTATTGGACGATCCAGATTAAGTCGAGAAATACATTCGTTATATTATGGCCAATATTCATTATTACGATTATTCAATAAATCCATTATTATCTATCGTCAAACAGATATAATCATA
Organism: Parasteatoda lunata; assembly: GCA_949128135.1. NCBI lineage: Eukaryota > Metazoa > Arthropoda > Arachnida > Araneae > Theridiidae > Parasteatoda > Parasteatoda lunata. The sequence continues at coordinate 32,028,519 of OX421976.1, read as the reverse complement.
AGTACTGTAAATTCTTAAGTCGATGTTTTAGTCACTGCTCTATATTTCTGCTGCATATGTCGTGCTCTTACGTTAAGGTGTTCGCAGAGTAATATATAGATAACTTCTTATGATAGCAAGTGATAATTTAATAAAATAACTTATTTTTACATATTTACAATTTACTTATTATCAATAAATGGAACACAAGCTTCACCACAACAAAAGAAGCGTTTTTTTTTCATAATCTTAATTCTATTATTGCGTTATTGAATTGCCGCTCACTGAGTTGAAAACTTTAAAAAATTTAATAAAGCCTCTTTCGTTGTGGTAAAAATTGTATTACATTTATTGAAAATAAGCAAGTTGTAAATATGTAAATATAAATTATTTTATTAAATTGTCATTTGTTATCATAAGAATGTATAGTTATATTACTCTGTATACGCTTTCACATAAGAGCTCGACAATTTGATGACCTATGGACATGATATACAATCGTAAACATCAATGGATGGTCGACATCGAACTAATGATGTGCTAATAAAATAGAGCTCAAAAATCTAGTGAAGTAAATGAAATCAGCGATAATCAGCGAAAAATAAATAGCATTAATCAACAGGTGAAATTCATAGAATTCTATCACAGGTAAAATTCTGAAAGGGGAGCAATGTGGTGTAACTACCTCTAAAAATATTAATTATCAATTCAGTAGTGTTTAAAACATGTTAAATTAATTCTATCTTGAGGACACCAATATGGGGAGCATAGCATCGACTATGTAAACCTTCATCTATCAAAGGTATCGCGAAATAGAATTGAGTTAACATGTTTTATATGCAAGGGAATTGGTATTTAATATTTTTAGTGGTAGTTACACCACGCATATAATGATAATACTTTTTACATTAATTCTCTTAACTTTCGATTATCCATTATATTCTAAATCATACCGTATCGCGACAACCACACTACTTCAACACTGCACAATCATTGCTTTTCCCTCTTAAAAAAATCCAACTTTGGAATGTTCTAGTTGTTCCTTATATTTTAATTATCTTTCTTATTTAATTATCTAGCTTTCTTTCTTCATGTAACTATCTTTTTTCTCTCTTAAATACGAATATATGATTAGAATCTCTTGATGGATGTTAAAAGCCCTTTTGAAAAACCCATTCACGAAATGATTCAAGCAAAGATATTAATATTGTAATATGTTGTAATCTCATTAGTTTGTTAATACACGAAGAGAAAAATTCTGGTAAAATTACCACGCTGTATGTCAATGACATTTCTGGGGAAATTCTGGTTAATAAAACCAAAAAGTTTTGGTTTTATTAGTTAAAACTTTTATCTGGTAACTTTCCCGTGTATATGGAAACAGTTTACTGCAAATTCTGGTTTTCAATGACAAAATTCGCCAAGCTTTATCGCATTTTATAAAATTATATTTTATCATTAATTTTATTAAAATCAATACCAAATCGCTCTAGTAAAACTTTTTTGTTCCCATAGCGCCGGAAATCTGTAAATTTTAACATATTAAATTCTGGTAGTTTTTACGAAACTTTTTTCTAAATTATAAACATCAATTTGCAATTTTTGAAGGGTGAGAAAAAAACCATCTGGAAGCTTCAAGATTTCTGGATAAAAACTGGAATATTCCAAGAAATAATCTGAAATGCGATAATATAGTTTTAGTTATTTTTTTAAAAAAATTACTGATTCTGGGTTTTATAGGGCTAAATACTTGATCTTTTACTTCATTCAAATCTTACAAAAAATAAACAACATAATATCCCTTTTTCGAAAGTGAATTTACAAAGTTTATGAAATCAATTTTTTACGAATTTTACATTGTTGTTTAAAAATTGCGTTTTTGATTAGTTTAATTAAATTGTGATTTAAGCACAGGTTATACGGATGTAGATCAACAAAAAAATAAAATTATAGAGATTTTGATGTTTTTTAGCAACGCTACATAAGTTTAAAATTGATGATCGTTATACCATGCTTAAGATCCTCCGGGACAAATGAGTCATCTATATAGAATGTTCCGTTTTAAATTTGCATCTTAACACTATTAGAAACTGAATCATTAAGTATCTTTTGATAACTTATTTTGCTTTGTTATTATTATTATGAATACAATTTTATTATATTAATAAATTTATTTTTAATATAAAATAATCATTATTAAAATTAATCATCATATAAAATAATCATTACTAAAAATATTATTATTAATAAGAACTCCTCTCTCAAATTTCTCAACTCCTCTAAAATATTCTGTTTTTTAAATTATAAAGGAAAAAATCACTGCAACTTAAAATCACAGCAAACTTAAAAACTACAAGATTTAGATTAGAAAAAAATAAGCTCTACATTTATATACAACGCTGTTAATATTAGAGCATAAAATATAATTTGAAATCATATTTCTACAAGTTTTTTCAATGCATAAGTTTACTGTTGCATTTAAAAAGCTGATTTTCTAAATGGTTGTTAAAAATGTCTGAAAATATTATCGAGTAAATATCCCATATGTAAAATATCTACTTTGAGTATAACAACTTGTGTTTTTATTTATTTACATCTATATTTAGGAAAAACTTTTCTCGTTTCATTTCAGCACATTCACATCATTTTATATTCAAAACTGTCGTCATAAAATATTTTCACACGGAATTTTATCATGAATAAATATAGAAATACATAAAGAAAACTTTCCTCTGCAGCAAACATTATCCGAAATGTGCGGCGTCACGATCTACGCGCAGGAGAATCAAATATTCAGGAAGAAGATAATATTACTATTTCGAAAAACTCTGCCAAAAACAAATACATTTTTAAAGTTAATATTTTAGATAAAGTGCACGTTTTTAAAACGACTAAATATATTTTATATAATTCTGAAAATATTAAGAAGTTTTTTTTTATATATATTTTTTTTTTAATTAAACTACATTTTTTTTAAAATTAAACTAAATTAAAACTACAACTTAAACCTTTTGTCCACGGCTGGAACGATAATTGGACTAGAATGGCTTCATCATGAAAATCATCTTAAACACCGAAATCAAAAGGTTAATTGCATATTATTTCACTTGCATTTACAATCACAGTGAGTTTTTGTTAAAAGTCCTATACCAGGAATGGGCAAACTTTTTTGGACGAGGGCAAAAAATAAAAAAAATTATTAAAAAAAAGGTTTGGAGGGCTAAGTAAAAACTTCTAAAATAAAAAAAAAAACAATATACAAGTATTAATTTAAATATTTAATGAGAGGAATGAAATTGTAATTTTATTTTTAAAAGTTCCTTATATTAAGGTTCGAAGTGAGATGTACTTATTTCTAGAAACGGGACTAAATGCTTCTCTGTTAGTCTACTTCTGAAATGATTTATTCTATGGTTCATAGCGTAAAACACTTGTCAACATATATAAGAGGAAGCAAATTTAACACTGACATGAGATATTAATAGCTTTTGGTAATGATTTGTAAAACTTCCACTTTGGCATATTTAGAAGCAACTGCTTCAGATGATTGTTAGATTGCAACTCAATTATTTCAAACTGCAAATCCGATCTCACTGATTCACAATTTACGTTGAAACGTATGGTAAACATATCGAATTCTGTTTGAATGGCAATGAAATCTGTGAAATACAATTCGCCTATATGTCTGCCGTATATTCCGTATGTCTGCCATTCGAGTAAGACAAACGCTTGTTAACCTCCAATCTACGGTTATTCTATAAAGAACTCACTTTCAACACTTGAAACAATTAAAGCTGTTTCTGTTAGCTATTTCTATCAATTTATGGTTTGTAGAACAAAAGTATAGAAAGTAAAAAGGTCACCAGTACTTTGTTATAAAAAAAAAGAACAAAAATTGTTAACATTAACAGGTTAAAATTCTATCGGAGGGCAAGATAAAACCTTTCGATGGGCAAGAGTTGGCCCGTGGGCGGTAGTTTGCCCATCTCTGTCTTATACCATGAAATGGTGCAAAGGCAAGGTTCCAAAAATGGTGCAGTTTGTCGTAATTGGCACCTAAAAGTTTAACTTTTAAGCCTAGAAAGCTACACCCCGTCGTCATTTTTGGCGACTGACTTTTAGCTCTACCGTTTCAACTCCTTGCCAAGCCATATAATGGGCAGGAAGTTACGAGTATGACGTCACATGCTCCAAATACTGGCTGATGTCCAAAATGGAAGTTACGACTTTCGTATTTGAATTATCACTTTTTAGAAATGTTTGGTTCGTAACGATTCCATCGTAGTTTCACGTCATAGGATGACAGTTTTTTCTGAAGTTATTTATCATTTTTCGACCTTTTTCACATGATTTTTCAAATTCCGGTATTTTTGATACAAAGTTATAAAGACGAGAGAGCTTTATTTCACGCAGATTAGCAAGATGTTTTGGAAGTTCGGTTCTTCTCACGTGTTTTTGAAAATTCCTATATTTTTAATACGATGTTTATAAAATTCAAATTTGGGTTGTCACTTTAAGACCCGGCTGATTCGTGACGGTTTCATCGTAACTTTGCGTCGTTGGAATATAGATTTTTTGGTTGTTATTTATCCTTTTTTCAGTCTTTTCCACATCATTTTTCCGTTTTTCAAAATTCGTTATTTTCAATACGTTATAACTACATGCGAATTTCAAATTTGAGGTATCACTTTTTAATGCATTCAATTCCCAATGATTCCGTTATATATCCACGCCAATGACAGTCATATAACTTTTATCATATACAAAATGCTACTAACCCCTAAAGACTTTTATTGCAAATATGTTTATACAGTTTATATGAAAAAGAGTCGAATAATGCCTGTTTTGTAACGTGCATACAAAATGCTACTAACTCTTAAAGACTTTCATTGTAAATATGTTTAAACAATTTGCATTAAAATAGTCAAATTATGCCATTTATGTAGCTTATATTTTATACAAAATGCTGCTTGCCCTTTAAGACTTTTAATGCAAATATGTTTGCAAAATTTGTTTATATTCGATATTTATGTTTTTAATATTTTGCAAATATATTTATTATTTATAAATATTTCAATATGTCATAAAAGAGTCGAATTATGTCATTTATGTAACTTAGATACGGAATGATGCTTACTTTTAAAGACTTTTATTGTAAATATATGTTAAAGTTATACCGTTGAATGATTCGTTTTGATTTATACCTACGTAATTTAAACTCCACTAGCTATATTTTAATGCCCTATCGAGTAATTCATGAAGAACATTCTTTGTCATCTTGTCATCTGCTATTATTTGCTCAGAAACGATCAGTGACGGGTTTGTTTGAGAAGAGCAAACACAATGTGAATTTTACGTTACAATGTTAAGGATAAAAGCTTTATTTTGGTCAAAGAATTTTCGAAATGTCTAGATCATTGCTGATAACATAATAACTATTTTCAATGCAATCTGTGTTGAAATTTAATTCGGTTCAAAAAGTTAAGCTGGTTTTAGGACGAAAAGCTTTGACTGTGTAAATAAAATTCTTTCTTTCCTATAAGGGCGGCTACCGCTGTTTTTGGTGTTCAACATTTAATTGCATTCTGTTCTGCAACACAAAAACTATTAGGTAAAAAAAATTTTGAAATAAAAAAGATGTTCTGTAAAATGTACAAGGAGTACAATGAAATAATCAATTTGACATTTGTTGATTAATGTGAGAATTATAAATTGTTAAACTTAACATTAAAAATAATACATGGGTCACTTTGTAAATCACAGAAATGCAAGTACAGAGTTGAAATTTGGCATGACCATAAAGCCATATTTGCTTATGACCTTACCAAAGAGTTTCTTTCAAAATCACAGTTTGTTAGAAAATTATTGTAATTTTATGTATTTTTTTTAAATTTTTTCTAACTTTACCTGACTTTACATATTGTTATGCTGTGCAAAAATTTTTACAAATTTGAAACTATAACGGGCTGTAGAAAAAAAGGTACAGAGATTATGGCGAAACAAGTTTCCTTTCAAGCAGAATTAAGCAGAAATACAAATTAAGTCTTAATGAAATATTTTATAATAAATAAATTTTTAACGAATATTATTACCATTTTAATAAAAAAAAAATTATAATTTATCGATTTCAAGCAATAAAGTTACTGAATAAAATGTCAACATTTCAGACGGTTTTGTAATTACCCAGTTTTAAAGAACAAAACATTTTATTTTAAGCATACCACGCTTCAAAAGTCTTTTCAAAATGTCCTTTGAACTAAAATAATCCCAAAGTGCATCGAGGCTGATTTAAATATTCAGTTATAATTACATCAAAAAGAATAACAGAAATTTAGTAAATTAGATTCGTGCAATGAGTATTCCCAAGTGTACAAAATGAAACGTTAACGGCTAAATTTAATGAACTATTTAGAATTATAATAAGCTCAAAGAAAAGCCGTTTCGGTGTTTATAGTATTTCCTCTAACTTGTGAATTTCAACGTTTAAAGTTTAATTCATAATATAAACGTTCTTAAGCCACATAATGTACTCCAAAATCTTCCTTTGTATAGAGATTTTAAGCGAGAGATTATTCATGCATGTTTTATGCATGACATGACTTTCATGCATGTTTTTGTACTAATGGTATTTTTTACGAAAAATCTGCTATAATAATTTTTTTCAAGAGTGTCCTAAATGATTTTTATTTTAAATATATAAACTGATATTAATTACTTGGAAAAAAATTGTAAAGTCACAATTCATTTAACAGTTATTTTACCATATTTAAACAAAACAGTCAGAAAACCATAAATGACTTGGTATTCAAAGTGTTAACTGTTTGAAAAACAGTTTACTAACTGCTTTTACCTAATACGCTTAAACAACCACAATTTTATTGCGCCAACTAAACCCGCATAATGAAGCCAGCTGAGTTCATTTCATAGCCAAGATGGCTAATCTGCCAGTCTCATGATCGACAGAACAAGGGTTCGAGTCAAAGCTGTGACAACACATTCCTCCATTATCATCAACTCATGACAAATTTCCAGTGTCCTGCACTCTCCAATGCCTATTACTTAACGAAAAGCCCAGCTACAACGTCTAGTTATTTTTTTACGGTTTTGAAGCCATGCTTGTTGTAAATGATGGAAAAAAAAACTTTTAGTTTTGTATTCATGGTTTTATAAAAAGTTAAAAAATGTTCTTTACCGTAAACTTTACTGTTACACATTGATGAACAGACTGCTGCCGTTTTATTTCACCGTAATTTTAAAATAAAAATTCTAACTGCGTGTAACTGTCTCGAGACAAATAAGATATTTTTTATTCTAAATTATTTGCATTTAAATTATGTCTACTCATATGTCATTTGACTAAACATAGAGCTGAATCAGAAGTTTAAAACACAAATGTTGTCCAGCAGCGGAAATTTCATCGAGGCCAATAACTTCCTACATAAATCAGCCGAATAAATGAAGAAAATGTCCGAGTGTTTCGTCTGCAAGTGTCATCAGCAAGGAATCTTATACTTTATCCATACACACTTTGAATTTCACATTCATAATTTTGTTACTAAATTATTATTTAATTCATGTTTCGAATTATACTAGTATGTTAATAATTACGAAGAAAAAAAACTCTGGTAAAATTACTTCTTGTATGGCAATGACATTTCTATAAAAGCAAATCATAACACTAGTAAAAAGATATATACAGCATTTCAAAATATTTATTTAAAGTATTTATGTTCCTATAGTAACGGTTTGCCAGAAATTTCAGTTTTCAAAATTATTGCTCTTACTACCATACATTTAATAAGAAATATAAATTAAATAAATGATTGCTTTAACCGAATAAATTGTTTTTACTCCAAAGTGTAAGCTATCAGGATAAAATAACCAAATTGTACTACATTTATCGAAATTAATTGCTGTAATGATATAAAACCATATGTTATAGTAAATTTTATTAATATCATTACTAAAGCACTTTGGTAAAAATTACCGATCTTTTTGGTGTTCCCGTTGAGAAAGAAACAAGGTAAATTTTACCATTCTCTGGTAGTCTTGTCCATCCTCTTTTTTTTCAGTGTAGAATAATATGAAACTAAATAATATATCAATTTTCTTCAAAATTTTAGACATAGAACTTGTGTTAAGTAACATGGTATTATTAATCATAAAATAGTCATGCAAAAATTTAAAAGTAGGGTAAATCAACCAGTGAAGGAACACTACCCAGTGAAGGAACATTTCATATATATATTGATAAAAAATAAGAATTTGAAAGTTTTTCTTTAGACTGATTGGTAACAATAGCTTACTGCCAAACAATAGAAAGTCATCTAGCAATGTTTTGGATTACCTGGTCAAATAGACTTCTCTGGAAAAAATTTTGAATTTGTTATTATCTCTGCAACACCTTGTTTCTTTGAAAAAATTATAAGGTGAGTGTTTGTATTTATATGTTTGAAGTGGAATTAATTGCATGTAATAATTTTATTTTTCTCACTGTGAAAAAGAGAATTCAAATTATAGTTATTGAAGTTACGTTTTATTTTTTTTAAAGCATCATAGCATAATAAAGTACTGAGATAAGGGGGTGTTTATTCACTGGATCACCAAGCGATGCAAAACCAGTGAAGGAACAAGTGTTCTTTTACTGGGTATTTTTGCTAAGTTAATGAAAATAAAAGATAAACTTTAACTTTCTTGTACCTTTAGTGATGTTCCGCATCAAAAGTATGTTAAAAATACGAAAAACAACTTCTAACCAGTGAGGGAACAGGCATGTTCCTTTACTGTACATAGATTTCCCAGTGAATGAACAGTATGTGTTAATATGCTGACACTTTAATTTTCAATTCATGATTACAAAAAAAAAATTAACATTTTCCAAGTATTAATATGTTATAATTTCAAGAATAGGCTTGTTTTTAAATATGTGTATGGCTTATAAATTCATAAAGAGCACTAAAAAACAACCAAAATTAAGTGTTCTTTTACTGGGTGTTCATTCACTGGTAAGAGCTGTTCCCTCACTTGGTCTTCTTACTACTTGTTATTTGAACCTCCAAAATTTTAAAACAATATTGTGTAAGTTCTCTACAATTTGTTTTGCATAATTTGCAATTAGTAACAAATATGTTGACACTGTCATTTAATTAAAATTGCGAGTTTTGAAATTAATATTATTTTTTAAAAGGCAAGCGAAGCTAAAGTGTTCCTTCACTGGTTAGTTTACCCTATACGTTTTGTTATAGCATTAAGTATAATTCAAAATAAAACATAGTATTTGTTAAAAGTATCTGTCATAAATATCTTAAATGTAAGGATATCTTACAGGTATATCAACAATATACCAGATAATAACTAAGCAAATAAAATAAAGGTTGAAAAATAGTTTTGAAATATATATTATTCATTCTGAACTTCAGGAGTATGTTGATCCCCAGACATTCGAATAATCACAAAATAATTTAGCTAACTCTCAACAAAGGGAATATTGGTGCTGTACTATTAAGTATTAAGTTTTAAATAAAATAAGGTTTAAAGGACATCTTTCGTGCAAACAAAATTATATCGATAATATAATAATGGTCTTTAAAGTGATTGAAACAAAAACATAAAAAAATTTCAATTTCATCATTGTCGGAAAAAAAAAAAAAAAAATTTCGATTTTCGTGTATTAAGTCAACTAAATTTTGTCAATATTAAAAAATATTTTTTAAACTGCATAAAACAAGGCAGAAAAAGTATGATGCATTATATGTTCTACACTGTAAAAATCTCCGTATTAAATTCCGGTAATATGTACTGGCACCCAGACAGCAGCATCCGTAAGACTGTTTTTACCGTAAAATTTTATACCGTAATTTTAACACCAATATTCATTTTATTAATGGGATTCAGTAATTTTACACCAATTATTACTCTAAAAATCACGGTGTATAATATATTTGTTCCAAAAAATACGGTATTTATACGGTAAATACGGTATTTTGCGGTAAAAAGATAGCAACCTGAGTGCCGGTACTTTTTACCGTAATTTGATTCGAAACCTTTTACAATCTAACTACGTGTTGACCCAAGCGCCAAAAATAATCGAAGAACAAACGTTAGCAATATACTTATTGTAAATCTCGTAATCCTTACAACTCGATATTTTTCTAATTGGCCAAAGTAAATTTTTAAAAAACATGTTAAAAAAGCTTGCAAAACATAATATGCATTCTTATACTCTATCAACCATCTGCCCATTTAGTTTTTAAAACAGTATTGCATTATATTTCAAAATTTGTACAATAATTCGAAAGTAAATATGTATTTTTTTCATTTAAAATTAAAGAAAATTAAATTCAAAAATTCGTTTTAAAACAATCGCAGCATAAACCCAATGTTCTTACGGAATACTTTATTTTTACAAACAAAATAACGATTTATGAGTTTTTTTAATGCTTTTTTCTGAAATCATAATCCACACACACACACATGATGAATAAATTAATGATTAAAACACCCAAACATACGATTCAAAAATCGTCGAGTTTGGAAAAAATAGAAATGCATTCTACCTAGATGAAATGATGCATAAGAAAAACAAAGTTTATGCCATAAAGAAAGAAGTTGAATAATAATGAAAAAGAAAAAAACGATGATGAATTGTTGGCGGAGTTTTTGCTCTTGGCTTAAGAGAACAGAAAAATTATCGATAAAATGTTTACGCTTTTCTTTTAAAACTCTCAAAAAATATCTTCGGTTTTACTAGGTGAGCTCAGATAAAAAAAGACAATTCTGACCTCTTACATTTTTAGAAAAGTTTCTGCGTAGAGTATTTTTCTATTTTTCTAATTCTTAAATTCTAAATTCTAATTTCTTTTCTAAATTCTTTTTCTTAAATGTACATTTAAAGAAATGAAGATTACCAATAATGGTAAAAATCAATCTATTTTAAAATGTTTTTTTTGTAAATGTTTTTACTCATGTAAACCATTTTTTGCTTGTGAGCAATTACGAAGTATAATGTGTACAAAACAAAATATTTTAAACTTTTAAACCAGGGTTATATCTTAGTGATGTCAAAAGAGTAGACTTTTCTTCTAAAGGAAAAAATAAAAGCAAGTAAAAATTTAGATAATATTTTCTCCAAAAAACAGATTTGCAATCATTTTGTTTTGATCAAAATCCATAAAACTAAATATTAGGGCCGTAAAAATTTGGCTGAAGGTTCAACCAAAAGATAGATAAATTTGAGACGATGTTTAGACAAAAATTAACACTAATTTTTAATAAGTTCTGTACTTAGAGATTTATTTTTTTATATAGTTTTCTTAGAAAAGAAATATTTTTTTTTCTTTCATTTAACATTTTTAAATATTTTTGAAAAAATAATTAATAATTTTTAAATATTATAACTATATTAAATATTTTTTTCGTTGGAATGTTTGCGTTTTCTATTTCAAAATTGATTTTTTCTTATTATTTTTAAGTAGCTATTTTTTAAAACTAGTTTTTTTTTTTTTTTTTTTTTTTAGTGTTTGCAACATGTCAGTTTTTTCCATTTTAATTTTGAAGCAAAGGAGATTTTCAATTTACAAATATATTTTTACTTATATGATGCAAAATGTATGTAGCATTTTTTTCCATTATTCGTCTAGTTTCAGGTAGGTTACATACTGTTAGAAATTTCCCGGAAAAATGATTAAATAACAATTTCTTTAATTGTTATTTTACCATATTGAAACAAATCTGTCAAATAACTATAAATAAGATGGTATTCAAACTTTTAACTGTGAGAAAAGCCATTTATAAAAACCATAAACAATCAAAATTTTATCACAACAATTAGGCCCAGCTACTGAATTCTAGCAGTTTGGTGCATAATATAGCCGAGAGGGCAAATTTGTTAATATCATGACAGACAGAGCAAGGTTCGAGTCCCAGCGTTGACAACACAATATTTCCTCGATTCTTTTCAAAGCATGAAGAGTTTCAAGTGTCTTGCACTCCCCAATTCGTTACTCTGGAGTATAAGAACAAGATGTTCTTATTCACTCATAGATGTCAGCACCTTAAAGCTCCTTAACATAAAAAGTATAGTATTTCCTATCTTTTACGATAGGTAAAAGAACCTGAGAAACTAGTTAAGCCACATTCAGTGGTTCATTTGGTAAAACACAACTCAACCACTACCTAACTTCAATGCCCATAACCTAACCAAAAGGCTAGCTCCATTGTCCCATTAAATTTCTTTTATACGGTTTTGAAACCATGCTAAAGGTTAAAAAAGCGTACAGTTTTGTATTAAAGGTTCTTTTAACCATATTTGTGGTAAACTGATTCAAAACCGCAAAAGTAAAGAAAGTTCTTTACTGTGAACTTTACACATGATTGGTTAAACAGAATACTGCCAATTATTTTACCAAACTTTTTAAATTAAAAATTCTAACAGTGTAACAATATTTTAGATCGAAATTCGAAGTTGTTACTAGTTGTTTATTTGTCTTTGTTGCCACTTACTAGTTTTTTATTTTCCATTTTATGAAAAAAAAATTTCTCTAAAATATTATCTACTAAATTTTGATCTAGTAACCAGAATCCACTTCCTCACAGTTACAAAGGATTACTTTGAGTATATTGTAGTGTACTGATTAATTAGCATAACACAAATTTTTGCTTAAATTAGTTAAGCGTTTGCTTTGGGTATTAAAAACTTAAAATTTCGAGTTTATGTTCATCGCTTTATATTAAAAAGAATTGTCGTAATTTTTTGGAAAGCGTGTGATTCTCATTACCATTACTTAAAAACTACTTCAATACGATGAAATATTATGAAATTTCGCACAATTCTAGAGAAATATTGAAAGAAGATTAGGACACAAATTTACTTTTTGAGTTATCAAAGATTTCATTTATACGATTAAGTTTAGCGAATACATTTAGAGAATTATGATTTTTTTTCTTTTTGCATCCACGTACTCATGTGTGTGTAGTTCGCCCCCCTTTGTTAAAACTTTTCATTTATTTTTGAACAGTTAAAAAGTTTCTAGTCAGGGTTTTTTCTGATTTTCCTTGCAATTGAAAAGCTAAAGTTATGCATTTCTGCAATCTCGTACACTAATGTATAAAGATAAGAAAATATACTTTTTTTCTTTAAAATTTTGAATTAGTTTCAGAGTTATTAAATTTTAAAATTCTGTTAATTTTTGTACAATCCTGAATGTTTAAAAAATACACATTTTAGCCGTCATTTGTATGAAACCAAACTGAAAAATATATAATTAAATATGTTTCAATGTAAAGCTATACATTTTTCATATGTAGCCATGTAAGTCATGTTTAATTGTTTTTTAATAAAGCACGTTATATACGTTATATACTGATTTTATACATCTAGACGTTATATACTGATTTTACAGTGAACATACTGATGCATAGATTAACATATTAGTATAAGAAATAATATAAATATCTAAATATAAAAAAAAAATATTTACAATGACAAATTATGATGATATTTGATTAAATTTTTTTTTAAGCTGATTTGGTTACACAAGCTTCAAATTCAGTCTAACAAATTTACTGCACTATTAAAAATTCCTTATCAAATTACAGTATAAAGTGCTACCGTATTATATTGCAAATTTTACATCAATATTTATTTAATTAGATTGACTCAGTGATTTTTTTCATTACAGTAAACATCGCGGCATATCAAATTTTTGTTTTTTGTTTTGTTTTGTAACATGTTCGGGTAAAAATAGAATTTACGGAAAAAAGTACCGGCACCTTGAGTGCCATTACTTTTTATACCGTAGTTTGTTCTTGATGCTTTTACAGTGTGCTACGCGTAATAAATGTGTTTTTAATTGTATAGCGAAAATATATAATTACAATTACATCATAAAATTATGTCTTTATGCTAAGGTAATACACTTCATTAATTCTAAACTAAATGTTTTCAAGTAAACTGGATTTCTGTTTCAGTATTCGATGAAACAGGAGTTAAATAGTACAGAACACCAAAGAAATTTCCGACGAACATTTTTCATCAAAACTGTAAAAAATATTGGTCGAAAGATAAGTATTTTATTATACCAGAATTATCTTTGATTTTACCCTACATTACTTTTGATTAGAAGACGCTACCACTGCTAAAGTGTTTAGTTATAAGTTTTCTATTTTCAATAAATGGAATTAAGACCTGAAGAATTTCCTTGTCACACGTCATTTTGTTCTTATAAAAGTGTTCCTAAATTCTGAATATTAAAGATTTGTCACATCTTTGAGGGGAAAACTACCACTTGTTCAACTCTGGCTTCATTAATCCTATCATCATTTTGTTGTGAGGATTCATTATTCCAGCAACTAGAATGAAAGAGTGAAAAATATATTCAACATATTTTCATCTCAAGTTTGGGAAATTCAAAAATGTGCCATTGGTTAAATAAATAAGCTCTTTTTTCTACATTCCACAACATTTTTATAATCTTCTAAAACTTTTATGTCTATAATCTGATTTAAAACAAAAATGCTATATGAATGAATTTATAAGACCTCCCGATTATCTTTATGATCAAGTCGTAAAGAATTAGACAAATAGATCAGAAAACCGATTGTCGGAAATTTACAATGTCAAAAATGAAATGACAGAATGGTACGAGCAAATGCATCAGAAACAACTGTCTGGAAGGCATTTCTTAAGGTAACTGTTAGTGTGAGAATGGACTTTTATGAAAACACAGGCTACTGTGCTTAAAAAGAACTACCATGAAAGCACATGTGTCTATAAATTGAGTGCACATTGTAAAAAACCGCAGATCAAATTAGATGTAATGTACCGGCACTTTAGGTGCATCATCCGTAAAATCCATTTTTACCGTTATATATTGAAACCGTAATTTTTACCGTGATATTTATTTAATTAGATTTATTCCAGTGATTTTACTATAGTCTTTACTGTAACAATTACGGTAAATCGGATTTTTTGTTCCATGAAAATGGATTTTACGGTAAAAAAGTACTCTGACTGTCGGTACTTTTCAACGTAATTTAATCCGAAATTGCGTAAAATGTAGGCGCAGGCAAATGTGCTAAAAATGGACTTTATAAATACACACTCAAATATGTCGGAATATGGAACGTGGGAGAGGCACTGGAAATATGAGGTCTGAAAATCTCAGAAAAATGTGCCGTAATATAAACTGTCGGGAAACGCTCATCGATTATATAAATTTAAATACTGGTACAAGTATTACAAGTACAATTTACTTATTCAAATCGAAGCAATTAAAACTAACCCAGTACTATTTGAACCATTATATTACACAAAAAGAAAACTCAAAGTAACTTAGGGGTAATGAAATTGATGAAATGCAACAATCAAAAAACGTCCTTCTCAATTGAGTTCCCTTTTTTCAGGAGAGAATCACTGAATGAAGGAAAAGTTGATTTATTGCGGGAAAATTTATCGATTCTGGAAACTTTTTCGAAAGAAGTGAGACATTTCCTCCCAGGAGAGGTCTCATTTTCTAGTTTATTTGAAAAGGTAATATATATGAATGGTCTTCGATTGCTCTTTTTCTTATGTCGTCTGTCTGGATAGGTTATTAAGATAAAGATGTCACTCAATAAAAGGAATGTGTTTTGTCAGTTGATATGATATCGAAATTTTTATATATGGAGGAGAATGTTATATGTTAGAATGAATTACATAAGAGGATCTATCGTATTATATAATTTATATATATAGATCCTGTAACTTATATTGTCAGCTGATATGATATCGAAATTTTATGATATGGAGGAGAATGATATATATGAGAATGAATTATACAAGAAGATTTATAATCTTGTATAATCTATATATAAATCAAGTAAGTCATATTGCCAGTTGGTATGATATCAAAATTTTATTATATGAAAGAAAGAATGATCTATGTTTAAACGAATTTCATTAAGAGAATATAATATATATATATATATATATATATATATATATATATATATATATATATATATATATATATATATATATATATATATATATATCAAGCGTGTGAGCTGTCATGAGCATCAGAATTGTAAACTTATATGTTTACTTATATCTGAATGAAAATTCTTTTCTCGCGTGAACAGCAAACAGACTGAACAAACAAACAAACTTCTCGTTGAAACAAACTGAGCTACAAGCTGAGAAGAATTAAAAGATTAAAAGCAATGATTAAGTTCATATCAACAAACAGTGTTCTGTATTATCTTTTAATTATGCTTATGCATAGTAATTGTTTTTTAAAATCATAATTATGCTTAGTTTCGGCAAGTTTATCTAATGCATGTCATTTATTTCAATAGATATCCCTAATAGTTAAGTCATTTGGCAGCTGTACAGTGACTCAAAGTTCTGAAATTTATAATTGTGTTTTTAACAAAGTTGAAAATCTTTACTTGTAAGATTCTTAAAGCTTTGTTTCTATAGGTTTTTTTTTAATTATTCATTAGTTATTTTACGTTAAACTTTTTTGTTTCAAAAACTTTTTATTGACTTAAAATTTTAAATTTAAAGATTTGATAACTTTTACTTTTTAAAGATTGATAAAAATCCTTAATATTTTACTCTAGTATATATTTCAAAAGAAAGAAACTCAGTATAGGGCGAAACAATCATTGTTTGAAAATCAAACCATATAAGATTTCATTGTAAATTTCGAGGCTCGGGAGCATTTGGGAATACTGTCCCACTAATAATTTGTAATAAGCCTATGATTAGATAAAATATAGTGGAGTAGGATATTTAATTTACTATTCATGCTTTAATTACCTAATATACAGTAATATAAAATTTACCACAGTATAAGATAAATACCCATAGTTTTAAAATTAAGTGTTATAATTATTTTCCCTGCTTTCGGAATGTTTGCTATGTAGTCTTACATTTACTTATTTTTATTTATTACTTATTCCGAAACTACGTAAACTGATGA
The DNA here is from genome assembly GCA_949128135.1 of Parasteatoda lunata. Classification (NCBI taxonomy): domain Eukaryota; kingdom Metazoa; phylum Arthropoda; class Arachnida; order Araneae; family Theridiidae; genus Parasteatoda; species Parasteatoda lunata. The sequence goes on along the minus strand of OX421976.1, from coordinate 32,011,576 downwards.
AATATTGCTCGATAATCCTTTGATAGATAATAATTCTCATCATTCTTCTTTTCTCAAATTTATTCATGAAATTTAAAATTACAAATCTCAGGTTTGCAGGGTAAAAAAAATCTTGGAAAAGTCGATACGATAAAAAAAGTATAGATTTCTATAGGAACTGTAGTGTAAATTAACTTATAGCTTAATTAATTAACAAAGGGAAGTTAAGCACATCTCTTTCTCTCTCTCTCTATATAAATAAATATATATATATATATATATATATATATATATATATATATATATATATATATATATATATATGCAGAAAATTCTACAAAACTTCAAATAGATAGATTTAAGATTGATAGTCTTTTTTATACATACTGCAATACGAAATAATTGAAGTTAGTCACATTAAAATTATTAATTTTATTCAATTTTATTGAATTATTCAAATTTAGATAATTTCATATACACATTTTTGCATACAAAACTTAAAAGTGGAGTCTGGAATACGAACATTTTATAATGCTAGGAACCTAATTTTTTCGCTTTTCAGCTTTAGGTTTATATTGTATAATTTATATCAAGTTTCATATAAATTATTGCAAACAAAAATATCTTCTTACGCAATTAATCTTAAGATAATCTCAGTTATCTTAAACTGTAATCGCAAATTCAATTTTTTACAAAATTTTCGAAATTTTTTTTTAAAATATACAAAAACACGAAAAAACTCTTACCAAGTTCAGCATAGTAGCTCAATACAACTACAAAAGTAAATATAATTTTTCGCATTGTAGTATATTAATAGATATTGAATAATAATTATAAATACAAGCAATAAATTTATTTATTGATGATAGTCTTATAATCAAAAATCATAACAAATATTTTATATTAAATACATCTAAACTTTTAATTGGTTTTTGATACATAACTGCAGGAAAATCATATCTCAAAAATCTTTTACGTCAAATTTCGAAAATTTTCTCTAAACCAAATAAATGTTTTTCCAATAAAGGCAAACAGTTTTCCTTCTTCTGTTTCGTATAAAAGCAAAGAACAAAATATCCTCATAAATCTTAAAGTAAATGCATTGGTAAACAGTGGATAAACTTCCTAATGCATTATTGATTCCTCCTTTACGATGGATAAAACGTTTTCGCTCATTTCATTGGTTCGGATTTCTTCGGAACACCGAATCCAACAGATACTAACATCCTGTTACTTAGTCATGACCTTGCAATCATGCATAGTAAGTAACAGGATCGAAAACATAAACAGATCTGAATAAACTTTGGGAAAATATCGAAACAAATATTTTAGCGACAAGTGCATTGGAAAAAAGGAATCGATTTGTTTATCCGTTCTTGCATATCTGATTCGCTTTTTGTGCATTTTCATACAATTCTTTTTCTAAAAGTTCCATGTAAGTTAAAGTAATGAATCATTTTAATATTTTTATCAATATAATTGCAAATAACGCTGACTTTTTATTCGGGTAATTTGATTTAGGTTCATAAAGATAAACACCAATGTATTTTACTTCAAGTAACCTGTTTGACTGATATAACAACAAGCAATATTTTTATTTTATTTTATGAACACGGAAATTGAGCAGCAAAACGAGAACATTCCAAAATTTTAGATTTCACGTTGAAACTTAACACCAATCAATATAGCTACAATCTTAGCCATTTTTCTGTTCAAGTTTATTGATAGTAACGTTTAAAAAAGTTTAAGTTGAATTCATTTGCATGGTAATACGGTTCAAATGTTGATGTGAATTTCAACCATCTTATCTCTCAGCCCATTCCTAAATTTCTAACAATGTATCACAAATATATGGCTCTGATATCAGAAAAATTTACAATAACATAAGAAAACTTCTAACTTCTCTTTGTGAAACAATGATAGAAACTAAATCATTATTTTACATATTTATTTTTGTTTATTACATTGATAATTGTATATTTTTGTTTTCTTCAAAACTATTTTTCAGTTATTTTTGTTCATTTTAAATGTCATATCTCAAAATATTTTAATTTAAATGACTTGAAATTTTGTATGAATGTTTTCTAAACATAAATCTAGAGAATTAACTACGGACTAATTCATTAAATTTATAGTTAAAGAAAATGACTAATTATAATTTTTTGCCTTTTTTGCAATTAAGTTTCGATATTTGAGGTAAAATATCTAAATATTTAAATAATGTCTAATGAGCTGCCTATTTACAAAGTCGAGTTATTAGGAGTGTTATAGAGCAGAAATAATTTTAAAAAAAGAATAAATTTAGACTAAGCAGTGTAATTTTTAAAAGAGGTCTATTTTCGGTTTTGCTTTCGAATTAAAATTTGCCATCGAAAGAATTCAAGTACCTTAATTTTCAATTAACAATTTTTAATATCCAAGTACAAATTCTTTTTAAAAAATCACTATTTTAATTGAGCTTTTTCTTTCTTTAAAAATGTTTCTTGCTCATTGAAAAATTAGTTCAGTTTCACGTACGTATTCTCACATTTTCTTTAACAAGCAACAGAATATATTCCAAAGCGTATGGCGTATTGATGCAAATGAAAACATAATTCCATGAGAGGGCATTTAGTTATTTTCGTTCCATACTAATCATGTTCGGGTCATTGTTTCTCTAACAACAAGCCTTCTACGTTATTCAACAAAAAGCCCCGAAGTCTTTTCCATTACTTTTTCCGAGTTTTTCTCGTTAGCTTGGATTTAATCAAAAGTTTTTCCTTGACTTACAACAGAAGCTGAAGTCTAATTATGCTCTGCATACTAACTACTTGTACAAACTTCTGAAACGAATAATAAAGAGCTCGGGGTTCTTGAAATTAAAAAGAAAAGAAAAAAAATCTGCTTACTGAAAAAATAATGCTTAAATAAACAACGCAATTTCGCTTTTTATGTAATAGTTATATAATATGCTTGTTATTATAAGAAAAAAAGATATTAATTTTTTCCTAAGCATTTAGCTTAATATAAACAACGTGTTTTTATATTTTATGCTTTAATATAATGTAATTGCCGGCGGTAAAGAAATGTGGTAAAATTATTTTCTTAAATACAATGGGTAGAGGTTTAAGTAAACGAAGCAAATGAGTCCGGTTAAATTATCATACTTGTGTAGTAACGATATTTCTGGTAAGAAAAAATATAATTGGGATAATTAGACCAAAATATACGGTATTTAAACCCTTCATATGTTAAGTTTTGCTTTCGCTATAGTAAAAGGCTTATCAGAAATTTTGGTTTTTAAAATTAAAATTCTTATTGCTACACATTCAGTAAAAATACGAAACTGGAAAGTAAATAAAAGGTTAAAATAAAAGGTTTTTCTACTATACTCCAAGGAATCACGATAAAATTACCACAATGTTTGTCAGAACTATAATTTATTTTACCATTCATTTAGTTGTTTTAAACTTTTGATGCATATACCTTTTACTAATAAGAATATTAACAATCCATAGCTTCTATGGTTTATTTGCAATGGTTGGTAGCAATCAGATGAGGGTTATAATATATTTCTCGTTTATAACAGGGAGAAAAAGAACATGAATGATGGATTCAAATATTTAGTTAAATTACCTTAAATATATTAAATTCATATATTTAAAAAACTTTATATCCATATTTGGCTTATTATATCCATCTTTATGGGGTATGTGGGATTTTTTTAATTACATACATACGAGGATTTTCCTTGGAAATACAAAGGCATAAGAACTACTTTAAATTTGACAGAACAACTTTAAATTTAAATAAATGCATAATTGTGAGAAGAAAAAAACAAGAATATGTTACACTATTATAAGAATATACTTCCACGTTTTAAAGTGGTTAGCGCAACCCTCATTTCTTACAAGGGGAATGAATGATGGCTTCAAATGTTTAGTTGAAATGTTTTAAATTTATTAAACTCAGCTATGCGCGTCTATTTTATTCATCTATACGGGGGTAGTGAAATTTATTTATTCATTTACATATATACATATGGGTTTCTTTTTAGATACAAAGAATGGTGTAAAAACTAATTTCAATCTGATGAACAGATAGCGCAATTTTGAAAAAAGTGCGTTTTCTAGTGTATCTAGTGTTACGCCAGTGTTTCCAGAATATCCATCCATGCTTCAAAGCGCTTAACAGAACCCTAAAATTTATAGCAAGTAAAAAAAAACATGCATTACTGGATGTCACCGTTGTCACAGGATATAGTTTTTTCATTAACGATCTGAACTGCAGAAGTAGCGGGGTCAGTATCTTTATGCTGTTTTTTTCATTTTTGTTCTACGTGTTTTTTAATTTTGAAAAAGGCAGCGAGACAATCCATTCTTCAACCTAAATATTTATCTCAATCAAATATATTTAGTGTTACACATCCAGGGTTACGGTTTTATTTGAAGAAGTCACCTCCATTTTAAGTAGCATTTAGCGCAAAGAAGCAAGACAATTCCCTGGGAAAAATAATTAAAATCAAAACATTACTATTCCAAGCATCAATGGCTGCAGGTTTGAATCCCGCTCAGGGCATGGATGTTTCTCTCTGTGTGTCCACCCTATAAACGGGTATCTGCGGCAGTGTGGCGTGGGTAATGTTGCTCGCCTTCGTGACTTAGGTTAGGTTCACAGGTGCCCACTGTGTAGCGTCAAATGAGTAATACTTCCGACATCTTCCCAGGTGAAGGACGTATAAGTTCAGTGCCTGCCATTAGAAAAAAAAAACTGTTTCAAGTATTTATTTATTTATTTTTGCACATATACGCAGGCTTGTGTGTTTAATACGTAGGACGATTTATTATAAGTACTTGACAATTTGTGGAACAAATAGCACGGGAGAAGGACATTACTATGAAGTTAAAGAAATACATTACCAAGATGCATCTATTTCAGCGTGGAGGTAGCGGGTTCGAATCCCATCTGACCCTGGATATATGTTTGTGATATGCTTTTCTATTCCGAGCTTCGGATTTGTATGCACACAAGCCTAAATATGTATATGTAACATTAAATAGATCGATATAAATAAATAGATTCATCCAGGGTTGTGCTGGAATTCAAACCCACTACCTCAACCCTTTCATTTTATGATATAGGACAGAATGATGCGTAACATTTAACTGCTTAAATGCTGAATTAAAAAAAAGATTGTCTAAAGAACATTAGTTCACTACTTAAGAATACCTAAAGACAATAAAATAAAACATAAGTAAAAATTACTAAAGTTAAATTTTAAAAAGAAAAATTTCAGTTAAATTTTTAGCGATGCTCCTTTTTTGAAATTGGCTTTCGGCAGTAACTTTTTTTACAAACGGTGGTTACGACTGCTTCAGCTACGTTCCAATACGTATCTTCGAACAGAAATAAAATGGAGTCCATTACAAGACAAAAAAATTTTAAACTATAAATTTTGAAAATGTATTAATAGTTTACACTTTTATTTAAGCTTATTATTCATTGACTAGAAATTCTATATTTTCTCCAGGATTAGTTTAAATTAAAAAAAAATATTAAGATGAGCACAACTCACGAATTCAGTTTATTTTTTTAAGTTCTTTCAAACTTTTCCAATTCTTTTGGCTCATTAAATTTCCTTTTCTTGTTCGACTTTCTAATATGAATTTCATTATTTTTTATTTTATTTGTTCCTGGAATACGATTTTTCCCTTTATTTGCTCTAATGTTACTTATAATAACGATATTCACTACTCCGCAGACATAGAATGGAATAACAGACTCTAAAATATTTCCAACTCTGTTTTCCCTATCAAGTAATTTTTTATCCATATATTGTTCAGTCGAGCAAAGACTGAGAAACCTCGATATCTTCATACCTGAGCCTCGGTGGTTGAAGGGATAGCACGGTCGCTTTCAAATGAGGTAGCGTAGGTTCAAGTCCCAGCGGTGGCCTTTTGTTACAAATTCTACTCCCGGCTATCCCCAACTACAGTGCTGACTTAAAATATTCTGAGTGGTAGAAGAATTCATGCTGTTAAGAAATTTTTTAAAATACTCACTATAATAATAAATCACGTTTGCATCGCATTTTATTCAGGAATGGATTTTTTTTAGTGATTTCTATGCAGGTAATGTTATTTTCGTATTTTATGTGTTGATTTTGTGTATTGTGCTACCATGTGTATGTGTTGATTTTGTGTATTATGTAAGGCGAATATGGGAAATGTTTTATATTTTCATACATATGACATTCATGAATCAGTGTATTAAAAAAAATTTTGTTACGAAACTAATATAGTTTTAATTTTTACAATCAATAAATTTTTATTAAAACCGTGACAATTCTTTTTTGAAAATAATATTCTCTTTGCTTGAGCTCTAACTTACAGCTTTTCATTCCAAAACCATACATATTTAATGCAAACTCTTGTGTACTAAAAATTAAACGAAGATGCAAGGTTTATCAAAAAATATTGTTACTTTTATATATTTATTTTATCTTTTATTTTTAAATTGGGCACTAAAACGAGAAATTTAAAGTATTTTATTTATCATTCTACTCAAATAGTAAAAGATTCTTTTTCTTTTTGGTTTAAGGAAGGAAATTTATCATTTATTAAAATTATTGTTCTTAAGAATTCCATTTAAAGTCTGTTAAACTTCTAAGAGCACGCAAAAATGTATTTAGTTTATTCTTATTTCTCAAGAACATAAAACTCGACTTCTTCTTGAAACATTATTTATTCCATTTAAAGTTGTTTTAAATTTTGTGTGCAAGTTTCTTAAACATGAAAATAAAAACCCATGTATCATTCCAATGTGTCTATAGCAATTTTTCTTTTCTCGATAATTTTATCTGATCTTCACTATCCACAAATTTATTTTTAATATATTTCAGCTATCTTTAAAAATGCTTTATTAAAGTATTATGTAGATCTTACTTCACCTTTAATGAGGGAAACCGGGTAAGAACCCCCGCAATGGTAGTTGATAGGAATTCCGCACCCGACTCGCACCAACCACAGTAATGACGTAGAACACCCTCATTGATAGACGGGTCATTAGTTAGAGTCCCCTTGCCGTCAGGCTAACCGTAGGAAATTTTCGTGGTTTTCCTCTCCATGCAACGAAAATGCTGGTTTGTTCCATCAAAAAGTCGACCACGAGGGCAAATTTCACACAATACTTGATCCAGGAGTTTCCTTGTCTTCCGGATTGGGTTCAAAATTACAAGGCTAAGGAGTTGAACATTAGTAATCGTAAACCCAAAATATGGGTTAACTGTTGAACAATGGTCATAAAAAGTCCTTCAAAGTACCTTAATAGATGTTGGACTTTTTTTTAAATATTTAGTTTTCTTGGAATACAAAAACGTTAAAGTTTTTAACAAGCATAGAAATCTGACCAGATTTTCTATGTAAATTTTGCCAAGCTTATCTTAGTTATACTGTTATCATGACTTATCTACACTATTGGAAAGATTTTGCAAAGCGTTTTTCTTTTATAAGCGATGTGTCTAAAATTTTTTTCTACTTGCTATTACATACGCCATTTTATAGGGTAATTTGCGCTGAGGTATTGAAGGACCAAATAATATTAGTGAAAGTCATAACACTTTGCAAAATACATCTACCATTGCTATTAGTTAACATAATTTTTCACTGTTATAATGGCTATGGACAACCATAATTAGCAATGTAATTATTACTGTAAGTTAATATTACTTAGCTACGTCCTCTTTGTAATGGGTTAAAATAGTCCTGGTTTATCAAGGTTATAACAGTTATTGGTTACCGAAATTTATCAATTTTATCATAGTTATTGGTTATTCTATCTTGACAGAAATTAATGATAAGGAATTAAATTAAAATATTTTCAATAATGAGAGAAACATTATTTTGGGTACAGATTTATGAGATTTTCTTTTTACAATTCAAAGTTAATATTCACAAATTTATCTAAAATATCTTAAAATATTTTTACATTAAATTCTTCATTCACTAGTAAGACTTAATTTTTAAATTACACTTTTTTCTACTTACTTATTATGATGAAACATAAGTATTTCGATTGATTAAATAAAACGAGTAACTGCAGTGGAAATTCTCAAAAGCGTAAAGAAAACTAAAATATAGAAATTATGTAAATATTTTGGAATACAAATACATCTTGGAATACATCTTTGATAATTATTATTGGGGGATACAAAATTAGAAAATATTGTTTTCGAGCATTTCAAATCATAACAATTTTGTAGTTTTAATAGTTCCTTAAATTGTAGAAAAATAAATAAAAGTAATATATTTAAATTTGACAAATATTTAGCAGTCAAGTAATTAATCCTAATGAATATTAAAAAAATAAATTTTAAGTTATAAAGTTTCTTTGAATGATGTCCTTAAAACAATATTTTAATTGTCAATTTGATCTCGTAACTATGGTCACTTGGGAAATAATTATCACAATCAAATTTATTATAATCCTAAAATAACAATAATAAATATTAATTATTTGGACAGATATAATGAGAATTTTTTTTACATTATATTTATGAAACCACGCAATTATATTTATTCAGCTTTACTTGAAGAAATATTGAAAGCAATTCAGTGAAATGAAGCTTTACACAATTACTTCACCCATTATATGTTAGCGCTAGTAAAAGCACGCAACATAGCCCAATTTCCTTTTTTCTCCAAAGAAATCCAATTTCCTGAAGAACGATTTCATAGTATTAATTTAACTCACCAATAGTTGTGGTAATGGGTAATTATGAATACATCCTTGCAATTTAGACAGTTACGGGTAATATTTTTTCCACAACAAGTCCGATTAGCGTTAATTTGAATGCGTCTTTTAAAAATTTACCTTTAATATTCGATCTTGAACAAATTAAAGATAATAGGTTTTCTTGTTTCAGATATCGATAAAAGAAAAAGTTAGAATATCTGTGATAAAAATAAAAATCTAATTTTTCATTTCATTAATAAAACATTATTATTTATAATTCGTTTTTATCACTTTACTAAAAATTACTTTGTTATAATTTTTAAATTTGTGTTTTGAATTATGTTAATGTTATGTTAAGATAAATATGAAAAAAACTGCTTTTTAGCTTTGCAAATAAGTAGGAAATTGTTTTGTGGGGAAAACGAATTAATTACTCGAGGACTTAAAACTAAAGAAACTGAAAAGATGGGTGAGGGATTTCAGAACTGCGGCAGATGACCCTTATGTGTTACAGCACCATGAGGTCTTGTTATGCCGGCATGCATAAAAAGATTAAAAAAATTAAAAGAATAGGAAAGTGGAGTTAATTGTTATTAGGAAATTTATTGTAGAGAAAGGATACACATTTAAATAAAATTATATCATACACAATACATAATATACAGCTAGCAAAATAAAAAAATTAGTATATTCTAAGGAAATCATATAAAGTATAATATCAAACAGGTGGTTCTTCGAGATTTCGAGAGTGTTTTTCTTATTACGAACATGAGTCACTCACTTAAGTTGATTTCTAACAGGAACGAGCATGTTTTTTTTAATATTTTGGATGATTGGATGTAGTCATTTAGTCAAAAACGTCCTGATGATAGCGCTGTTGTTGCCTTCAATTTTCAACTTGTCAATCGCAAATGTAATCGAGCTAGAAACATATCTTATTTGCTTTTTGAATGCTCATACAATATTGTTACATTTTTAGTGGCATACAAAATCACCTGTTTTGAACATTTTTGAAAACCTGAACAGAGAAAGAAAATCTGGTTAACTTATTGAATGGTAATGGCATTAGTGGCAGGAAAAAAAATCTATCTTATATTAAAAACCAAAATATACAATATTAAACCATTCAGTTGGCAATTTTTCCATTCATACGATTTAACTGATATTCTGATTTTTAAAATTATATTATTATAATAAATAAATTATATTATTCTAGCATTATATATAAAGTATATTAATTATAGGATTATATGAATTATATTAATTATAGAATTATATGAATTATATAAATTACAGAATTACACAATATAGTACTTATAATCACACATTTTGCATAAAATACGAAACTAAGAATTAAATTTAACCGAATAAAGGGGTTTGCTCTAAAGTTTTAGGATAAAATTACCAAATTTTACCACATTTTCTAAATTTTATCAGATATTATAAAATTATATATTATTGCTAATGTTACCAAATTCATCTGCAAAGAACTTCGGTAAAAATTACCGAGCTTTTTCGTGTTCCCATAGTGCCAGAAACATGGTAGCTTTTATAATATTCTGGTAGTTTTAACCATATTTTTTCTCAGTGTTGTGGTCTGCAAAATTACCTTTTCAGAATCCTGTTTAAAATCTGAAGATCATGTTGCAAATCTTCAGAAACTGGATGTGACATGCATTCGAAACCTTATAATTTATTTCCTACTGAAATCAAACCGGTTACAAACATAGTGGTGTTACATGTTATTTAATGATGCTTTTCATGATTTCGCTTTTGATGACCTAGTTTTTGTCCAGTGATCTTATTTTTTGTTTAGTGGTTTATTGCAAACAAAACTCGAAAAAAGGATTTAGTAAAATATACCTGAATTAGTAGAAACATTTTGTTTTACATATGAGCGGAAGTTGAGAAATTTGATCACATGTTTATATTTTGCCAGCACAGATCTTTTTACATATTTTAAATTTCATCTTAATGACTTTATTCGAATTTTCCATCACCGATCAATACTATAACGTTTCATGAAATTTTCCGTTACATGAATTGCTGAACTGTAACAGTTCGTTCTTTGAAATCTAACAATCACTAGCAATCAAGTTCCAGTTTGCTGTAATAAACAATCATGTAAATCCATCATATCTATACCATCAGAGCAAGTTACATTATCCATTCCGAATCATCCTAAATAAGTTTAAATTTTTTATGATGTGACGAACACTTTCGATGCCTTTCAAGAGGGACTTCTCACTATGCAGTGATAGTTTATCTAATTTGTTCACCATAAATTAACCATCGAAACAAATGAGCTTATCTGTGCTGGGCAATCAGGAATGTGTTAGAATTCTGATATTCGGTTGATGACCAATTTTGTGGATTATAAAATGTGATTTTCCACTATGCAGTGAAGGAAAATCTTGTTAGTCCATCAAAACTAAACGATCAAAAAAAGTTGCACAGAGAAAAAAAGTGCGGTCAAAACAACCAGAATATGATAAAATTTACCATGTTTCTGGTTCTATGGGAACACCAAAAAGATCGGAAATTTTTACCGATGCGCTTTACTAATGCTATTGGTAAAATTTATAATATGATATGGTCTTGTAATATGTGATAAAATTTAATAAATGTGGTAAAATCTGGTTATTTTAACATTCTACTTTAGAGCAGAGCCATTTTTTGGTTAAATTTACTTTTTAGATTTTTTTTTTACTAAATGTATGGTAGCTAAATGTACGTTCGTGTTTGGAACTATAATTTTTAAAAAAAGAATTCGGGTAAATAGTTACCTTACGGACGAAAAAATTATAACATGAACAGTTTAAATACCGTATATTATGGGATTTATTGTCAGAATTATTTGTTTTATTTACCAGAAATGTCATTACTATACAATGTGATACTTGTACTGGCATTTCTTTTTCTGTGTGTTTTATATGATATTGCTATAACCGATTATAAATTCTGATAACAGTGTAGATGGCACTTTTAATGGTTACTTTTCAAAAATATGATGATGTACCATGAAAACCATCGATTGTTCCTACTTTTACTTATAGTGGACCATCTACGACAAAAAAAAGAAAAAAAAATTCAACACTGGGAACTGTTTTTATATGCTTTTCAAGTTGTTCGTCAAGTATTCTATTCCAATACAATGGTAAACCACTTCTCCAAGGGTAAATTATTCATATAATAATTTTCCAACTCGCAATGCAAGTGCGAGAACACGATGCATCTTGTGTAATCAATATCCTTTTCACAGTAATCTTCCTATTATACGCTTTAATCGTCTTCTTCAGTCAATTTTAAGTCTAAGTGTCCGAAAACAATTGACACTAATGAAATTTAATTATAAAGAACAATATAAAGTTATGACTAAATAAGGAAACAAGTCTTGAACTAAAGGTTAAAATAGTCATTTATTGCGTACTTACTAAACAGGTTAAGAAAGACTGATATTGCATATAAAAATTCGATATATAAGTAACCATAGAACTGAAATTAGATATAGAAGTAACTATAGAATTGAAATTAAATATAAAAGTAGCTATAAAATTTGAAATTAGATATCGAAGTAACTTTCTAAAATTAGTTATGGAAGTAACTATAGAACTGAAATTATAAAGAGAAGTAAGCTCAACTATTATTATTCAGACGTAAATTCAACTATTAACATTAATATTCAGTGAGAATTTGTACGTCCTACCATCAGAACGGTAAGCGACCGAATTACAGAAATATGACTAAGATAAACGAGTTACTAAATCAATCAGTGAATCAATCACCAAATCAGTAAGTTGAAAAATCAATGACTAACGTGACAAATCAATAATCGGTAAATCAATGAAAAAGAAAAACGAATCAATAAATCAAAAGAAGCATGAATCACTGAAACAAAAAATCAACAAATCAGTGATTTTTCGACATGCTGATTTTCTCATTCATTGATTTAGTGACCCACTGATTCGTCGATTTCATAATTTGCGTATACTTTGCTCTTTTGATTTACTTATGCTTTATTTAATAATTCATTCTTTAAAACGCTGGTCTATTTACAGTAGATTTCTACGCTTTCTTTGAAATTTATAGTAAACATGCAAAAGTAAGTTTTTATTTGTTTATTTACTAAGCACCATTTTCTCAGAAAGAGTAATAAGACATATTTATTGGCAATTTGTATTTTTTGTTAAAATTTCAGCATCAAAATGGTTTTTAAATGCTTACGGTACGATATAAAATACAAAAAATAATTAAGTGCATATATATGAGAAAAATTATTTATATAAGATATTTTATTATAATCTTTAACAAACTTGTTTGCTGATAAGTTTCATAAGCATTGCTGAATGAATGCAATTTGTTTCTATATTCCCCCAAACAGATCTTTGAAATCCTTTCTATATGAAGAAACTAATCCGCAGAAACTCCTAATGATCTATCGATCTTTTACTTAGACTAAGTAAAACTATTCTCTCTAGGCTCATTCCGAACTAATACCTCCGCATTGGCACAAGCAACTGTTATCTTAATACTTTTAATTTTAGATAAAATAGACTTTTGTGGTAGTACTTTTATTTTCTTTGCAAACTAACAGAACCATTAAAGACGTGCTATTGGCATTTAGAATGTTTGCTTTTTACTAGATAATTGGAAAAAACTATTGCTTTTTACGAAGAAAATGAAAGGAAAAAAATCATTACTTTCGAATTCATATCTTTCCCCAACAATTACTTTTTGGGCAAAATGTTTTTTTCAATTTTAAATATCTTACACTTTCTATCTCTACTAACTATCGCAAATTTTTTAATATGTCACATTTGCTATACCGCGCTGGAAATGCATAATTTGAAAATTTGATACTTGAAAAATTTATAGAATAATTTAATTAATATAAACAATTTATGTGTACAAAGTGTACAGTAGAATAAAAAATTTTAAAATTGGATAATTAGTTCATGAATTCATGAGTAAAAAATACCAAATTAGAAAATCTTCAGTGCAGAAAACTATAGAACTGAAATTAGGTATAGAAGTAACTATAGAACTAAAATTATTTATAGAAACAAGTACAAAATTGAAATTAGATGTAGAATTAACTACAGAATTTAAACTAGATGTATAACAAACTTTAAAATAGAAATGAGATATACAACTGAGAGAATAGAATTGAGATTAGACATAAAAGTAACTATAGAACTGATATTAGACATAGAAGTAATTATAGAATTAAAATTAGATATACAAATAACTGTAGAACTGAAATTAGATATAGAAGTAACTATGAAGCTTAAATTAGATGTAGAAGTAACTATAGAATCTAACTTAGCTGTAAAAGTAACTATAAAATAGAAATTAGATATAGAAGTAACTATAAAATTGAAATTAGATATACAAGTAACTGTAGAACTGAAATTAGACATAGACGTAACTATAGAAGTGAAATTAGATATAAAAGTAACTATAGAACTGAAATAAAATATAGAAGTAACTATAAGATTGAAATTAGATATAGAAGTAACTACAGAATTGAAATTAGATCTAAAAGTAACTATAAAATTGAAATTAGATATGTCGGTTATTATTGATTTTTTTTTCTTCGAAATTCCAAATTTATTGTACTTTGCAAAGCTTTGTTTGCAAATTTTTCGAAATTTTCATTTTCAATAACGATCGTTTCTCCATTGCTCTAAGTAAACTTATTTACTTTCCAAAATTTTATGTATAACGTTATCACTTGAGTTGATGTTGAAAGTAACAGAAAATAGGAGAGTGAAGGAAAACATGTTGCCGGATATAAATCTCAACATTTATAGTTTGATATTTATTTATAATAATTTTTTGTTTCAATCACCAGTTTAATTTTAGAATGTCATATCCATAAAATGCCAAACTTAAATTATACGCAGGGTGTTATGTAATTACCACTTGTATATGTTTGTATACATGTTTAAAAGAAGTCTCAAAACCGTGAGTAAGCGGTAGCATAATGACATTAAAACGTCAAAAAATGAAAAACGTGATTGAAATATTTCGAATCGCTAGTGATTAATATGGTACTAAAAACGTCAAAGCCAGTTTGATTTCCCGATGAAACATTAACTCGTCATTAAGCTTGCCTTTCAACTCCTCTTTGTATCATCCGCCAGTCGAACATGCTTTAAGACCTTAAATCTCACCTTTCATACTAATGATTCGTTAGAATTCTAATCTTCTGGCGACTCTTAATGCACGTAATTTTTTTGACAAAGTTTCAAAAAATATGCATTAAGGGTGGTGATTACCAAAAATAATTTCTCCACCAAAAATAATTTTTGCATTTGCTTTGCTAGAACTTAATCCAAATCATCTGAAGGAAAATATGCATATATTGTTTCATGACAATTAGATGTGACTTAATTTCTTATATTAAACATTTCAATAAATTATCACTCAATACACATGATCACTCCGTATGCGAGTTCCCGAATGAAATTAAAGACTGATTTGAGGCGTGTTTCTATTTGTTCGCCTCCTGTCTTATCAGAACTGGTCAAAAGTATTGAAAGTCTTGCTGCCTTGCGGAATTTTGTTTGTAATTTAAATTTGTAAATTTTTCTTCTTTTGTTTTCTACTTACAACTGTAAGCCTCATGTTATACTTTGTGGTGCATGAGGAGTTTTAAGTCGTTTAATAAAAAATAAAAAATACACATGATACACATAAATACACATGAATACTACTGATATCTACATATCAAACCTCCCGACAAAGTCGTTATATGTAAACTAATTAAATGATACATTTATTAATTATTCAATAATATCCTGAATTATTAAAGAGCAGATAAATAACCGTTGATAATTCTATAGTTTACAAACTTTATAATAGAGACAACGGAATTGATTTGAACTGAGATAATAATTAATCAAGTTGAACTGGGATTAACAACATTCGTTACATTTGTTTCCCAGGTAGAATAATGTGCCATAAATATTGAATTAAACGTGTAAACAATTTATAGAAAATGTCACGACGTATTTAACACCTTACATAACATAATTAATAATTTTGACAATTCGGATACTACAATTATTCAAAGACTACAGTGGTTCAGGTATTTCGAGTATTTGTTCCAAAGGCATAAATATCCTTTAAATTCATAGGTTAGCTGTAATCGATCTGAATCTTTTGCATGGAAATAAATACTTGCTCAGGGAATGAATGCAGTTTTATATTATATTTAATGCAGTTTAAATCTTCTAGAGGATGAATACTCGGGATAAAATTTAGGCGTGACAAATCTCGCTTGAGCATGATCTTGAGAATATGAAATTTATTAGTAATTAAGAAAATTCGGAATAGCCGGATTTTGTTTTTGTGACGCTACACTATTAGAAAATTCCCGGTAAAAATGGTTAAGTAGCAATTTATTTAAGTATTATTTTACCATATCCAACTACAGAAATAAAATAACTAAAAAAAATAGATGATTATTTAAGATTAAGTGAGAGAAAAAACATTTATTGATTTTTTTTACCTAATACGCTTTAACAACAAGAATTCTATCCGAGCC
Source organism: Parasteatoda lunata (assembly GCA_949128135.1). Classification (NCBI taxonomy): domain Eukaryota; kingdom Metazoa; phylum Arthropoda; class Arachnida; order Araneae; family Theridiidae; genus Parasteatoda; species Parasteatoda lunata. The sequence continues at coordinate 31,995,333 of OX421976.1, read as the reverse complement.
ATCTAGACCCGCCTCGTAAAACCATTTTATTCCTTGCAGCTGGGTACATACAGTAGCTCGGAGGGCTAATCGGTCAATTCCGGTTGAACAGGGGTTCGAATCCTAACGATGATAATACAAAACCTTTTTCATTTTTTCAATAGACGATTAGTTTCCAGTATCCTGCACTCAGTGACCTTGAACTATCGGTATACGAGATTTTCTTTCACGCATAAATGCCGCGGTAACCAAAATGTTCCAATATCCGTTTAAGTCTTACTTTTATGGATTAGAAACTATGCTAGTTATAACTGTAGAGTTTAGTATTCACGGCTTTCTTTAACTATAGAAGCTTTAAATGGCTTCAAAACCGTAAAGGGTCATAAACTTTATGGTTAATCACATAGATAGACTGCTGCCGGTTATTTTACTGTAATTTCAGAATGAATATTCTAAAAGTGTATGTGTAGGAGATTTAGTGTCAAACAAATTTAGTCTCACACGATTATTTTCTTGGGAAAATTTAACCCAAGGTTTTATTTTATGAGAACGTGTTCAATTTTGCCTAAAACATTTTGCTCGAGGGCATAATTCATAACATTGTGTTCGTATGAGATACATTATGCCCATGATTTTGAGCTAGTTCGTTCTGTTATTCTACACTGTACAAAAATTCTGATATACTGTAATTTTTACAATAATATGAACGTAAAATCATTTCATCACTTTATTAAATAAATATTACTGTAAAAGTTACGGAATAATATTTTACGGTAAAATGGATTTTACGAATGATGCACCCAATGTGATGGTACGTTATCCAGTAATTTGAACCAGAATTTTTTGCAGAGTTCGTTATAACAACGGGAGATCTTGTTCCCTATGAATTCAGTCCATGAATGGGTACTTTTAAAATTTAAATCGTATTTAAAAAGAACTTTGCTTTTGTATCTAATTTACTCAAAAAAGGCGAAAGCGGAAAAGAATAAATTTTGCCCTGAATAAAATTTTGAAATTTCTCAAAAAATAAAATTTTCAAAATACGAATTTTTAATGTTAGGTAACTCAAACACTAATCAATCGATTTCGCTCAAACTTTGTATTTAGTCTAGGTGTACAAATATTGCTGTAAATCAAATCTTATTTTATTTTATTTTATGACCACCGTTGAAAAGCCGACCCAATTTTCGGGTTTACGACTACTAATGCTTAACGCCGTAGCCTCGTAATTTTGAACCAATCCAGAAGACAAGGAAACTCCTGGATCGGTACCCCCAGAGGTATTGATTTGTTATGGGAACATGGAGGGCTTTGAGACTCGACAGATTTAACGTGCATCAGTTATCATTTACTACACGGGGCGGGGCTTCTACTTCGGCCGGCGGGGACCGAACTCACGAACACTTGGACATGGGCCCAGCGCCCCACCGACCAGGCTATCCCAGCCTAGTAGCGACAATTTTTTTAACAGCACTCCAGGGACTTGGAGCTGGGTCAGTGGTGAGGCTTGTGTGGTGATCAACCACGTTGGCTGCTATTGTGAGCCAGTCCGTGGTTGATTGTGGGATATGTATGTTTTGTTTATGTTGTGTTTTACCTATTTTTTGTAGGAGTGGTAGTTGAGGCAGTGCTTTGGTAGAATGTGAATTATAAACTTTAGTAATTAAGTTGGCTGATTCCTCCGCCCCCATCTTTTTTTTTCTTCTTAATTTACATTAATAGCCATCATGTGTGACTGAAAAGCTCCTGGCACACTGCTTGCCCCCAGTGTCTAGGAGCAGGGTCTGTGGTGAGGCGTGCGTGGTGATCAACCACGTTGGCTGCCATTGTGAGCCAGTCCGTGGTTGATTGTGGGATATGCGTGTTTTGTTTGTGTAATGTTTTGGGACTATGTGTCAATGTTAGTCATAGAGATTTTGGGAGATTGAGAGACATAGATATCAGTTAGGTTATATTTGGCCAATATTTTAACCGCTATGGAAGCTAGTTGATCTGCTGAAGACCTAGCTGTTGTTAAGCCCTTGTACCCTGGGTAAAATTATCATGATATAGATTAGTGTATTTGTGTGTTCGTTTATCGACAGTTAAATCAAATTTTATTAATAATCTATATGATAATTTATTTCTATGGTAAAAACTACAATAGAAGATGAATTCTTAGGAACTTCATGCGAGGAAATTTCTCACCTGACGTAATCTCGCATGAATAGGATACCTAAGAGAAGTTATCAAAATTTGCAATAGCAAAATTTTGTTATTGTGACTTAATTAACGCGTGATTTTCCGCGTGATAAAGTTTATCATGTGCGGTTGTTTCCGCGCGAAAATTTCCCCACGCCTAAATTTCTCCGCCATAACACGTGATCCATTTTGCCCGTATGTTATTTTCATCTCGTTATTTCATCACGCTACGTTACAAAAACGTGCAATTTTATTTTCGACTTTTAAATGCATTAAACTATAATGAACACTTTTAATGATGCATTCAATTTTAATGAACAAAAAAATATAAGTTTAGTCTTGCAGAACTTATTTTTAAATACATATTACTGAGCATTATGATATACAATTAACACTCTTTATATATATTTTGATTTTCATCCAAAAAAAAAAAAATTTTAAAAAGTATCCGCATAATATTGATTAATTGGGGCAGTAAATGGATAAATAAAAATGAAATTGAAAATTTAACAAATATTTTACAGAAAAATAATGAATCACTTTAAAAAAACCAGGACTAAAAATATCAAAATCTGTATAGCTGCTGAAAAAGGAAAAATAATTAAAAGAAACTTATTAGAACCTCCCTCCGGCAATCAAACAGGCTTTGATGTTTTTAACTCTGCCTTTTTCAATTGTGATTTCTTTGCAACAGTTTTATCTTGGCCCCAGTTGGGCACAAAATTGGCGCAATATGGGTCCTATATGAACATGCACTGGGGGACCAATATTGGGATGTCTAGAATTTTTAATATTTTTCCTATATACGTCAAACATCGGCCTTTATGGGGCCAATATAGGGACTGTAATTGCTGAATAATGCATATAAAATATTGGGTGAATCTGACTGTTCTATATAAAGCCGATATTGGTTGTAAAGTGGCTGTAAAATATCGGGTGAATTGGACAATTCCATATAGGGCTAATATCGGAAAAATAAAGGCCCTTTGAATACTTATTGAGCCAAGATTCGTGAAAATTGGTCCAATGAGAGCCCGAGTTATTTTTCTGATAGGGTTGTGATAATTCAATATTTTTATGGCTTAAATATTAGTTAGCAACCTCTTACGTAACTTTTTTTTTACTTCACTTTTGATAAGGATTCTAAAGATGTCTTCTTTGGATGTTGATTGCAGTTCATCCATTAAAATCTTCTCAAAAGTTTCATTTATAACTTAAATTGATCAGGGTTTTTATGGGTTTCATCATCATCTTTTGAATAACCTTAAAACCATGTCAAATACATTTAATGATTTGCGGAATGTTAAAATTTGAAGAAATGGCGTAACCCATTATATTATATTTTACTTGACCCGACCGGCCTGTGTAGGGTGCAGGGAACTGTCCTTGCATCAGAAAGGTTCTGGATTCGAATCCCAGGCAAGGCATGGATGTTTCTTTCTCTCTATCTGTGTTCTATGCCTTTATTCTTTGTGTGTGAATGTGATCCGCCCTATAAACGGGCTGTGGTAGTGTGACGTGGGCGACGCTGCTCCACCCACGTGGCTTTACCAAAGGTGCCCACAGGGTAACGAAAAGAGAGTTAGCAGTTCTGGCACTTTCTGTGGCCAATGGACAACAGTTCCAAATTGAAAAAAATATATATATATTTTACTTGACAAAAATAACCAAAAACATTTTGTTCGGTCATACAATTCACAAACTATCCTTTTTTGTGTGTAAGTGTGTAAATTGAATCATGAAAATAACTATTTTGACCTAGTTTTTCAATGTCTTCTTCACTGCAAGAAAAAATAACTTAACTCATGGCTAATAGAATTTACTTCCTATTAACGTAAACCTTTGTTTTGGCTATCACGAGAGTAAAAGAGCGCATGCGTAAAACTGTTCTTTACTACCAAGTTTCAAAGAATCACCAAGTTGCCAAGCAGATCCCAGCTCATGATGATTTCATGTCTATCCGATGCAATTACTAGAAAGTCAAGTTTTAAAAAAAAATATTAAAAGAACAAAAAGCTTTTTTTTTCCTAGTGTGAAAAATGTTGAAAATTAAACATGCTTATCTAAAATGAATCGGCAATTAGTTTCATTTAAAAAAAATTCTAAAACGGAAAAAAAAAATCAAACGAAAAACAGGAATTAAAAATAATGAAATAATTGAAATCTCAAGTAAAAGATACGTATAATTTTTTCTTACACACCTATTGTTTACGAACTACCACTTCTTACTTAATTTAATCAATGATCTTATATATAAAAAAAAAAGATTTATTTTTCTTACATTTTTCATTTATCATTTTCTCCGAATATTTTATTCGATTTCCACTTTCAAGAATCGGACGATAGATTTTTTTATTAACGATAGGTTTAGAAGAAAAAGTTTTTTCCTTTTTTCTATTAAGTATTTTTCACTCTACAAGATTTAGTGAGAAAAATGTAAAAGTTAAGTGAAAACTTCTTAAGGCCATCAAGTGAAGTAGAAATCAATATTAAAGGGTGGATATTCTGTTATTAAATAATTCGAAAGATGCGTTTTATTGCGAATTCTCCCAAAATATATTTTTTTGTCATAAAAAAATGCAATTTTCAAAAAGCTTTTATGTTTTTTTCTTTGTAAAAAAATTCATCAAAAATATTTGACATCTATAAAATTTTTTTGGATTTTTTTCTCATTTTCCTTTATATTGATAACACTAGTTTAAGAGATATTATACTATTTATGACAGAAATTACCATGCATTATTTCAAAACATTTCAAATTTCAAAACGATCTTTTCTAATGAACCTAATCTTAAAATTAACTTAAAGCAAACTATCTTAATTAAAATTATTTCTTTCTCAGTAATAAGTAGTTCTTTTCAATTTATAGCTTTTTTCTCTTGCTTGACAAGAATTATAATTTAACTTTGTTTATGTTTTCAAAATTGATTTCAATTAAAGCTTAAAAATATTTGTTTGCGAAATAAAAGAAAATCAGTTAAAAAACTTAAAATTTCAAATTTCTAAATTACAATCTATTTTTCTTAAATAATTAATAAATTTTAATTAAAATTAAAAAAAAATCTATACAGAACATTTTCATTCTTTGAAAGTTTAAATTTTGTAAAATTATAACTTAAATTAAAAAATAATAGTTAATACTAATACTAGCATACTAATTTATGATCTTTTTCTCGATCAGAAATCTGGAAATATAAATAAAAAGTCTCGGTTTAAAACTCCAGATTTCTCTTCAAGAAGCCGGATATCTTAACCGTTGTGGAAGAGTTCAAGGCTACTAGGAAGTAATATTATATTAAAATTAAATGAACTAAAACTTTGAGGGGCATATTTTACACCAGGAAAAGCAATAGCAGCAAATTTTTACCCTATCAAAGATTTCCAACTATCCTCTTTAATTTAAGCTTAATTTCAATTAAACACACAGCCTTCCTTATATACTAAGAGATATACTTTATAAATATACCTTTCAGATATTCCTTATATCACCTTTCTGATAATCTTACGGAATATACACTTCTCTTCTGAGACTTAAATGCAATCCATGTTGAATAGCATGCTCTTGCTGAGAATATTAAACCAATTCTCATAATATTGTTTCGTAGTTATTTTTTTAGTATAAAGGGATTTGGCTTAAAACAGCATTTTAAATTTTAAAAAAAAATTTATTTCATAACGTACATGAAATGTTATTAATTTCTTGAGAGAAAAAAATGCACGTAACGACCATACGCTAAAACGCTTTAAATTAATATAAATAATTGTCTAGGACTTCATCAAAACTTCGGTCATTACATAATGTTCTGGACTCCCTTCATTATTGCTTATTTGTTCAAAATAATCTATGAGCAATGCAAAATCACTTCATTAATTATTCATTCATGCTTAATACTTCTTTATTAATAATACCAAATTCTTAATTAATAATATTAAGTTAAAATTAGTTAAAATTTCTCAGTTAATAATATTTAATACTTCGGGGTTTTTTTTTTCTAAAATAAAACTATTAATATAAATATAATGTTTTAATGTCATATTTTTGGCTGCTAATTAGGGTATCTGACTAATGGAAAAACAATACTTTGGGCAAAATTTAGAAATTGAGTTTATTATAAATTTAGAATTGCTGTATTCTTATCTTTCTAAAAATACTTTACTTTTGTTTCTATTTCAATTATTAACAAAGTATAGCAGTTTTTATGCAAGTAGATAACAGTGGACAGACTGCTGTGGATAACAGTGGTTCATTTCAATATCCCATTTTTTCACATATTTCACCACCTTAAACACGATATCTCATGTTTTTTTTAAATAATTGTCGACAATTTTTCATGAGTGTTTATGAATATCGCACACTGTATTGAACTCCAGATTAAGAGAAAAAAATTGAAATTCATTCTGTCTGCATGTTTTTTTTTTTTTTTGCAAAAGAAAGTGCGGTAACTTCTAAAAATTTGCTTGTTTAACTACATTGATCACTAATTCAGTAGTACATGCACTAGCTTTAAAGTTAATAGTTCAAGACACAGTATATAAACACTTCCTAAATAAAATCCTCAAAGTTTTTTTTGCTTTAGGTGATCGAAATTTTTTTACACTGTTTAGCGCATATGCAAATAAATGCCTTATTTTTACCTAAAAAGGGCCATTTAAAATAATAATAATATTTTTTTGCTAGTTTTATATGTTTTTACACATAATAAAACAAATAAAACATTTTAATAAATAAAGCTTTTTAAACATAATAAAACTTTATTTTAATATTTTATATTAATATTTTTAAAAAAATGTTGTTGAAACTAGTTGGATACCTTATTACATTCATGTGTATACCGTCGAAAAAAGATGTTTATAAATGTAAAAATTTCATTCAGATGTTTTGTAGACTAACATGCTCTGCAGGCCATGTAAGGGTTTTGTGATTTTTGGCGCTCTTCTGCAATGCTATTCCTTATGCATTTTCTTTGATGATTTGTGCGTAAAATAATCACTCTAACTAAGATACAATCTTCTTTAAATATTCAAATATAAATTTACATTATATTTAAGTTAACAAAGTTATAACATCTTTTGTGAATTTCAGAATAATGTAATTGTTGTGGGAATTTGCAGCACGAAGAGGAATGAAATGTGCTTATAAAATCAAATGCTAGAATACTTATGACATTTATTTCCATGGCAACTCCCATAAAGTCACTTTTAATGACTTAATTTGCATCATAAGTGAATTTCGAATGTTTCATAACCTAATGCATTTTAACATCGTTAATAAAATCTCGCGTATTTTGTTTCCCTAAATCTTTTACAGGCATTCAAAAAGGAATAATTTCTAATCGAAATAGAATTAAAATTCTGCACGCCTATTCGATGATATGGTGTATTTCACGCAAATGTTGTACGCTTCATAGCGTGATTTACTTCCATTTCAGCGTTAAATAATTAAGAAATTCGAGATATGTTTCTTAAATTAGTTAATTTTTTAAATATATTTTTCCGTACATTATAATTTAAGAAATAAAGTGATACTTTATTTTTCAAAAAATATATTTACTGAATACATACAAATGATTAATGTTTGTAGATTTAACTGTATCATTACATTTAAAATAAAACAAAACTTTATGTTCACATTAAATTGAAATTATTAAATTATTGATTTATTAATTTTATTGTGAAAATTTGTTAAAATGTATTTTTTAAAGAATGAAAAGCATTAATATTCTGAAATTAATGTCATATTTTGAATAAATTTATAAATAATTTTCAAAAAAAGTTTTCCTTTCAATTTATTAGAAGTCTTGAAAGTTTGTTTTTAAAATCATACTGATTTATTTTTTTAAAAAATTAATCAATGTTTTCATATTTTAAATAGATATATGTCTATTTTTAAGCTTTTAACATAAAACAAATATATAAATAAAAGCAAAATACTAATGAAATGTTGCAGTTTATGTAATCAGAAATTATAGTTTTATTATTTTCTTATAATTTTATTCACATTTTTGTTTACTCATTAAATACGCCAACCTTTTTTTTAATTATTGTATAATAAAAGATTGTATGAGAAAAAGAAAATAATACATAAAGGGTAGTTAATTAAATACAATATCATAGAATAAATAAACAAAATTAATGCTCGAGGAAAGAATTCTGGTAAATAATAATTTTGTTAATAAAAAAAACATATTTCCGGTAATAAAACTAAAATATCTGACGTTTAAGCCATTCATTCCGTAATTTTTCCATTCGTATGGAAAAGGCATACCGAAAATTCTGGTTTCGAAATTACAGTCAACTGTGTGGTAATACACATTGAGTAAAAATACAAAACTGAAAAGTAGATTTAACTGAATAAATGGTTTTTATGCCATACTCTAAAGTAGCATGCAAAAATTACCAAATTGATACTATCAAACAGAATGGTAATTTATTAATATTTTATGGTTCATTTTGCTAAACGTCGTTACTCAAGCGCTTCGTTAAGAATTACCGAGCTTTTTGGCGCTCCCATAGAGTCAGAAACGCGGTAAATTTTATCATATTCTGGTAGTTTTAACCTTATTTTTTTATCTCGGTGTGAATCAGTACATTAAAATATCAGCCAATTGATTAACGGCTGAATTGGTTTTTAATATGGAAAGGCAATGTAAACCTGAATTGTCACAACTGTAGATGAGCATAGTTTTTTTCTGATAAATAATCTCAGGCACATAGAGCTCAAAGTAACATCATCTTAAAGTATCAGCCAACTGATAAATGGCTGAAATTGTTTTTAATATAGAAAGACAATGCAAACCTTTTAATTTTCATAACTGTAGGCGTGCATAGTTTTTTTCTCATAAATAATCGTACGCATATCGAGTTCAAAGTAACATCATCTAAAATGTGAGTTAAGTGCATCAGTTTGAGTATGATATAAAAAAAAAGGCATGAAAATTCCTTTGAGTGAATACATATTAAAAAAAAAAAGCTTGTTCTTGAAAATTACTTTTTTATTATAGAATTTAATTAAAGAAGTATGAGAATATTAAACAAATCCAAACAGTAATAGAACTCTGCAATACTTTCTTTTTCTTAGAATATTTCTCTAGAAGAAATGTGATGAAAATCTCTTTGATAAATGAATATAAATCTCTTTGATAAATGATAATAAATCTCTTATAACGAACGTTTTAGCTTTACTCAATAAATTTTTAATGAAATCTTCTTAGTTCGAGTGAAAATGTGAAAATCTATAGTCAAGTGTATCATCAAAGGGTTTTACGAATCTATTATGGTCCCTTAAGGACTCCGAATTCAAATATTTATCTATAATTTTAGTTTACATATGTATTGAATCTTTGCAGCTCATAAATTTGATTTGTTTTTCATTTTAATTCGTATTTTGCTATTTCTTTTTGTTAAAATTATGGTTTCGTTACCTAAAATTATGTCTGTTTGTTTTTTTAACTAGAAATGTTGTTCATATACAATATGAAAATTTTGCAAGAATAATTTTTTCTTTGGACAATTTTATAACTTAAAATTTACAATATTTTTAGCTTCTTTTTTAGCCCTTTACAAAGATAACCTATAAAAAATTATAATTGAATTTACCCTCGTTATACCCTCAGAGCTTTTAAATACAATGAAAAATTACAAGAAAGGTAAAAAATCTGATTCTAGCAATTTTTTTAGAGTTTCATACCATATAAATATCTTATTAATTGAGTCTAGTGGACTTAATTTCCTAATTAAACTATAATGAAATAAACTATGAAATTATGCTCCAATTAGGGCAAAAAATGGTGGAAATTAAAATTTATAATTTTTATGTAATAATTTATAATAACTTAAAAAGTTAATTAAGTTTAACTAATTGATACTTTAAGTAAATATTTTATCTTATTTATGAATTTACCCTCTTTTAAGTTACCTATTTCTAAGTATTCCTAAGTATCTACCTATTCTTACCTATCTCTTAGTGTCCCATTTTCTACCATTACTTGAAGCTTTGGACTAAAGATGATATTTATTATGGTTTTGAGTAATTATTACAATATCTTATAGAGATCATGAATTCAATGCCTACCATTAATTGTTTGCTCCATATGTAAGCATCTTCAGAGTTTATAAATTTAAAATTTTGCTAGTTTTAATTTGTATTTAGTATTAAGTAGATTTCTTGTAGAAATATCTCTCGAATATTGCTGTATAATATTGGTGTATTATTCATAATGATAATACATAGAATAATAAACCGTAATTTCCCTTAATTGTTTATTAGCTAGGGAACCAGGCACCAAAAGTGTACAAAACATGTATCACAATTCATTTAAAACGATATCATCTTAATAATACTAATACAAAAGCAGATTTTTCTAAACAAAAGAACATAAAATATATTTCCTATAGGGAAATAATTCAATGAATATTTCAAATAAATTATTTATAGGATTTGAAACATTGAAATATATACTTCAATTGAAATTATAAGAATATTTTTTTATTCCTTCCAACTTGTTGTGTAGCCAAAAGTTTAGAAGCTATATCATGGGAATTCTTTCTTGTAGAAATCATCACAAATAAATTACATTTCTACTGCTCTGAAATTTAATCAACGAATGCTCAAAAGTTTTGTTGCGTTATGAAATGGCAATCAAAACTCCCCGTATACTCTCAGAATATGAGGATTTCTTACGTTTTATTTACTCACAAAATAGAAATTTTTCTCATACTCCAAACATTGCAATTTTTCTAAATTAACTTTTAGTAAAGAAAACATTTCTTGTTCTTTGATGAAAATAAATATGTTTCAACGGAAAAAAAAATATTTTTATTTTCACATGGAGTTCAAAACTTAATATTCAAAACACTTATTTAACATTACAAGCTGAATACCAGGTCTCCGTAAGGATTAAAATAAAAATAAATGAGTGTTGAACACTTCTATGAACTCATGCACGAAACTTAAGGACATACAACGACACAATGAAAAAAGCTAAAATAATTCCAATTTTCAATATCATGTTTTGCCCTAGCTAATGGCTTTACGTTATTAGATTAAGCAAAACATGTTTTAATAGTCTTTTCCATCAAAATAAAGATTAACGGTGTTCAGTATCACTTGGGACAAGTTAAGCCTATCTTTATCCAGTGCTCTTTATGCTAATTCTTAAAATGACTGAAACGTCAATTTAAAGCAAAGCCATGGTAATGCAAAAATTATAAGTCAATTGTTAGGTACGTAAACTGACTTTTTATTTAAGAGATGAGGAAGTAAATATCTATTTTTGCACGCTTTTGTAAACAATTTAAGAACTTAAAATATTTAAAAAAATTTCATTTCAACTATTAATAATAATTTTGGCTCTTTTCATCGTGAAATCAGGTCAATTTTCTGCTACAATAGGAGTTAAACTGAACTACTTAAAACTCCTAACTGAACCAGAGTTAAACTGAACCACTTAAACCACGCAAAGCTCACTTCGCGAACATATCAACAGCCTCAAATTTTTGAAACGACGTTACACAGCCTTCTTTTTTATGTTTGTTTTCTTAAATCGTGTGATTGAGGAAAAAATTAAAATTACTGAATAATCGATTAACAAATAATAACAATTTATAAAAATTATATCTAAAAACCGTTTCAAGTATTTGTCTTTCTATTCGCATTTAAAGAAACTAATCGAAGAATAATAAATATTGTTTCTTGCAGACAATTTTCTTCTACAGTAAATCAAAAATAAAAATTCCTCATCTCGAATTTAATTTGTTAATGATATCTCAGAATAAGACGAGCCATTTTTAGTGGTCCAATCAAATCCAATGCTCTTGCAATGATTTATAGTTGTTTCTTTTTTTTTTCAAGAACGAATGTTCTCCTCATTTATCGAAATATGTCGCCAAGTCTAGGATTCCAGTAAGACTTCGAAACTATAACCTTTTTATAATAATTCTGTGATATATATAACGTAAAATATAACCCAATTTAAATTTCCGTTTTACGCCTTTAACTTTTAGAAGCTTTTAAATTGTTTTGAAAGCGTATTTGTGTAATTTGATGACGAAATAAAACGAAACTAGATTCAAACTAGCTAGCACTAAGCTAGTCGTGGATGATTACTTAAATCCAACACCTCAAATTTTTTTTTAAAAAACTTCCAATGGTGTAAAGTGCCATTTTTTACTGTCCTATCTTTTAAAAGGCTCTATTTCTCAGACAAATATGGTAGAAAAGTCGCGTAATTTTGACGACTGCCCGAGCTAATACGCCTTTGTATAGTTAAGTATAGGAAGACATTATTTGCACGATGATATTTTTTAATTTGACACATTTAATGGTTAAGATTGGTGCTACCTTATTGCAGCAAACTCAAACGATATTAAATTGAAATGAAATAAAGAAATTAAGTACAATCAATAATTAAAAATTTAGTAAACCGGTAACTTGAGTTTATTGGGTAGCATGGAAAATGGGGAAAATAGAATTTCTTCAAGGACGCAATGTGCCTGTGTAAATGAAATTGTGAATTCTTGAATGCATAATTTACGGTGAATAATTACATTGTGCGATAATGTTCCAATACAAGTGAATAAGAAATTAAAAGTATCAACAAAGCCCTATGCGATATAATAGTCCCGTAACTGTTTCTTAAATTAGAATGACTCACGAAAATCTATACTTTTCTCAGTATTTCAAGAAAGACTATATGTTAGCCCAATCAGAGACAACGACGTGTTTGTTTGCTGGAACTGTCGCCCTAAGCATGCTGGTAGAAATGCTTCACTTGTTCGCTTAATAGAATGACGACAGAAATGGAGGTATATACTACAACGTATGTGACGTTCAAAATTATTCTCTGAAGTTAGAATATATATTTTGCAGCTGTTTAGAATGATTATTTTGTCTAAACTAAAATTATTCTAGTTTAGCTTTAATGATTATTTTTAAAAAAATATATAGAAAAGGAAATTATATTTATAACGCACACGGAAAAAATAATTCTGGTACTTTAATTACAGTACTTTATGGTTACGTGATTTTTGGTAAAAAATAAATCTGGTTAATAAAAGTAAAGTATATTTATTTAAACCATTCATTTCGTAATTTTTCAGTTCATATGATAAAAATTTACCGGAAATGCTGGTTTTCAAGATTATAGTTTTTATTACCATACCTTGCCAAATACACTGTCACGCGGAGAAAAAACTATCGTAACTGTATGGTAATGGCATTTCTTGCAAAAAAAACCAACATAATTCTAGTTAAAAAAAACCAACATATAAGGTATGTAAACCATTTATTATTAATTTTCCGTTCATATGGTGCTGGTTTTCCGGAAATTCTGGATTTTTAAAATTATAGTTATTATTATCACATATTTAGTAAAAAATACTAAACTGAAAAGCATATTTAACCGAATGAATGGTTTTTATGCCATGCTCTAAGGCTAAGGTATCATGATAAAGCTACCAAATTTTGCCCAATCTTCCGAATTTTATTACGCACTATAAAAAAACAAATTATTAACAAAGGCATTACCAAAGTTCTTCAGTAAAAATTGCTGAGATTTTTGGTGTTTCCATGGATCCCGAAACACTGTAAATTCTATAATTCTTTAGTATGACTCTTCATTTTTTTGTATACTTTTAGAAAAATTGATTTCACAATGAAATATAGTATGATACATTGAATTACGGAGTAAATTTGCTCTCATTTTAACAAAGCTATAAACAGAATTAAGTTTCTGTACAAGTTAAACCATGGTATAGTGTTATTAAGTTTAAGAAGTAGGTAATATGGGAAAAATTTTAATTTATAGAAAATTTGAATTAAATTATGGTTCAATATACTCCAAAGTAGTAAAAGTGCAGCAATCTATTTGCAACTGCATGTTAAGCAGTTTTTATCTTAAATAAAATTTTGAGTTAAAATGTGAACATTAATGAAGTTTAAGATGAAACAGGATTTTGTTCAAGTTTTACCATAATATCATGTAATCGAGCTTAAAATACATACTATGGAGCAACAATCAGTTTGTAGAAATTTTAAACGAAATTATGGTTCAATAAACTCTAACATTGTAACAGTGCAGTAGTCTATGTGTAGAAGCAGTTTTTATCGTAAAAAACGTTTTGAGTTAACATTCTAACTTAAATAAGGATTTAAAAAGAACCAGGTTTTTGTTAAAGTGGAACCTTAAAACCATGTAATCGGGTTTAAAATAGTTACTATGGTTAAAATTCTGGTTTGTTTAAAATGTAAACGAAATTATGGTTCAATAAGATGTAGCAATAAGTGTAGCAATCTATATACCTAAACAAAGCTTCAAACTAATATTTTTACATTTTTATGCTGTTTTAACGCTTAAACGCTTCTAAAAAAATAAGTTTTCGTTGTGTTACATAAAGTATCAAATGCTTTTATAAGATGTTGCTAAAATTAATTGCTCTTTGTAATTAGATTTATATTGCTGTAGGTAAGCAAGAAGATATTTTTTTCAAATGAATACTAGTTAAGGAACGAGTTAAAATATGTTATTAGAATAAAATGAGTTAAATTTTGTATTTAAAAATAAGCTTCGTTTTGTATCAAATTTTTCGATTCTTTTTCATAAATAAACTAATAGAGACTGAACATTAATAACTAAACGCTAAAATTGAAGCTTAGTATTCTATTTAATTACTCAAAACAAAAGGCTTGTCGATTAGCAAACGAGAGTGTCAAATGTTGCAAACTGTTGTTAGCATAGAAGCAATGCTATCATTGCTACTACGAACAAAATTCTTTTAAACTAAATACTAGAGAACTATCATAATTGTGTTCTAAAATTACACTAACTGTCAAAAAGTTCTCAAAAAATTAATTAAATTTAAATTTATTTAATTTATATGTTATTTTACCATATTCAACCAAACAGACAAATAACTATTAAATATATATTACTATATGATATTAATATAACTATATGATAATCTCATTGTTTATTGTAAGAAAAAATGTTTATAGATTATTTTCACTTGTTTATTGACTGTTTGTTTCTTTTTAATTTATAGAAAAATTCATATTTTTGGCAATGAAAACTAATTAGAAATAATTAATGACTGACTTCAGTTTGCTTCAAAATTATAAAATATATTTACATAATTCAAATGATTTGTCTTTATTCTGGGAAATTTCTAAAAGGGAATTTCGTTTATTTTGAAATTATAAAAAGACACAAATAGGAAACAAAAGAACTATTGCAACAGCAAACCCCAACAGCATAAATATAAATTACAGCACATACATTTTGCATTTACTTAAAATGCTCTGATATAAAATGAGAAAGATAATTAACGTTTATTGTTTGCAAAGTTGCCTTAATGCATACGAAACAGAAGTTTCTTAACATCTTGAAGTCTCTCGCTTGATTATTTGAGAACGCAGGACGAAATTGCAAGTCACAAATCATCGAAATATATTGAACTTGCAATAATTATTTCGTCAATGTGCAATATTTTATCATTCTAATGTAGATCGAAATAATAATTGTTTATCAATTGTGAATGAGAAGGTGAAAGGTCGGAGGTGATAATGTATTCAATATATATTTCAGAAAAAGACAGTGAGACATGATTTATTTTTTTAAACTTACAATAAGATATAATTTTCAAAAATATCTCTAGAATTCTTTAATTTAACAATAATTTACAGAAAATTTGACAGTATTTTCCTAACTCATAATTTATTTTTCCCCAAGTCGAAGACTTCCAGTGTAGTAAATGGTGATTTGTGCACATTAAATCTGCCTGGTCGCCAAGACCTCCAAATTCCCATTACAAAGCAGTACCTCTGAAGGTACTGAACTGGAGATTGAACGTTCTCTGGCTCAGGTCAAAGTTATGATATGTGAATGAATGGATGGATAGATGAATGAGTCAACCCTTTAAAACGGGCAGTGACGTGTGGTTGAAGTCATTTCCTTGGCTATAAATGGTTCCACTGAAAAACAAGAAAAAAAATGCGCCCTCTACCTTAAAGTCGCTTATTTTCACCTAGCAGGCATGCTGCTATTTGACAAGTGGCATTATAAACAACAGCAATACGAATTTAAGGTTTTATTTTCTAACTTTAATATAAGTAAAGAATAATATACCAGTTTGTCGGTATATATTTATTTAAGATAAAATTGTCAATTGATATTCAAAAGCACCAAAGCTACTTTTTATTAAAATGAGACTCCATTTACACATATTTTAATATAACATAATTTATATATTTTTTATTATTATTTTTCATTCATATCTTTACCTCGTGCAACCAATTAGTGCTCGATTTTGTGCTTTTCAACCTATTAACATGCAGTGCACTAAATTCAAAGATATGACATGTGATTATTAACTTTAAAATCAAGATGAGATAAAAAAAAATTATAATTTATACTTTTTGGTATAATAGTAATTAGAACTTAAGTATTTTCGAAACGATTGTTACGTTTAGATTTTTATAATGTAGAAATAAAAACTTTAAACTTAACTTTATTTAACTCTGACCCATCCCAACATCCGGAGAATATTGAAGTCTAGAAAAGCTGTCCGTGTCCTATCAGAACAAGAGTAAAAAAGATTGCGATGAAAAAAGGGGGCCTTCAAATGAAGCAACCCTGAGTGTGACCCTGGGTTGCACGGGTGTAAATGTACAAAAATTCTGAAAAAATGTTCTGTTTATAGAATGTTAAGATAAAACTAAAGAATTTTCCGTAATATAAATTTACAGATGTAAAAGTATGTTGCAAAAATCAGTATAAAGGAGTCAAAAGTTCTAAGTAAATAGCAATTTAAACGATAAATGACAAACTTAAACGATAAAAAATTTCTCTTCGCTATAAGTTTTAACACTAGAATGATCGACATTTTTTTCCTTTTCAGAACAACTAAGGCGGTCATTTTGACCGCAATAAGAAAATGAGCATCAATATTAGATTTTTTTAGTCCAAATATCTTTATAAAAAGTTAGAAAAAGTTATTTTTAACATTATGCTGTACATTTAACAATTTTTTATATATGAACAAATTACCTGCTTTTTTCAGAAAAATAAAATAACATCATACGAGTAAAACACTTACATACCATAGTAAATATTAACACAAGATTTGAAATGAAAGTCACTAATGAAAATTCCTTGGCATTTTCCACAGATATGTTTTAAGTATGACAATCTTTTTTTCTCCATTTTAGGTCGGCAGAAAGAATATTGACGGAATATTATTTGAAGTTCCAGGAAAGTAAGGGGTGTCAAATGGGTGGTTTCTTTGTAGCCATCTCAATTCGTTCACAAAGCTCAAAATAAAATATTTACAAGAAACTTTACACGCTTTAAGAAATCAAGAAAATTAGTAAACATAGCAAAATTAAATTTTACAAAACTGAAATATGCCATATCCTACAATACCATTCGTGTTGTTTACAATCTCCTTATCAACGCTGAAAAAAAGAACTTAAAAATCTTATAAAAGTTGAAAAATTTTTACCTCTTTGAGAAGATTTTTAGAATTACGAAGTTTGTTAATACTTCCATAGTTAGGCCTTGTGCTGCAGGTTCAGATATTTGTTTTCAGTTTGCATTGATATATAGCAATATATATATATATAAAATTTTTCTCACGTTCTGAGAAAAATTTTGATGTCTGTAATTTTTAATGGTAAGGGCTGTTTATTGAATTTAATTTTCTCTTTTTTAAAATAAATATTAGAATGTTATTAAAAAAAATACCCTCTCTCAGTTGAACAAGTTAGTCATTTTAAGACATTTGTAAGTTCATATCTCAAAGTGATTTGAAGAGAGACAACTAAAAGTTGCTCAAACAATTACGAGGGGTTGGAGATCGGGGAATGGGTGAGGGCCTTGCTTGGTCATAAAAAATCAAGAAGTTATGAAGTCATGCTCATGCTCGAATAAAATAAAGATAAGCAATGGAGGAGAAACAATGAGCATAATGCACTCAAATTGCTATAATGGTCATTTTGTCTCCAAATGATAGCTCTAGATTCATTTTATGCTCCAATTATATACAGTATAGTCTCATTATATAGTAAAGAAACCTGGTTAAATTATTTCTGGAATTATTTAATGCCTCTCAAAGTTGATTTGCTGACAAAATGATCCCTCCGGTTAACTATTATTAAGATTATCATTTTATATTGTGTTTGAGATCTTAAATTAAGGTTAAGAATAATTTGTTTTTGTTTTTTTCTTTGCATCTCTAACAGAGTTGGAAATTCATTTAGTTTAAATTTAATTTCATCATTTAATATTTAAACTGAAGATTACAAATCTACAATACGAATATATGAAAATAGAATCAAATAATAAAATAATAATTTTTAAAACATTAAAAATAACTACTTTGGAGTATTATTTTAATAATAGTTCAAATATATAAGATCTACATTAGATCTTTACTGAAAAAAAAACCCAGAATTTTCGTAAAAATTTCAATTCAAAAGTATAAGAGCTTATTTCTGATTAAATATAATTAATTATACGAGCAAATATTTATTCAAATAGAAGTATGTTCAACTGAATTTCTGTTTCTGGAATTTCAATTTCAATAAAATAAAACATTTGATCAGATTCTTATATTTTTCAATAAAAGTTTTCCAATGAATTTTCTTTAGAATTCTATTTGAATCTCATTAAAAGATGAGACGGTTAATAGGTTTTTCCTCTTAAAATAAGCATTGAAATCCTTTTAGAGTCGCATATAAAACAGTTTGAATGCTTTTACTAGAACGTATGATTTCTCAGAAAGAAATGCTAATGCCAAATATGTTGATTGGAGTTCTTTACTGCAATACCAATTCCTGGTAGAAAAAAAAATTCGAAGTGAATTAAATTTATTAATGCAAAAAAGCTTGATTTATTTTTTGTAGTAATTTTAAATCTTTATATAGAAGCGAAATACTTTAAAACAACGATAATTTTATGCGAGCATAAAACCAAATCTTATTTTTTTATGCCTGAACATTGCTCTGAACAGTAGGATACTAAAGTAGGAGACCATAAAAAATATTTATAATATATCATGACTCTTTGTTTCAATGCATTTTAAAATTCAACGCATTTGTATTGCAGCTAAATTATAATATTTTGAAGGGATTAGTATTAAATGAGCGTAGAAATTGTTTATACATTCTCGTAATGTATCATATTCTTCAAAATGTTGAATTTCTGCAATATAGCTTAAAATATTCAACGAATATCCTTAACTATTGCATAATGCCAAGACTTAAATATGTGTATAGGGTAAACCAACCAGTGAAGGAACACTACCCAGTGAAGGAACATTTCATATATATAGATTAAAAATAGGAATTTGAAAGTTTTTCTTTAGATTGATGGGAAACAATAGCTTACTGCCAAACAATAGGAAGTCACCCAGCAATGATTTGGATTACCTGGTCAAATAGACTTCTCTGGAAAAAAAATTTAATTTGTTATTATCTCTGCAACTCCTTGTTTCTTTGAAAAAATTATAAGGTGAGTGTTTGTATTTATATGTTTGAAGTGGAATTAATTGCATGTAATAGTTTTATTTTTCTCACCGTGAAAAAGAGAATTCAAAATATAGTTATTGAAGTTAAGTTTTATTTTTTTTTAAGCATCATAGCATAATAAAGTACTGAGATAAGGAGGTGTTTATTCACTGGATCACCAAACGATGAAAAACCAGTGAAGAAACAAGTGTTCATTTACTGTTTTTTTTTCCTAAGTTAATGAAAATAAAAGATAAACTTTAACTTTCTTGTACCTTTAGTGATGTTCCGCATTAAAAGTATGTTAAAAATACGAAAAACAACTTCTAACCAGTAAGGGAACAGGCATGTTCCTTTACTGGGCATAGATTTCCCAGTGAATGAACAGTATGTGTTAATATGTTGACACTTTAATTTTCAATTCATGATTACAAAAAAAAAGTTGCTTATAAATTCATAAAGAGTATTAAAAAATAACCAAAATTAATAGTGTTCCTTTACTGGGTGTTCCTTCACTGGTAAGAGCTGTTCCTTCACTTGGTCCTCTTACTACTTGTTATTTGAACCTCCAAAACTTTAGAACAATATTATGTAAGATCTCTAAAATTTTTTTACATAATTTGCAATTAGTAACAAATATGTTGATACTGTCATTTAACTAAAATTACGAATTTTGAAATTAATATGATTTTTTAAAAGGCAAGCGAAGCTTAAGTGTTTCTTCACTGGTTAGTTTACCCTATATTATCTCTTTTGAAGTTACTAATAAGACTATTCACTAATTTAGTGAGTTATTCACTCGCTATTCTTCTTTGAACATTTTTTTTTGTTTATTTATTCCCTCACTACATTAAGTACTTACTACTGTTTTAGGGACAAGAATAAGTAATATACTTTCAAAAATATGTAAAAAAGACTTACTAAAAAAGCTTATAGAAGAATCCAAAAATTATGTCGTCTAATAGAAAGTATTTTTAAAATCAACATATAAATGAATAAATAAATGAAAAATTTAAAAATTCGTTTAGTCAGGGACTAAATTAAATGATTTATGGTACAAAATGAATAGTGCTATATCAAGACCTAGGAGACAAATCGTGAATGATTTTCATTTAGTGTGAGAGTTAACCCCTTAACGATCGGTTAATTTTCAAGAAAACGGTCATAAAAGTGCCTATTTTTTTTATCCCTGACAATTATATAAATATATGTGTATGAACAATGTATATATATTCCTTTTTAATTTTTTTATTTAATTTTAGCTTGAAATTTTAAAAAAATTAAATTTTTAATAAAAGCTGGCATTTAGCGTTACTATGACTTAATGTTGGTTTTCCAGCAAGCATGGAAAATTTTAAAAATATGTGTTTTAAACATTAAAAAAGAATTTATTTAAACTTACGTAAAATATAAATAAAGATTAGTAATTTTTTCTTGTGTGATAAATTTCAAAGCTTGGGATATAGAGACCAATGTCACAATCTGGACAGAAGTATCGAGTTTCCTTCCTATATATCTTATTGTTTTCATTTCTTTTCTACAATTACCTTAAAAATATCCTGGTACTGCTATCTGGTGTGTAAAATGAGAAATAAAATGTTTTCCGGGTAAAAGAAGTGAATTAGTTTTATTCTTATTGGCACGTTACTACTGAACACTCCAGCCAGTCAATATCACGGGAGCAAGAAATAGAGGGCGAAACCTACCCCATCATTTTCACGGGAGCGAGAAGGAAGGGGTTGAAGTACAATTTATTATTTCCGGGTACCTAGTGTACAAAATGTTAATTTTCTTCAACAAAAAAAAAATTTAAACCGTTTTTCTATGATTTTGCATCTATAAAATTTCATTGTGTAACTGTATTTGCTGTTTATATAAAATATCCTAAAGATGGCAACCGGTGTATTAAGCAATAAAAGGAAATTAGGTAATTAATTCTATGATAATTTTTTTTTTAAATATATTAGTTTTTTTCTTTCCTGTAAAATGTGCTTCGAGTGCGATAGTGGAGGATATTATGAAAAGATTTACATCCTGGAAAATGTCTTTCTAATTACGAAATTAGGTATGATTGGGGTTGTATGGTATAATTGACTCATGAGCCACGATGGCTCAGGGCATAGAGCGTTCGCCGTCGAATGAGGCTAGCCGGGTTCGAATCAAAGTTGATACGAATTCCGTATCTGGATTGCACCGACCACAGTGCTGATGGGAAATATCCTCAGTGGTAGATAGATCATGGGTTAGAGTTCCCTTGCCATCAGGCTAACCGTGAGAGGTTCTCGTGATCTTCCTCTCCGTGTAACGCTAATACTGGTTAGCTCCATCAAAAAGACCTCCACGAAGGCAAATTTCTCCCAATACTCGATCCAGGAGTAACCTTGTCTTCTGAATTGGGTTCAAAATTACAAGGCTACGAAGTTGAACATTAGTAGTCGTAAACCCATAAAATTGGGTCAGCTGCTCAACGACGGTTATAAAATAAAATAAAATAATTGACTAATTGAAGATAGTGTTGAGAACAAGATGATAAAAATGACAGTTGAAGAAGAAAGCTGAATCATAATTACAATAAAAACTTGATTGCAAAATTTAGTATTTGCAGAGCTCGAGATACAAAATTAAAAATATATTTCATCAACAAGATTTAACATAGTTTTTTGGTCATTGTTCTGAGGTATCACGTTATAAAATTAACAAATTTCATCTCATTTATCAAATCTTATTCCATAGTATAAAACTTTGTTTCCAAGTTAATTTTACCAAAATCTTTATCAAAGTGCTTCGGATAATTTTTGCTTCCCTATTGAGCAATAGATACGGTAAATTTAACCATATTCTGTTAGATTTGACCATACTCTTTTTTTCTCAACACACAAATTTAATAATGGTAGCTATTGAAATATTAATAATAATGTATGGAAGTATTGATAATGAAGATAGTAAAATGTGTTAACTATAACAGTTAGTACAAAAGAGAGCTAAGCAACGCCATTTTTCTGTTTGTTCTTTGCGAAAAAGTTTTGAAACTCAAAGGAGTTTCCTATCAGTTTTATGAAACAATCTTCTTTATAATGAACAACAAGATTTATTCTGTGGTCTTATTAACTTTGTATCATAATTGAATTACCTAAACCAACAAATAAAGATGTTAATTTCGATCATAATACACCCCGACTACCTAATTTTCTCTCGTCTTGAAAGGAATTAGTTAATTTATACAAACATGTGCTTTATCAGAAAGTACACATTGTTACACATCACAAAAGATGCTCGATAAAAAGAACAAGTTAGCTTTTTTTAAATGCTGTGTATGAACTATTGGTTGTTTCAGTTAAGTTTATGAAACTATTGTTATACCAATAAATTGATTCTTTAAGTCATGATGAGATAGTTAGGATATATTTCTTTAAATTAATGTCAGTTAATTATTTTTTTTTTCATAAATCAATATCAATTATGTTTAGTCTCTATTATCGTCTCAGTGTTTCTATAAAATGTCATTAGTAATCGATACAATACGTTTATTTTTTTCTGCATGCATCTTGAACAATGCAAAGAACGCAATTATGTATCAGATCAGCTAGATTGCTAAAAACACCCAAAAGTTTGAAAGTCAGAAATGTTTTTAAAATGAAATCTAGTTAAAGTTTCATTTTGATCAAAAAAAGATTTATTTCTGAACCAAAAAGAATTCGACCGAATTTTTTTGAATATGGTGTTCGTGCCATATTCCATGTTTTTTTTTTTTTTTTTTCCAATTGTTTCTAGGAAGTGAGGTAAAATATAAGACTTGGGGTAAAATATAAAGAGCAGGGTGTGAAGGGAATGTGCCGTTTAAAACATGAAATTTTTGTTTTAACAAATAATTGATTCTTTATGTCAAGATGAAATTGTTAGGATATATTTTATAATGCATTATATGTTAAAAATGTTTTCTAAAAATTCCTTATCATTATGCTTGTTCAGTATTACAGCCTCAGAGTCAAAAATAAATTACACTGGGGATACTTTTTTTTGTTATTCCCTGTTGAATAAAATTTTTAAATAGATCTTAGATACTACAATACGTATCACTTGTTTCAAAACTGCAATCAGTTTTCTCCCTAAGCTGCAGTTTTTTAAGGACGCTTCTCCATGAAAAACTTTTCAGAAACACACGAACGAAGAAACAGTTCATAAAAAACTCCCTTAGCAACGTACGATGGCATATCCGGCCATATGTTCCTATGCAATCCTAATAATACGCCAAACTTCCTAGAAGTTTGTCGCAATATTCAAACAACCATCTCCTGTTTATAATGTTGTGGCGTAACTGCCACTACGAAAATTAAACATCAATTCACTGGTATATAAGACAAGCTAACTTGAGTCAATCATGAGGTACCTTTTGATTGATGCCGGTTGGCATGGTCGAAAACACCGCCCCCACATTGGTGACCTTCGGACGTGATGTGAACACGCAGTAACGCCTACTTCGATGGATAGTCCACATTGAACAGTTGGCTTGCTATTTGTGACTGCATTATCCTCCACCTCACGCTGTTGCTACTCAGTCACGTCTCGACTAAACACAACGTCTGCCTGCATACACTCGACTGCTAATGGCAACACAGGAGCAACCACTACTGTGAAGTTAATACACCTCTCACATTCAGCACTCAAAACACAACCCGGTAACTCTCTCTCCCGGTCTGTTACAAGTACATTAACTAGTGGTATCTGTTTATCGAATTCTATCCCTGATAATATTCTGGTGGGCAGTATTCTGGCGTAACTACCACTACCAAAATTAAACATCAATTCACTGGTATATAAGACATGCTAACTTGAGTCAATCATGAGGTACCTTTTGATAGAGGACGGTTGGCATGGTCGATAACTCCACCCCCACAATATTTTAAAAACGTGTACTTTTCGAATAAAATAGACTAAAAATGTCATTTTAAAAAAAATGTGTAACTTTAAGAGCAAAGTTAACTTTAAATTTAAAATCCCCTCACAGTGTAGAAAATATGGGATACTCGATTTTCATGAAACTTTATTCGCTTTTGACGAAACTGTTTCTTGGTATATACTCCGGGCAAACATTTCGTCACAGTAACAAAATAACTATCGTCATTTCTTCAAGGAAACAAACTTCCTCAAAATTAAGGATATATTTCGTTATTCTATTTTTTCAAAGTAATCTTGAGAAGATTACTTTGAAAAGATCCAGAGATTTGAAAAGATTTGAAAAGATGAACTATTGAAAAGATCCAGAGTTCGAATCCCGAAAAGGGATTCGAACTCTGGATCTTTTCCTCGTACAAAGTCAACTTCTTGACCACCGTACAAATCGGTTACCTCAACTTGTGCTTATTTTTTATTGTCTTCTAGTTTTGTCATTCTAGTTAACAATCTCTCACAGTGCACTACGAAGAGGTTTCGAATTGAGGAAACATTTGCTTCATAAATTTGAGAGTTCACGGTTCGTCACAAATCAAGTAATTTAGTGACGAAATGAATCTCAAAATTAATGAAACACTGCTCAAGCATTGCTGAATCATCAAAGGTGAGAGTTTTATTTTTGAGGGTGCACTCGGTTTAGGAAGGAAATAGGTTAGGAAGGTTAGGACAAAAAATTTCTTCCGCAGTCTTATCGATTTTATATTACCTGAACGACGAGTGTCAATCGGTTGGGTACTGGGAAAAAAATAATGGTTTTAAATATAGAATTCTCGAACAACACGATAAAAAAACTTCTAGTGTGCATTAGACGAGCCGAACTGATGAAAATACCATACAAATGTCAGAAATTTTTCTGAATTGTAATCTTGTCATAGTTTTATTAGTGTTGAAAATAAAACATTTCTGAGAATTCTATTATTAAATGTTACTTTTTATTAAATACGTTTTTTCTATAAATGTTTAATGCGTTTCTTCTATAAATCATAATACTTTCTTATGTTGTAGAAATGATAAGTAGTTTTCTCTTCTATTCTAACTATCACCCTTCATTATTATAATCACTGAGGACCATTATCCATTTAGAATAATCAAAAGTTATGTTCGTTCATAAAAATGATTTCTCATTTATAAAAAGTTTTTGATCATAAAAATATCTCTAAATATTTTTTTTTCTGAAACTAATCAAATCTGAAAGTTTATATCGACAAATGTTAGAACTGATCATGAAAATTCGTTTCCTTTCTTTGAAGTTGTTTTTTTGGTGTGGTCTGTCTGATTTAATTCGTTAAAATAATTAATTATTACGAAAATTTTATAAAAAAGCATTTTTAGAATAATTGTACAATTTCCTCTCTAGAAATGGTATGATCTGACTAGGAAACTTATCTAATATTAAAAATCAATGTTCACTTTTTTTTTTTAACTTTTTAACTTTTTTCCACACGGAGAAAAATATTCTGGTATAAATAACAAACTGTATGTTAACGATATTTCTGGTAAAAACAACCATAATTTTGGTATTAAAAACCCAAAATATACTGTATTTTAACGATTCATTTGGTAATTTTTCCGTTTATATGGTAAGAGTTTATCTGAAATTCTGACTTTCAAAATTATAGTTTTTATTACCACGCATTTAGTAAAAATGAAAAACGAATATGCACATTTAACCGAATAAATGATTTTTAGGCCATGCTCTGAGTTTCTGCGACATTTACAAGTTTTTTCACATATTATAGCTCTATATTTTATATTTTATTGTTAATTTAAATAAAATCATTACCAAAGAATTTCAGTTAAATTTACCAGAAACACGGTAGGTTTTCCCATATTCAGTTAGATTTCATCACACTTTTTTCTCAGTGAAGTTTTCTCTCTCTGTTTTGCTTTAATTCAAATAATAATAGTTTACCAAAAAATTTAGAATTAGTAAACGAAAGAAAAAACATTTATAGAACAACTACTATATTTTTTTAGGTAACACAATGATCTAATGATTAAACTGAAACATCAGTGATAAACTTATAGTTTTTTTTTTAATTAGTTACAGCAAAAAGCTTTTATTTCATTTGCAAATGGAAATATATTTAATTACAAAACTGCTTCACTATAATTTCTTATTTTGAACTAAATAGTGCAACACATACATTGCGTTAATACAACCTCATTTCAAATTAATCTTGAAAATCAATGCCTTTGTTAGCATTTCAAGAACAACTTCATCTATTCAAACTAAGACAGAACTCTGTTCGTTATCTTGATTGTGTCCTGAGGTCTACGAGTTAATGATTGATTCAGTCCCTTCGACGACAATATATGAGGATTCCCCGAAATATATAAATTTATAGCATTTTGGGTTAATCTAATATTTCTAATTTACGTATGGTTTTATTTGATAGGTACATAGTATATACTACTAGCATATTCTTAAAATTACAATACATATTTAGTACATTACAATATATAACAACTTAATCTTAAACTCTTAGTTTCCCAAACTACAATCAATAATAATGTTATGAGAATTATTGGTGGGCAAGCTAGTGTTTACTAATCTTCACTAATAAGCTCTAAGAAGATTTACTTTGCAAGTAATATCGCAAATACTGACTCTTAATACGTTAAATAATAATAAGAGATGCTTTGCACTATGTTCTTTAGCTTATTTATTTAGTCAAAACTTTAAATAAGGTATTATTAAAATTTCCCATAATTCAGTTTATGTTTAAAACAAAACATAAAAATTAATTATAAGTTAGGGAAATTTCTTAGATTGTTTTATGAAATCCATTAAATTTAAATTTAATCATTTGAATTAACTTAAACATTTAAATAAACTCAGTCTTGATTTTAAAAATTTTAACTAGTTTCTCTCGAATCATAAAGTTTTACAAATCTTCAGGTGTGAAAATTTTAAATTATAAATTAAATTATGCATTTAACTTATATCTTATGCATTTGTAAATTATGCATTTTAGAAAGAATTACTAAACCACATAAACAATGACATTTAAATATATTATTTCTAGCCTTTATAAAATTTCAAACTCTAAAATTGTGGTACAAAATCCTTCTGAATTTAGCTCTAAAAAACTCTTAGAATTGTGTTAATGGCTACTTTATTTTAAGTTAAAAATCAAGCGAGCAATTACAGACCCTTTAAAGGGTGGGAAATAATGGCAGATAACGTTTTAAACATACAACAAATGCTTTTGGACCGTTATTAGAAGTTCAAGGGCAAATAATTGTGCAATTTCAACATAGTGACTATATGGTGGTCAAGATGGTGGTTTGCTGAGATGAAGTGTACTGGTGAAATGTGAACACTTCTTATTGGATTTAATTGACAAACTGTCCATATCCTATTTAATACCCAGTAATGGAAATAAGTGATATAAACTAGACTACATAATATAATGTAAACTGTTAGGAAATGCATGTATGTTTTTAATGACTTAATTAAAAATATTTATATTTTCTCAAAATTTACTTAAATCTGTAACTCGTATTAAGTGATTTTATAATATTTAACTTCGATTCAGTCTGGTTTTATTTGAACAATGTTCTGTCTGAGCTGCTTGCATGTTTCATTAACAAACTAATTTTTTTAAAAGATATCTTGCATATATGCAGCCTAAGCCTTATAATTGCTGCTTTAAATTGCATCGCAAAAGTAGCTTTACTGACTCTTAAGTGCATCGTATATTACTCTAATTATGAATTTGAGTGTTACTGAATAATAAGCATGGTGGTGGCTGCTTTACCAAAAGTAATGTAAAAGAGTGCTTCTCTATACTAGGTACTAACCTTGGTTTACGTCTAGTAGAACACGTAATGAAACAAATCTTTGGTGTAGAGTAGTTGACATCATTTTTAGTGTTCAGAAAGTTTTATAAATTCATAAGTTTTTTCCGTTTATAAGTTTTGTTATTTCAACGTCTTTACTTTTTTTAATTTTTATCCTGAAGAGTTTAATGTGAACCTAAAACAAACGAAGATAAAAGAGATAAGTTGTATTAACAGTCGGAAAAGTTACAGCAGCATTTTGGGGAAAACCTTTGTGTAAAAAAATAAAATCAATTTGAAAATGTTGATGTAATGTTTAAGAGTCAGTTTTAAAACTGTCAACATATGACAATTTAACGATTTAAAATTATTTCTTTCAAAAATGGCTTCTTATATCAAATGGGCTCGTGCATTATTTCTAATTAAGTACTATTCAAGTTTCTGGAATTTCCACCACAAGACTAGACAATTCATAAATACATATCATTGCCCAAATTTGTCATGTATCTTTTAGCTAAAATTGTTCTCTTGAGCAATTTTAAACTGACAGACTGTTCATTCAGTGTGAATCAAAAAATGCACAACAGAACTTCATAAAAATACATCTGGTATGAAATTATGAAGATTTTATCTAAAACAAATTTAGTTACTAAAGACACTAATTGATGGCGTAAATGGGTAGCTTAATAAACATGTGGTCATCCAGAAAATATCTATTATGAAAACACACCAAAATTTAGTTCAAGTTTTCTAGTTGCTTTCATCCTACCTTTTAGAACGTTCCACATCTTACAATTAAAATACACCATTCGCATTAAGCAAATGTTGAATCAAACAACTAATTATAGTTTTATATCTAGGAAAGCCAGTAGATGCCTTTGACCTAATCAATGTTTAAGTCAATAAAAATGTCATTGTCTGTATCGAAACGGGCATTTCTGATGCTCTCTTAACGCATTGCTCAATATGTAGATTTTATAACCGTTGTTGAACAATCGACCCAACTTTTGGTTTTATGACTACTAATGTTCAACTGCGCAGCCTTGTAACTTTGAATCCAATATAGAATACAAGGGAACTCTTCAATCAAGCATTGGGATAAATTCACCTTCGCAAAAGACTTTTTGATGGAACTAACCGACATTTGCATTACATGGTGAGGAAAACCACGTAATCCTCTTATGGTTAGCCTGATGGCAAAGGGACTCTAATCCATGATCCGTCTACCACTGAGGATATTTAACGTCAGCATTGTGTTAGGTGCGAGCCGGCTGCGGAATTCGTATCAACCAGCCACCGCTGGGATTCGAACCCGTACACTTCATTGGAAGATGAACACTCTATCCGCTTAGCCACAACGGCTAAATCCGTCTTCATTTTTGAGGCGATGCAATTGTCAACCACCATTTCATACATTTTTTTTTTTTTGCCTCTCCAGCAGATCACCAGCCTTGAACCCTTGTGTTTGAGTAACTTTTTCGAAGACTGGGTCTTATTTGACCCCATCGCTGAATTTAGAGACCGCGAAGCAAAATAACATTCTATTAGCTTTACATTCCCGGCATATACGTTCGGTACGACGGGACACAACGATTAAACCCGATTTTTCACGCTTTCAGAAGGTTACTGACAATCAATCGAAGGGAGAGATTGTTATTGTTTTCTAGTGGCGCCATCTATGAAAAAGAATTCGAATTCTGTAACACCCATACGTCACAGCCCGTTTTACAGGGAGAACACATTCATACATCCATTCATTGGACCACAGATCGTAATTTTGACCAGAATCAGAGAATGATCAGTCTCCAATTCAGTACCCCCAGAGTTATAACTTATTGCGGGTACTTGGAGTACTTTGTGACCAGGCATATTTAATGTGAACAAGTTACACAAGGATCCTTTAGCCATCTGGATTCGAACTCCCGTTCTCATGAACGTTTCCTGCCGACCAGGCTATCCCAGCCCAGTTTATCATACATTCATAACAAATAATGTAATGTATCATACATCAGGGATAAATGAAAATCTTTTATCATGAATATGTGGGGTTTCATTATTTCGCAAGAATAATGTAATATTTGATACATCATAGTTAAATGAAGTTATTTTATTTTGTATGTTTGGGTTTTAAAGTTTCTCAGCGAATTGTTCATATATTCATAGAAAATCACTTAATATTTTATGCGTCAAAGTTAAATAAATATTTTTTATTTTTCATGCGTGGGTTTTAAAGTTTCCCAAACATGAAAAATAACGTGATATTTGATAGATCAAAGTTATAAAAAAAATATATATTATTTTGGATGTGGTGGCTTTTATTTTTCCACAATGAGTTCGTCTTATATTCCTAGAAAATAACTTATATTTGATTTATCAAAGTTAAATAAAGATTTAAAGCACTTTTAGAATTTTGCTTTAACATCTTGATGAAAAAAAAAAAAACAAATTTAAATAGAAAGTTAGTTTCGATTATCTTTTATAGAAACATTAAATATAACTCTAAAGAATTTATCTGGCATTTCTCAAATCTCTGGAACGTTAATCTATGATTAATGTATGACTCCAAATTCCTTACATTAAATATTCTGACATTTCCTTCGCGGTTACGCTGAAAGCAATAAAAAAAAAAGAAATTTATTTACCTTTCTTAGAAATGGAGAAATATTATAAACCCTAAAAGCAAATTTGAAACGCATGAGCAATAATTTATTATTAAATATTTTCTATCTTTCAGCTGCAACTGACAAAAATATTTTTCGCTTTCATGAAATGCTTAAAGATATATGAATTCTGTAAAATATGAATAAATAATTTGAAAATTTATTTCATTTATGAACGACTTGAAAGATATTTAAACACTCTTTGAACATGAAATTAAATGTATTTTAATTAACTAAACATTCAGCAATTCTACTTTTAGAACAGTTATATTCTTCATGGAGTATTATTAATCACGCTTGTTAATCACTTTTATATTAAATTAATGAATAATTTGTTTTTATAAAAACTTTCGTTTAGTAGAGTACTATTAATTAAATACACTCTATAACAAAAAAAATCGACGCACCAAGAAGGAATTGTCGGATTGAAACGAAAATTGTTGGATAGGAAGACAATGTACCGAATAGTAAATTATTAAAATTTCATAACAATTGAATAATTTATTGCAGAGTTACAGTAACAAGTTCAATAAGGTGTTGATCCACCTCTAGCCTGGATACAAGCTGCCACACGGCGTGGCATAGACCGATAAAGCTCCTGGATAGTCTTTTGCGGTATTTCCTGCCAAATTCGATCCAATTGTCGAACGAGGTCATCAATATTCCATGCCAGATGCAATCGCCTTCCCATCATATCCCTGACATGCTCGATGGGAGAGAGATCTGGTGATCTGGCAGGCCAAGGAAGAGTTTGACAAGCTTTCAGACAGTTCATAGCAACACGTGCCGTATGTGGTCTGGCATTGTCCTGCTGAAAAACCAGCCCAGGGCGCTGCAAAAGGAACGGTAGCAAAACAGGTCTTAGGATGTCGTCGACGTACCGCTATTCAGTAAGTGTACCTCTAATGACGACCAAAAGAGTCCGGCTGTCAAAGGAAATGGCACCCCAGACCATAATGCCTTGTTGAGGGCCGGTGTGGCGTACAATAGTGAAGGCAGGATCCCTCCTCTGCGTCTCCAAACACGTCTTCGATGATCGTCAGGACACAGTTGGAAGCGGGATTCGTCGCTAAAGACTATACGTCCCCAGTCGGCATCATTCCAGCCTTATCGAGCCATGCACCACTGTAATCTGGCTCGGCAAAGCAATCGGATGATTGCTTCTTGGTACGTCGATTTTTTTTGTTATAGAGTGTAGTTCATGAAAATGTGATACAAATGCATAATATTTAACTAACATAAATTTTAAATTTAATAATCGTTTAAGATGATTAAAAGAGAAACTCCTTCCTTTTGTAGGGTGCATTTGATTGAATGAATGAATCATATCATGAAATAAAGAAAACGAGTGACATAAATTAGCAAAATAACGACATTAACGACATAAAATATTGACATAACGAAAGCATTTAAAGAAATTGTCATTAACTGTAACACAATTTTGACATTGCTTGTACCATGCTCAAAAAAAGGGACCACCCTGAATAACTTAATATATAATGATCGGATCTTTACGTTTTAGGATTCAATCTCAACAGTTCAAGTTTGCCATCAATTAGAAAAAACTATATTAAACTAGTACAGACGATACGAAATCAGACACAAAATTATACTTTCTCGGAATAAACATGCCATGATTGCGGATGTCTGACCTCCAATATATGACCTCCTATTTTTATTGTTTCAATCAAATCCAATACTCTTGCGACGGCATATAGTTGTTTCTTTTTCATGAGTGAATGATCTCCTTATTTATCGAAATATGTAGCCAAGTCTAGGATTCCAGTAAGACTACAAAACTATGATCATTTTATGAAAATTATGTGACATATATCATAATTTAAATTTCTGCCTGGTGAGTTTAACTTATAAAAGCCTTTATATTGTTTTCCAAGCATATTTATATAATTTGATAAGTAAATGAAATGGAACTATATGCAGTCGCGGATGACTACTTAAACCCTATACCGCAATTGTCTTTTCTTAACTTGCAACAGAGTATAGAGCCTTTTATTATTAAGCCTTCTCGTAGTCCTTATTCAGCTACTGTAAGTATGGTTACTAGAAAAGAAGAGAGAAACCAAAGTATACTCTGTATAGATTTTAGACCTTTAAATTTTAAAGCATATGCTTAACCAATACCTCGAATTTGATGATGTTCTTAATGAGGTAACGAATGCAAGAGAATTGGTCTAAAGTGTATTGAATCCCTTGAATCTTACCATCAGAAAAAAATATGCTTTATTAATTTGAATTAAAATTTTAAGACTAAAAAAATATTGAGTTCGATTATTTTTTGAACGTTTTTTTTTTCTAAGAGTTTAAGTTTTTAAAACATTAATAAGCTGCAAAATTTCATTGAGTTATATAGCAGCATATAGTTAATTTTTATATATTTCAAAAACACTACTTTTTATGTTATAATAAACCAAATACCCACACATGGAGCAAAAATCTAATAATTTGTCTAATGTTATTTTCCATCCAAGACTATCACCGTAAATATATCATTCCATGTTATTTTATTGAGTATCACGCAATCTCTTTTTGTTCACACATCTCGAAGAAATCACGACACAATATTGATCAACATGTCTTCAACCAACGCAATAAATTATTGCTTCCGTCTCTGTGCCATTTGATTTGGATAACCTGAATAGAAAAATATTGTTGCAATGGATCCAATTTATTTATAACAAAATGACAATCTCGTATATGTGGGACCAATTTATGAAATTATTTTACCGAGTTCGTTTCATTTATTCTGATATAGAAACAAGCATTAAAATATAACACGCAGATTATTTTCAGAATTTTAATTTTTTTTTAACGGTAAAGATTTGACCTCCAGTTTATATAAAACTCTGTCACAGTATGAAAAGAAAATATTCAGAATAACTCATGATCTAGTAATTGTATTCTTATACACAAAAGTATTATATAAGTGTTAAATAAATAATCCCGCGAAATTCCGAATAGTAAGATATTACTTAATTAAAAACTTTACTCGCTTCAAAAATATGCATGAGGGAAATAAAAGTCGATATTTTTCAAGCGCTCACAAATAGTGTTAAATACGATAAATTATTAATTGCTGCACATGGTTGGAAACTTGGGCTTAAATTCGAATTCGGCAATGCATAAAATTATTAAAAACCCTAATTTTAAGTAAACGTAACATAATATATTATATATTTTATTATTTATTTATTATGATATTCATTGAAAAAATCCAACTCTTAAGCCTAAACAACGAGACAACATTAATAGAAGGTAAACTCTCTTGTTTTTTTTAGAAAATTCTTGAATATTTAAAAAGTATATAACCAAGATTATTCATTAATCAGGCTACAAACTAATTACTAAATAATTTTAAAAAAATATTGCATTACTAATTTTTGTTAATTAAAACTAACTATTTTTGGTTTTTTTTAACACAGACATTTAAAAGAATAAAGCCAGAAACTAGTATGAAAGCTTGAAAGTTAGTCTTTTGTTATTTTTCCCGTAGGCACAGAAAAATAAATAACGGATTTCATTTAAAATGAGCAGAAAATCACTGAGGATGTTTGTTTGTTTGAGATGCTAATTATATTTTGGTCCCAGCCTTCAGCCATTTTAAATATTTAGTGGTTTGTAATTTATTTTTAATGAAGCATTTTGCGAGTCGATCTTTGGATATTTAATAATTTAATCTCAGAAATAAGAGAAAAAGTGAATATCTCTTTACCATGATGTTTTTTTTAGCATTTTTATCATTTTATTGTTTATTTAAAAATTAATTATTTAAAAGCTCTTTACCTAAATATTTCAATTATAATTTATAGTATAAATTGAGAGAATATATGAAGCGCACTCAAATTTTTCAATAAACATTTCCTTTCAAAATTTTAAACAAAACACCCTTTTTTTAAAACTTGTTCCTTTTGTTCCGATTATATTTTTCTTCCTTTCAGAAGTAATTAAAATTATATTACCCTAATTAGGCTTTAAATTCATTTTTGCTAATTGGGATCCTGCTTCCTTAGGCTAAGTTCCCCTTTCATACCATTTTCATATCCTAAATTCACGGCCACTAACTCATTAGGAACATTATATGAACGACCAAATATTTGTTCACATTTAATTTTATAAGAACTCTATTTACTTGCTGCATAAATACGTTTAAACATTAATTTTGAGATACATTTTACAAAATAAGTCATTATATGAAGTTCTTTTTTCTTAGATTTCTTAAGAATTTGAGAAATCACCAAAAATAATTGAGAATATATCTCTCTTTACATTTGAAAGGGAAAAACTGCGGGTTGCATATTTATATGGTTTGTAAAACATAACTTACAATGAAACATATTTATTATGAAGCTTTACTCAGTTGCAAGTTTTAAAAAAATTATCACTGCAGCATAGGATTCAAAATCCGCGTCTGTATATAGTTCTGTTTTATTTAGCATCAAATTATATAAATATGCTTTCAAAACAACATAAAAGCTTTTAAAAGTTGAACTCGCTTTACAGAAGTTTAATTCGTGCTTTCTTTTACGTTATATATCATAGAATTATTAAAAAAGGGTTACAGTTTCTTAGTCTTACTGGTATCCTAGATTTGGCGACATATTTCGATAAATAAGGAGAGCATTCGTTCTTCAAAAGTTACAACTATAAGATGTTACAAGGTCATTGGATTTGATAGTATCGCTAAAAAGGGCTTGTCTTATGCTGACGTGCCCTTAATAAATCAAGTGCGAGATGAAGATATTTGTTTGCTGTTTCGTTGCAGAAGAAAATCGTCTGCACGAAACAATATCATTCATTCTTTAAACAATTTCTTGAAATGCGAACAGAAATTCGTATATTTGTAACGAATTTTAGATACAATTTTTATTAATTCCTATTAAAAAACAATCCTTTTAATTTAATAAATTTTATTTTCCTCATTTCTTACAATTTAAGAAAGAAAGCAAAAATAAGGCTTTGTAGCGTTATTTGAAGATGTTGAAATACGTTGGCGATGTTGAAATACGTTCGCTCTGGGAACTTAGCATCCATTTGGCATGCACTTAGATGCAAACAGGTTCTCTCCAAAAGGTTTATGGTTTTTTATCTTAACTTGCAACAAAGTATAATCTATTTTATTATGTTTTATTTATGCGATCTTTTAAAATATGAAAGCCAGTCGATAATATATAGATACTGTTAATTTATGCACTAAATTACAGGATACTAAATAAAACTAAATTAAGCAGTACGTGTCAACATATGAAAATACACTAAACAAAAATCTTGCAACACAGTAAATTGCATATTAAAAAACTTTAAGATAGTTGCTATTTCATTTATTTGCAAAATATAACTAGTTTCTTTTAAGTATATGCTATATTCATTATATATTAGTCTGAAATTTGGTAAGATAACTCCCTATAGCTGTGTTGTCTGAAATGTTTGGTTTCAAGCCTGCCTTGTTCAATGTATTATAATAAGCTTCTCTAATCTTGAACTTAAAGCTTACTTTTAAGAATTATCCATCTTAAATTAGAAAATTTTAAAATTATCTCATTCGAAAAAATGTTAACAAACTAACCAAACTGGTCTCTAAGATAGATAAAAACAAATGCTTAACATTTATTCTTATTTGCCCAAGTTAAGATGCCTTTCTTCTATACGACATTTATAAGTTGGTACTTAAAACTTTCATTTTTACGTTAAATACATATGAATACTTAATTAAAAGTTCTATCCCAAAACGTTAACTTATTTTTCCTCACTTAATTAAAAGCAGATATCTCTTGAGAATAATATTCAAACTTGGATGAATTATCTAACAGGCTGTTAATTAAAATATTATAAGTGTATATGTCTCTGTTTTAATATAAACAAATAAAGGTAATTCAATTTAAATCAAAGTCTCTACTTACTATATTTTAATAATTTATGATGATGTAAATAAATTACATGTGCTTTTACTTTAGTTTGCTCTAGTAAATTATACTGTAGGCAATTGATTTAACCTCGAAGCTTATGGGAAAAATTTTAATTAATTTATGTAATTGTAATTTGTAATTAATTCTGTTTTTATTTTTATTTAACGTTACAAAAATAAATAAATATGAAATTTAAAAAAAAAACAACAACAGAATACAACAAAATAGGATACAAATTATACTAGAAAGCATATTTTTTGTTTCATTTATGTAAATACTTAATCTTGCCTCTTTCGAGTGAGGAGATTTCAAATCTGAAATTAGTTCTACTCCTAACGCAACAGATTTTTTAAAAGCACATATTTAGTGTTTTGTCGAAAACATTATGCATAACAGGGGGACGCATAAATGTTGCTATAAACTTCAAGAGAAGTTGATGCGCATAATAAGAATTAAAATGGCATAGAAACACATACCCGTAAAACTATTCTGACTGTTTCTTCATGTACTTTTCAGTCATGCATCAGAATACGGAAGAACCTCTATCGGCGTGTGATGACATTTACGGAAATGGTTTTCAATGACATTTTAATCCTGATGAAGTGTCTTAACTACCTTTGATGATTTTTTTTTCAATGTTTATGTGAGAGCCGCGATGGCTCAGGGGATAGAGCGTTCGCCTTCCAATGAGGCGAACCGGGTTCGAATCCCAGTCGATACGAATTCCGCATCCGGCTTGCACTGACCACAGTGCTGACGTGAAATATCCTCAGTGGTAGACGGATCATGGGTTAGAGTCCCCTTGCCGTCAGGCTAACCGTGGGAGGTTCTCGTGGTTTTCCTCTCCATGTAACGCAAATGCGGGTTAGCTCCATCAAAAAGTCCTCCACGAAGGCAAATTTCTCCCAATACTCGATCCAGGAGTTCCCTTGTCTTCTGGATTGGGTTCAAAATTACAAGGCTACGGAGTTGAACATTAGTAGCCGTAAACCCATTAAGTTGGGTCGGCTGTTCAACGACGGTTATAAAATAAAATGTTTATGTGAGGCCGGGATAGCCTGGTCGGTAGGGCAGGCCCATGTCCAAGAGGTCGTGGGTTCGATCCTCGCCGGCCGAAGACTCCCCGTGTAGTAAATGGTGACTGATGCACGTTAAATCTGTCGAGTCTCAAAGTCCTCCATGTTCCCATAACAAATCAATACCTCTGGGGGTACTGATTCAGGAGTTTCCTTGTCTTCAGGATTGGTTCAAAATTACAAGGCTACGGAGTTGAACATCAGTAGTCGTAAACCCATGAACTTGGGTCAGCTGTTCAACGACGGTTATAAAATAAAAAAATAAAATGTTTATGTGAGAGCCGCGATGGCTCAGGGGATAGAGCGTTCGCCTTCCAATGAGGCGAACCGGGTTCGGATCCCAGTCGATACGAATTCCGCATCCGGCTTGCACTGACCACAGTGCTGACGTGAAATATCCTCAGTGGTAGACGGATCATGGGTTAGAGTCCCCTTGCCGTCAGGCTAACCGTGGGTGGTTCTCGTGGTCTTCCTCTCCATGTAACGCAAATGCGGGTTAGCTCCATCAAAAAGTCCTTCACGAAGGCAAATTTCTCCCAATACTCGATCCAGGAGTTCCCTTGTCTTCTGGATTGGGTTCAAAATTACAAGGCTACGGAGTTGAACATTAGTAGCCGTAAACCCATTAAGTTGGGTCGGCTGTTCAACGACGGTTATAAAATAAAATAAAATGTTTATGTGAGCTGATGTGAAATATCCTTAGTGGTAGATGGATCAGGGGTTAGAATCTCCTTGCCGTCAGGCTAGCCATGGGAGGTTCTCGTGGTCTACATTTCCATGTTACGCAAATACGGGTTAGTGCCATAAAAAAGTCCTCCACGAAGGCGAAGTTCGATACTTGATCCAGGAGTTCCCTTGTCTTCTCGATTAGGTTCAAAATTACAAGGCTACCGAGTTGTGCTTTATTGGTCGTAATCCTAAAAATTTGGGCTGCTGTTCAACGACGGTTATTAAATTAAGTAAAATATTTATGTGACCCCTGTTATATTTTACGTTTTTAAACTTGCCCATTTTGACAAAAATACACTGGAAAAAAAATCTGGATCAAAAACGACAAAAAGTGCCGAAACTCACTCAGGGTGCTTGTACTTTTCCCCGCAATATCCCTTTATTTGAAACATAGAACGGAACAAAAAATTTGATGTACCGTAAAAAATTACTGTAAAATCACTGAATCATTCTAATTAAATAAATATTACTGTAAAAATTACGGTAAAATAATTTTTGGTAAAAATGGATTTCATGGTGAAATGAATTTTGCGCCTGATGCACTCAACGTGCATCATCCGTAATTTGATCCAAAATTATCCGTGCGGAAATATTTAAAATCCGTATAAAAATCTCACTCAACAAAAAATGGGAAAAAATGTTCCCCTAGTGTTATCCACCTGTAATAGAGTTTATACTAAGACTGTAATGAAAGTTATTTTCATTTTCTGAAAAACAGAAAACTCAGAACATAATGGACGTTATCACCATTTTGTTTTTCATGTCCGTAAAGGAAATAATTTTCTCTTAAAGTGAAAAAGAAATTAAGATGGCAACACAAATTTTGGGTGAATATAAACAAAAGTATTAAACAATGAAAAGCGATTTAAACGTGTATATTAGAAAAAAAAATTTCAATCGTATACTTTCAAATTCTTAGAATTTAAATTTTTAAACTCTAAAAAATTATTTAATTATAAGAATAATTGTTCCTGAAGCATTAAATTACGAAAAATAACAAAAATATTTAAATTCCATGCTTTGAAGAAAAAGTGTCATTATTTTCAGTTGATTTTATTAAAATTTTAGGTATCTTGTAAAAAAAAGTGCATACTCTTTTTTCTAAATTCTAACTAATTTCATTAAATAATAGCTTATTTAATTAGTTTTCCTTGACGATAAAAAAATATTTACAGACTTAAAAAATAAAATTAAATTAAAATAATTTTTATGTAGTTTTTAAATGTTTTTTCTTGTACTCTAAATCCATACTCAGAACAATGTAAGGCGACTAAAGAGAAATTGCTAATTCCTATAATTAAATTCTTTTTCTAACGATTTATTAGACACAAAATTAAAATTCTAATATTTTTTTTAAAAAATAGAACTTTATAATTATGAGAGTAAACTTGAAATGAAATTAACTTTTTTAACAAAATAAAAATCCTAATATTTTTTTTAAAAAAAATAGAACTTTCTAATTATGAGAAAAACTTCTAAGTATAATTAACTTTTTGAAAGAAATCTTATTACTCAATTATATATTTTTAATTTTAATATCTACATGCTGACAAATTCTGTTAGTTTTCTGAAATATTTTATCTCTAATATTGTAAATAAAATACTAGGCAATATTCTTTAACTGAATGCAATTTTCTAAATACAGTTGAGTATTATTGATTGTCGTCTCAATTATTGTATTATTGTATTTTACTTAACAATATAAATAGTCGATATGCAATAGCATTAATTTAAGACCATTTGGTTATCTTATACTATGTAACAACATTATTATTATTCTACTTTTTATTCTATAATAAAATTTATTCGATCAATTTTTTTAATCGTTTATAAATTGAATTACGAGAAACTAAGTATGCCCACGCAAATAACTTTACAGAAAAAAATCGAACTTTTCTTTGAAAGTATTAGTTAAGCATTTTATCAATTAATTAAATAAAATTTATCTCATCAATTATTTTATCAGTTTATAAAAAATATTGCGTGAAGCTAAGTATAGTCACGGCAGATAACTTTTCAGAATATACAGAACTCCTTGAAAATATCAATTAATCATCTTATCAGTTAATAAAATAAAATTTATCACATCGATTATTTAAGCAATTCACAAATTATGTGAAACTAAGCATGCACATGATAGATAATTTAACAAAACATAGAATTTCTCCTTGAAAATTTCAAAAAATTCGCTCTTGATACTTTTTTAATCCTCACTTTTTAACTCCCTTTTTATTTCTCTAATTCTGTACTTTTTAATCGATTTAGTTACAAATTTAACAACTGGTAAATAATTTTTTTATAACAAGATAGTGGCATATTGGTAAGAAATATCCTAAAATTCAATACCAGACTTTGTTTACAAATATGTTATTATCCTAATAAATAATACAAAGTAGAACAGAAACTACCGTTCGAAATTTGGTATTAAGTCCTCCAGATTAAGCTCTCGGCCACTATGGTTAAGAGGGTTAAGCAC
Organism: Parasteatoda lunata; assembly: GCA_949128135.1. Taxonomy (NCBI): domain Eukaryota; kingdom Metazoa; phylum Arthropoda; class Arachnida; order Araneae; family Theridiidae; genus Parasteatoda; species Parasteatoda lunata. The sequence continues at coordinate 31,954,075 of OX421976.1, read as the reverse complement.
TTAAGCACTTAAAAAAGGAAAAACATATTCTGTTAACTGCTTGGTTTTGGTGTCAGATGGCGAATTGCGCCATTTCTTCAATTCTCCCACATTAGAATTCATTCTAATCTTGTTTTTCGTTGCAGAAAACAGCCTCAGACTTTTAGTCTGGTGGAATTATCCTAAAATCAGAACTTACAAAAGTTATTTACATTTTGATGTTGAATGTTTACAAGAATAAGACCTAAATTGAAAAAACTGACGAGTCCGCGAGTAAGCGGACGAGTCCACTTTATGGTTAAAATCTATATGTAACTATAATAAGTGTGATTCATTCTTTGAAAAAAGTACAGGATGTTCCATGATGACCGTTCATAATATAAATTTTTAGAGCCCTTGTCAAAAATGAAGTAAAAAATATCCAAATTAGAATTTAGAATTAGAATTTTTTCCATCCCGTCTTCTTTACTAGTGGTTCGTCTGATTGGATAAGAGCTTTTGTTTCTTTGCCATTTAAATATTAATTTATGTAACTTAAGTTAACTTTTTGACTCATTTTTGAGAAGAATTCTAAAATTTTAAGGGATATTTTAAGGGAGGTGATTACGGAATACTATAAATGTGCATTGTTATGCTACGAAAGACAAATACTTGAAAATTTCAAAATCTAAGTTAGGGCTTATGAATATATTTTGTAGTAGTTGAAAATAATTCTAAGAAATTGGATACTCTCATATTATCATACAGAGTAATTCAGTTGCCAAAATGAAATTCCATCAAGAGTACAAATAGAATCACCTAGAAACATGAAATCGCAAACTCTATCAGGATTCAATAGAGGGGCTTTCAAAATGTACGCGAGATGTAAGGAAAACAGGGAGATTTTGCAAATTTATGTTACCTTCCGTGAGAAAGATTTCAATTTCATGCGCTCTTATAGTGGCCATGCTTCAGCTCAGGTGAAATGCGCATGCGCCTGTGAAAAATGTCAAGCTTACGTAAGTGAAAATAAGAGATTTTGTAAAAATCTGTTAGCTAACGTGGTGGAATATCATTTTAACTTTGACCACAAGATCAAAACATGCATTTACAACGGACTATCTCTTTAAGGCTGTGGCATACGATTCAAGATGCTTTGCTCTATGTAAAACTGCGGATCTGCGAATTGAAAAATTTAGTAGATTTTGATGAATTCAGCGATAAGAAATGTAACTTATTTTTATTAATATTATTATTAATATTTAATTAAAAATATTATTGAACTTCAATTGATTATATTGATTGAGTTAATATAGTTATAATAAATATAGTTTATAATTTTAAAATAGAGAAAATGCATCTAGACACTTATGGAACTAGTGTAATTAGACAACCATAATGTTTAACAAAAACCAAAAAAAAAATTTTTTTCTACTTAATGAACCAATTGTTGTAAGATCACAAGATAAATCTAAATTTCATTCTATTTCTAAATTTCATCATTACATTTCTTCAAATTTGCATTCCATGTCCATGTTCATAGTTCGATGGAAGGCTTAAACAAAACATAACATTTATCATCTGTAGGCAGTGTTCTTGTAGCTTTATCATTATAGTGTAAATCACGTCAACATAACGTTAAGATACGTAGCATCTAGTATAAACTCGAGCATGCGCAGTTGCTTCAATTTCACTTACGAAAGCTTAAAGGTGCGAAATCTCCCTAATAAACAAGAATCATCCTTTTGCATTTACTGTATTTCTACAAATGCAACACATTTACGACCAGTACACTACAAGATATCCAAAAGAGAAGAAGATATACTTTATGGTACGTATAAAGAAGCAATAGAATGTGAATAAAGCGCATTTCTGCACCTTTATTTATGCTTTATTCACATTGTCCATTTCTGTATCTTTGCGTCTATTTCAATTACGTTGTCCATCTCGTCACGGGGAAAATAATTCTTTTAAAATTACCGCACTGAATTGTAATGACATTTCTGTTAAAGCAAATTACATAATTCTATTAAAAAACAATATATATAGAATTTGAAAAGTGCATTTATTAATTTTTTTGTTCATATGACAACAATAAACCGTATGTAACTCTTATTACCATCACATTTAGTAAAAAATACAAGTCTGAAAAATTTAATTGAATAAATGGTTTTTATTCCATTTTCTAAGATATCATGATACAAATTACCAAATTTTACCACATTTTTAAATTTTATCACATTATATAAAACTATGTTTTATTGTTAATTTTACCAAACTCTTTACTGAAACACTTAAGTAAAAATTACCAAGATTCTATAAAGCCAAAGCACGGTAAATTTTACCATATTCTGGTAGTATTGGCCATACTTTTCTTCTTGCTCTCGTTTCTGCTTTCGTACATTCATTTGTGCTTTCTTCAAGTTTGATTGCTTTATACAAGCAGTAATGTTCAGGCATAGTCAAGCACTGGAATACACTTTAAATGAATGATACCCCTTCTCAAACATACTATATGTGTCTCGAACATATTTTGTTTCTGTAGCAGTCCAGAAAAAACATTGAGTATCTTCTGCATTATAACTGATCTTAAATGTGTGATATTTATGGGGATGTAGTACAAATAAAAAGATGTAAAGTTATGCTAGTTTATAGTCCTTATATAATATGCATTGATTGCGACCTATGCATTTTTCGTACCTTTTACTGCCTATTATGGTGTCCCTGATGAGCTCCTTGACCTATCCTATGAGGCAAGAAATTCTTGAATCACCTATCTAATACAATTCATAATAACAATGAGACACTAAAAAAATGTATGGTAAAAATATCAAAATATTATAAAACTTACTGTGTGCCATGCTCCATGGAAAAACCAAAAGGATCGGTAATTTTTACTGCGAGGCTTTGACAATGATTTTGGTTAAGTTAACAATAAATTATGGTTTCAAAATATATGTGTTAAAATTTGGGAAATGTGGTAACATTTCGTAATTTTATCCTGATACCTTCGAGTATGGCATAAAAGCCATTTTTTTTCAGTTAAATTTACTTTTCAGTTTCGTGTTTTTTACGAAATGTGTGGTAATAATTACTACAATTTTGAAAACCAGAATTTCTATTAAAGCATATGAACGGTAAAATTTCCAAATTAATAGTTCAAATACCGTATATATTGGTTCTAAATAACAGAATTAAGTTGTATTTTCCAGAAATGTAATTACCACACAATACGGTAATTTTACTAGAATTTTTTTTCTCTGTGTAGTAATACAAGAACAATCTTGCAGTAGCTGTTTCTTTACTAAAGAATTTAATTCGTATAGTGTACATACAGTGTTGAAATCATACAGTGTTAGAATTTTCATTCTGAAACAATGTTAAAATAACCTGCTGCAGTCCATCCAAGTAACTGTAAAGTTTACTTTAAAGAAAATTCCTTAGCTTTACGGATTTTAAACCGCTTACAACCAGTGGGGTTATAATACCATGAATGCAAAACTATACGGTTTTCAACCATTTACAACTAGCATGGTTTCAAAACCGTAAAAAAAAAAGAAATTTAAATGGGCGTAGGAGCTATGATTTTCGTTAGATAATAGGCATGGGAAAGTGCGAGACATGAATGAAGGAAACCGGAACCAGGAAACTCTTCATACATTGAAAAGAATGGAGAAAATATTGTGGTGTAAACGCTGGAACTAGAACCCCAGATCTCTAGATCATGAGACTAAAAAATTAGCCCCCTCGGAAACAATATATATGCAGTTGCAAAGAATTAATAGGCTTTATTAAGCATGCTTAGTCGGTGCGATGAAATTCTGGTTGTTTAACCGTATGAGGTAAAAACTACTAATAAACGAATTTTTTTCAGTTAACAAATATATTATCATCCTATATATGGTTATTTGACTATTTTGTTTGAATATGGTAAAATAACAATTAAATAAACTGTTATTTAACTTTTTTTCAGAGAAATATTTAAACGTAAAATTTGGCAAAATCTTTAAACTTGTAACATCATTTTTGGCTTAAATGAACACAAAATTGGATTAACATTCATAAGATTAGATATAGAATGGAGAAACATTTCTGCCTAAATACCAGATTTAAATATTAACAGACCGTAATTATAGCGGGTATATAAAGCGGGTAACATTTATGATATTAGAATTTAGAACAGAGAATTTGTTCAGACGGAAAATATTTTCCCTAGAAGACATTAAAACTAATGAAGTGTTGAAAGTTATCCAAAGCTTGAAGGAAGTTTTACTAATTTAGTTCTTAAGCTTCATGAAACGGATATCCTTTGTATTGGGACGACGAAAATTTGCTTCAAAAGGCTTAGATCCGGCTTTATTCTTGTGAAATAGCTTTAACAAAGTGAGGCTATACGTAATTATTTAAATATTAGTTTTTATCACAACAAATGCTAATCTTAGTCATCTCTAATTAAAACAAGTCTAAGAAAACTTTAAATTGACTTAAATTTTTAATGTCTTAATCAATTAGAAAAAAAAAAACATTCATCGTTATCTATACATATAATAAAATAAGGAATCTGTGTGTGTGTTTATGTGCCTATATACCAGGCTGCGAGTAAGCCGTAGACTTTATAACTGTGACTTTTTACATTAAGATTAATAATTACAATTGGGTACTTGCACTTCAAGACCAAGATAATCACGGATACCCACACATTTGACGTCAGCGCCAGCTGATCGCTTATAGGCAAAATGGCATGTTAAAGTTGAACCAAGTTTCTTCACTTAAGTTAGAATGATAATTAACGCGAAGTTAGTTAAATACAGCTCCGCGTCACACATCGAATTTGCTGAAATATAATTATTTCTCGTCAACATCTTTTACTGAACTTTGCTTTATTATTTGTTTATGAATTTAATTCACACCATGAAATATTTTTGCCTTGTTTACCTGGCAACTTCGAAGCATAATTAGTTTGACTATGTTCTACATGGCTTCATGCCTGTCTTTGTTAGGTAAGAAATATCTAGTAAATTGAGTGATTAATAATTAGTTTGTCTGTATTCTACATGGCATAATTAGTTTGTCTATTTTCTACATATATTCGTGCCTGTCTTTGTGTTAAACAAGAAATATGTAGTGAAAGCATTAAAATCTTTGTGAAAGAATATAGAATGTGTCACATAAGAGAATTGATGTTTGACGGACTTGAATTACTCGAAATGGAATGGAAAGAGCTGTTGTTGGCGGAAACAAATGCCACGTTTCAAAAACCAATCAGGATCGAGTTACCCACACTACGTCATTTGCAGGTATCCCATTGTAAGCAAATGACAAAGTCCGGATTTTTTTAACGATATTTTTATCCTGAGATATTCAAAAATTGAATTTTTTTCATTAACTTAGTGAGAGCCATTGTTTTGAAGTAAACTATAAACGATTCGGTTTTGTCAAATTAAAAGTAAATAGAAATAGCACGATAAAAATAACGTTATAAACAATAAAAATAGCCTTTAAAAAATAACACGAATTATACTAAATATGTCATTTTAAATGACAAAATGTGTCATCTGTAGCATTAGAAGCAAAACTACTTTCAGATTTGGAATTCACATCCGAATTAGGCAGGATTATGAAAATTGTATAAAGCGATTTGTAATTAAAAAAAGTTTATTCCGCAGTTCTATTTTTATAGATAATGAAAAAGACAGACAAAAAAAATGAATAAAAAAATTTTCATGTAAATTTAACTTAGTCTAAAACACGATTTTTATTCAAGCAATGTTTCAATTCATTCACTTATTTTATTATTCTATTTTATTTTTTCTGAAAATTAAAATACATCTCGAGTTTCTTCAGACTCGATATTAGGTTTTTCAGATTTTACCGTACACACGGATACACAAAAAATATCATTCCTCAAACATACGATAAACTATTTCCGAATTAATTTGATCCAATATTAAAATAGATACAGTTATCCAAAATCAATAGATTATAAAACGAAAGTATATAATCTGATATTTCACGAAATAAACATCGATATCATATGAAGAATTTTTGACTTTTATAGAAAAGGTAATGAATAGGAGACTAGGAGTTCATTATCTCACCATTATCATTTTTAAAGTTATCTACTGCAATTAATCTTAATTTCCCCTAATCTAAAGTGCAAATTGGTTTTAGACACCTATTACCCCGAGAATTCTAATTTATTTTAAATGACATGTTTAAAGTTGAATATTTCAGGCATTAATGTCTATAAAAATTATTTTGGAATTTTAGAGGTTGATGGAGGAGGAAAAGATAATTGCATTAGATGAAATAGATTTTTTTAATATTAGTTTATATTCTGTATCAGAAAATTTAGTTTTTATAGTTTATGAAATATGTTGTTAAAATAAAGTAAAAGCTTAATAAATGTTTAATGGAAAATTTCCTTTTCAGATTTTGTTTTAAAACTTAGCTGTCAAGACGTTTTTGATGTGGGGTGAAAAAAGGACATTATCTATATAGATATATATAAAACTTGTTTAACGAAAGTTTTTAGTTACAATGGGAAAAAAGTAAATATAATTAATTTGTGTTGAAATTTTATATAAAAATTAAATGAATTTTACCATTGAAAAATCAAAAGCATTACATTTTGTTGAAAGATGCCTTACCTGTATTATTTTCGAGTTTCACTGAAAATATGCTATTTCCAATATACATTACCAAGTATAACTCAAGCTAACATTTAAATTTATAATTAAATCAAAATGTACAGAATTTAAGCCATTCATATACACTCCCTCAAAAGTGAAATTGCAACACCAAGAAAAAATGCACGTAGCGTCATGCAAATTTCAGGAGCGATAGTAGTGAGGAGTAGTGATATGCAAATGATTAAAAAAACAGACTAATAAAATTATTATAAAGCAATTTATTCAATATCTAATGTGGCCACCTCGGGCAGCTATACAGGCCTCAATCCGGCGAGGCATTATTTCTTGGTGTTGCAATTTCACTTTTGAGGAGTGTAGTAACGGCTTCCGTTCATATGGTAACGATATACAAAAGATTTTAGTTTTCAAAATTATAGTTCTTACTGCAACACATTTAGATAAAAATACAAAACTGAAAGGTAACTTTTATCCGAATGCATTGTTTTTATTCCAAGCTCTAAGGTATAATAATAATATTACCTAATTTTAATACATGCTATAAAACCAAATTTGATTGATAAGTTTGCAAAAATCATTACTAAACCACCTCGGAAAAATTACCACGTATTTTGATGTTCCCATAGATCTAGAAACACGGTAAACGTTATCAGATACTGGTAGTTTTTATACTTTTTTTCATTAGTGCAAATTTAATAAAAAGTTTAAAAAATAATAATAAGTTAAAGTTTTCATAAATTAAAATTACTGAAAATAGCCTACGATTAATGAAGATTGTTTATAAACAACTTTCTACTTTTCTACATCTTAGGAAGAGTCTCTTTTTTTTTCATTTCTAACACTTATGCAATACTTTAAAAAACTTGAGATCACGCATTGTGTATTCAATATATTGTTTATAAATTAACTGCGAAAATCAGCTTTTCACATTTTATATAAGCAATTACTGGTTACATCTTAGACTAGTTAAAAATTCAAGCTCTTTTCTATCTGCCAGCATCCTTTTGTAATGCGCCTAAAAGGTTCGTTACAATAAACCTAACAAATGACAGTTATAATAAATAGTTTGAAAAGAACTGCATCTTTTAAGTAGCCTATGACATATATCTATAAATCAAAATTACTTCAAAATATCAGCAAAATATCGTGCTGTTATATAGTTATTAAAATAAAATACAAATAGAGTAAAATTATAAAGGTACATTGCGAAGGAATTTTTATAGTTCTTTTAAAACTGAATCATGCGCAAATAAAGAGTTCATTATCTTAAAAAGACGAAGATTAGATATTACCACAATTCTTCGTTCCAGAAGAATTGAATCCAGATTTATTCGGTTGATACTATTTGATTTTTCCAGTCTTTCAGACTGTGAGTCTAAATTTTCCAAAACAATTTTTCTAATTCGGAAAAACGATGAAAAAATTATTAATTGATTTCTATGTTACTAACAAACTGAACTAAACTCAGTGGCGCGACAGCCCATAGAAGGCCAAGGCCGACTGTGCCCATCTCAGTTTTCTTGACCTTGGGCTCTGGGGTGCAGAAGCAGATGTTCCGGTTAGGTGGTCAGCCGAACGCGAAACCCCCAGTGTTTAGTTCCCAAGCATGCTTGGTACTCATTTATCGACCCACTGAAGGGATGAAAGGCTGAGTCAACCTTGCCCGGCCCGAGGATCGAACCCAGGACCTGTGGCACGACAGCGCGAAGCTCTACCTCTCAGCCACCGGGCGTCATGTTACTAACAATCAAGTATAATATTTGTATAAACTGTCACCTTAAAACTTTGTATTGAGAAATACACCTTGTATTGAGAAATACAAATAACAAAGAGAGAAAACTTTAATACTTCAAAACTTAAACAATAAAATTTTTTTATTCGGCGTAACTAATCATACAATAGTTTTTATTATTAACAAACAAAATGTTTATCGAATTATTTTACATTAATTCAAAAAATATGTTGAAAGCAATAAACGAAAAATGAAACTCATTTAAACGAATAAAAATGAACAATAGATCAACCGATTCAGCGTTGCCACCTCTTTTAGAAATTTCGCCCTCGAAAGAAAAAGAACAGCCTTTGGTTAAGTTTAAGGGTAGAAAAACTCTTACCTTAAAGTATTGTGAGGGCATTTGTGGCAAAAAGAAAACCATTATCCTGGTTACTAAAACTAAAATATACAGTATTTAATCTCTTCATTTGTAATTTTTCAATTTATATGTTAACGGTTTAATGGAAATTAGGGTTTATATAATTACAGTTTTTTATTACCATACATTTAGTATAAAATACAAAAATCAAAAGTAAATTTAACATAATAACTGATTTTTATGCCTTACTTTAAGGTATCATGACAAAATTAAAAAAATTTTCCAAATTTATCAAATTTATCATATATTAGGTGACCATGTTTAATAGTTAATCTTACTAAATTCATTTGCAAAGCGCGTCGGTAAGAACCACCAAGATGTTCCTTAAAAGCCAGAAAAACAGTACCTTTTGCTATATATTCAACCATACACGTTTTCTCAGTGTAGAATGAAAATTACGCACTATATTGCAAATTATAAATTGAAAATAAAACTTTCAAAAAACAAAAAGAATAACAAAACATAAATTTAAAACTTTTTTAAATTTTTCAAATACATCATTGACATTTAATTTTTAAAATATTTATATAACTGCATTATTCATAAATGAATATGTCATTAATCTAATCAATTGAAAATATGAAAATAAAAATTAGATAAAAATAAACAATTCGATAAGAATAAGAATAAAGATGGAGAAATAATCTAATATTTCAAAATTTGTTAACTAAAATTATCCATTCATATAGGTTAAGCTTCCCAAAAGAAAAAAAAAATCCAGCAATATATATTTATTATTATTTCCAGACTGGTAGAATACAACATAACGTAAAGATAAAACAATTTGATTTGTTCTTCAAAGAATGTCATTCTTCATAAACTATTGACGAGAAATGATAGTGATTGCTCCCTCCTCTAGGGACACAATTCTTTTGAGAAGTAATCAGTATCAATTTGGTATCAGTTCCCGTTTTGTTATAATTCGTCAGGTGCTATTAATCACTATGGCAAAGTATTCCTCTAATGATAGATGCTGTTTATCTATTAGATAGATTTATGACATAAAAAATTATAGATAACATTTATCTACTGAGTTTGAATGAAATTTAAACATTAACAAGTTTAAGAATTAATGTTTTTATAGTTGTACAGAGAGCAACGAAAAAAATCACTTTGAATAACTTTTGATCTAATGATCTGATTATTACTTACATGGATTCAATCTTAATTGTTTGAGTACCTCACCTTAAATAGATTAATTAATTATTGTATACGATATTTTAAGTAACAAAATCAAAGATTTGCCCTATCTGAACAAACATGACTTTCTTTCGACTGATTCAGATGTTTCTGGAAAATATAGTCTTGGAAAATATAATTTGGTCAGTAGTAGTGGTCGAAAGTTAGAACCCCATAACGTTCATTCTACTTTTTACGTATTTCGCAACGTAACGATAACTTTTTAAGCTCAGAATTATAAACATTTGTTTACTTAAAGATAATTCCATGCGAAACCTAGTTTTTAATGATTTTTAATCATTATTTAAAATTATTTATTTATAATAGACGGATATATTGAAATTCATGGAAGTCAAAATTTAACTCCCCAGAATTTCGTTCAATTTTTTTTTTATTTTACCCTATAACATTACATTCTTTAAAATGATGTAAAAATGTTTAAACCTTGCAATGTAATTTTTTTTTTAAATAGAATAATAAATAATTATTATTTTTTGTGTGTGTGGAATTATCTTTTGAAAAGCAAATTTTAAAACTCTTTGCAAGAAATTTTCGATTGGCTTAAAAAATTCCCAAAATATCGCGAAATACACAGCAAGTAAAATTATCACTAAGGCTCTCTTCTGACCAAACTAATACGACCATATTTCTCAGATTGCGACATCCGCCTATATTTTGAGGGTAGGCCGGGATAGCCTGGTCTGTAGGGCGCTGGGCCCATGTCCAAGAGGTCGTGGGTTCGATCCTCCCGGCCGACGACTCCCCGTGTAGTAAATGGTGACTGATGCACGTTAAATCTGTCGAGTCTCAAAGTCCTCCATGTTCCCAAAACAAATCAATACCTCTGGAGGTACTGATCCAGGAGTTTCCTTGTCTTCTGGATTGGTTCAAAATTACAAGGCTACGAAGTTGAACATTAGTAGTCGTAAACCCATGAAATTGGGTCAGCTGTTCAACGACAGTTATAAAATAAAATATATTCTGAGGGTCAAAAATCCAAATTCATCGAAAAAAAGTATGTTTAATTAAAGAGAAACTTCATTTTTGTGCATGATTTCGTAATTAATAAATATCACCTACACTAATTAAGTAGATTTCTCCTTCATAAACTAGCACTTATTAATTAGATTGAGTCCTAGTACTTGAAAATGTCATCATTACATCACATCAAAAGTTATTCAGGGCATACATTTATTTATTTATTTATTTATTTTATTTATTTATTTATTTATTTATTTGCTTACTGTACTTATATCGGCAATATTTTCTATTAAGACTATACTAATTTTTTACACACTGTAAAAATACAAAGCAAATTCCTTCGACGATTTCATGCATTAGTTAATTCAAAAATATTTTCCTAATATTACTGTTGCGTTGATAAAGATGTATGCAATAGTTTTTGCTTGCGTATCATCTCATCTAATTTTTGAAGTGCAGTTCACTTTTGGACGTATCCCATAAACCTTCTCATACCTAAATTTATTCGTTTTTAATTTTCGTTATATTATAAGTAGTATTACGTTCTATTCTCATATTATATGTTGCATGAATAATTTCTTCGTCATAAGCGTAACTACATATTCCAGTTATAATATATTTCATTTTCAGTCAATCTACACAGCAATCACTCGGATATTAGTGTCCCTTTAAACGAGACAACATTACAAGTGGCTTAATGTGAATTATTTAATATTTTCAATACTTTTTATGAAGTTTTATCTGCTTTTTCATATAACATATTTTGTACGAGTTCAGTTCATAGATTTTTTATACTTTTGTTAATTTGTTTATTTTTCATATTGTTAATTGACAAAATTTTACTTTCAATTTTAAACATATGTAAAATATTCGTTCACAAGTCAATAATTCTCTATTTCACAATCAATTACCAGTAGAAAATTGACGAAACATTGTTTATTTTATATATCAATAAATCATTGATTATCCCCGAATGATAGAATTTGGTCAAGACAGTGCAAATTATGCTGGACAGTTATGTGCTAATGTAACTTTGTCACCGGATATATGAAGGAAATTTAATATAGCAAGCGATGAAAAAAAAGAAAGAATAAAGCTGCGAATCACTCAGCGAATCTGTTAAGTTAATGCATCAGGGGTTTATTTTCTTTGTTACTGTTGTCTTATGCTATTTATCAATACTGATAAGCCTATTTTGAGGCAGAGGAGTACGCTTCTTCTATTTTTCCAGTAAAGCCATCCATGACCAAGAATTTGACTTCTGCTACACACATGCGTTACAGTCCGTCACAGCCACATACGTCACAACCAGGAGGGCACATTCACACATCATCCATCCTTCCACAGATCGTAATTTCGACCTGAACCATAACACTAACAGCATCTGATCCAGTATCCCGAGTGGTATTGATTTGTTATGATAACTTGGAGGACTTTGTGACCCCAACAAATATATATATATATATATATATATATATATATTATATATATATAAATATATATATATATAGCATAATAAATAAATACAAAAAAAACACGAAGAAAATTAAGAAAAATTCCTTTACTAATTTCGGGCAAATCTGTGGTCAAAATTATTTACTAAAAAATTCCTTTGTTAATTTATTTAATTTTTCCTTGTGCAAATCCATCTCAGGCAAATCCGTGGCTAAAATTATTTACTAAAAAATTTCTTTATTAATTTATAAAATTTCTCCATGTGCAAATCCATTTCGGGCAAATCCGTGGCTAAAATTACTTACTAAAATTTTTTTCTTTGTTAATTTATGTAATTTTTCCATGTGCGAATCCATTTCGGGAAAATCCATGGCTAAAATTATTTACTAATAAAATTCCTTGCTAATTTATAAAAATTTTTCCATGTGCAAATCCATTGCGGGCAAATCCGTGGCTAAAGTTTTTCCTAAAAAATTTCTTTGTTAATTTATATAATTTTTCCATGTGCAAATCCATTTCGGGTAAATCCGTGGCTAAAATTATGTGCAAAACAGGCAATTCATGCTTCTTTCTCTTTTCTATTTTATATTTTTTTCTTAAATAAATATTTATTTTCTAAAATCATTTATAATTAACTTCTTTAGATTATCCAGTATAATATTACCTTGCGCATATCCTTGGTGACTAACAAATCAAACGCACTTCAGTAATGCAGCAAGAACGCACTTTAAAATTCCTCTAGTTAAGCTATCTCAATTTGCGCTTTAGTTTTCATAATTTGCTATCTGGCAATCTTGTTACAAAAATATTTTAAATCATTCATGAAAAATTTCCCGTTCATGTAAGTTCATTTGATTTCACTACTCGCTTTATAGATTATGTATTATAATCTTTTCTGTTTTTTCTTTATATTTTACTTTCTGTTTTTTTGTGTTATTATTACTTTTTGTATTCTATTTTCTTTGTTGTAATTTTTGTAAACAAATTTTTGAGTGCTCCTCACACTATTGTATTGATATATTTTGCTTCGGCTATATTAATACAATATTAGGAAGCACTCTTTTTTGCAGATATAATAGTGTGGGCTGATGAAAAGATTATATCCTTTTTTTTCTCTTTTTTTCTTTATATATCCCTTCCAGTTTTTGTTTTTTTTAATTTTTTTTTCTTTTATTATTATTATTATTAATTTTCTTTTTCCCTTTTTTCATTTGTCTGTAATTTTTCTTCGTTTTATCTTCATTTTTAACTATATATATATATATATATATATATATATATATATATATATATATATATATATATATATATATATATATATATATATATATATATATATATATATATATATATATATATATATATATATATATATATATATATATATATACGAGATACCACATCCCTTGTGTTAGTATGAAGTGAAGTATTTACTATATCATATCTTTACTATAAAATTTGATCCATTTTATTTATTATCATTTTATTTACTATCTCCTTCATTATATTTATTGTCTATTACTATCGTTTCATCTCAAATCTCAACAAGAAAAAATAATTTGAAATTTTGTTTTGAACTTTTTTATTTATTTTAGTAAAAAAATTACTCACAAACTTATTAATTCATATATCCATGAAATAAAAAGCATCATATCATGAATCCCTACTCTCTATTTTTTTTTTTTGTTCTAATTTCCATTTTCAAAAGAATTGACTAAAAATAAGTGTATTTAAATGTATATTTCAAAAATTTTATCCATGATTTCTTGTCACCCTTGACGTAAATGAATGGTACGGATCGTTATGTTTCAAAAGAGTAGATTGTAAATTCGGAATATGAAATTCACAACCGGCAAATTCGGGAAATCAAACTAAGGACACATCATTATAAAAATACAAACTCAATATTTTTTCAAATATTTTATTTAAAGAGTTATTATCAAGAATTAAAAGAGTTATTATTAAGAATTATTTTTAGCATTTTATTTATATTAAAAGAGTTATTATCATTTTTATTGCTTTTTTATTAATTTAATTTTAGAAGATTCTAAAAGTTTTAGAATTGATAAATATATTATAAATTTAGATTTGCGATTTATTTTCTGGCAATAAATCGTATATTTTACCATCAATGTTTCAGAATGTCAATCATGATTTTAAAAGAATGTAGGTCCTCAGCAGAACCATAAGTGAATTTTACAAGCATTGAACATATTTTTGGAAACAATAATATTTTGCTGAGCCTTCTCTTTTCTAGGAGATATCTATTCCAAATTTTTGATTTAAAATGTCAGTTATAAAAGAATTACATTTTGTTTAGTAAAATCATATAATATGTTTTTTTTTTATTATTCTACTGTTAATCTCATATATTTTTAAATTTTCTCTTAGTTGTATTGAAAAAAGTAAAATTGCAATAGTTAAAATAGATTTAGAGAAATTCAAATAAAGAAATAGCATTGTCATCTTCTACGGTTAAGTATTAGTCTAACTGCAATATATCGAAATAATATTCCCTCTTATACGAATATTTTATTTTGTGAAATAGAAAATGCTGTGCTTTTGCAGATTTGTCCTAACAGAGATAGTTTGTTTATATTTATAACAGTTTTATCAAAAAGAATACAAGTAAGTCTTGATTCTCTCTAATGCATAGAAAAGGAAATTTTCTGACTAAAGATAGTTTGAATTCAAAAGAGTAATACAAATGAAAAATATCTAAAAGCGAACGGAAAATGAAGTAACGCGTTTAAATTACAAAAGCTTTATCACCAACTACCACATTTCAAAAAATTATAAAACAACTGATTATAGTATGGTTAGATGGATATGAAAAAAAATTTGATTTGTTTGTGCAGTTTGTTTTTGAAAATATCCTACAATTGCGGACCTGGTGTCCGAAATAAAGAACGAATTAACTTTTGATCTAATGATTAAATTTTCTCTTACAAAATTGCTATGTGCATGTTTCGTAATACAGATATTAACTAATCAAAGAGGAAAATCCAAGTCGCTCTGATTATAATGTCAACAAACTTGAAAATTTTTCTTTCTATTCGAAAAACTATGAATTTCTATTCTTTATAATCAAAACCTTATTTTTTTTTTAAAAAAAGGTAAAAAAGAATAATCCATCACATTCCATTTTTGTCTCATAAAAGTCGTCAAGTGTCCAGTAAATTATCGATATTAAGTTTGCCAATACGGATAGAGCCTTGAAATTTCGGGGAGGTAAATAATGTTTTTGTTTCAAAACATTTCGCCAGGCTAGCCAAAATGTTCGCCAAAGGGTGACGATTCCTCTGTCCATTAGATCGCTTTTCCATTCTAAGCAGTTAATTCTAAGCAGTAAGTGAGCAGTTAAAATTTCTTATGTCGCCTATCTAAAATGTAGATTTCTTGGGTTGCATGACAAATTAAAAAAAAATTGTTATTTATAATTTTCAGCAAAAAATATACAAGAAATAAATATATTCATCTGAAAGATATTTCATGTTATCAGCATTAAATATGATAATTTTTTTCGCAACATATTTAGATATTTGCCTTATAAATATAAAAACTAGCTTACGTCTGGAAACAACAGTTTGGTTTGTATAGGCTGGAAAGTGTTAAAAGTTTCAGTTCCTTAATGTTAGTTTCATTTTTTTGACAATTACCATATGTCTGCAACTATTTCAACAAATCGAAATCTCCATAACTCTTAACTTAATAAACTCCATACTATGATTTCTATAAAATGCTGTATTTTTAATATTTTTACTCCCGTAATTAAATTTAAAGGACAAATAAAATACAAATGATTTTTGTGTTAATCTAAACAGTTTTCAATAAACAAATCAAAATCTGTAGTGTATTTGACACTAAATTAAAACTTGCAATTTATATTTATGAAGCTAAGTACATTGCCTTGTTTGTAAATCAGCAAACAGCTTAACTATTAGTCAAAAAATAATGAATACAATTAATTATTTTTGACATTCAATTTCTTTAATGGAAAACAACGAGAACACTCATGATAACTATTTAACTAGCATATTGAAATTGTTACAAATATTTTCTCTTGCAAACCATTGTATTAACTAACAGTTAATGACTTTAACTGATAGTTAACGTTAATATGTATTTCCTTTCATTTATTCAAAGATAACATATAATTAGAAATTATTGATCTTTTGTTTACTTTTTTATTGAACAAGAACTTTAAGTATTTTAAACATTGTTCTAAAGTTCCTTCTATAATCTAATCTTTAGTAAAAATAATCCAATATAATATAATTCACTTCTTGTTATTTTCAATATTAAAAATTAGGAACTATTTTTTTTTTCTTTTTGAAGTTAAATTTTTGCAGAATTACCAATCATAGGATTTAAAATATGTTCATGAAAATCATTATGTTGCCAGATATTTTACATATGATACGGAATATAACTTATATTTATTAAGATGAGATGAATTTCTTATAACAAGTTTTGCGTAATCTGAAAAGACAAAGCTACTGAAAAAGTCAATAATTAAAAAAATTTCGGTTTTAGTTAAATTGCTTTTACTTTAGTGCATGGTTTAATACTTTTGATTACGCAGCTGAACCCTTATGACAGTTACACTAAAAAAAGTTCCTTTTTTAAGGAACTTTTTCTAAAAAATGTACAAATTACTTTTACGCACAAGACTTTTATAGCAACAAATATACAATTTTCATTTCAGAAACAAACAACTAAGAAAACAACTTTCATTTAGAAGAACTTTTTAGAAATTTCAATTAAAAATGTATTTGAATCGATTTATTGGGTATCTTGCAAGGGTTTTTTCTTAAAAACCCCAAAATTACTATAAATTCAATGATAAAAATTTCTTTATCATTAGATTTCAGCATTAGAATGTGATAAATATCACACTACAAAGGGCTCAAGAGTGTGCTCTATTGATCTGAATCAGTCAAACTTTGAACTGCATATAATTAAAATGATACGCTTAACATCAATAACTGAAAATCTTAAGTACAATAGTCTACCTATAAGTTGTGATTTAAGAGACATAAATACAATTACAAGCTTTATAAATGTTAAATAATATAAAAGAAGTTCAAGAGTGATCTCTAATTGTAAAACTATCTACTGGTTCTGCTAAAATATTTTCAACCCTTGCGCTTTTTTTACACCGTAGTCAGGATCTTCTGAGCAGCAACTAATGATCGTACAAATAAATATTTGTATTATTGAACTTTCTATTGTTGAATTTGAAAAAAATCCGTGAATTGAAATTTATAAATTTTAAAAACTATGTTCAAAGTTCTACTTACTAAGTTTTTTTCACGAAACTTTTCGAATTCAGATAGAGTGTCAAAATATCTATCTATAGAGATGTCATATAGAGATAGAGTAAATTAATAAAATTTTTATTCAAAAAAAAGAAGAGTGACCCTCATAACAAATAAGAAAACAATGAATTAGTATTTAAAAACAATTCCTAATATTACCGAATAATAAAGCCATATTAAAATATTCAATTTAAAAGGAAGCTCATTACCGACATTAAAATAAATGAGATACCTCATCCTAAATTTTTAATCAGAAAAAATTGATTTTTTTTCATTTTTCAGGTGCAATAGAGTAGAAGCAATCATAAAACGTCTAGTCTTTCAGTTATAAATTCATTTCCTTGAATATATGACTCCGATAAATGATGATCAAAAAATAGTTTGGAATACATTTTTTTCCAATTTAATATGTAAAAAGAAATTCATACCAATTTTTCTTTTTGCCCAAATATTCCATTTACTCATTTATTTCTTTTGAAGAAAAGAAGTCACTGCGTGCACTTTAGATATGAGACTTTTTTTTACTTCTTTGCGAATACATAGTTTTGGCTCTTAAAGTAATAAAACCAAAATAAATGATAAAAAATTAATGAAAAGAACTCAAGAAAAAATGTAGTAGAAAAGTGAATAGCTCATGCTATATAAAATTCATGACCTTTTTATTCTTTATCAGATGACAAAAACTACTTCATTAAATAAAATTTTTAATTAATAAGGACATAGCTTGAGTGAATTAATAAGTAAATTATTGGTTGTTTGACATTTAATAAACGTTTTCTACAGGTTTCTATATATTCTGTAATTACTTCAGGTATTCTAAAAATGTATCAAAGAAATTTAACAAATCATATGTGCATAAAAGAATAGCTACAAGTTTTACTGGTACATTACAATTTCTAAAAATCTTAATTATCTATTTAATTTTACTTATATATTAATCTACAAGGGAAAAAAACTGTTTGTAGTTTGAACGGTTTTTCTATTCAGTCTAGAAATGCATCAAGAATTCCAAAATAATATCAAAGATTCTGTTTAGGTTGATTTTTGTACATTATGTAACATTTCAAAATTTTAATCAAATTTATATTAAAGAAAACAAAACACTTTGACATTAAACTACTGTAAACCTTAGCTCATTTAGTTAAACAACTGTAACATTGCTAATTCATTCTAAAGTAATAATAAAAATGATTTAATAAATTTTAAAAATGCATTAACATTAAAATACCCTAATAATATTCGATTTATCTATTGCAGTGTATAAAGATAAATTTTTATTCATATTTTAAAATTTTAAAATATATGTATAAAAATAGTACTACAAATTTAGTCGGTATATTAAAATTTGTAGAAATCAAATTATCCATCTAATTTTATCTACATATTATCTACATACTAGACAATAAATTATTCATAGAAATTTAGAACTGATATTTCTCGCTGATAAATTCTTCTTTTAAAAATTTTAATTATAAAACAGTGTGTACGATAATAAAAATTTCCTGCCCTTTCATCAAGTTATAAATGTTTTTGAAATATAAAGCTTAATGATAAAAATGTTTTAATAAATTGTAAAAATGCATTAACATTAAAATACCCTAATAATATTCGATTTATCTATTGCAGTGTATAAAGATAAATTTTTGTTCATATTTTAAAATTTTAAAATATATGTATAAAAATAGTACTACAAATTTCGTCTGTATATTAAAATTTGTAGAAATCAAATTATCCATCTAATTTTATCTACATATTATCTACATACTAGACAATAAATTATTCATAGAAATTTAGAACTGATATTTCTCGCTGGTAAATTTTTCTTTTAAAAAATTTAATTATAAAACAGTGTATACGATAATAAAAATTTCCTGCCCTTTCATCAAGTTATAAATGTTTTTGAAATATAAAGCTTTATATAATATGTGTGTAAGAAAAATTACTTGCTATTCATAAAAAAAAAGTTTTAAAAATTATTCATAATATGAATTTACGGTACAAATCGGAATTTTTCAAAGAATGTTCCAACATTTGTACTAAACTAATGCATTTAATTAATGTTGTTAATGTTCCAACATTTGTACTAAACTAATGCATTAATTAATTTAAAACAACAAGGTGGTAAACATTTAAAATATAAACAAGTAAAAAAAAAAATCCAATGTTATTACGCAATAAAGCATATTTGCAAAGGCTTCCTGCGCACTCATTCAATGCGTATACGCATTATAAACGCGTATTACTGCATTCATTTATGTGTGTATAGTTAATAAAAATGTACGTGTATAGTTGCATATATTCATATGGAACTAATTAGATTTTTTAATTATGCGTATATTTACGAAGAGAAATGCATATGCATACATCCATACATCTGTACTATTAATATGAAAGCATAGATGTTTCTTGATGAAGAAAGAAACACAACTTAAATTCGAAATCCGAAATTGACATAAACTAAATTAGAATTGAAACACTTATTAATAATACTTTTCCCTCGTTTTTGTAAAGATAACATTTTACTATCAACATGATGGGTGATTTCATAAATGTCAACTTCAGAACTTTTTTTTACAAACAGCGATTTATCTATCATTGATTCAAAGTAAAGTCAAAATATCTTCAAAACAATAAAGAATATTTAATTTAAGAAATCAGCTTCTAAAACATTTTATGCTGGTAATCATATTTAATGGTAAGAGTCAATTTCTAATACAAAATCATGACATATTTTATAATTTTGCTTTTTTTTCTTTAGAAAATAAGCTCAGTGAATTTGGCTCAAAACCAAAAGCACTTTACTTAGCTGTTTTTATTTTAAAATAAATAAGGAGATTTTTCTCTTAAGTCGCCGTTTAACAGTTTTCTATAAATCATTGCAAATATCCTCTAATAAGCATGATGAATAATGGTGATTATTTTTAAGGAGTATCATTTTTTACTAAAATATATTTAAATAAGCCGGAAATACTGTCATTAAATTCCCCATGAGTTAATAAGCAATATTTTATATTTTTCTTAAAAAAGGACTGTATGTTTTTTTATGTTTCTTAAATAAGAGGAAAAAATTTTTAAACTCATACTCAATAACCAAATATTGAATACTGAAACATGGTATATTTATGCTGTTCCATAAATATTTAGTTCACCTTAAAATATAACTACACGTAATAAAACCACATTCTATGTAAAGCTTACAATATTTACCCCATATTTCTTCTAACTTCTATGAATTATGCATTAAATTTTAAATTCTTTATATTGATTATGAGTAGTTGGTAAACTTATAATTTTCGTACAAATTATTCCGTATGAATTAATTCCGTATAAATTAATTGCATTAAAACTTTGTAGGAGTCGTATTTTAATTAATGAGAATAGTTAAATAAAGCAGTAATAGTTGGTAACAAAGTAACATAGTTGGTCATAAGGACCGCAACAAAGTAGCAATTGTTTGGTAAAGATCGTATCAATTTCCTAAGGCACTTATATAACATTTGAGTACATAGGCTTCACGCAAATTTGAACTCATTACTCGTGCTACAGATACAGCTTAGTAACAGAACTGTAATAGTATACGTGTTTGGAAGAAATTATCGGTAATATGTATGCTAACATATGAGAATATTTCGGGAATGTACTAATTTCAAATCATTAATAAATTTTAAAAAATGTAATTTTTTTAGAAAATATATTTTAAATTTCCGCTTTAAATATATTTTTATAGCAGAAAAAAAAGAACATTTTTCTGAAATGGAGAAAAAAAAATTGTCTTTCTATTTTTTATTTACTTACTCTACTTGGAATCTCCATACAACTTCATTAAAAATTTCAACAATTAATTACATTAAGATATTATGCGAGTCGTATTTTAATTAATAAGAATAGTTTCATTAAGCAGTAACAGATGCTAAAGGCAGCATCAAAGTAGTAATTGTTTTTTAAAAACCATTTTAAATTCCTAAGGTACCTATAGAAAATTAGAGTACATTGGCTTTACGCAAATTTGAACTCATTACTCTTGCTACAGATACAGTTTAGTTAGAGTAACAGCACTGTAATAGTATACGCTGTTAGAACGAATTATCTGTGATACGTATGCTAACAGCTGAGAATATTTCCAGAATGTACTAATTTTAAAACAATAATAAATTAAAAAATATAATTTTTTCAAAAAATTTTTAAAAATTTTTATAATTTTTTTCAAAAAATGTTCTTCAAAAATGCGGTTTGTTTGTTGTTAAAATGTTAAAAAATGTTTTTCCACTTAAAGTATATTTTTTTATATAAAAGAAAAAAATATTCTGGAATGCTGATAGTTTTTTTTTACTATTTTCCTTTTTTTACTTTATTAGGAATAAATCGCATAAATTAATTACATTAAAACTTTATACGAGTAGTATTTTAACTAATAAGAATAGTTTCACAAAGCAGTAATGATTGGTAACGACCGTGACAAAGCTGTAACTGCTTTGTAAAGATCGTTTTAAATTCCTGAGGCACCTACATAACGTGTGAGTATATTGGCTTTACGCAAATTCGAACTCATTACTTGTGCCCCTGACACAGTTTAGTTACTCTGTAATAATATACGCTGTTGGAATGAATTTTCTGTAATATGCTAACAGTTGAGAATATTTCGTTAATGTACTCTTTTTAAAAAATTAATTAAAAGAAATTTTTAAAAAAATAAAAAAATTTTAGAAAAAAATATTTTAAATTCCCAATTTTTTTTTTCTATAAAAGGAAAAAAAAATATTTTGCAAGAAATACATAGCAGTTTAATATTTCCACGTTAAATCCGATCTTGGATATTTCATGCCTAAAAAGAAAATATTTTATTTGTTCACCCATACTTTTTACGAGATCATTTTTCTGGCTACCTTACTTTTTATATTTTTAAAATATGAAATCAAGTAGAACCACGTTATATATTCATTTCCCCGTAAATAATAAAGTTATCTGCAATATTTATGCTATGTTTGTTGTCAAGATATTTCTTTTATGAATAAAAACACGAAGTATCACTTACATACTCAAACAGTATAATGCCTTGCTACATCTCTCTAGGGAAAAATAAAATGGAACATTCATATGTGAACTAAAGCATTTTTGCTGACTTTATTTGTTTGGGAATTTCAGGATTTTTGACATTTCGCGATTGTTGTAATATTTTAAAGTTATTTCAAAATTTCTTCAGCATATCTATAAAGTGTACAATTCAAAAGCAAATCAGTAAATGTTATAAAATAAGAAATAATAAATGCATTGAAGAATAATGTAAACTTGAAAAAAAATATGGTATAGTTTTCAGATTTCTGTACTGAAGCTGATAAAATAAGTGAGAATTTCCAATAAAAGAATTTTTTAGATACTTAATATACTTATAAAAAGCCAATCAGAAAAAAAACTTATAAAATAGGGGGGAGTGGGGTCAATTGTAACATTTTGTACTTAACTATTTTTAACTAACAAAAAATCCAATATATTATTAGTATTAATTGACAGACGAGTAAAGTAGACTATCCTCTATTAGAAAAAAAATAAATACCTTATTTTAAATGTTATTATATTAGTTATTTACAATTTTTGACAGTCGTGCACTTGTTACAATTGTCCCCACTTACGGGGTCAATTGTAACAGTTCATAAATTCAACTAAAACATAGTTAATTATACATATTATCATAGTTGTGATATATTTTTTTATTGATCAAAATAGTAGTGATATTTTAGGAGTAAAAATAATAATGAGCCGAGACCTAAAGGGTTAAACTTTTAACTTTAAGGGGTAAAAAATTTTAATTTATGCTGTAAAAGGTGAGAAATAAAATAATGCACATGCAACATAATATAAATGATATAGGAAACTATTGGTGGTTCTTAAAGAGTTAAGTAATGGTTTGTAAACCTAAGATTATTTATTTTCAGCTGTTACATTCGTCCCTTTACTTATTGTTACAATCGTCCTCAAGACGCCATTTCAGCTTCATTTGTTAAAAACAATGCTAGTTAATTAACAAAACTAATCTTTTTTTTTTGAAATGTTAATTAAGGTGTTCACTTACATATTCGGTTAATAATTTTTATTTGTTTAAACAAAATTACTTTGTTACAATATAATATTCTAATACCAAAAAAAGTACTTACATAGCATGAAAATATCTTTTGTGATGTAACTCTTTCAAAAGTACATAAAAATGGTTGCAAGCAGGGGTGTACATGTAGATTTATTAAATACACCTTGTGCGCCACCTAGGAACCAAATCTAGAACCCGACACTCGAAATTTTTGCTCTGTTGCAATCGTACCCTGTTACAATTGACCCCACTCTCCCCTACTGATAAAATTTTCCTATAAAGGGGTGCAACTTACATTTTACACAAAAGATTATTTTATAATAAACATTAAATGATCCCCAAATGAGCTAGTCCGATAAAGAATAATAAAATTCCGAATTTATTATGATAAGACCGCGCTTATTTTACATGCAACAGCCCACTATAAAAATCGGATAGGCAATAAAAAGTTAAAATTAAGATGTTGAAGAAAACTTATATTGATTCATGTAAAAAAATCAGTCAATTGTTCTCAAACAATTCCTTTCTCGCTAAGCTAAATTCGACTATTAGACAAAATTTTCGTTCTTAATAAAAATAATTCGAAATCCAATACTCTCGTTATATTTTCCTACATAATGAAACCTTTAGAAACATACTAAGTCTTAAAATAGTCAATTTTATAAGAATTCACTGAATCTCTTCACACGCAAATCAAATCTATAATAATATACAAAATCTATACACATATAGAAAAGTATAAATAAATTTTGGGAATCAAGCTTTTTATCTTTACTCGTCAGAAAGTGGCCTATTGTAGTATTAGCAAGCCCAATTTACAAGAATCTAACTTGAAACTGAAAAATAATATTCCATTAAATCTCTTTTTATCAGTTTATGTATTCATTAGCATCCTGCTAAATTAAAACAATACCGAATATTTTTTTACGAAAGCAGACTTTTTGGTCTTGTTATTTTCTAAAAGACAAGAAAAACATGAATATTCGGTTACCCTTCCAGGATTATTTTAATAAATTTTATGAAAAAAATATTTAACATCCAAATACTTTTCTTCTATCGATAAAACCATGAAATAATGATAACAATCAAAATTTTCAGCAAATTGAATTACGTTGTGCCAAAAAAATAGAAAATTTTGGCCAAGCAATAACACAAAAAATAATGTTTACGTTAGCAAAACGTTCATATCAGATTATTCCTTAAACTTGCCCCAAAAAATATTCTAAATTTTATATTTTTTCATTCAAAATATTATTTTAAGTGTGAGAAGAACGAGAGTGAATTGACGAGATAAGTGAGGTAGTTGCAATTTCTTTAGATTATGATAATAATAGATACTACCATTGCCACCATTTTTTTGAGTTATGAGATTGAATGGCACGTTAGGTAAAAAAAATTTGGGAGAGATTGTAATTTTTCTCATTTGTGAAGGTAAGTCATTCTCTTAACACTTTTAATTCAAATTTAAATTTTGAAAAATTTATCTTTAAAAGCTAAAAGATATATTTTCCGGCCTATCGACGTATATATTGTCTAAAAAGATGAAATTTTTTGAGATGGTTCACAAAATCTATGCGATTATCGTTTTTGTATGCGATTATTCTTAAAAGAATATATAAATTTGTACCAATTCTTAAATAATGAATGTTTACCACTGCCCTAAGATTTTTCATGTGTTTAAAATGCTCTTCAATTCTCAGATAACTTATTTTTAAATGATAAATTATGAAATTCAGGAAAAATAGAGATTCTATTCTAATCTCGTAAATTACACATAGAAACAATATTTTTATCTTCTGTTTCATGAGATTTTTGTTACAGGTCTTCGATACTTTCGTATCACTGATTTCAAATCTGCAATTTTCCTCCTCCTCTCTCTCTCTCCAAGCTACATTTTTTTTCAAAACGGCATTTTTAGTCTATTTATGGTCGGAATAATTTTAAAAGAGTTATATATAACAGGGCGTAGCATAAATCTTATGACAAACTTTTAGAAGTGTTAGAATACGACACCCCGATTACAATTGCATAGGATCCCATGAACGAAAATGGCATTATATGCAGTTATGCAAGCTTCCTTATAATTTTTTTTTCAATTGCTGAGGCACATGAACAAGGTTCAGGACAAATACAGAACAAAAACAAATACAGGACAAGAACAGAGGCGGAATAACATCAGAGAGAAAAACATCAAAAAGTCCAAGAGATAGCCCCCAAAAATTTTCTAGCCTCCCAATATCCAGAAGAGTCAGTGACTCCATGGAGAGCTACACAGGCACGCAGGTGATGTTTGTCCATGAGCTCATTCTTGTCACACAGGGAACAGGCAGAATCATTAAGAATACCAATGCTGTTCAGATGAGAGACAAGACAATCGTGCCCAGTGAACAAGCAAAAAGAAGCCACTGACTCCAATCAGGAATATCCAAAAAGCAATCTTAGTTTCCTTATCATAAAATGTTTCTTTTTGTACTTTTGAACAGGTCAAAATAAGGAAGCGACCCTGCAGTAAATAACTACATTTCCGTCTATGAGTGCCTATGCAGTTTTAGTGCAAATTATGCGACATAACTCCCTTAGAAATCAGTCGCAATATTTATGCGAGCCTTTGGTATACATAACTTTGTAAAATTTTACATTTCGACAATAAATACACTAAAGATGTCATTTAAAAAAACAATATGTAATTTTAGGAGTAAAACTTATTTTAAATACTCCCACCGGAATTAGGCAACATCAAGTATTTGTACATATGCAACAAAAAATTCGATTCCTAATGTTATCTGTCTTACTTAGTGGTTTTATAATCACACCTAATGATGAAATCCTGTTGTCACAAGATAATTAGCCAAACCTGTTGCAGTTTTAAACTAAATAGATGTAGTTATAATGTGAAATATAATCTCTAAGAAAATAAGAACTAAAAGGTATCCTAGGAAACATAAAAAACCAAGTGATTTTTTTTTTCTTTTCCTTTTTTTTTTTTTTTTTCCTTGCTTTATAAAAACGAAGAACCTATAAAAGTCTATCCTTCATCAGGGGAGTATATTTGATACTTTCCAAACTAAATTGATACGAAAAAACTTTTTTCAAGACTTGATTCAAAGGTATCTTCTAGAAAACTCTTTTTTAAAGTTTTTCTTTTCAATGTAAATTTTTTTTTTAAAAAACGCATCACGCGTTTTATTATTTGAGCAAGATTATTTTGAAATATGGCCGTTTTAGTGAACAGAATTTCTAACAATTGTTCATTTTTCCATAAAAAATTATTCAGTAGTAAAAAAGTAAACTTAAATAAAACTTTAAAATGTATTCAGTTTATCCGTATATTTAACTGATAAGAAAAATGGTTAACTCTAAAATATTACTATTTAAAAGAAATTGGTATTTTTAAGATATATTTCCTCAACTCTATTTTTTTTGCCTACCTTTTTATTCTATAATAAAAATTATTAAGTACTTTTATTTGTAAACTACTTTCATGGAATTCCCTAGTTACTGTCTATATTTAATGCATTAGAAATCTTAGTAAAAAGAAAATGATTTTAAATTCATAGCAAAAATACACATCAATTAAATTTGATTCTTAAATCCCCAGATAAAGAAATTAAATCTTTAGTTTTTTTTTTAATAAATTTAATATTTTTCCATTAGCAATACAAAAAATGTTTCGAGCAGAAAATTTTAGAAAATTTTTAACCATGCGTATCTCTTTACTATTATAACACAAAAACTATAGGAATATAATATGAGTTCTTTTTTATTTTCTATAAAATAGTTCTTACGAGTTATGTGGAAGCTGTCGGAAAACGAAATTATTACGTAGCGTTTAGTAGCAATAAAGCGAAAAATATTAAGAAGCGATACAATAGGAACTGAAAAATTAGTTACAAGCATTGACAAGTTTAATTGAGCGTCGTGTGCAGCCTTATAGAGATTTATGAAGAAAAAAATAAAAAGATATCTACGTTGACTAGTTTTTGCAGAGGTAACAGTTAATAATTAGTGGTGTCAACAGCCAGTAGTGATTTTTAACTTTATTCTCCATTCTAAATAATCATATTTTTTAAAAAAAAATACATTCATTTTTTTATTAGTGGTACACAGCGTTACGAAAAATTCAGAAAGGGTACACAAAAGTCATAAGTTTTGGAAACACTGACATAAAAATAGTTATTTATATTCAAAAATTACTTAAAACTAAATATTTATACGATCTCGTTTATTTTATTTATAAAAAGAAAGTGTAAGGTGCTAAAAAATACTCTTCAAAACGTACAAAACTATCGCTGCTATTGCATCTTGTTAGCATACAAGTGCTTATAAGAATAAGTTTAGAAGCAATATAGAAAATGTTGTCAAATAGAAATGTGGTGATCTGAACTGCTATAACTCTCATCAAAGAGTAAAATCATTATCATTTCTTTCTATTTTTTATTTATTTATTTTTTTTTAAATCACAATCTGTAAATTGAATTTTTTTTCTCCAGTACATATCATTATTCTTCAAATTTAGGTAATCTTCTCCTTCATTGCGCCTTATTTATTAACAAGGTATTCTTACATAAATTAAGCTACAATAACTGTATATTTTGAAAGCTAAATGTTCTGTAGAAACTATTAACGTGTATGAGAAAAATATATGATGAGCGAGGAGGAGTTCTGGGAGTTGATGAGGGAAGCAAACAGGGGGTGGAGCCTTCTAGTTTTATTAAGAAAGAACAATTCATATTATAAAATAATATGAATGATGCTTCATAATAATCATTCTCGAGTCGTGGTGGCTCAGGAAATAGAGCGTTCACCTTCCAATAAGGTAATCCGTGCTCGAGTCCCAACGATGGCTGGACGATAAGAATTCTGCACCCGGCTTTTACCGACCGCGGTGCCGACGTAAAACATCCTCAATGGTAGACGGATCATGGGTTAGAGTCCCCTTGCCGTCAAGCTAACAGTAGAAGGTTTACCCCTCCATGTAACGCAAATGTTAATTAGTTCCATCAAAAAGTTCTTCTTGAAGACAATTTCTCCCAATGCTTGATCCAGCAGTTCCCTTGTCTTCTAAATTGGGCTCAAAATTACAAGGCTATGGAGTTGAACATTGATAGTTGTAAACTCAGAGTTGGGTCAGTTGTTCAATGACGGTTATAAAATAAAGTATAAATTAAAATATCAATTATCATTATATTGTATTTTCAGAATCGTTGGCAAAAATTAAATGAAAAGGGTGCACTTAAGGAGTGGGAAATAACTAGAAACAAAACAAAAAACTCCCTTAAAATTCAGTTTATTTATCAGAATAGAAAACTGAATTTAAAACATACAGCCTGTTTAATCACCAGAGGAAACAGAATTTGAAAGGTGTTTTTGAAAAAGCAATTCTAAGTTTCATCATGCAGTCTAACTGGTTTTCCATCCCACCCTTCTCACCAGTGATACAATAGAATTTTTATTTCTTCCTCGAATAAATATTTATTTTAAACCATTAATCTGTATCTTTTTTGGACACCATTTTATGAAGGATTTTTAAAATACATTGTAAATAACAAATCATTACAAACACTCTAAATATGTCTTTAATTTATGCTTCTCCACATTTTTTGTACCACGATGTCTCTTAAAAAGTGATTACTCTGATTTATTGACACATGCATTGTGCGTTAACAACAATTCGCATGTCTTGCTAATAATATATTTCTTTCTGCCATTTAAGCACTTCTATAGATTCCTAATTGATAGAATGATTGACTGAAAACATTCATCCGTAATGCTCTCTCTCATCTATCAGTTTATAAAATCATAGCTTTCTTTTACTTCTGCGCCATTATTTTTCACTCTATTTCATTTTTTTTTTTTTCAACTTGCAAGCGATGTGATGAATCTTTCTCCGTCATTCTTCTGTTCTTCTTTATTCTTGTTTTAAAAAATCGAATGAACATGAATTACATTTTGATGATAAATATTATATGCTACCAATTTTTTTAGAAAAAAAAATAAATATTATAAAGAAAATAACTTACTGAGCTGATTTTAAATTAGAAAACCTGGATGCATATGTATATATTCTATGCTTAAATTGTGTTAAAAATTTTTTGTGTTTATCGATGTTGAAGATTCTTATTTTAATTCTATGAAATGTTAAATCAAAATATATTTTCCTTTTTGTTATAATATGTGATACTTTTTACATATAATATATTTTTTATACATTGTTTTGATTATTTTTAAATTTATAGACATTTTTTAATATGTACTACATTGAAGACACAAAGTTTGTAACGGTAACACATAGTCAACTTTTTAAAAAATATCACAAAACTAAAAAAAAAAAAAACTTTTCTTTTCTGCTAATATGTTTTTTCATGAATACATGTTAGTCTTAAATATTTGCCATTTTTTATACGTCTTTAATATGACTAAGAATGAGACTCCAAAATTTAACTAAATTTACAAATTCTAAATAAACATTAAA
Source organism: Parasteatoda lunata (assembly GCA_949128135.1). Lineage (NCBI taxonomy): Eukaryota > Metazoa > Arthropoda > Arachnida > Araneae > Theridiidae > Parasteatoda > Parasteatoda lunata. Next base: position 31,923,827 of record OX421976.1, on the reverse strand, counting down.
AAAAAAATTTATAATTAAAAATTTTACGTAAGATTTCAGGCTATACTCTTTATTTATTAATCTCAAATTCATATTATCATAATACTATTTTTCTACTGTAAAACTACTTACTTTAGAGCTTAGTTTCACAATTCTTAACACTTTTGTATAAAATAAAATAAAGACGGATTTAAAATATTATCTCTTATCTTTAACACTTTTCCATAAAAGTTGGAGAGTTGATCGTGAATTTATATGAACAGCTAACACCTTTTAGAAACAAAACCCAGTTCCCCTTAATCTTAACGAAATAAAATAAAGTTAGCAGTGCTGAACTTTAATTTGTAAGCTTATTATATAAAGCTTCTTATCCCATTTATGTGGTTTATACTTTGTTTCGTAACGTACAGGTTACGGACACAATGGCCATGGGTTCGTACCGAGCAGACGCCAAAGAACATTTCACTCCCACTCCCTCTACATTGGTGACTATGGACAACGAATACAACACTCGCTCCTTTTCCGACAGATGGCAGAACTATACTATTTTGTCTCGTTCTATGTTTCGGCTTGATGCTACAAAAAAACTTGCTCAAATCTGACAGAATGTCTTGGCAAGAACCAAAGATAACTTTAGCGTACAAACATTAATTTACGATCAGTAATGAGAAAAAATTTACAGGCAGACCTGAGTTTTTATTCTCATTTTAACTTTATGGGAATAAATTTAATATTACGGTTAGTAACTCAAAAATTTTTACTGGTCCTTTACCGTAATTTTGCGGTGAAAATGCTTAGAGTGTACTTTACGTGAAATTATCCATTCCTTGTTGTTTAGCTAATATTTTAATTCTTATTTTCACCCTTTCATTTCTTAGAAAAAGTGCTTTATAGACAACCTTTCAAAAATATATAAGCTATGTTAAAAGTATTACTTGAATATTAAACTTAATATAAATTGTGTTCATTCATATAAATTCCATCTTGAACTGTATAATTCCAAAAAAGTATACTTTAAAATATACATTAAATGATAAAGTATTTAAAACGTTTCCCCGGGTTTTTATCAAAATGATTCAGTCATTTTAATAATTTTATTAATGTAAAAATAGGAAAGGCTTTGAAAACTTTTAAAAATAAAAACAAACTGTAAATTCCTTTTTTGACGTTCGGCATCATTTATTATGATAGAATGCGCCTTATTTTCTTAATAAATCATCTCACAACAATAACTGGCACGTTTTCAACCTGGCGTTAATTCAAGGGTATGATTGGCTTGTATTGAACCCAAGTAGCTATTTTCTCATTTCTCATCACAGTGTATTGGAAGCTTCGAAAAGTCCACGGACGAGTGGAAGAAAATTTTTCTTCTCTAATGCATTACGACATTTATCATTTTTTTTTTTAAACTTATATCACCTTGTTCAAGTTTTCAGATGTAATTTCACACGTTAGTTCTTTTTAGTAAGGAATTGAATTTTATTTGAGGCATTGTTTTTTTGCTTTTGTACTACAATTTATACTTTTTCTTCCTATAAACTTCAGAAATCAATAAAAGTTGTCAAAGTAAAGACTGAAATAAGATTTCTTAGTTTACTCTTCAATGAATACAAATTCAAATTTATTTAAATATTCTAAAACCATTTAGACAACATTAACATTTATTTTAGACATTTTGTAGTGTAGTGTAATTTATTTCAATGTAGAAAATAAATTTGTAAGTATCGTAAAGTTTTTTTTAAAAAATACCACTTTTTGAAAATTTGTTTTCTCCGGAACTATTCAACCAATTACGCCCCGATTTTGTAGTTTTCTAAGTAAAATTACAGTTTGTTAAATGATATGAAATATGTTATACCCCATGATACAAAATTTATTATATTAATTAATAAAATAATAAAAAATAAGTGCTTATTAAGAGTTTTTTTTTTTCGTATGGAATTATTTTTGGAGAAACGAATTTTATAATTGTGTGCAAAGTTTTTCCAATTCCCATAAAAAGTTCTAGAGATATGGTGAAATACCCAAACAAGTAAGATTAATATTAAGAAAAACAAGCATTGTTCCGCTCTCCCGATTAAACTATGTGAACCACACTTCCCTGATGAAGGCTACCGCCTATATTGTATAGATCAGAAGTTTGAACCCATCAAAAAAAGGTATGTTGATAAAAAGAGAAAGTACGTTTTTGTGTTTGATTTCGTAACTTAAACATTAATTTTATTTAGACATTCTGTTGTGATGTAATTCATTTCAATGTAGTAAATAAGTTTAGCAGCATCGCAGATTTTTAGAAAATTCCTACTGCTTTATATTTCTGAAAAAGTCTAATAGTCTAAATATGTAGTTTTCCCATGTTAAATTTATTGAAGATCTAAACAAAAACGAAACATTTGTACTCGAGGGTAACTGGCACATGTTACATATAAACCAAAATTGGCAGATAAATCTAGGTTTGAAATCTTAAAATGGTGATTATCAATACAGCATTAATCTGGTTAAAAAATAAACGCTTCTACCTTCATATAGCTAAAACGAGGACTAATAAATCTTATTTCCTTAAAATCCGAAATTACGTTTTACAGGTTGATAAGGAAAAACACTATTGGGTAAAACATAGATAACACTTGTTATGGATACTTCCGTCAAGACTTGTACGATATACCTGGGACCACTATAATTATTACTTATTTTTTATAAGGTTTAGACTGATAGCTCGGTATTCTTTATGCTAATAACTTTTAAGATCCTAGGCCATATCGGAGCATGTATTTGCCTTGTATTCTCTATGTTAACGTTGTTTACGTTAAAGATAATTGCTCGATATTCTCTACACTCATTCTTTTAAGGTTAAATATAGTAGATATTGTTAGATGTTCCCTAAATAGATTAAGGTTTAGATCCATTTAAACTATAAATATATGTATAGCAGATATGTATAAGATAAGGTTGAAAGACAAGGAATTTAGTTTAAATGAAATATAATAAAGAAGCGAAAAGATATTTTAAAAAAGTATTTAATAAAAAATAATAAACAGCGACAAATATGTTAAAGCGAAGCGTTCTATTTACGTATCAAATCTGTTGCCACCTTTTTTATATAAAAGTTAAACTTTTCTCCGCTGTGAAAAAATGAAACTTATGCGAACCTTACATATGGCATCGGTTGAATGAAACGAATACTTATGGCAAGGTTTAGTCATACGTAGGTATGTCTTTCACCTTTGCTTTATCCATAACATATATAAAATGTTCTGTAAAGTACACCCCTAATATGTATTTCTTAATTCCTTTCAAAAATGAAAACAGGGAATTATGTACAGATGTGTCAGAAATTAATATTTAAGCTTGAAAAAACTGAAACGCTACTGAAATCTGGTGAATCATGGTGCAGGTAGGCAGGAGTAATAAACAACAAGGCAGATTTGATGACGCGAGAAAACGAAGAGAGGTGATAAAAGACGATTATTATAAAAGCCTACAATTTTCAACCTCTAATTAAACCCATTTTGATGTTAAATACGTTCCCCTTCTTCTGCTATAATTTGTCTGATTGCGATTGTGTTCTTGTTTTCCCTTGTTAAAATATTAATTTAATTTGTGACCCTATGTTTATATACTTTTGTTTTAATTTTTGATCAGGGTTATGAAAATGCACATTAAGGAATGTCTAAACGGAACACTCTCTGTGCTACAAACTGGGCAACTTAGTTTAGCTGTTGTTCCAGTTAGGTTCGCTGTTGCAAGAATCAAAATAGTTGTAATTAAAAAAAAAATAGCATTATATGCTTAAAAGGATGTTATTCAATACTTTTCGTCGCAAATTCTCTTTCCCCTCCATTACAAATTTAAAATTTAAAGTTTAGAAAAAGTGAGTTCAGTCAAAACTAGAGTAAGCCACGTGGTCTCAAATACTGAAAAAAATTTAAGTTATCCATATAATAATAAATTTTAGTTAAACTTAGTATTATGCAATGAAGTTCTCTTCCAATAATTTATTGGCATTTTGATATCTTAAATTCTTTTTCCGCAATTGAAACTTCATGATTTACTCTAGGATTGCCTAAACTCATTTTTTTCTTTCTTTAAAATTTTATATTAGAAATGGTGATGAACGAGAATTTGCTTCCATGAAAAGTCTCTACCGCGGTATGGCGTCCTCTTAATCAAATTCCCTTAGCATGTCTCCTCCATGTTATTTTTTAATTATTTTAAAAGAGTTAAGAGGTCATGCATCTGATCAGGATAAAAATTCATTTAAATCCTAATATACAGCCATGCATCATATCAGGATAAAAATCCATTTTAATTCTAATAGATCATTATTAATACTAATTTTAATCCTGATGTACAGTCATGATTCAGATCTTTTTTAATATCAATTTTAATCCTGATGTACAGTCATGCATCAGATCAGGAATAAAATTCCTTTAAACCTAATATGAAGTCATGCATCAGATCATTATTAAAATCAATTTTAATCCTGATATACAGTCATGCATCATATCAGGATAAAAATCCATTTTAATTCTAATAGATCATTAATAGTATTAATTTTAATCCTGATGTACAGTCATGATTCAGATCATTTTTAATATCAATTTTAATCCTGATGTACAGTCATGCATCAAATCAGGAATAAAATTCCTTTTAATCCTGATATGAAATCATGCATCAGATCATTATTAAAATCAATTTTAATCCTGATATACAGTCCTGCATTAGATCAGGATTAAAATTCATTTTTATCCTGATATTAAGTCTTGCACCAGATCAGGATTAAAATCCATTTTTAAATACGTTTCATAAATCATATAAGGCATTTTATCTTTTCGAATTCTTTTAATAAGGAAATTGCTTTGTGAGAAGCATTAATTTCTAACTCAAAGAAATTTCTTATTTAAATAGAAAAAAAAAATTTTGACTACTTATAGTTCTTTTTTTAAGTCATTCGGAGAATATTTTTCATACTTATTTTGTCATTCCTTTTTCGTTATTCTATTCGCAATACGGAGACCGTAATCTTATCATTCATTTTAAATGAAATTCTGGGGTTAGATTGAAGCCCGCATAAATTTTCTTGAAAAGGTTAAACGTACTTTAAAATAATATTCTTGTTTCTAAGATGCAGGTTTTTAGATTGAAAATTGTTCGACAATATTGTTTATTGAAACTTTTAGACCACTAGAACGTTGCATTTTATTCAAATAAAATTATGTTTTAAATCTTCAAACACGCATTTGCCCTTAGAAGATTTTTATGGATAATGTAAACCTCTATGTCAATGATTGAGCTGTTTAGGATAAAAAGTAATTCTATTCGTTTTTTTCAATATTTTTTCAGTATTCTTCTACTGCTTTTTGAAGATTTTAATAGATAGTGTAAAATTTGACATCAAAGATTGTGCCATTTAGAAGTAAAATAATTTGATTAACTTTTTTCAATTTTCCTTTGCTACTTTATGCAGATATATAGAGTGAAATTTTAAATCAAAGATTGTGCTGAGTGAAATAATTTAGTTTAATATTTTCAATAGTTTTTTAATCTTCCTTTGCTCTTTTTTAAAAACAGATTGTGTAAAACTTTATAGCATTAATTGAATTAATTGAGCTGTTTAAGATTAAAATAATTCGATTCCTCTTTTTCAATAAATTTTCAATTTTTCTTGCAGCCTTTTGACGCTTTTTACAGATAGTGTATAACTTTAAATCAAACTTTGGGCTGTTTAGGATAAAAACTAATTGGATTCACCTTTTCAAAATTCTTTTAGTGTTTTTTTTAAGGAACTTAACATGAAACTTCATAGCAATGACGAAGCTGTTTATTAAAATAATTTTCAAAGTTCCTTTGCTTTTTTTGACGATTTTTATAGATGGTGTAAAACTTTTAATCAATGATTGTGCTGTTTAGGATTAAATTGATTCGATTCACTTTTTTCAATACTGTTTCGGTATAACTTAGATTATTTTTGAAGATTGACACAATAAAAATTTAGATTAACAATTGAGCCGATTAAGATTAAATTAATTCGAATAATATTTAAAATATTTTTTAATGTCCTTTTGCCACTTTTGGATATTTTCATAAAAAGTGTAAAATTGTAAATCAATATATGAGTTATTTAGTATTTGATTTACTTTTTACATTATCTTTTATGCTATTTTGTACAGTTTTTTGCTCTCAACGTTTTCAAATTGGAGGCAGTTTTAATATAAAGAACACTTTTTTTTAGATATTCAGTTTTTCTACTAAACTTATTTTAACTTTCCTGTATTATTTTTTAGAAAAAATTTAGAGAGGTATTAAAAAATAATAATTTATCTTTTTAGCCCCAAAATATTTTTTTTATTATTTCATTTTTTCCTGAAGCTTTTAGTTTCTTTCTCTATGCGTATTATTCCTTCAATTCAAACTACTTTTATTTCATTTATATATAAAAACAAAATTAGTAATAAAAATTATCAATTGATATTAAATTAATGAATTAATGATAGATGCATTGGCAATAAAAAAACATTGATAAATGCTCTCTTAAGCCAATGATAAACATCTGATGTACTTGAAATAGCTGATGTACTTGTACATCTGATGTAATTGATTGTTTGTCTTTATGTACTGTAATTATAATTATGTTCTTTATGTTTGAGAACTATCTCATTCGGAAAAAAAAAATTATTTTAAAATTACCGTACTGTATGGTAATGACATTACCAAAATAAATTGTTAGTAAAAAAATATATAAACCATATTTAAACCATTTTTTCGTATTTAAACCACTAACCACATTGACCAAATTTTAACACATAATCAGACCATTTTTCGTTGTTTATTTAACCATAATTACTACCAAAACACTTCAGAAAATAACTATCGAGCTTTTTGGCATTCGCATTAAGCTGGAAACACTGTAAATTTAATCATATCCTGGTAGTCTTGATCATATTTTTTCTCATTGAATTTTTATACGTGATAACAATGATTGCTTTTTTTAATTATCTTTCATGGTTCTTAACTGTGTTTTTATAAATTCTTTATTTCTAAATCCGTCCATTCTCAAGTTCCTCTAAAACTGACTTAAGTTATTTAACCTCGATGAAAAATAGGAAAAGAAATCACTCTCAGGCATTTTCAAACGTGTTTGCTACATAAATGTATATGTTTATCCCATAACAAGGCAAAATCTGTCCCGGATATTGAAAGGGTTCTTAGTCAGAAATATGTTTCGAATAAGAACGTTTTGCATATACATAGAAATCCATCTAAACAGAATAATATTTCTTAGTTTCTTTCTAATGATAGGGCGTTGATAAACTCATTTGCATGCGTTTGAATTCTCATACATAAAGTTCGTCTTTGAAAGCTGTAAAGCGTGTATTTTCCATCGTCATTACTGGAGGAGATAAATTGCGTGGATTGTTCTGGGAGGTGCTTTACAAAATGGGCGGCAAAAGTTCGCCCTATCTACTTGACGACCATCGCGTGATTGTTACCACTTTCAGCTGCCGAGAGAAATAGACAGATAACACACACATACTAAATATTATGTTAGCTTAATAATGACTTGTGCTGTTGTGTGTCTACATCAATTGGGATTAAAATAATTTTAAAACTCGATTCGTTGACAATAAATCTTTAAGCAAATTTTAAAAATATTAAACATTCAAAGAGATTTGAAAAATTTATGTCGTATTAAAGTATTGTTTCGGATTATTTTAATCAGAAATTATAAGAATTGTAGACAGATTATGATGAAGGTTAATATGAAATAAGTAGTAAGAATAATTTTATAAACCATATTGATTCGCAAAAATGTCCAAGGATTAAGACAAAGAATGAAATAAAAACCATATTTATTCGTAAAAATGTCCTAAGGTTAAGACAAAGAATAAAATGAAAAACCATATTGATTCGTAAAAATGTCCAAGGATAAGGACAAAGAATTAAATGTAAAGCCATAGTGATTCGTAAAAATATCCAATGATTAAGACAAAGAATGAAACGGAAAACCATATTGGCTCATAAAAATGTCCAAAGATTAAGACAACGAATGAAATGAAAAAAAACTATATTGTTTCGTAAAAATGCCCAAAGATTATAACAAAGCAGTGAAATAAATTAAAATGTCCAAGAAATGTGACAAAGAAAGAGATCTTACATGAAGGAGCTGTTGAGAAACTGTTTCATTGAGAAACTGTTGTTCAGCTAGCACACGAAAGGTAAATTCAATTTTAATAACATGATGAGCTTTAAAAATTTTACATCTTTTTGCAATTTAAAATTATTATTCCTTATCAAGTTCTTTGCTTTATTATTAAATCTTTTTTTTTTTTTTTTTTTTTTTTGCAATGTTATGAAATTGTCGTTGAATTCTATTAATATAGAAATAACCAGTTTTATTACTTAATGCAAAACCTGTGTGAATCATTTTACGCAGATGTATTTAATGCGTGGCGCCCTCTTTTATTCGAGAGTTGACTAAAAAAATCTGCTAAAAAAGTTCAATCTTATAATTTATCTCAAATGTTTTTTTCATACTAGCTCCTCATTTCAAAAATGCTATATTTATGAAACCAGAGAAGTTAAACTAAGCTCTCTCTTTCTGTCTTTCATTTTTAAGCTGATCTCTATGTAAATTCTAACAACTGATCTTGATTATTATATTGAAGAAATGTGTTGAGGAGTCTAAGTAAAAAAATCGATACAAATAATATGTTTTCTAATTTATAACATTTTCATTCCACTGTAACTTATTATATTTGTACATTGATTGTAACTTGTAAACTTGTATTATACAACTTCACTATAAAATAAATTTTGTGGAATATAAATTATCTGTAATTTCTTTACTGCTGACATTTATTATTACACTTTAAATCATTATAGAATATTTCCTCTGAGATATGATAAAAAAATATTCAAGCAACCAAAAATACCAATACAGTGGTATCTGTATGCATTCTGAAATCTCATATAATAAATTCAAGTTAAACTTTTATTGATTTTATTTGTTTGCTTTAGAAATTATACTCTAGGGAAGGTAAATAAAAGTTTAACATTTTAGTATTTAAGAGCATTAGGAGCCTCAAAATTGTTAAATCACATATTGCGGCTAAATTTGAATAAAGGGTATAAATACATGTTAAATATCAACTCAATATTTTTATTACTGAAATGCTGGCTAAAGTACTTATATGCTTAAAACTTAAATTTATTAGTTATTATTGTACTAATTTGATGTTTTACATAGTTGGAAACTCGTATCTAGATGAAAAGTCATTATTATTGACGTTAAAAATTATATTTTATAGTAACGTAAGAATAATATTTTAAAGAAATAAACAAATACATCTGTAAAATTTGAACCAAACTAGATTTCAATAAGTTTCTTATTAGTATTAATATTATTAAAAAGTAAAAAAACAAACACTGAAGACGCTATTTTATTTTATGTAAAGGAACTTAAACATGCGAACAAATTGCGGAGAAGCTACAAAAAGACGTAAAAGAAGACGCTGCCAAGAAATCTGATTAGCACACTCAAAATCACTCTTCAGTTATCAGGAATAGTAAGGTTTGTTTTCATACACCCCAGCTTGCACCAATCACAATGACGGGCCATGGGTTAGAATTCCCTAACCGTCAGACATACGGTGAGAGCTTTGGAGTTTTTTTTTTTCCTATATGTAACACCTAAATGCGAGTAAACTCCACGTAGGCTAGTTTGACCGCATGCTCGATCCAGGAGTTACCTTGTCTTCTGGATTGGGTTCAAAACGAAAAGATTTCGTATTTGAATAATGAAAGTCGCAAACTCAAAAAAGGGTCGACTTACTAAAAAATTTATATATTTTTCTTTTGTTTATTGTGGTGTCATCTAGTGGGAAATTTGAATATTGTTAAAGTAGTATCTGTTTTAAAATAATAATAACTATCATTACCTTACCCGAATCCCTTCATTAATAGACAATTACCTGAAATACAATGACTGTTACTTTTTGCCTGTTGAGCTGCATTTGAACAAAGTCAAAATCAAAATTTACATAGGTTTAATTATTTTACTTATCTCCAACTAAAACATTCACATAAATTAATATTCAGATGCAATGAGAATTATACTCTGATAAATCGTATTTACAACATAATGCATCGCTTCGATCTAATGAGTCGCCGGCAACCAATTCATTACCTGAGCAATCAATTTGATTTGCTCCGTACAACTACAAAGTACCTGATAAACATGTCATTTGGAATAGGTTAATGATGTATGTATTGTTTATGTTATCAATCTAATGGTCGTAATAATTCACAACCCTGTTTGAATAGTTAGGAAAGATTTAAGTACAAAATAAAACAGTACTACTGGATGATTTATAATTATGCGATATTTGATAATTTAAAAGTATTTCTGTTTTATATCATGTCAGGAAAATAAATCTTTCAAGCATATTTCATTGACTTCTACTGTTTGTTATTTTTTCAGGAAAAAAAAAAACAAATTACCAGGTTTGAGGTATTAAAACAAATTTTAATAAATATAATGATGTGTGCCAATAAATTTGCTTGTTTGTCAAAATATATTCTTAACCCTTTGGAGCAGAATTTTTAACAAATATATCTTTCTTACGTTTTTTATTATTTCGTATTCATTTAGGTCTAAATAAGTGAAAAATATTACGTTTAATAATTTTTTATCATGAAATACAGCATGCAATTTCGGTGTTTTTTTCTGCGTGAAGGGTGAGATTTTCAAACCACGGATCTCTTTCAAAGAGCAATTTTTCAAATTTGCAGTTATTTGGATTCAAGGAAAACAGTTATTTACCATTGAATTTTTAAATTCACTAAATCAATATTTTATACATTTTTGAATATGAGTGGAAAAGAAATTCAAACTATTTTTTTTCTTATATCAGGGCTCGAAAAAACTCGGAAATTTTAACCGTCTCATTGTAGGACGGCTTGTCCAACAATGTACCCGTCCTCTTTTTAAACTAACCCGATACTTGTAAATAAATAAAAATATAATTTTCTCTTATTTATTACAAACATTTATCATATAAATTGCACAATGAATTAGTAGTTATTAGGATTACAAATAATAGGATAACATTATAAAGTTATAAAATAAATACTAGGTTACTAATGGTAACCTAGTATTTATTTTATGAAATAATTTATTTCTTATATGAAATAATTTAAATGACAAAGGCCAAGTTATCTGGAATGTCAATTTATCCGAGGGTACTGCGTTTTTTAAATGAATCAAATATGACGTTTGCCAGTTCCACAACCAATCTAATGATTTACAGAGGTTTGTGCTCAGAAATCTGAAAGGGGTTTTCCATTTAGGTAGATGTTCATAATTGAGTTTAACGCTTCTTGTTAAGACCAGTACGTAATGTGTTTTTTTGTAAGTTCATTACTGAAAAGCTCCTTTCAACCGCTGCAGTACTCCCAGACAGAGAAAACATCAATTCCACCAAGCGCAGTATGTTGCTGTATTTCTAGATTAGAGGGTCATTATAGAAGTGAGGTGATAGACTCTTGTAAGATTACAAAAATTGAAAATGTATCACGAACTTTAACGGGAAAATGGCCGTCCGTGCGGACGTCGGATTCGAGAAATTTGTTGTCCGCGGGGAATTTTTGACCGCCGAGGACGGGTGGTTTTTCGAGCCCTGTCTTATATTTTATATTTAATTTCAAATAGAATTCCGATTATCTAACAGATTATTTTTAGTAACTACTAGATTTTTTTTCATTATTTAAAAATACCAAAATATAATTTTGCTTGTACTTAGAGCGTCAAAGAAAAGAAAATACATAAAAGAGTCACCGGTGTTCCAATTACGTCAGAGGGTTAATACATTGTGTTGGATTCTATTTTACGTGATGTAAAAAACTTTTCTTCCAAAGCATTTAGAAACGTTTTCTTTTTCGTAACAATTTATAGAACGTCACCTGGCAACGAGTAAGAATAAAAAACCTCTCGAATGGCATCTGAAACACGAACGAGTTATCGTCCGCTTTTCTCCAGCCAATGAACAGACAGGAACTCTCTGTTATGTTATTTTTCGTTTTAAGAGTTAATTTTTTAAGTTTCGCTGTTTAATTTTTTACTGTTCTCATCATTTTACTTTTTAATTAATTATGTAAAGCTAGCTGGCGTTCGTTTTTTGTAAAACTGTAGCAGTCTTACATATTTTGAGAAGGTTCTAATGAATTTATGCAATTTCTTCCGTATAACAGATATCCATAATGCGTGGTAATGTTTAAAGATATCGATCAATATATTGTTAAAATTTTCTGACTGAAATTATTGTAAAATAACCGGGAGCACCCTGTCTATCTAATTACCAACTTTTACCTTTACGGTTCTGAAACTACAACTAGTTACAGCTTGTATGGTTATAAGACCATGAATGCAAAAGTATATGGTTCTTTAACCATACTAGCAAGACATCAAAATCGTAAAAAAAAAAGGAAAAAATTTAACTGGACACAGGAGCTAGGCTTTTTGTTAGGTAATGGGTGTCGGAAAGTGCAGGACACTGGAAGCTTTTCATGTGATGAAGAAAATGGGGAAAAGATTGTGGTGTCAACTTTGGAACTCGAACCACAGGTTGGCCGGTCAAAAGACTAACAGATTAAATCCTTTCGGCTATAATATGTACGCAGATGAAAAACACTAAACGGCTTCATTTGGTGGACTTCTCACTAGCTGTTCCTATACGTTCTCCTTGCATACGCGTCAGCCTAGCCCAACAAATTTAGAAATTTGGCGCAGAAAAATTTCATTATAAACAATACTTAAACCAAAAGATTAATAACAATAATGAACTTTTTAGCAGATAATGACTATTTATTAAAATTTTAATAGCTTCTTATTACACACGTATAATTTTTTTTTCTCCTTGTCTTTTTCTTCTTCTAAATTTCCATACTCTCAGTTCAAATTTTTTTTTAAATCATCTTAAGTAGAAAATTTTTCATTGTAAACAACTATTCTTAAAGATTTCTTTGAAATATTGAACATCATTATGTTATTTTCTTGCTCTGATGTGTATATTATACAACCTAGCATAGTCTCAATGAGATTATTATGTAACAATTTCTATATTATTGTATTTATACACTGTAACTTTTCATATACTGCCAATATTGTCTTGTACATATCAAAATTTCAAAATTAATACCGCTGACTGGACCCGTTCCTGGGCTGGAGTGGAGCTGGACTAGTGGTCAAGTCCTGGGCTATATGGTTAAGGGTTTTGTATAACCTAGGTACATGCTCAGGGCTTGGAGGAAGGAAATGAATTTAAAAAAAAAAATTTCACAATTAACAGCTTGATTACCATCTTATTCATAGTTTTTTGACTGTTTTAATTGAATATGGAAAACAGCAATTAAATAAAGTGTTAATTAACCATTTTTTCGGAGAAATTTCTGACAGTGTTAACATTGCATCATAAAATCTAAAAATGCACAAGCGAGAGCCTCGTATTTTGAGAATTTTTCGATTAATTATAAATACATGTTGTGAATCGAAGTTCCATAGAAATATCACCATTTCTGAATATTTTTTTTATTATTTTTAACAAATTAGTTTTATTTTCTCAAACATAAACTGTTATTCTGGTGCAATGAAATTGCCCTACACTGCTTTTCGGTCTATTACTTTAAAATATTTTTCCTGATAATTTTCTTATTCGTAGATATGTTATTGAACCTTTTTATTTCTCTTTTCCCAGGCAATTTTGCAGTCAGTTGGATACGTTTTTTACAGCTGAATACGCTGGTAAGCCGTTTATATTCATTACATCTGGAAGAGTGAATTTTCTTTACTTTATAGAGAAAATTTTTTATAACATAACACCCTTTCTCGCCCTTTCTTCTGAAAAGAAGCGAGTAAATCTTTTGAGAAAAATCTCTAGCGAATAAATATTTCACATCAATCATTCTGTTTTAAAAAAGAAATTGGATTTAAATATATAACTTACAATACACTTGTAACTCCCACTCCAATTTTGTTGAATTTTTATCAAACTTATTACGCATATTCTTTTCGTTTTCCATTTGATCTCATTTAAGACATATTAAGGTTTTGGGCTCCTTTTTTTTAAAAAATGAATGCTTATAATCGAAGGTGTACAGTAAAAACCTTAATGCAAATTTTTAGGATTTTTATAAAAAGTACGTTTTTTTGTATTAGTTATTATTAGTAAGATACGTTTTTAGTATTTGCAATCGCATGCCGGTATTTAAACAATATAAATGAGGGATTAATGTGGTTCTCAAACTTAGAAAAGGGGAAAAACCAAAATGTCAATTTCTGCATACTTGAAACAAAGAAATAGAATAAGAAGCAGTATCTTCAGTATTAAGAAGACAGTAACATGTTAAATAAATTTTACAAAGAAAGGTATACACATGCGCGAGCACATCTTCGTAAATGCACAAGGGGTCTTCTAGTTATAGACGACATTTTTTTTTCGTTTTGTGCTGCAATAGGAACTCCACAACTCGCGGCAGGCCATTTCCTTCGTCATTTTTTTTCTTTTTTGGGGGGGGAGGGATACGACATCTAAAAAATGTATCAATCCTATTTGAAAACAATTTTGCTTTTTTTTTTTTTTTTTTTACTTTTTCGCCCATATTTTAGAATTATCAAAGGAATTCAGCCGGCTTGCCAGGGCAAAGTGGAAAACAAAAATGAAAACAAAAAACAAAAAACACGGACCGTAACAAGTTTTATTTAAGTCATTTTAAAGAGTTGGTAGAGCTTCAAATCACTCCCTGAAATCGGTGTGCTAGAGTTTTTTTCTAAGGAAAATAACACAAGTTTGTCTCTACGATATGCTACGTCTCATGAAAAAAGAGAATTCTTAGTAATTATAATTGATCTATAAATAGGTAGCGAGAAAATATATTTCTCACAGGCTAGAAAAGGGAAAAACGTTAAAATGTTAATTTATGCGCACTTGAATCCAAAAATAGAATAAAAAGTTGTATGTGAATAATAAAGTGTGAGAAAGCGTTTAATTTTAAATTTTAAAAAATTATTCTTTGATTTAGATAAGGAAATAACATAAAAAGATTAGTTAAAGCTTTTTATGTTGCATTTACATATACATAAATATTTAGCCAGTGGTAATAAACAAAATTTCTATGTATATTTAAAGCATGAAATTCATTGTAAAAAGTTATTTAAAAATGTAAAACTTTAATCCAACTATATAATTCAAAGTAATCAAATTTATAATATAATTAAAGAGTAACTGAAAGTTTCCAGCCTTAAAATTCAAATAACTGAAACTTTCGAGATTACGATGAAAAACACAAACTTTTAAAATTTATTGTTCAACGTTATTGAAAGTGAAACATTCATACTTAAGTACAATTTAAAGTACTTATGCAAATTGATTGAAAATATGAAATTTATAGTGCAAATTTACATATCCAAATATATATAATGCGAAATAATTAAGAATGTCAGATGCATAGTGCGAAATAATTAAAATTTCTACGTCTTTAGCAGAGTGATTATAATGTTTATCGAACAAATAAATGGGAATTACGAAACTCATTGTGCAAATTCTTGAAAATCTCGAATTTAAAACATTTTTAAAATAATCAAAAATGCAAAATTTATGTCGCCAATTGTTCTAAATTATAAATTTTACAATGCAAGTTATTTAAATTTTAATTAATTATATTTTAAATTAAAGAACCGTATGTATTTTTGTTCATATTTTAGCTCAAATGTTTCGATTAAAGTAACTATTTAGATCTTTAGCACAGTGACACAATCGAATGTTCTAACAAATTCTTAATATGTGTTCTTCATTTCATACAACAAGCAAAGGCTGTTACTACTATGTTGTAGCCATAAAAGTAAATGGCTGACATCTGAAACATATTTAGCAAAATATCGCCGGAGAAGGAAGAAGCAATTTATCGTCCATGTAATGAAGACTATCAGCTTTCATGTTTCAGTAGTTTAGCTTTGCGATTGGACTTTAAATGGCCGTGGGTAGATTTCTCGATATACTTTAAAAGAAGTAAAATAATACTCATTTGAAACTCCATGTCTTGTGAAAGCGAAACGACATCATTTGGAACATATCTATTTTCTCTCCACTCCAAATGTTGAGAAGTCTACTATCGGTTTAAAGGTTAGGAAATGTTGCCAATTTAGAAAAGATCTAAACCAGCATTAAAAGAATTGCACTTGAAGGCTTACTTTGACGAAGTTTGAGTTTAAATTGTTTGCTGAGAATTCTTTCAAAACTTATATTTTGAGTATAGTTATTTGGTATAACTTTTAAGTGTTTTCAAAATTGAATCGAAAGTAATCGTGTTTATTATTTACAATGATGCTTGAAACTTTAAGTTAAAATTATACGTTTTAATAGCAAAACTTTTTCTCCTTCAAATGTGTAATCTAAACATGAATAGTTACAGTTTTGAGAGAAAGTGTTACTTTATGTGTAAATTTTACCGTTTTTCATGATAGATGAAAATAATGTTGTAAATTATTGTTAGTTTTTAAGCTACAGTGTTAATTATTTAAAGTTTCTTTCGAAACATTGCCTGACATTCCTACAATGAATAGAAAGATAATTAACAATGTCATCTAGAACAATGGACTGCGATCAGCAATTAAAAACTGTTTTCTTTTTTTTTTTACTATGAAACAAGAACGTTCTGTAATTAGATAGATATATTCAAAAATTATTATGCCTATATTTTTATGTAATACTATTTTCAAATGAAATTCGTGATGAAAAAAAAGAAACAGATTGCGTAAGTGTGTTGAAAATTGAATCCAAAATAACCATAGTTTATTACTTACATTAAATGGACCTATTTTTAAATGGACCAGGACGGTGAACCTCTGATCTTGTCTGTGAACTGTTCCCACTTGGTCGGTACCACATTTCTCAAAATTCCGAGATCCCTACAACAGATTGCCTGTGATTTTTCCACCTCAAACTTTCCAACTTTCCGCCATCTTATGGCAGCGTCAAAACAATGACAGCTATCTATCGCCATATTAACGATGTGTAAATATATAAATTCAGAAAACAAGGATCAGGCTAAGATACGATTTTTCAAAACATCCTTAAGAAAAAAGATTTGGCAAGCAAATGCGGTACCTCGGCAAGCAACAATTATTCAAGCACAGCGCAGTCACAATGTCACTGCTTTACATCTCAACTACTGCGTGGCAGAGGTGTCTGCGAAAAGCTTAACTATTATCTGATATCTTATTTGAAACCGTTTCTCCCTTTAATTATCTTCATCAGTGTATATGAAAACTATAAATTAGAATTAATGTTTAAAACGTTCCTAACACAGAAAAAAAATAACGATTTTCCCCGATAGGTATAGTTCGTTCCCCAGAAGTTAGCACTTGGCTCCACCTTCTAGGACGCAGAGTTCATTTCAGCGCGGGAGTTCATTTCAGCGCGGGAGGAGAGGAGAAACATGTCCGAGCTTGAAAATGAGACAACCCTTAATGTGCGCCAAACGCAAACAGTGAATTCTTTTTCAGTGACTTACTTCACTTTATCATCTGCTATTATATCTACTGTTAATATAGCTCATTAAATATATTTTAAATTTAAAAACTGCTGTTTTCCCAGCAAAATGTCTCAAAAAGGACAAACTATTCATTCAAAAGAGTGAAATATCATCAAATTTATGAAATATTTAATTTCAAAAAAATGCGCATAAAGATTGAAAAAATATTTTTGTCAGACAACTGCCAAATAGCAACCTTGTTCAGTATTGTTCCCATCCTTCTCCCTAAAATAGCGAAATAGTATCATCAGATACCACGTGATGAAGGCGGAACCAAGTGCCAACTCCTGGTGAAGGAACTATACATAGAATATAGATTAAATCTTTTTCATTGTTTTATGTATTTGATTATTTTATTCATTATTTAAAGTTCAGTTATTAAATATTGCCTCTTCATTTTCAGAGTCAATTTTATTTATTTATTTTACTTATTTATTTTTTTTTTTTGTTTATTTTTAATTTATTTATTTGTATATCATTTCTTATTATTTTATTTATTTTTATTTTATTTATATTTATTTTATTTTTTTCGAGAATTTTGCAACGTTATCTGGGGTTTTTGTGTTTAAGAAATTTTATTTATTTACATATTTTCAATAGTCTTGAAGTTTATTTTAACACACCCAAAAGACTATTTTCCGTGCTAAAAAAATTTTTTTTAGCGTCCACCACGCCAAAAAAATATTAAGCATTAATGTTTTACTTTATTTTCTATTTTATTTATTTTTTAATTTTAATTTCTAGTTAAATATTAAATATATCTCGATCCTTTTAGACGAATTTTAAACAAGATAGAAGATTATTTATAAATTGTTTAAAATCTTTTGCTGTAGAATTATAAATGTTTGAAAAAATGTAGAACAAGATCTATGAGCACAAGATTTTTTAAACTAAAAAAAATAAAAAGATGTATTGAAAAGGCTATTTGAATCGCTTCAAAAGATGTACATATGATTTATTCCATTAACTGTAATCCTCTAATAGGTTTTTCCTTTTAAAAGATACGCATTCCTCTAAACATACAAATATGGAATTTTTGCTAATGGTATTAAATTGCCTCATCAACTAACAGTTTATCTAAATAAAAAATATTCCCTTTTAAAAGCTTTCTTTATAACTGTACTAATTATGTTTGAGTACTAAAATAACTCATGCTTTGTCAGATTTCTGTTAAATGCTACTCAAGAATTAAATTTGTGATTAGTAATGTTGCCAAATTATACAGCCTATTATTTAACATTTGTTTAATATTTTATTCCTCTATTTTCTGTTGGAAAATTACTATTCTTGCTTCACGGTAAAATATTAGATGCTCAAATTTCACATAGTTTTCTTCGTTTTTGTTGAAACCGTTTCCTGCTTTATGTTTAGAACAACAATTTCGTCAAAGTGAGAAATAACTATAGCCACTTCTTCAAGGAAATAATATATATATATATATATATATATATATATATATATATATATATATATATATATATATATATATATATATATATATATATATATATATATATATATATATATATATATATAATAATTTAATATCGGGAAAAGCCAATGTATATATATATTGGCATTTCTGGCAAAATTAAATTCCTAGTAAATTTAGCATCCAAATAGAGTCTTGGTGCTGCCATCTAGTGTGGCAGAAACTGGACGTCCAAATTAACATGGCCAACGGTATCTCACCCATTGTGGTGGTCCTGAAAGAGTGAATACCACTTCTGGAGAACGCACTAGGTCTGCTCATCGGGAAGACTGATTGTGCAGCTCATAGGAAATAAATAAATAAATATATATATATATATATATATATATATATATATATATATATATATATATATATATATATATATATATATATATATATATATATATATATATATATATATATATATATATATATATATATATGTATATATATATTGAAGCGCCTAACTAATGAAACTAATTTTTCTAATACTCACTTTAACTTGGACGCCATATAGGTGAATCAATTTCATACTGAATTTCATGTAAAAATACTAGAAATATGTACAGTTTTATATTTTTGAAAAGACATAACAAAAATTTCTAAATAAATTGAAAAAAAAAAGTATAAAAAGTAGTTGTTATCGAAGTTCTCTGTTTTCACTTATATTTAAACTAGAAAATAATTTAAGTTTTAATATAAGGTAATTTTCCTTTTTAAATGTTTAACAGCGGACGCGAAAATATTTTCAATACATATATTAAACTATGATACAGTACAAAAGATTCAAAAGTATATAATCTAATTTTTTTAATATAATTATATTCTTTTGAATTTATGTAAATAAACCATAGTTTTTACATATATAAATCATAAGAGTGAAATTTTTAAAAGTAAATAGGATAGAAACATTAATTCCGTGTCAGTTTTATACGTCCAAACATCAAGGTAACGGTTTCGTACTTTCAAACACCATTGAGACTTTTGTTTACGTCCAAACCTCGTCGAAACGATTTGTTGCTCCAATTAATCGTTTCAGCTGATATATACTTCCAAACAACATTAAGATTTTTACATGAGACTTTTGTTTACGTCCAAACACACCATTGAGACTTTTGTTTACGTCTAAACATCGTTGAAACGATTTGTTACTCCAATTAATCGTTTCAGCTGATATATACTTCCAAACAACATTAAGATTTTTACATGAGACTTTTGTTTACGTCCAAACACACCATTGAGACTTTTGTTTACGTCTAAACATCGTTGAAACGATTTGTTACTCCAATTAATCGTTTCAGCTCATATATACTTCCAAGCAACATTAAGATTTTTACATGAGACTTTTGTTTACGTCCAAACACACCATTGAGACTTTTGTTTACGTCTAAACATCGTTGAAACGATTTGTTACTCCAATTAATCGTTTCAGCTGATATATACTTCCAAACAACATTAAGATTTTTACATGAGACTTTTGTTTACGTCCAAACACACCATTGAGACTTTTGTTTACGTCTAAACATCGTTGAAACGATTTGTTACTCCAATTAATCGTTTCAGCTGATATATACTTCCAAACAACATTAAGATTTTTACATGAGACTTTTGTTTACGTCCAAACACACCATTGATTCTTTTGTTTACGTCTAAACATCGTTGAAACGATTTGTTACTCCAATTAATCGTTTCAGCTTATTATACTTCAAAACAACATTAAGATTTTTACATGCATCCAATCATCCTTGATACAGTATCCTACTCCTAAAAAGTGTAGATCTGTATTCTTTCTAAATGTAATAAGGGAATTCTTAAACAATTTCATATTAAATTATTAATATAAATAATGAGTTATACTTTTGTAATATTTTTCAATAATATGAATGTTGTAAAATATTTAAAAGTATTCATAAAAAAACCAATAAAATGATTGTAAATAATTATTTTTTTACAGGCAAAAAAAAAATATCTTCATGAAAATGCATGTCTAACGGTCTTTTTTGTTTAGTAATTTAATATCATCATAAATCACAACCGTCAACAAAAACCATTAGAAATGATATCATTTTTATTTATTTATTTTTTTTTTTTTGTTCAGAACACTCAGAAGTTTTTTTTTTTTTTTTTTTTTTTTTACCTGAGACTTATTATAAGAGAAGTTAAAAAAAGATTCCCGTACATTTTGCGATATAAAAGATACTCTCTAGTAAAGCCCTTTTGTGAAACTTGATTAATGAAGTACCTCTTCTTTAAAAAAAAGCACCATTTCCTCTTTCATATCTTGAAAAATTAACTTTTTGAAAACATTTGCTCTTTATGTTCCATTCATTCATCTAAAATTTTCGGCATAAAATGCATCTTTTTTTTTTCTAATTATATGCATGAACACGATAGAAGAAAAATTTATGTTATTCTTGGCTAATTATTGCTTTTAGTGCACTCATAATTGTGCTATTTAATCAAATATTATGCAAGATGAAGATATGAAACAACATTTTTTGTTATGTGAATAAAAGTACTTTCTAGATACTCAGTCATCATTTAGTATTTTGTACATTTTTTTAAAAAATTTCTAAAATAAAAGCTTTGATTGTTTTTAAATCGATTATCTATTTTACAATTAACAAAAATTGAAAAGTTTGCTCTTTTAGACTCAGGATCAGGTTGATATTCATTCATGACATCCTGACCAGGTTTAGCAAGGTTTTTGCAGCAAATGTAAAAACCTTAGTGAATTTCACTTTTTTTACCACAATGTGTAAAACATTTACTTTCATCTGCTGCCATTTGCAATATTATATCTAAAGCTTAAACAGCCTAGTAAATGACAAATATTGATCGCATTGCAGGTTGATATTCTTTTATGATTTCTTGACTAGGTTTTGCAAGGTTTTTGTCCCAGTTGCGCGGTAAAATTCAGTTTTACTACCACAGTGTGTAAATTTCTTTAGATCGTATATTTTTAAAATAATTAATTTCAATTTCTCTAGGCGTCTACCAAATAAAAACTGTTGAAAGTTTAGACTTTGAAATAGAAAAATACGTAGATTAATATGGTATAAAAATATTTATACCTCATAATTCTCAATTCTTTGTATCCAGAATAAAATTAAATAATAAAAAATAATAAATACTTATTAAAAATTATTTTGTGCATGAAATTATCTTTATGTAGGTAGGTTTTATAAGTGAGTGCATTTTTTTAATTGCTTAATTAGTTTTAAAATATGGCTAAAATTGCAAAATGTGAAATTAACAGTAAGGGGTCCAAGATTTGGATCACACTCTTAAACAAACTATGGAAACCATATTTCTTATATTGCGGCTACTCTCTATATTTTGAAAGTTAAGAATCCGAGTATATATATATATGTAATATATATATATATATATATATATATATATATATATATATATATATATATATATATATATATTATATATATATATATATATATATATATATTTATATATATATTTATATATATATATATATATATATATATATATATATATATATATATATATATATATATATATATATATATATATATATATATATATATATGTTTATTCAGAGAAAGTATGTTTTTGTTTTCGATTTCGTAACTTAATAGTTAGCACAAAATAATTTCCATATGTGCGGTCGCCCCCAAGAACCATGAAGATTGACACTTATTACGTGGAAATCCGATCATTAGAACAAAAGTTATTCAGGGCAATATAATTTCTTTTTATGCCCACTGTACAAGAGAAAATTGTTGATCATGGTAAATTTTGACTATCAGCAGTTGATAACAGCATTACGTCAAATTATAGCAGCATTATGACATAATGTGTCGAGCAACAGCATTATGTCAAATTATATTGAATATAATTAATCTTCATTTTGAAGGTATGGACTTATACTTAATCTGATAACCTAAGCCACCGGGAGGGACAACAGATAATAAAGAACAAAAATTGGAATTGTTTTATCTTAATAGCAACAGATATGCATTTAAGTTTTGTGCATGATTTTCTAGTGTTGCTTAACACAGATTTATTGATCATTTACTTTTTTTTCACCCGTACGAAAAGCAGATATTCATATAATCTTCCAATAATTCCCAAGTACAGTAATTCCCAAGATATTGTAACTACTCTTCATATTTTAATTATTCATCCCTTATCATATTACACTTACATTTTGTATTAATATTGCTTGGTTCCAAAAGAATTTATTTTTCAACAAGACATCAACTTTCAGAAAAATTTTCAAAGTTACGATTTATTCAAGTTTTCTGTCACGTTTTGGAATTCTTATTGACATTTTTATCAAAGCTACGACAGGACTTTTGTGCTTGAGTTGCTTCTAAACTTTCTTCCATCAAATAAGGAAATAAGAAAAGTTTCCCAATCCTGGAATATCCATCTCATAGATATCAAATTTAAAGATCCCCACCTAATAGAATTTTCAAGTTTTCTTCTGATTTTATTTACTTCCATACATTTCCTCCAATGACCGTACTTTTCGCTAAAATAAATTTCTATGCACCTTACGAATCTAGGGAAAATCAACGAGAAAAATTCTATACTTGAACACTTTTGAAAAATGGAATGTCGGATTGTAAGTCTTCATGCATCTTAGACTTCGGAGGAAATTCTACATAAATGGGGATATGCATTTTTCGATATTTAAATTACCTTATATTTTTAGCTTGAAAAATCTATGTTACATTTTCAGATATGGAAAAAAATGTTTTAAGCCAAAATTGTGTTATTTTAAAGTTTTAACATACATTTTATGAGTCTGGTATAAAAATTTTATTAAATTAATTCAATGAATTCAATGAATTCAGAACATTTAAAAGAGATAAATATAATTAAATATAATTGCAATATAAATAAATTAATGATTTATAGTTATGCGAATTAAATTATTTTAGAACGACGAATCTAAGGAAAATTTCTATACAGTGTAGAACTCTACGGAAAAGCAACGGTAAAGTCCTATACTTGAACACTTTTGACAAATAGAATGTTGGATTGTGAGTATTCATGCATATTAGACTTGGGATGAAATTCTGCATAAATAAGGATAAGCATTTTCCGATATATAAATTAACTTCTGATATTTTTGGCTTGAAAATTCTTATGCTACATTTTCAAATATAGAAAGAAATTTTTTAAGCCAAAATTGTGCTATTTAAAAGTTTTAAAATACATTTTGTTTATATTTGAACACTGTAGGAAAATGGAAAGTTAGATTGAAAATTTTGATTCATCTTAGAGTGTTCAGATAAAAGTCTACATAAATGGGGATATGTATTTTCCGATATTAATTATTTTCTTATAATTTTAGATTAAGAATTCTTATGTTACCCCTTCATATATAGAAAGAAAAGTTCTTAGCAAAAAGATTTTATTTTAAAATTTAAAAAAAATCCTTGAATGAGTTTAGTATGAAATTTTAATGAAATAAATTAAATGAATTCAGTTAATTAAAAAGAGTTGAAATGTAAAGAACCTAGCTAATTGGAATATAAATGAAATAGTTTATTGGAATTTAAATGAATTTATTATAATTAAACAAAATTAAACTTTCTGACGAATTAAATTAATTTAGAATTACGAATCCAGGGAAGAAAAAAAAATTGCACGCCTTATTAATTAATGCAAAACAAACGGAAAAAAATTATATCTTTGAACACTTTAAAAAATGGGTTATGGGATTTCTTCAGACTTTATTGAAAATCTAAATAAATTTGGATAGGTATTTATTTTTCAATTTTTTAATCACCTTCTGAAATTTTTCATTTAAAAATTTATAACTTCTTGCATTAACTTTTAGATCTAAAAATAAATGTAATATTAAGAACTTAAAAAGTTTATAATTAATAATTTACCATAAGAATGAAATTTCATGTAATTATAAAGATTTAAAATTATAAAGATTTAATTATAAAGATTATAATTATAAATTTAAGAAAAATCTTTATTCTTTAATTTATAATCTAAATTAGCATTATTTTAAATCTAAATTATTTTTAAAAAATTCCTTATTAACTTCGTGACTTTTAAATTGATTATATTTAGTGTAATTCTTTATGAACTTAACACATTTATAGTTACTTAAAGTCAATGAAGTTTCTTATAAATTAATAAATGATAAAAATAATGAAATAAGTAATATAAATAATTAATAATAAATATATTAATTGACATAATTAATTAGTAATATAAATAATTAACAAAGATTATTAAATAATAAATGTACATAATAATAAATGAATATACAGAAATTTTTTATGAAAGAAATGAATTTGCAGATTTTTTTATAAACTAAATTAATTTAGAAATTATCGAATTTAATTAAGATATTGATGAACTAAATTAATTATATTTTTGAATCTAAATGAATAAATAAATTTGAATAAAATTAAATTATTCAAATTTCATAGCATTATATCAATACACTTGATTTGCCACTGCCCAAAATTTCATGCACAACGTGGCACGGAATTCCAGAACAAAACAGAACATCAGCTATTCTCAAACCTGACCTGCAGAAGAATTATTAAAGAAATCATCAAAACTACACTTAAGGACATATTAAATCCATCAGATTCAATTAACAATGTAACCTCGCTCTCACTCCGTGTCAACAAATTCTAGCAACTCATCTTACAATATTTGTTTTAGTCAGACTCTCTGGTTATCCATGACTTTTTGAACCTTTTGTACTTTAAACTTCTTTGTGATTCGAATATTTTGCTTCAACTAATGATATTCATTCTCTTATACTTAATTTTAGAGTTAAGATGCATTTTAACTTTTGTGCTTTAGTTTAAAGTTACGTTAAAATTATGTTCTGTGCTTTTTGTTTTAAATCGTTTTACTATGCATTTGTATTTTATGTTGCTAATATTTTCATATTGTACTTTATTCTAATTATATATCATTAATACTTGTTGTTAATGTAATTTTTTGTGTTTTATGCATGTTTAATGTATGTTTTGTATGTGGAATGTATGTTCTACTCTCGTGAGCCCTTGAATAGGGCGAGTCGAGATATGAATAAACAAGAATATCATTATATCAATTGATGAATTGAATGATGTTTCAAATGGGAAAACATAATAATAATTTAAACTTAGTAAAACTCCATATGAAATAAATTTATACTTGAAAGTAAACGAAATTCCTTAACATGTAAATTTATTAACTGAAAATCATTTCAAAAGGATAACATTTTTCAGACGAACTCTTTAGACGAATCAACTTTAAATCTTTTTCTTACATTTTTAAAACACATTAGTAGAATTTTGACCTTGAAAAATTATAAGTAAATATTTATTAGCTAACTGTAGATATATGTTTGTTAATCGACCATCCTTCGATTAATTTTGTGAATAACAAATGACAAAATTTAATTATTTTATTTCGTAATTCTATTATTCTTCAGTAATTATATTAAATTAAATAAAAAGAATTTATTGAAGATGTTAATCTCAAAATCAGCTCTAAAAAGGTATTTAATAAAATATATAAAAATAACTTTCAAACAATCTGAAACAGTACTATCATTTCATATCTGGACAGATTGTTCTAAAAAAGCATTATATATCTTTCTCTTCCAATACGTATTCTATCTATAAAATCTTTTAGATAAAAATGAAAAACTTATTTAAAACACACAAAAAAGGGATACTTTTACATAATATATTATAATGCAATGAAAACCATCTTTTTAAACAAAGATTTCAATTTTGAGAGTGGCAATGCGTATGAAAATATACGCCTCAATTTAAAAATGGTTTAAAAATTGTATTTATTGGCTTGTGCATTCTTGTCAAAAAGTGTTATGGGATTTGTTTTATAGACTTATGTCTACATTTTTTCAAAGATAACCTTCTTAATAAAAATATGTTTTAAAGTGCCTGCATGCTTATGTATCTGTTATCATCTTATTTATGTCCACTGAAATTTTTATAAAAATTGATTTCATAATTTTTTTAAACTCTCTTATACAAACTCTCTTATACATAAAATACATTTTTTTTTAAATAAAATTCCACATTTATTGTTGTGAGTTACTACCAGACCAACAGAGGACGCTGTTATCAGAATAATTCTGATAATTATGAATGATTCATGGCTAGTGACCATGAATGCCACTTGTGTGACAAGTTATTGGAAGGCCTAACTATTATAACACAATCGTATTGTTTGTTTTTATTAATTTCAGATATTAAATAGATTCAGATATTTAATTTTTTATAAATGTGTAATTTTGGAATTAACAAGTAACTGAGTTTAGTACTTTAAGCATATAAAATACATTTTTTTTTAAATAAAATTCCACAATTATTGTTGTGAGTTACTACCAGACCAACAGAGGACGCTGTTATCAGAATAATTCTGATAATTATGAATGATTCATGGCTAGTGACCATGAATGCCACTTGGGTGACAAGTTATTGGAAGGTCTAACAAATATAACACAATCGTATTGTTTGTTTTTATTAATTTCAGATATTAAATTTAATTGTTACCAAATATGGCATTTATTTTCACTGCACCATTTTTCACTGAACCATTCTACAATATTTATCATTGCAATATTTATGTTCCACAATATTTATCATTGTAAAATTTATCACATTATCTACACAGACTAAAACTTTCCTTAAATTAAATTTGTTTGGTGGATATTTTCTCTTCATTTGGAAATATCGAAAAGCAATTTACAGTCAAACTTGCATTATAGTTTTTACAAACACAAAAATCGACGTCTCTAAGAAATTTAAAAATAAATCCTTAAAATAAAAAATCTCAGTTATTATATCCGAAAAACATTATTCTCTTTGCTATTATCGTCATTTCTCATAAAGATAAAATGATTTTATTTCCCTGATTGCTAGAAATGTGATCAAAATAATACCCCAAATGCTGATCGTTAAAGTTATAAAAAAAGAAGTTTCCAACGCATTTCATTTATTCCTATTTAGATAATGGTTTTCATAGTAATGCGTTTGAGAAGCTTATTCAAATATCCATTACATTAAATTGATTTGCACTGATAGCTATTTTTATCATATAAATATTTATTTTCCGATAAAATCAGACATTAAAACTGTGCTAATGTTCTGTACATTTGTGAATGCAATCTTACAAGAAGAAAAGAGATGTCTTTTATTGTTTATAGGAAAAGGAAATAAAGATTTTATTTCATTTATAACTAGATGCATTGTAAACGTTTTGTTTTCATAGAATTGTTTTAATTACTAAACTCTTACAGTTTTTTGAAATTTTCTTTAAGCTTAAGTAATGTTTAAAAAAAAATAACACTAGTTATTTTTTTTAAATAATTTTTACTAATATTATAAGGTAAACAATAATTTATTTATTATGATTTTACAATATTCTTTTTTCTAAAACATTCAAATATTTATAACAATATACTGATTTTCACTGGAAGAAATTTTTATCATATAAATATTTATTTTATGATTAAATCAAAAATTAAAACACTACTAATAATCTGTGCATTGGTGAATGTAATTCAAAAAGCAAGAACAAAGAGTATTTTGCTTGAAGGATAAGAAAGTAATGGTATTATTAATGGTACCACTACACAATTTTTTTTATTTGTGTAGTGGTTTTATTATAGTGTCGTAAAAATAAACTTCATAAAACTAGTTAAGTTACAGCAATGTTATAAAAGATATTTTTCAGAAGGATGCAATAAACTAACTCATTTTTTCCGAAAAATATTTGTTGGGAGTATTTTACAATTAAATTATTAAAACGATTTAATTTTTTTCACAAAAAAACTTATTTTTGTAAAAATATGACATGCTAATGTTAAATTTTTATTTCATTTTTCATTTTCATTTCAGATTAAATTCAACGTTTAGATCACTCATACACAAATATTACGGTCAGAACAATTCAAAAAAATACCTGAAAAAAATATGGCAACCGGAAGTTTTAGAACAAATACTCCGGCAGTCAGAGTGCCAGTACCAGAACTCTAGAAAGAGTATATTTAATTCAGTAAATAATACTGCAGAAATTACAGTATAAAATTTCACGGTAAAAGGTACTGGCCCCCTGAATGCCGGTTCTTTTTACCGTAATTTTTCAGGAAATCTTTTTACGGTTTTTACCTTCAATGAAGCTTTCTTATTGACCTAGAGTGATTGTCAAAGCTCCCATTACAATTAGTAGCATCATAAAACCGTTATAAATGTTACATCTTAATAAAAAAAATTTGATGAATCTTCTTTAGTATGAAGTAGATGATAGTCACTACACTGTAATAAATTACGATAAAAAGCACTGGCACCCTGGGAGAACTATCCGCTAAATCAATTCTACTTGAAAATCCATTTTCCATTAAATTTTATACCTTAATTTTTACACTAGTATTTATTTAAATGCATCGTTTCCTTAAAAGCTAATGGATGATGCATGATGCTTATTCAGGACTTGTAACTGATTATCATTCTTTTTTTTTTAAATTAATTACAATTTTCCTTAAAGATGTTTTAAAACCATTGAAATATATTAGAATACGATTAGTCTTCATTGGACTTAAAGAGATCTTAAAATCAATGAAACATACTGGAAATACTTTACATTGTTTATTTTACAATAAGAATTTATGAAAATAAATGAAAAGAAGAAGAAAAGAGAAAAGGTTGAAAGGAGAAAAAAAAGAAAGATTATAAGAAAAAAGAAGAAAAAAAAGAAAAAAAGAAAAAAAAATTGTTTAGTTGAAAGCTGCTGGATTAGGCATGATGCTGATTCAGGCCTTGTAACTGATTTTTACTTCCTTAAATTTGCATTTCAAAAACTATGAATAAAAACTAGCTTCAAATAGGCACAACGTAAAAATCAATTTTTTGTCTTTAAAAAAATAATCCACTATCTATTGTTTTAAAAATATTTTAAAAATCAATTAAGCATATTTGAAATACATTACATCATTTATTTTACGAAAAGAATTTATGAAAATAAATTTTAAAAAGGATGAAAATAGTAAACGTTGAATGAAAAAAAGATTAAATTGAAAAAAGAAGTAGGAAAACAATAAGAAAAGCGATTGTTTCCTTCAAAGCTATTAGATAACGCATGATTCTGATTCATGTTGTATAACTGATTAGTTCTTCCTTTACTTCAAAAACTATAAATAATAATCTGCCTTAAAATATGCAAAGCATAAAAAAGATAATAAGATAAGATAAATAAGAAAAGAATGAATTATAAATAATTAAATGTGGAAAAATATTTAAAGAAAAAATACCTTTAAAAACTGTCAAAGTGTTTTAAAATTAAATTTAAACTTTCCACATTAACCCAATATTCTCCCTTTTCATGGTAATAGCTAGAAATAGTTACTTTGCGACAAAAGTACATTCCATTGCCTGCTAAGTTTTTTTTTATCGGTGACAGAAAAAAAAACATGTGTCACAGAAAGAGACTATCAATCAACGAACTTATTTTCCGATAATGAGCCTTCGTTGCCAATTGAGAAAAGTTAGAGCCCCATCGGATGAAGGCAGTGGTCATTCCCCAGAGTCCCAATGGTTGGAAATGCCAGTGGAAAAGGGGAAATAAAATTCGTAAATCGTTGGAAAGAAATCTTCCAACATTTAACCTCACTGACATCATTAATTGAGAAAACTTTCACAGAGAAATTGAAAAAGATATATTTTCTTTCTTCTTTCAATTACAAGTCTATTGAAAAGGTTTTTTGTTTCTCCCCTGAACGTTTAGAAGTTCCGCCAGAAAAAGTTATTTGAAACTTATGGCTCAACGTAAGCAATTCTTTTGGTTTAAATGCATTGTCAGCTTAAATTTTTGCTACTCTATTTTTTTCTTTATGTATTACTTTCATAGTTTATATATTTTGTGAATAGCAACATACCCGTCTCATAATACGAAATAATACAATTGCAGCAATAATTCGTCGTGTTACACATTTGGTGTATTGTTCTTTTCAGGATTATCAAAAAAGGTAAGCAATTCTTTTGTTTTAAATGCATTGCCAGTTAAAATTTTTGTTACTCAATTTTTCTCTGCATATATTACTTTCATAGTTTATATATTTTATGAATAGCAAATGTAAAATAATACAATCGCAAGAATAATGCATTCATGCATTAGGTGTATTGTTCTTTTCCTGATTCTAAAAAGAGGAAATGCAATCAATTTTTTCTCTGAAAAAAAATTATAAATAGTATTCATTTAAGAAACTTACTAGAAGATCTTTTTATGACGGAATACAAATTAAAGGTTAAATAATTCTCAAAGGTACCTGAGCACTCATAATTAGTATTTATTACAGGAGCAAGAATTCCTTTCTACAACAAACTATTACTGGTGCTGATCACTGCTACTATCAATGATAATGCTGATCAATAATGATGTTGATAGAACTACTAATATTGATAATTAGTAACTATTTAATAATATTGATATTAGTAACTATAGAAATATAATATTGATAATTAGTAACTATTTAAAGATCAAGAATTTACCTCCTATCAGAAAACCTAAGCAGCAGCACAACATAAAAATGTTCGAAAAATATAAATATGTGTATCTAGTCCTATGCATCCGTATCTGAATATGTCCTAACGACACAACATAAAAGATGTCCGTAAAATAAAAATATGTGTCGTTTGTATACTTTAGGCTAAATATAACGAACCTGTCATTATTTTGTCTTCTACGCACTCTTTTCCTTCACTCCATAGTTATGTGAGTTTATGCATTTTAACAGCTCACAATAACAACGTACATGCAAAAATAATGCTCTTTTATTTACTACTGAACTATTGACATCGGAAATTTGAAGATCATTTTGACAATGTGGGTGATATTCTTAGCAACAAAACCCTTAACACCCTTCTCAAAATTTTAAGGCTCTACAAGCATGAGGAAGCAAAATATCCTTTACTTCACTAAACAATTACCCACTTTTCTTCTAAAAGAACGGTACGTGATAGACCATATAGGTTTTAATATATGAACCAATAATTTCTTTTTACAACTAACATAATTTTATATACTTAAGAGTAGAATCCAAATTCAAATTTATTATACAGTAAATTAATATTTATTAAAGGTACAAGAATCTTTTCGACTCATTTAGTACTTTTTAATGTTTTACACTTGGTGTTACATTTTTTTTTTCATTTAAATTGCTTGTTTAATAAATATAATAATAAATTTCATGCTAACTTGCTGATCAGATGTAAACTTTACGCTTAAAAAATTATTAAAATTTTAAATTAATTATTTTTATTAAGTTTGTTCAACCTCGTTGTGCATGTGAGTTTGTGAGCAACAAACTCAGTTTAATTTACATTATCATTTAAATAATATAATTTAATTCATATTTATAAAAGCAATTAGAGGAGAAGAAACTACCAAAAGAATAACATTATAATTTATATGTTAAATCATTTTACTAGTGTTTTGTGAAATTATCGTTTAATTTTATGTTTCTTTCATTATTTCATCATTGTTACACTTATTTTATTTTAATTTATTTAAAATTCAGAAACTGTTTCAAAGCTAAATAATTATTGATATCTTGATATTTTTAGAAAATGTGGCTCAAAAACCAATAGAAAGGATTTAAGGGGGCTGATAAAATTCAGTTATGTGAAATAAATAATTATAAATACATTTTCTAAAAGCGTAAGCACTTGAAAAAAGGTTAAAATTTGATTAATTACATTCATGATATTTTCTGCAACCTCAACTCATTAATCATCATACTGAATATCTAATCAATCAAAGTCAAGACAAATCTAAAGCTGAAATAAATCTTTTCACTCCATGTTTCTAAAATATGAAACATATTGTTGCATTTCATATTTATCTATGTCTCATTTAGAGGGAACATCACACTGTTAGAATTTTCAATCTGAAATTACTGTAAAATAACCAGCAAATAACCGTAAAGTTTACGGCAAAGAACATTTTTTTTTCCTTTACAGTTTTGAAACCATTTATAACTAATATGGTTAAAAAAAAACTATGAATACAAAACTATGCAGTTTTTAAAACATTTACAACTAGCATAGTTTCAGAACTATTAAAAGGAATTTTAATTGGTGGTGCCATCTATAAGGGCTATAATTTTTTTATGTTAAGCAGATTTATGTTGCTGCTATCTATGTGTATCATATTATAATAGTCCAAGGTCACAAATTCGGGAGTGCAGGACACTGGACACTTTTCATGTGTTGAATGCAATGGAAGAAATATTATGGTGTCCAACCCTGAAACTCAAACCTACTTTCTGCCGTTTATTAGGTTGACAGATTAGCCCTCTTGGCTATAATATTTTTCCACCTTCAAGGAACTATTTGGCTTCATTAGGAGGGACTAGTTGGTGCTATAAAATTTTGGTTGTTTAATCGTTTAAAGTGAAAAGTGTCAATAAACGGTATCCCTCACAGTTTACAGTTTGAATACTATTTTATTTATGTTTATTTTAATGTTTTGTTTGAATACAGTAAATTAAAACTGTAATAAACATTTACTTAACTATTTTTTCGAGAAATTTCTAACAGTGTTCTACAAAGACTTCAAATAATCTATATCCGTTTCTTCACTTAACTTGCTTATTAAAAGTCTTTTTTGTTTCTAAAATATATAAACTAAAATTAAAACCACATTTGCTAAAATTATGCATATGCGAGAAATTTTTACTTTCACGAATTCAATAATTTTTTCATTTTTATCTGATTTACATTAAAATTGCAAAGGTCTTTTTAGATGCATTTTGAGACATTTTCTGATAACTTCTGAATTTAACTAATTATAAAATTAACTTGTTAGTGATTTTAAGCCATTTTTCTTTCATTACTATTTTAAAAATAAATCAATAGGAAAAAACCCTAATTCTACGAACATTGCGTCAATACGGCAATATCTATTTCATTTTAAAGATAATCGGCTAAAAAAAATTCTTTGAATCAATAAAAATCAAACATTTTTAAAAAATGAAGAATTGTCTTCTGATTCCGAAATATTTTATAATTACTACATAAATATAACGTCTTAATCAATTTAATGACCTAAGTATATGAACAGGTAACTTTGAAGGAAGTAGTTAGATAAGTAATTTAAATCGAATGCTGTAAATATTATACAGTTAGCGATTTTTATTGTAAATATTTTTAAATTAGTTAATAATTTAAATTAAGAAAAAAAACTTACGATTTTTTTTCAATGTGCATTTCCCTTTATGTATTTTTCTTTCTTTTAATAGATAATTTGAATACATAAATTGCAAAACTAATAGAATATGAGATTGCAAAAGAAATAAAAAAGAAATAAAAATAATAAATTAATAAAAAATAAGTGGTTTTTCCCCTTTTCTGTATAATTTTCTTTCTTTTAATAAAAAGATAAGATATATAAATAGAAAAATCAATAAAATATGAGATTATAATGAAAATAATCGAAAAGAAGAAAAGCGGGTGGGGTTTTTTTTTTCATACGTATATTTACTGATATATTTTTCTTTCTTTTAATAAAAAGTTTAAATATAAAATATAAAAATCAATAAGATAAGAGATTTTAAAATCAGTTATAAATGAACAAAAAATTAGTAGCTTTTTCAGTGTGCTTTTTTGCTTATCTATTTTTATTTCTTTTAATAAAAAAGATTAAATATATAAGGAGGAAAATCTATCGAATATGAGGCTATGATTGGAGTGACAAATAAATGAGTGTTTTTTTTTTTCGTGTGCATTTTTGTTTATACATTTTACTTTTTCTGCTATAAAATATTTTATTAAATTAATTATTTTTATAAATTTACTCTATATTTATTCATATCAGATCGTTTTATTTAAACATTATCACATTTGTGTTTAAACTAAACCAATATTTATTATCTATAATTTAAACTACAAAAAAAAACAACTTTAAATAACAATAACTTTATTTTGGAAACTAAACACATTTCAAGTTGAAAGTTATGCTCCTTGAGTTAACTTAATTTGCTCAAACAGATTTTTTATGAAGCAAAAAATCTATAGAATTTAATAACAGAGGGATTCCTATAATCTTTGAATTTAATATTGCCGAAAAAAAAGTTCTATTTAATGTTATTACAATGTAAGGGGAACCTTACTCGTAACATACATAATCTACCAACTCACAAAATTTCATTACGAGAAAAATTGCTTTTTATTAGCTAGCTACTGAGAAAGGATAAAGAACTGAGAAATGAACAAATTGGATTAACTTTCACGTTTTAAGGAAGGAAAGAGAAAAGAGACTTTGTATAAGAAATAAGATTAATGCACATTTCCCAAAAGAGTTTTAGTATTTATCTCTGGTTGGGAAGTGCAATTTATGTTACTTTTATTACTTTTACTCTATATAATATGCAATATTCGTCAGTTAGATTTTTTACCCACCAGACTGAGGTGTTTTTCAACAGTTTTTTTTTTCTCTTGTATGATTATTAATTGCAAGATAATAAAGATAATAATCCAGAAAATAAATCTGTTTACTTTTAAATGTTTCTAAAAATTATGACATTTGAATGTTTCACTTTTAATAAAGATATTAATAATATCAAATAAAAACTAAACATTGGATATCTTGCAATGGTTTAAATAAAAATACTTTTTTCTTGTAATATATTCGGATTTTTTAAAATTCCATATCAATATAATTAGTTTAATAAGTATGATAAGGAAATAGAGTGGAATTAAATTTTATTGTAAACCAAACCATTTCTTTTTCCACATAATAATTCCTTATCCTATATTCCCTAAGTTGAACAAATATTTATCGTAAAAACAGAAAAAATATATATTAAGTAGAAAATTAGTTATTAAAAATGTCTGGTAACAATGTCGCACTGTGTGGTAATGACATTTAGGAGAGGAAAAAATTCTGATTAATTATGTACCATATTAAAACCATTAATCTGGTAATAATTTTCCGTTCATATGGTTACGTTTTACCGAAATTAATGATTTTAAAAATTATAGTTCTGGATCTATCTCAGGGCCAAGAATTTACCACAGTAAAAATACATTAAAACAAAAAATTAAAAACATCCATACTTTAATTTATTTATATTCAACCCTGATTTTTTGTTTAATTTCTTGAAAGAAAATAAATCAGTATCATTAAATTTAAGTCGACTTGCTGCTCTTCCTGCTGCTTTTGCTGCTCTTCCAACAGGTGGTACCACCAGGACACTTTTGTACACATTTAGTAATAATTACGAAATTGAAAAGCAAATTTAACCTAATTAATGATTTTTATGTCTTGCTTTAAGGTATTAGGATAAAATTATCAAATATTACCAAATTTTACCCCATAAACTACCAAACATTTGGTAAAACAAAATATTAAAAATACATATTTTAGTGTTAATTTTGCCATAATCAATACCAAAGCACTTCGGTAAAAACTAATAAGATTTTTGTGTCTCGCTAGAGCAAAAAACATGTAAATATTCTGGTAGTTTTTTACCATGTTTTTTTTATCAGTGTATGCAGGTTGTATTCTTTCTTGGTATAACTAACAGATCTATTTAGCAATTTAAAGTCACATGTCAACAATTTTCTTTTCCAAAAATTGTCAAAACAAATTTAAATGTAAATCAAATTGTTTCACTAATAGAATTTTTGTTTTTCTGTCCGTGTATTATCCGTGTTCTGTCCGTGTATTATCTAAATTAAACTTTTAGTTATTAATTTTAGTTGCAAAAACGAAACATTTGGATAAACATTGGATTAGTTAAAATTTAAATGCATTTTTTTGGAAAGCGTTTCCTTAAATTGCTTGTTTCTTCACGTTTTGTTTTACGCATTAAAGCGTATAATTATTTATTTTTAAAAATATACCTAAAATATATATATTTCAATTTCTATTTTTTATACATTTTACGTTAAAAACATATATTTTTCATTATTTTTTTAAAAAAGTTTTAAATCACGTGAAGAATTTTTTTGGTTCTGTTTTTTGCTTTATTGCGGATTTGTTATCATAAAATTTAATAATCATATAGATTGATCATTATGTGTTCGAAAAAAACACATAATAATCAATCTATAGGATTATCATTACGTGTAGTGCCTTCAGTTGTATTTTTTTTTTAAATGAAAGAAAAATTAATAAATAAAAAGCACCTTCCCATTGGCTCAATATAATGCAAATGTTCTTTCGAATTTTTCTAATATTTTCAGAAATTTCATAATTTTATTTTCATAATATTTTTTAAAAAATAATTTGTTTCTATTAACATTTTAGGACAAGTTGGATAATGGTGCATCTCAGTCCTCGTGTATTAAAATTGTTGTGATGACATTTTTTCTTTCTTTTTAATATACTTTAACTAGAAATAATTCAATATTTGTCCTATTTCAACGAAATAGATTCTAAATGCATTGATAATACATTTAAAATTCTGCAATACAAAAAAAAAAAAATGTTCATAAAATTAAATAAGTAAAGTAAAAATTACTAAGCTTTTTAGTGTCCCCTTAAAGTTAGAAAGACGGTAAATTTTGCCAAATTCTTTCTTTTTTCTCAATGTACTAACACTTTTAAAATGAAAGGAATATCACGCATCAATTTTATTAATTGATTGATTGATCTAGGAATTTCAAGGCAGCTGACAATTTCAATTTTCGAGAAATAAGTACGAACGTATTATTACGTTTTTAGAAGTTCGCAAATCATATTTGAACGAAAATGCATGCAGTAAGAATTTCGAATAGGCCTGTTAATAAATTTTTAAAAGATTGCCAGAGCTGGTTTGTAAGAACGCCTAAAGTCTTTTTAAAATATTTATTTTCTCTTTAAGCTTATAAACCACATTTTTATAAAAAAAAATATATACCTACTAAAATAACTCACATAACAGCATTCATTTAAGCATTTCATTACGATAAATTAATTCTATTTGGAGTTGAATGGCTGAAGTTCTTATCTAATCTAGTTATAAAGTACTCAGCCGTTAAATTTTGTTAAAGCTTTTAAAGTGCTTTAAAGTAACATCAAAGTAATGTTATGAGAGCCAAATTAAACAAAAAGCCTATTGTGAATAAGGTTTTTCCTCAAATGTTCTCATAGCTTATGGCACTCGTACTTTTATTTCGTGTCATTAAAACTACAATTTAGAGTTATTTTTTTACGCTTGAAAAAACTGTAATTTAGAATACAAAAGCTAATAATTTTTATTTTCCGTTTAAGTAAAACATTTGTATTTAATAAACGTCCTTTTTTTTTCTAAGAGTTTTTAAGTACCTTAATTGTAGGTATTTAAATCTTAAAAAAAAACTGTAGCACCGTTTGTACATTGAACAAATATTTCTATGTAATCTTTAAATACAACGATAAAATATGTATTTAATATAAATACATATTTTATAATTTTTCAAAATGAAAAAAAAAGATATTTTCTAAGGAATCAAACGTCAACCTTAATGAGATGAAAGTAACTACAATGTAAGATTATTACGAATAAAATTATGGTAGTTATGGGTGCATCATCTGTAAAATCCATTTTACCGCAAAATTACATTTTACCATAAACTGTTATACCGTAATTTTGACAGTAATATTTTTTAATTAGAGTGTTTAAGTGATTTTACGGTAATTATTACTGAAAATATTAGGAAATATCAGTTTTTTCCTTAACATGCTCCGGTAAAAATGGATTTTACCGTAATTTAATCCTGAATTTTTTATAGTGTATTGGGTCAACTTTTTTCTGTTTCGAATGCTCATTTCTTCGAATTTTGCCCTATTGAACAGAGTTTTGCAAATTTAAAGGAAAATGTGTCAAAATAGATCTGAAACAAATGTAATCAAATTGAAAAACCCCATAGACCCATTATTCAGTACAGTGACTTATTCAAAATTAAAACAGCTCTAAGAATTCGTTTTTTTTTGTATATAAACATGTATTTGTATATAAACATTGGAAAGTGTTGATTACAGATCTGAAGTTATTTTTTATTCTTAAATAAATTTGGAATGTAGGTAAGTGTAGTAAACTTTTATCTAATTAGTTATTTTTTTCAAAAATTTGATCGTTATAAACTAATTAAATTTTAACTTGGTGACATTTGTGGATGATATGACATTTTGTTAAGATGCGTCATTTTTAACGAGACTATTCAATTTTGAGAATGTCACTGTACTCAAATGGATTTTTAAACTCGGCTATAATTATTTAGGAATTTTTTTGACACATTTTTGCTAAGTTTAGAGAAAGCTATCTTTGCCATGTCGAGTTCAAAACCATTGAAGAAAAAAATTCGTTTATTGAGATGAATTGTTTTTTTAATCATATTTCTTAACTTAGATATATTAAAATTTGGCTATTCTTCCGCCTTCCTTTTTTGATTTACTTTCAGTTGTCTCATGAGGTCTATTTTAAGAAACGTCATCTGATATGTTAAAGAAATATGAGTTTAGGGCAATTTAAACACAGTTTCTATGACTGCAACTCAGCATTAAAATAACCAAGAAACATATATTTTCCAAGTTATATCTAATTTTCAAACGCATTACTAATTTCATGTTACTTTTTTTAACTTCTATAATGCAAATGTCAGCAGTTCCGTCAAAAAATCAAAAATAGCATTTATTTTACTCTAAATTAGTTTAAGCATGCTATTGACAACACAAGATGTAAAAAAAAGTTTTAAAATGGTCAAATATCTCGAGAAATATACATCGAATCGAAAAAGGGAAATTATACCCATTTATTATATCTAAAAGCTATTACATGATACCAAACTCGATCTTTCTCCCAAACTCCTGATGATTGATTCAGAAGAAACTGTGAAATTATAAATCTGAACTCCTGTTTTCATTGCAGATTTGGATTCTCCAGAAAAAAGATACTAAAATTAAATAGGATACAAACTGTTTAAAATGGTGAATCAGTTTGTACAGTATTCAATTTTTCTCTGTTACAACGCCACCTGTGAAGTAAAATGCTTAAACTTATATGTAATTCAAATAGGGTTATTTTTTTCCCGCAGAGTCCGAATCTGATATTAAAAAAAAGGTGTTCATATTTAAAATATCAAAGTTGCCTCACCCAGAATTATTTTGATAATTTGTTAGTTTTAAAAAATTATTTAATGGGACTATTTTCCTTTTTGGATCCGATTTATATTTTTCCAGACACTTTACCATTTCCAAACTTTTTATACACCGTATGTGACATTTGTATTTACGATTACAAAAACTCACATTATCATACGCGCATCCACACGCGCTATAATAAATTTTGCAACTTTATACTACAGCTTATCTAGAAAATATTCATGACCTTTCACGCTAAGAGGATGCCTACTAAAAGGTTGAATTCAGATAAATTTAAACTTGCCGTTAGTGGAGTAAGTAAATTAATTTACTTTGCAGTAACACAAACAAATGTAAAAACAAATAAAAGAATAAACAGACCAGAAATACAATCGATTTTAATTAAATTTCTGAATTCTTTGTCAACACAAAAAGCCTTACGCAAGTATTAATCACAGCTAATTTTCTTGATAATAAGATTCTAACGAGCATAATCTTTGCTTTGAATTAAAATTCTTTCAACACTTTATTGGAATTTATGCTTTCATCGAAACTATTTGTCTCAAAGAGAAAATTCACTACCCAAACTTTGGCGCGTCATTTAATGTCCTTATTGACTTTAAATTAATTAAATATGAAAGCCAAACTCATACTTTAATCCCAAAAAGTAAGTGCCATTTCCGCTCTTTTGATTATGACGTTATCTACTTTCAAAGTGGGAGTCTAGATTAAAGAGAAATTCCACATTTGGAATTCAGTAATTTTGTAATAAGTCAGCTATGAACGCCCCATTTCTATTTATTTCATTTCTAGTGATCTTCCTTTCTTGCAAATGCATTTCAACACAATGCAAAATAAATGAAGTTTGAATAAATAGTTGCTTTAAAAGCTTTCTAAATTAAATGTTTATTCCTTTTGTAAACCGAAACTAAACGTACTTTTATAATTAAATGAGGTTGCTTGTTTTCCCTTTATATCATTAGAACACCTAACTTAAACAAGAGCTAATGTCGATACAGTTCAGCACTGTATTAATAATAAGAATTCTAAATCCCGTTTGCATTACACAAAGAGGAAAACAACGAAAACTTCGGACGGTTAGCCGGAGACGAAGAGGCTAGCCCATCTACCACTAGAGATATTATTCGTCTCCACTGTAATAGAAGGGAGTCGTAAAAGAATTCACAATTGATAGCTGAGATTCAAATCTGGTTCACTTCATGTGTCATCGCAACTCCACAAGATACTGCTAAAGATAGTATGGTCAATAGTACTAGAATGTGGTAAATTTTACTGTGTTTCTGGCTATATTAGAAAACCACAAAAACTCGAAAATTCTTATCGAAACGCTTTGGTACTATTATGGTAAAATTAACAATAAAATTTGCAACATAGAAAGAGGCATACTTTGTAAATAGTTTCAGCTCTATAAACAAGAACCTTCGTCATTGTCTAAACGTTTAATAAAGGTAGAGAAGTAAAGAGGCAAACGCTTGCAAAGTGGTTTAAACAATAGGGGTTCTAACCAACATATTGGTAAACCACTTTCCATGTATTTTTCTCTTTACTTCTCTGCCTTAATTTGCCGTTTAGACCCAGAGGAAGATTCCTGTTTATAGAACTGAAACTATAGTATGTCAATTTGTGTGCTTTCATCCGTGCTTTATTGACGATGTTTTTTACTTTAGTTAATAAAATATAGTTTAGTTAATAAAATTTGGTAAATGTGATAAAATTTTTAAATTTTATCATGATACCTTAAAGCAGGGCATAAAAACTCTTTATTCGGTCATTTTACTTTTCAGTTCGACATTTTATTGCTAAACGAGTGGTAGTAAGAACTATAAATTTAAAACCCCGAATTTCTTGTAAACCGTTACCATATGAACGAAAAAATTACCAAATGATTGATATAAATACCGCATATTTTAGTACATTTAGCCACGACTCTATTTTTTTTTTTAACATAAAAAAAGCTATTGTAATGTTATTACAAATTTTTTCTCGATTTATGTAGATGCGTTAAATAAAATTTTCAGCCATTGAAATAAAGATCTTACTTTGAAGTTGAAACAACATTTCATTTTCTGAAAATCGTAATGTGCAATTCGAAGTTTGTCAGCAAGAATAGAAATCTACTGAAATTATTCTAGTATTCTTAAATCTACAAACTGAACACTAAATCTTCAGAATTTGTCAGACGAAATATAATAAGCAGTTTTGTTTTGCCAATTTTAAAAATCATTGACATAACTGATTAGTAAAGTTAATTAATAGTTTAATATCGCTCGTTTTTATGTTGACTTAACATTCTTTGCTCTAAAAATACATACTTTATTGTTATTTTTTAAAAAACATTTCGAATTAAATTTAAATAAGAATCGTGGCTCTGCTCCAATAAAATTATTTTTTTATCTGAAACATTAATTTTTAGATACAGAGCTATGAATAAAGGACCTTCAGAGTATTATGTTTATATACACGCACATAAAAAAAGCATAAAAAATATATCTGTTATAAAGGATGCGATAAAATACATAAGAACAGCATGAAAGTTTTGACTAAAGCTGATTTGTTTGAAAGTAAAGGCTATAA
The DNA here is from genome assembly GCA_949128135.1 of Parasteatoda lunata. Taxonomy (NCBI): domain Eukaryota; kingdom Metazoa; phylum Arthropoda; class Arachnida; order Araneae; family Theridiidae; genus Parasteatoda; species Parasteatoda lunata. Next base: position 31,881,109 of record OX421976.1, on the reverse strand, counting down.
AAATTGTTATAGTAGTACTGTTATAAAATCATAATTTTTTTTTTAGAACTGCATGTAAGTTTTACAATATCTAATGTACGATTTAAGTTACTTTTAGAATTTTTTTTTATATGCTTCGGTTGTAAAATATATCTAAAACGTACACATTGTGCTAGAGATGCCAGATAAAAGGGGAATTTCAAAGCAATAAATATAAAAAGTGGTGCTCACGTATTATCTAAACAGTATCCAAGCGCTCACATGTTAAGATAGGACATTTTAGCCCATTTTGTCTAAAGTACTTATAATTTACAACGCTTTTATTGAATAATAAGGAACAATGGAATGAATGGGGATCTTTAATATTGTAGCAAGTGATATCCATAATGGTTTCTAAAATATTTTTTTTTAATTAAAACTGATTTTTTTTAAATAAAGAAGAAAATACTTTTAAAAAATTATTTTTAGTATAAATAACTCACTATGGTAAAAATATTTTTAGAAAGTAAATTATAATTTTGGTTGTCACTGACTTAAATAAGCATTTCTAAAAGCATGATTAGAAATAAATCACTATTTCAATGATAAAAAAGTGAACTATTTAAGACTAAAGAAATAATTATTTATTAAAAGCAGTAGGAAATAAATCATTATATCAGTTACAAAAAAGCCAACTATTTAAAACTCAAGAAATAAGCGCAAGAACTCAACTCAAGAATTTTTTAAGCACAATTAGAAATAAATCACCAATTCAGTTTTAAAAAAAAGGAAACTATTTAAGACTGGCGATAAATAATGATGATTACTTTTAAGCATTTGAGAGATTTTTTTTTTTTAATTTTAATACATTATTTTAATATTTTTATCTTAAGAATAAATATTAGTTAAAAATCACAGATGGAACGATGATGATAACTCAATACCATAAAAGGAAATAGATAATGATAAATGGTTTATACAGAAATTGCAAGCAGAAAAACTGCACGCTACGCACGTATCAATATTGCTTTTGGGTTTTGTATTAAATTTCTGGAAAATTACTCTGCATTTAAATATTGAGTTATTTAATGGTGAATTTTATGAGGAAAATGTGTATCAAAATATTAAGCGAGTAGTGAGCTTAACATTTTGCTACACATTTGGACTACTTTTTTTCCTTTTGGATTAACAATAGTTTTAATATCTAAGAGAAGCCATTTCAGCCATACTGAGAAAAAAGTATGAGTATTCAAGTTTTTGCAATGATCTATCATCCAGATGAATGTTGGATCAGGAAACCTGATGCATCATTCATTTTTAATAAGTTTTCAAACTATTTTTCGTCGATATTTCGTGCAATTATTTTTTTTTTCATTGGTATTTAAGACTGCAAATTTGTGTGCAGTGAGAAAGTGCAATTAAAAAGGCTGTAGGCCAAAAGAATAAGAATATCTGAAAAATTAAGCACTGAGAAAAAAATATGTTGAAACTACAAAAATATTGTTAAATTTACCGTTTTTCTGGCAATACGGAACAACAAAAAACTCCGTTATTTTTACCAAAAAACTTTGAAATTTATTTCGGTAAAAGTAACATTAAAATATGGTTTTATAATAGGGGGGGTGGCCTAAAGTGGGTAGGTTAGCAAAAAACTCTCAGAAGTTGTAGTTTTTGGGCTTTCATCGCAGCGCTTTTTATTTTATTTCTTAAGAGAGATCTTGAACTTTAAAATAAAAAATGATTTTTGCGTTATTTTAAATGTTATGATTATTTATTATCAAAAATAAAAAACAATGAAAAATCCCGCTTTTCCCTACAAGGGGGCCTAAAGCGGGTAAGCCGTTCGGGCATAGTGGGTAAGCCGTTCGGGCAAAGCGGGTAAGCACCATAGATTTTACAAATACAAGCGCATATTAATTTTCTTAAACATTAATAATGAGACCTTAATCACACGTATAATAAACGTTAAAAATAACATTTAAATAACAATTTTAGACTTATTTTATCAGTCTCAAATTATGATTTGTTATTCTTGACATAATTCGCAAAAATAAGACCCTCTTCCTGAATAAGTTGTGCAAGCTTCATGAGTCCAGTCTTTACATTCTCCACATTCAATCCAATCTTCTAGCGGTGGGTCCTCATAAGGCCCCCCACAAATAAGACAAAAATACTCTTTTACAATTTTTTTCTTTGAAGCTCTTTGTTTTTTAGTTTTACCTGATTTATTTGTCGAAGGAAGATTTTTTAAATTTTTTTTAACAGCAGCATTGTTACCAAGACGTTTCTTCCTTTCTTCCTTTCCTATTGGCATATTTTTAAATGGTGAAATTGTTAAGACTCTTTGAGTTTTACGTTTACGACTAATTTTGTTCGGAGTAGGTTTTGGTAGCGGTCTAATATCCAAAGGCTTCACATGAGGTGTCAATGCCTCTTCTACTGGTTGAAATGAATTGTCACTAGTTGTCGTAGAACATGAAGGATCATCTTCAACAGCTGGATTATGCGAAGTTTCTCCGTTTGTACGTCGTAGTGAAATCCTTGAATCTTGAGAGTAATTGTGATCCACGTTTTCAAATACAGATGTAGAAGTAGAGCAATCAGAATTATTAGAAAAACGACCAGCATCAGTAGATCGGATCTGCGATGGGCCATCGTTGGTATTTTCAATAACTTTAGCCCTGTCTGTCAGACTTGCTGGCAAAAAGTCAGCATCACTAACTATGTGTCGATTCGTGGGCCATATTCCTGAGGATTTAAATCCTTGAACAGCATTTTGTGCACTAGCTGCTTTTAAATATGCTTTTCCAACAAGTGAAGCTACGTCGCACTGATTAATTATTCTACCTACTATGGCTTCGTTGAAAAGTAGAAGCTTCTTGAAGTAAGTTTCGAACGGTTCATAAACGCAACGGTCCGGAGGTTGCATGCCATGAGTTGTATGAGGAGGCAGCTACACAAAAAATACATTATTTTTTCTAGCATATTCAAGGGCCTCAATATAGTTGTGAAATTCATGGTAACCTAATATTAAGATTACTTTTTTCTCAGGAGTTGGACGGGTATTCTCGACGAAATGATGAAGCCAATCTAGGAATTTCGGTTCATTAATTCATCCATTGTCAATGCAAGTAGCAAGGGAACCAGAGGGTGCTCCATCTAACAATCTACCAACCATTCTTTTTCTACCATAAATAAAAAATGGAGGTATAAAAGATCCAGCCGCGTTGCAGCAGCGGATAACAGTCGTCAATTTTGCTCCTTCCGCGTTTGAAATTACACCCACCTGTTTTTTCCCTGATTTTGACAAAATTTTCGGAGGTTTATTACTAGATGCATGAATGCCAGTTTCATCCATATTGTATATTCTTGTTGGATCAATGTCATGCTCATCAATTTCTCTTTCCAACAAATCATGAAATCTGTGAACTTGAGGCCGATTGAAACCTCGTGCTCTTGCAATTGATGTTGGTTCTGGTTGCCTAACAACTAAATTCGGATGTCGTTTTTTAAAACCCAAATACCAATCATTTCCAGCACTGCCGTTCTTAAAAGGATGAACGATAGTAATGCGTTCTCCATACTCATAGACTAGTTTCAAAACTTCCTTTTTAGTTAAGCCGTAGAAAAGATCATCGACTTGAAATACATATTCCAATAACTCAGCTTCTTGCTCATCATTGAATACTCTTCGATATCGTCCAAGATTTTTACTCCAACTGCCCTTTTTCAGATGTCTTTGTAGAGTAGAAAGTGGGATACCATACTTTTTAGAAGCCGCAGAAACCGAAGTGGTCTCAGATTCCTTCATTGCATTCTTCATGACCATTTCACACCAGGCCACCTGTTCTTTTTTTCTCTTGTACTTATTTGCCATCTATACAAAAATACAGAAAAGTTAGTATAAAAATGTATCAGGGCAAAGCGGGTATCTACCCGTTTTGCCCTACCCGCTTTGCCCAAAAGCATATTTTTCACTAAAAAAACTATAACATTAAATAAAAAAATAAAAAAAATTTAACATCGTAGTTTATAGGTAAATAGTGTTAGAATAATATAATAATATTGACAATAAGAAAATAAGCCGGCTTTCGACTAGTCACAAGTTACATACCTTGAGTTTTTTTTAATAAACTTATTAATTTTCTTATTTTGTGCTTGGTTACGCCATGTCGCTTTACTTCGCCGCTGGGACTGATTGAAACTCGTGAGTATTCGGGTAATCACGATATACTTAGATATCGGCGCTTGCGCGCCATGCGGCGGGATACGAATGCCTACCCGCTTTAGGCGACCTACCCGCTTTAGGCGACCTACCCGCTTTAGGCTACCCTCCCCTATGTGATAAAATTTGGTAAATGTGTTGAAATTTGGTAATTTTATCATGATACCCTAGAGCATGACATAAAAACCAATTAAGCGGTTAAATTTACTTTTCAGTTTTGCATTTTTTACCAAATGTTTAGTAATAAGAACTATGTTTTTGAAAACCAGAATTTCCGGTAAACCGTTACCTGATGAACCTAAAACTTACAAAACGAATGGTATAAATACCCAATATTTTAAATTTTATTATCAGAATTATGGTTTTCTTACCAGATTATGACAATCTTTTGTTGCCAGAATTATCGTATTGTACTGTAGTTTTACAAGAATTTTGTGGTGTTTCCACGAGCATTCATACTTTACGGAATTGTGACCAACGTTTGATATCTTTGATTCCTAATATCAATAAAAAAGTTAAATAATTCAGTAAATAAGTGAATGGATTATGACGGAGACGAACAAAAGAAACTGTAACGTATAAATAAATAAGCGATTTCTTGAATAAGAAAATCAACGAATCAGTAAATAAATAAGAAGACACTCTTTCGGTTCGTAAATAAAAAACAATTTCCTTAAAATATAATTTCAGATACGGCGTTCAGATACGGTCGACTTATTTCGGCACTTTATTTTCGATCGTTTAATCTTTATTTCAGTCTCGTCATTCTAGCTAATCTTCCACAATACACTACGATAAGGTTTTGAGTTGAGGAAACATTATTGTCATACGTATGAGAGTTCCCGTTTCGTCACAAATCAAACGAATTCATAACGAAATAATTCTCGAAAATTAACAAAATATAGCTCTTGAATTGCGAAATCGTCAAAAGGGAGAGTTTTATTTCATAAAGTGTGGGTCATACTTAATTATTTTAACACAATTCCATAATGATTCATTAACACATTTGATTAAAATGCTTGTCAAAAATGAAGTTCAAAAAACATGCACATTTAAAGTTAAAAATCAATATTTAAAATAGGGAAAGAATGAAAACCCTATCTAAATATAATTTGAAAAAATATTAAAGAAGGCGGTATTGAAAATATCACAACCCGTCTGAAATGAAACAGAAAGGAGCTGAAAGGCGATTATTAGAAATACATCCAAACTTCCTCAATCAATCAAATTAGTTTTGATAATTTTCTTCTTGCCATCCTCACTAGTGATTCACAAGATACAGAATAAAGTTCTAAACTATATGAAAAGAATAATAATTATGAATCACTGTGTAATTATTTACTCACTTTAACCTCAAATATTATTAAGTTAATTATTTATTCATACTTAATACAATATTAAGCAGAAATATATTTCTTAAATAGTCTATGCTTCTAATAAATATATTTCTTTGCAATCCAAATATAATTAAAAACTCATGGATAATATCACAAACTGGCTGATTTTATTGAAAAACCAGAAAGGAGCTGAATGGCAATGATTAGAAACGCATCCAAATTTCATTAATCAGTCAAGTTGGTTTTTATAATTTTCGTTTAGCCAACTTTAATAGTGATTCATCAGAAAAATATAGCGATTATATTACAAGATTCTAAAATATAGGACGAATTATAAAACACAGTGTAATTATTTTTTAACTTTTACCTTAAAATATTTTTCAGCTGAATTATTTATTAATAATTCATCAAGTAGAATTATTTATTAATAATTAACAATTCATCAAACAGAAATATACTTTTTTAACAATTATGTAAAATGAATTAAAATTTTATTATTATTTAGGGTAAAATAAAATTTAGTTTCTTTTTCTAGACTTTTTAGTTTTCACAAAATAACGTGTCTCCATTTGCTTTTAGAATTGTTAAAGTAGAAGCATTTATCCATTCCAAGACTATTTATTTTCTCAAAATGACTGAAAATATGTTTTTACAAATGAAATCCAATATAAATTTATATTCGCTGAAGAAGGGAACTATCATGAAAATCATTGAGGGAATGGGAAATGTATTTTTATCATTTTTCATTTCTTAGAGTGCGAAGATAAGATTTAAGAAATTGGTCAAATATAAAGTCTCACTCCAAAGTCACTGATAAAATCTGGGAGACTTCAAAGAAATGATTGGTTCAGATAAACTCTCTTTAGATTCAGGATTCCTTTTTTTAATCAAAAAAATTTCCATGACTATGAAATATGTTAGAATACTTATATTACGTTTTTACGTCAAGTATTAGATTTACGATTAAATTTTGAAGATTTAAAATTTTCTTTCATTTAAACGTTAATAATGTGAAATAATTACTTAAATGGAATTGGCCTTTTAAGCTAAATTACTACTTTTTTCTATAAGAGATAAGGGAATCCTTGATTATATTTTATCATTTTGAATAAAGTTTGGCTTAATAAGTTGGTGCAGAGAAATTGAAAATTTTTTTAAAAAATATTTTCTGATTAAGAAAAATTTTCAGTGTATTTTGTTATCCACATTATGGAGTATCATATTACTAAGTTACTTAACAAAATTCCTCATGGTTTTTCATTAAATTTTAAATTCAGTTCATCATTCTGTTACTTAAAAATATTAAATTTTTACACTGTGCAAACATTCGTTTAAAACTTTACAAAATTCGCCTTTTTTATTTGTGGTTCATAGTAAAAATAATTCTGAAAAATATTACCGTAGTGTATGGTGATGTCATTTCTGTTAAAGAAAAAAGAAGCATAATTCTGATTACAAACACCAAAAATATACAGTATTAAAACCATTCTTTTGGTAAGTTTTTCGTTCAAGTGATAACGATTTTTCCGGAAATTTTGGTTTGTAAAATTATAGTTTTAATTACCTCACATTTAGTAAGAAATATGAAACAGAAAAAAATGGTTTTTATGCTATGCTCTGAGGTGTGATAAAACTACAAAATGTTACCATATTTACCAAGCTTTATCACACATTATAAAACCATGCTTTTTTGTTTATTTTATTAAAATCCTTACTAAAGCACTTCGGTAAAAATTATTGTGCTTTTTGGATTTCCCATAAAGTCAGAAACACGGTAAATTTTACCATATTTTGGTAGTTCTGACCATACTTTTTTTGTGCACTTAATCCAGAATTTTCTATTGAAAACTCTACGGAATTTGTATGTTTATTTAAATTAGTTACTGAAAAGTTACATTTGTATACTTGGTTACATTATTGTTGTAGAAGTTTGGTACTAAATAGCAATATATTCCTTGGTAAATGATTTGATATAGTAACTAACTAACATTTTTTTAACTATAAAATGGATGCAATATATATTTCTATATGCTAGAATTCATACTCGAATGCCCCAGCCTTAGAATCATTCAGGTTTGTTTTTTTTTTAAATTTCATTACAAAAGTCAGTTTGAAATTTTATTTATATAATTAATCAAATACGTCAGCGTTGAGTTTAGTGCACATGGTTCTATACATTAAATAGTTCTGAATAATTAGTTTGTTTTATTCATATTAATTAGGCTTTAAAATAACTCACCTTAGTTCATTATTTTTTAATATATAATTTTCTATTTTTCGCATTTGGATATTATGTCAATTAAATAGCAGGTCATCAGTTGGATTTCGTAATTTACGTTGCATAATTTTTAAATTGCGCCCGCCTAAGCCCACAGTCAATTAAAATGACGCACGCATCTCCTAAAGCTGTAAGCTCAACCATGAGATATGGATTATGAATTCCTTAATTTATTTTCTCTAGTTGGGTGAATAACACTACAGCGGTTGCCTAATAATCTTAATATATGTTTTTGAGGAACACTTTATAAAGCCACATAGTTCCTTGAAGATGGGTATATATCTTGGCCGAGAGGGTTATTCTGTCAATCTGATGACAGACTTAACGGACCTTCGAATCCTAGCGTTGCCATCACAATATTTCTGCCATGGGTTGTTACCAGTAATCTGCACTCCTCAGTCATTAACCGTAGAAATGTCCTTAACCGTAAACTTCCAGATTAATTATACTGTTGCTGGTTATTTTACCGTAATTTCAGACTGAAAATTCTAACAGTAGGAGAAATACTTCTTGTTCTGAATTGTAAATGTCAGTTAGTTACTCATAAAATTAACCATCAGTGTCTAAAATAACTTTTTACCAAATTTGAATTTTTAAAAATAGTTTTTATCACATTCAGAAAATTTTCACATTAATTAAAATATTTCTTTCATATTTGTAAAGAAACCTGCACAAAAATTGTAGTTTCTGCTCACATGGAGTTTTGTCCTATAGAGAAAAATGCAAAAAATTGAAATTAGCAATTTAGTATTTAACCTTTTATTTAATTTGCTATAAACTGCAAAAATTTAGAAACTTTGTAACTTGTTACGCTAATGCTACTCATATTTCCTGCCATTTTCAATACAGCGCTTAACTGAACCATATAATCGTACTTCTTAAACTTGACTAGATTGTACACGATTCAATTTAAAGCCTTAATAAAATTTCTTCAAAACTGCAGTTATCGCGATATTATAGTTTCAGATATCGTTATTATGGTTCAATATACCATTAATGTTGTTAAAAGTAAAACCGATATTTCCGAAACCGTAAACTGACCATAAGATAGGATCAAGAGAATTAAAGGTTTGGAAAAAATATGTTTTCAAAAAACATGCTTTTCATTTCTTTTTTTTTAATTAATAGCAATTAATTACTTAGAAAGATAATTTATCTATTTGTCTATGTAATGATTCGAAAAAATAATCAGAAATTTGATAGAAAAGTATCAATTACCTAAATAAACAAACATTCATTGCGTAAAAAAGTTTTCTCATTATGATTTCAAAACAATTGAGAGTCATTTTCCTTTTAATAATTAATAACTTTCAGATAAAGCTTTTTTTTTCCTGGATTATAGTAACCACTAGCTACAATTCATAGCTCCTAATATGTTCTAAGAAGAAGAAAAAAAATTTAATTAAACATAATAAGCTCAGATTAATTAACCGAATATAACTTTTTTTATCCCGCACTAAATGCAACCATGTGGAACGCAAACTTCGTTTTTGTTTAATATTTTTTTATAATTAAATGTAATAATTAATTCTTTAATTGCTTTTTTAAGAACATAAAAGCTAATTCTAAAATTAAAAAAAAACTTCTTTTGGTAATTATCATTATCCTTTTATTTTTAAATGATAATAAAAAATATTTGGTTAATTATCATTGGAATGACAAGCATATTGTTCATTATTTTGAATAAGAAACAGTAAATGTGACAAAATAAAACATTGCTCTCTCATTTACATTTTGTTAAATAAAAGAAGAAAAAAACTCGTAAAAAATCGTTCTAAAAGAAAACTCGTAAATAAATGCACTGGAAATACTTAAAACTAAGAGCAAGAAACAATATTGTTAAACTGTATAATTGTCTGTAAATACATATTACACTGAGAAAAATATGTGTAATCAAAACTACCAGAATATGGTAAATTTTTCCGTTTTTCTGACTCTATGGAAACACCGAAAACCACAGAAATTTTTATTGATATGCTTCGCTAATGATTTTGGTAAAATTGGTAATAAAATAATGTAGTATTGTATTTATTAAAATCATTTTTCACGACCATTTAACCATCGAACCTAAACACCTTCTAATCTGTTAAATTTACTTTTCCTTCTTGTATTTTGACTAAATGTGTGATGATAATAACTTTAATTTTCTATCAAAATTTACAGTAAACCGTTACCATATGAACGAAAAATTACCAAATGAGTGGTCTGAGTACAGTATGGTAATTTTATCAGATTATTTATGTTACACTAATTATTTATTAAGATGTTTTTTTCGTGTGAGGGAAACGGTAAAAATTATTTAGTGTTCGATAGACAAAAAGCAAAAATGTAGATTGCATTCTATTTTTAAAAAAATCGTGAAAGACAAGATTTTATAGTGATGGAAGTTAATTACGAAAGGGATGCAACCTACATTATTCGTATTCTATCTTGCAAAGATGGAATTATTTTGCTCTTTATAATTTTCCACTTTCAAAATATAGTAAATTATATTTTATTTTGATAGTTTTCTCTCAGTTGATGGTCAGTCAGTTTCTTAATGTAGAGTCGTTAAATTTTGATCTACAATAAAATTTCGTAAAATTTTGCTTGTATTATTTAGGAAGCATTGCAGCAAATTGCATTGGCAGAACTAAGGAGCTCCAGTTAAAATTTTGATCAATCTAACTAGTCTAAAGTTGATAAATTCTATAACCTTTCTATATAAAAGATCATAACGGTCATTCTGGTAGCAACCAGAAATACCGCTGAAAAAACTATCAACATATTGGTACTTGACTCCTTTAAAATTTGGTAATTTTAGCTACTCAAAATGTAGTGTGACGTATCGATTACCTTTAATTTGCATTTGACAATATGACGATAATTAATTTTTTTTTTTTTTTTACAGTGGCCAACAAACAATTAAAACTTGCATCGTCACTCCATGCTAGATACACAGAACGGCAGGTAAAATCTAACCCCTTTAACTAGCTTAAGTTTTGATTGACTATTGTTACCATTTGGCTATAATGTAGCAAAAACAAATTATGTTTCCAGCTTCCAGAAAACCACCGAAACATGTAATGTCGTTATACTTAAAAACTCCAATCACTTTACCTGGTCGAAGAATAGTCAAAAGTTCAGATGAAGTTAATTTCTATCAGACTATAATATCTGATGATAATGCCTTGTAGTTATCAGGACATGATTATAGGCAGTCAGGATACATTTTGATACTGTGATTGATTCTCATTCAAGACTGATTTACCAAAAACTTGTAATCCCCAAAATTTAATAGATGGCATTGCAATCCTCATTTTTTTTTTTTTTCAATTGTCATTTCAATGCACATAAATCGTTTTTGACCCTTGATTTTTATTTCTAGTCATCAGGAAATGATTGAAACTTACATTGCCATTGGGTATAGAAATACTCTTTATATCGTGATATAATGACGTAATTAGGTGTGATTGGAGATGTGTGGTATAACTGACCAATTGAAGATGGTGATGAAAACAGGATAATGAAAATGTCAGTTGAAGATGAAAACTGGATCATAATTATGATAAAACTTTTATTTAAGATTTGTAGAGCTCGAGGTATAAAATTATATTTTATCCATATTGACTTCCTATATTAAATAAATTTTGCATAATAATATTAATAAGGGCAGTCAATGGGGGATAAATCTCCCATGACCAGCCTTTTTAAAAGCCAAATTAAAAAGTGATTGAATTGTTCCCCATAGACAGTTAGGAGCATGGAAAGAGATACATGGTTGGTGATTTATCGAAAGATGGCATAGCCAAAAATGAATCCAATCCCACATAATCCATATTAAATATGAAAATAATTTGGCGAAAGCGAATCGCCAAAACGATTGAGAATTAGTATAACCATGCAACTGAAACATTTTTGTGGTAAGAAATAAAGAGTTGTAAATAGATTTTTGTTTTCGATTTATTCGCAACAGTGCATTAAAGAGTCTTACTTTAGTATTTAAATGAAAAGTTATCTGTTACATTGAATGTTAAGAAAAGAATAAAATATTTTTAGTTTCACTTTTTTTATATCAAAAGATAACATAGCCAAAAAAAATCCAATCCTTCATAATCAATATTAAATTTGAAAATAATACGGCGAAAGTGAATCGCCAGAAAGACTAAGAATTAGTATAACCATGTAACTGAAACATTTTTGTGGTAAGAAATAAAGAGTTGTAAATAGATTTTTGTTTTCGATTTATTCGCAACAGTGAAATAATGAGTCTTACATTAGTATTGAAATGAAAAGTTAGCTGTTACATTTAATGTTAAGAAAAGAATAAAATATTTTTAGTTTCACTTTTTTTATATCAAAAGATAGCATAGCCAAAAAAAATCCAATCCTTCATAATCAATATTAAATTTGAAAATAATACGGCGAAAGTGAATCGCCAGAAAGACTAAGAATTAGTATAACCATGTAACTGAAACATTTTTGTGGTGAGAAATAAAGAGTTATAAATAGATTTTTGTATTCAATTTAGTTGCAACAGTGCATTAATTAGTCTTACATTAGTGTTTAAATTAAAAGTTAGCTGTTACATTGAATTTTAAGAAAAAAAAATATTTTTAGTTTCACTTTTTATGTATTGAAAGATAAAATAGCAGAAAAAAAATCCAATTTTTCTTAATCAATATTAAATTTGAAAATAATTTGGCGAAAGTGAATCGCCAAAAAGACTGAGTATTAGTATAACCATGTAAATGAAACATTTTTGCAGTAAGAAATAAAGAGTTGTAAATAGATTTTTGTTTTCCGATTTAGTCGCAACAGTGCAATAATGAGTCTTACATTAGTATTGAAATGAAAAGTTAGCTGTTACATTGAATGTTAAGAAAAGAATAAAATATTTTTAGTTTCACTTTTTTTATATCAAAAGATAACATAGCCAAAAAAAATCCAATCCTTCATAATCAATATTAAATTTGAAAATAATACGGCGAAAGTGAATCGCCAGAAAAACTAAGAATTAGTATAACCATGTAACTGAAACATTTTTGTGGTAAGAAATAAAGAGTTGTAAATAGATTTTTGTTTTCGATTTATTCGCAACAGTGAAATAATGAGTCTTACATTAGTATTGAAATGAAAAGTTAGCTGTTACATTTAATGTTAAGAAAAGAATAACATATTTTTAGTTTCACTTTTTTTATATCAAAAGATAGCATAGCCAAAAAAAATCCAATCCTTCATAATCAATATTAAATTTGAAAATAATACGGCGAAAGTGAATCGCCAGAAAGACTAAGAATTAGTATAACCATGTAACTGAAACATTTTTGTGGTGAGAAATAAAGAGTTATAAATAGATTTTTGTATTCGATTTAGTTGCAACAGTGCATTAATTAGTCTTACATTAGTGTTTAAATTAAAAGTTAGCTGTAACATTGAATTTTAAGAAAAAAAAATATTTTTAGTTTCACTTTTTATGTATCGAAAGATAAAATAGCAAAAAAAAATCCAATTTTTCTTAATCAATATTAAATTTGAAAATAATTTGGCGAAAGTGAATCGCCAAAAAGACTGAGTATTAGTATAACCATGTAAATGAAACATTTTTGCAGTAAGAAATAAAGAGTTGTAAATAGATTTTTGTTTTCCGATTTAGTCGCAACAGTGCAATAATGAGTCTTACATTAGTATTGAAATGAAAAGTTAGCTGTTACATTGAATGTTAAGAAAAGAATAAAATATTTTTAGTTTCACTTTTTTTATATCAAAAGATAACATAGCCAAAAAAAATCCAATCCTTCATAATCAATATTAAATTTGAAAATAATACGGCGAAAGTGAATCGCCATGAAAGACTGAGAATTAGTATAACCATGTAAATGAAACAATTTTGTGGTAAAAAATAAAGAGTTATAAATAGATTTTTGTATTCTATTTAGTCGCAACAGTGCATTAATGAGTCTTACATTAGTATTGAAATAAAAAATAAGCTGTTACATTGAATGTTAAGAGAAGAATAAAATATTTTTAGTTTCACTTTTTATGTATCGAAAGATAAAATAGCAAAAACAGATCCAATCTTTCTTAATCAATATTAAATTTGAAAATAATTTGGCGAAAGTGAATCGCCAAAAAGACTGAGAATTACTATACCCATGTAACTGAAAAATTTTTGTGGTAAGAAATAAAGAGTTGTAAATAGATTTTTGTTTTCCGATTTAGTCGCGACAGTGCATTAATGAGTCTTACATTAGTATTGAAATTAAAAGTTAGCTGTTACACTGATTGTTAAGAGAAGAATAAAATATTTTTAGTTTCGCTTTTTATAAAATGTTATAAAAAATTAAATAGTTGGTTTAATTTTGTTAAAATTCGGTTAAGAATGATTAAAAAAGGAACTTTACGAAATTAAAGAAATTTTAAAAGCTAGGAAATATGTAGTGCCTATTGTGGCATCTACCTGCATTCTACCTAGTCGGAAAAGGGTCTAAATTATGATTGCAAGATTCCATCATCAAGTTATGAATACCAAATAAAAGAGAGTTTATAAAAAATAGTAAAATAAAAACTTAAAAGATTTTGCATTTTTTGACTAAGGTAAAATGCTAAAAGCTAAAAATATTTTTTTAGCTTGTTATAATACATTCAAATATTATATACCTTCGGCTATCATAGAATCGTCATTGTCAAAATTTTTCTTATCGGAAATTTTAATATTTTTACCGATATCCAAAAACGATCAACTCGGCTCTCAAACAATTCAATAATATTTTTAACTATGTTTTTGTAGCAATAGGCTATTTTCTAATACTATTATAATTAAAATTATTTATAAACCTATTTAAGGAGAGCTGATGCACTTATAGAACACAATTACTTCTTTTCCACAGATTTAGTTTTAAAATATAAAACAATACAATAAAAAAAAGAAAAACGTCTAAAGTGACTTTTCATTTCTAGATGACTTTCCATACACTATGGAGTCTTTTAAGACAGTTGGAAACCTACTTATTTCGCTTTATATAGATTTTACTCAAATGGATTGAAATCTAGATAAATTTCCATTTCCTTCCTTTTTCTTGAAATGTATTTCCAGGGTATAAATCTCTTCCTTTATTTTCCTTCTTTACATACGGTAAAATGCCCATTTCACTAAAAATAATGCAGAAAGGAGAATATATCTTGAAGTAAATAAAATCAGACGGAAATTTGAAAATCTTTTCGAGGAGAATGCTAACCCCCATATCTATCAAACGTTCACTGTAGAATGGAAAATAACCGCACTTTAACCACGTTCCATATATTTTTTTATTGTATGGATGAACGCCAGGAAATAGATCAAAGATGAAAATGCCGTTTCAGAATTCTTTTTGAAACTCACAAAATTTTGAAGTGTGTCAGAAAACGTTCTCATTTACTCATTTAACTCATTTTTGAGTCAGATGAATCTCTGAATTGAGGAGAGCATTTATATCCTTCTTATCCAAATTATTAAAAAAAAAAAAAAAAAAGATTTCATTCTTAGTTTTTGTACATTTTTTTTTAATTCTCTTACTCTCAAAATATAAAAATACTTCCTCGATGCTACCCCACGAATTACAGAGGGGAAAAAATACTGCGATTTAAAACAATTTTTTCAGGTAGTTTTAAATTGGAAAAGCAACCCATCCGGAAGCAGTGTAATATTTTTATTAATCCCTAAATGATAACACTCCATTTTTTTCTTTTTTCTTTTAAACTATTCGGGATTCATACATATATTTATCTGCCTTATGCTAAGCTGGAGAGAATGATATACAATTACAATTACGGAGTATACTATGGAAACATATATTTTATAGACCGTGATGTTTATACGCAACTAACTAGGAAGCATGCATTTTTTTTTCTCTGTCACAATAAAATGTGTATACATTTATAGCGACATATTTATATACGAGTACAACTACTTAAACATGTATTTTTATCCCCGGTATTCTAAAATGTATACCATGATGTTTACTTACCATTACTCATGAATCACGCATTTTTAACTGCATAACGAAAAACGGAAAAATTGAAGTTAATATACAAATGCTTAGAAAACACAGAAAGAGGAAATTTTTTTCTCGGTTATTCTAAAAAAAATAATTAAAATATGGGGAGAGATCATACGAATAAAATTTATGACATTATTTAAATTTGAATAAAAATAATATTTGTTAAAAATAGTTTTTCATGTTGTTTCTCGAAGTATTATAAGTATCGTGGTTATTTACTATTATATATTTCTTGATTTTTTTCCGTCAATACAATTTCATCTTTATTTGGATATGACTTTTATAAAATACCCATGAAATTTTATTCATATTTACTCATCGAAAATAATTAAAAAATTAACTCTATTTACTTAAATAATTTTGTCTCCTTTCCCATTTAATAATATTTGGATGTACAAAAGTAATACGCAAATTTAAAATTAAATTATGGTTTTCTTATAAAATCTTTTACATTTTCATAGGCTTTGTGTCAATATATTTATAGAAACATCTTGCTTTTTAATGAAATATAATAGAAATTTCCAAGCTTAATGTTTAAATAACAAAGCAAGAGATTTTAGATAATCTTCATACTTGCTTTAAAGAAATTCATTAGGAAGTTTTTAATTAAATATTGACATTCTCCAAACTTTGCAGAAAAAGACTTAAAAATGATAAAGAATATTCTCTGTTATTTAAATCTTTTATCAATATCTACGTCTATAAAAGATTATTCTAAATATTTGAAAACGAAATTGTCATTTTCTTTTAGGAACATTTCAGAAAATGGGAAAGAAACCATTTACAGCTTTCTCTTAATAATTACCGTTCACATAAAAGAACTATGGAAGAAAAAGGCATTACTTTTAATCTGTGTCTGATAATAAAATGCGTATCGTACTTATCATTAAAAGGAAAAACCTTTTATCGCTTTTTCTTTTTATCAAACTTGAGCTTTAACGAAATTAAACATAGTGCTTCCAGTTTTGTTTATCGTAAAACAAATATGGAAAATAAGGAATCTCCATTTATTAAAAGCGACAAGGGAATTTTCTTAGTGGCTTAATAACTTCAAATATTGATAAAGTAAGAAAATAAATGTTTAAATTAAGCCGGATTGATATTTTAATAAATATTAATTCACACAATATTTCTTGTTATATGCAGTTTAATTGCTTTTATTTATAAAATAATTGAGAATGTATTGTATCACATAAGAAAAATGTGCTTTAAAGAACAGCGGAGTTATATATAAGAAATATATTACAGGTAATTAATAAAATTAGGGATACAAAATACTATACTTTAAATTTGGGATACAAAAACATTTAACAGAAAAACAACTTTTATTGATTTTATAGTCATGTCTAAGCGAGAGGCAGAATTATGTAACTTAAGGGAAAAATTGTCGTCGTTGTTTTGTTGTTATCAATGGCAACTAGTTATTCGCACTAATCCTATTGGAAGATTCGTATTCCCATCCCCATAGCAACGTAGTCCTATTGGTTCATCTGAGACTGATTATTGATGAGTATCTAGTGGGCAAAAAAGTGACATGACGTCACTTTACTAGTTTTATGCTGATTGCAACCAAAAAAAATAGGAAATTCATGTGGAAAAACTGAATTCTTCCATGGGATTTCCCCCCCAAAAAAAATAATAAATGACAACAATGGAAAACTGAAACACCATTATTAGACTTTTAGACATATTTAAAAATATTGCATACATATGAATCCTATATTAACGATTCTTGTTTTATGCTATATCTTAAATATAGCTTAACTTGCTATTATGTGTATATTATCTTATTGTAATTATAAATTTTAGTGCTAGTGTACAACAAAGATGGATGCAGCCACTGTACAACAAGCAATGTAAAAGAACAGTCTAAAAAGAATATATAGAATCTGAATGAATCCAAGAATTATATGGGTTTAACAAATTTTTAGTTTTGCTCCTCAAGCTATAGATTTTTCAATGACTTTTCAAGTCTATTTTTTGTCGAAATATACAAGGTTTAAAAAATCATATATAAGAAGGAGTCACGTAAATGTTGCGACAAACTTCTAGAAGAGTTGAGGCACATCTTTGGAATTAAAATTGCATAGGAACCCATGCCTGAAAATGTTGTCGTCTACGGCTAGGGTCTCTTCCCTATTATAACCTGTTCAAAACACACGAAAAAACAGGTCATAATACGGAAAGTGCCCCTAGTGACTCTCATTTCCATGACTGTAAATGTAGTCATACAATATCAGTTCTACTTCTGATTATGTGCTTAAACTCCCCTAAAAGTTAGTAGTAACATTTACCCCTGGTTTTATATAAAGTTTCTAACCTTGTACATTTAGATGCAAAATATAAACTAAAAATGTTTAAAAAAATTGTTGCTTGGAAAGAAAAAAATCGGTTGCAGATTTTAAATCAGCAAAAGGAAAATACCTAAGATCTATTTTTTTTAAAAAAAAAAAAAAGAAAGCTTATGTAACAGAAAAAGTAAAAAATAATTATTCTCCATTTTTATTTATGGTGTTTCCTACACCCCTTTAACGTAAGAAAGGTTGCTACTATGCTCAGATGCCTTAAAATTTTTAACAGTCTGCATTACTTCAACAGATTGTTGTTTTATCTTTTCATCATCATAACATGAGATATAAGAATAAAAAATATCTTTACTCTTAAAATACATTCATTTTTAAACATGACTAAGAAAACTTTTAGGTTAAAAATATTTATTTAACGATTTAGTTTATGTTGGTTTAATTGTTAGTTATAAGTTTCAATGTCTCCAAATTAAAAATGAAAAATTATAGAATTCCGAATTCCAAACATGACCTCACTAAAAGCTTTTAAACCACTATATATTTTTACAGGTCATATACGACTGCCAACTTTATTTATAAAATACTTTTGTAAAATCCACAAATAAACTAGGTTTTACAAGAAAGTTGTAAAATATTTCCAGCAAACTGTTCGTCTATGTTGATATATTTTATGACATAAAAAAAGATCTACGTAGTCAAAAAGTAATAAGAAAAGAGTTTTCAGAGATGATACCGGTTTTAGTGCAGAAATTGAATGTGTCTTTTATGGTTTTGAATGAAATTTAAGACATACTTTGGTACTGTTACAGTCGTCTTATTTTGAACTTTAAAAAAAAGGCTTTTAGGGTCAAAAAGCCTTTTTATCATTCCAGGTTCCAGACCTAATTCATGAAAAAGGATTTTAGCTGAATTAAGAGAAGGATGTTCATTTTTATGTTTTCGAAATTGAAAGAATTTTGAGTAAAGAGAAGGACACTGGAAATGGAACAAAAATGAGTAAATGTTCGCATAAAGACAGATAAAGGCTGCGTTTTGAGCTCGGTGAATACGGAAATAAATAATAACGTGATGGGATAAAAGTTAGTACAACCGAAAAGTTTAAAGAAAAAATAAGAAAGGATCGTATAAAAAAAGAGAAAGGCTGTGTCTTGAGTTCTGTGAACACGGAAATAAATAATAACGTGATATGATATACAAAAAAAACAGAAAAAAATTAGGAAAAACAATAAGTATCATTTAATGCGCATAAGCTGCAAGTAAATAGAACTCATAAGATATATATATATATATATATATATATATATATATATATAGGGGAGAGTCGGGTAGCCCCGCCCACTTAAGGAGTATTGCTTATATTTCCGTATAATATTGAAAAATAATCAATATTTTTGTATGTTTCTATTGTTTTATCATCTAATTAAATAATGCAATAAGAATAAACCAAAAAAAGAATAGTTTAACTTAAAAAAATAGAAATTTAAAAATTTTGACTACTGTATTCAACATATTTTCAAAACAATTGTTTACCATGTTACCAGCTACATAAATACTTGAAACTTTGAAAATAATCTTTTTTTAATATAACAATTAATGTCCGATGGCCCATTGACTTGAAAAAATATTCTATACGTATGAAATTGACAGTGGGCGGGGGTACCCGACACTCCCCTATATATACTTTATATATATATTTGTATATATATATATATATATATATATATATATATATATATATATATATATATATATATATATATATATATATATTGTATATATATATATATATATATATATATATGTATATATATATATATATATATATATATATATATATATATATATATATATATATATATTGTATATATATATATATATATATATATATATATATATATATATATATATATATATATATATATATATATATATATATATATATATATATATATTGTATATATATATATATATATATATATATATATATATATATATATATATATATATATATATATATATATATATATATATATATATATATATATATAAAATTAAAAATATAGAGAAAACATGCGAAATAATATAATAAAGATTAATAAAAAGAAAACAAGAAAACTTTTATTACAATAAAATATTTTTCAAAATATTTGTTATATTATATAAAAAAAAATTTTAAAAAGTCGGAAAAGGTTATTTTATTATTATTAGGTTATTTTGTTATGAAAAGAAGCAAGAGAAAAACGAAGAAAATTGAGAAAAACAATAAGTTTTATTTACTGCGCATAAGCTGCAAGAATTCATAAAATATGTTAAAAGTATAGAGAAAACATAGAAAATAATGTAATACAGATTGATAAAAAGAGAAGAAGAAAAATTATTGAGAAAAAATATCTAAAAAAAAAGTTTTTTTTAAAAATTTATTTGAAAAAAAATTAAAAAAAATTATTTAATCGTCAGTAAAGGTTATTTTGTAAATATTAGGTTATTTTGTTTCCCTATCTTTAAATATTTTTTTTAATAAAAAAAATAAATAAATACTTTTACAAATATTTTATTTATAAAACTTTTCTTCTTCTTTTTTATTAATCTTAATTACATTATTTTCCATGTTTTCTCTATATTTTCTATATTTTTTACTTATTTATTATTTTTCTTAATTTTCTTCGTTTTTCTCTCTTTTCTTTTTATCCTTTCTGTCTGTATTGTGCTATATTGGCAAAAATGATTTTAATAAATTAAAACGTGCACTGCCATGTAAACAACATTTTAACAAAATATTTTTTTTTAAAAATTTAAGCAGCCGAAACCACTTGAAGAAATTTAATATTCTTAAAGCTCGCTAAACTCTTGGTCTATAATGAAAACTATATTATTGTGAATTTTCTAAATTTTGTTTGGGTAACGGAATAGCACCAATGTAGAAATTAGATTAAATAGGAAAAATATCGTTATATATTTTAACAATGCATCGTGATTTTGAAATTTGTTCTCATTAATCATGTGTGTTTATATTTGTGAGCGGGGACAACTCAAAAGAGCAATCACCAACACCAATAAGTAGAAGATGAGATGTTGGATACCAAAAACAAATAAATGACCGAAGTATACATAAATATTATATTTAAGAACACATTTAAGTCTCAATATTAAGAAAAGTGAAGTTCTTTATTGCAAAATATTTTATCTAGGCTTAAAAAATTAAACAAAACTGGTTGTCAAGCTAAAGCCCATTTTAATTATCAATTAAATGTGTTAAATGAATGTAAGGATAGATTTTAATTTTAGCTTAATTACTCATTTACTTGCTTGATTAAAAACTTCATTCGCTTCAAAAATTTACAAATTGCAAATAACAGCCAACATGTTTCAAGTGCTCAAAAAGAAAATAAAAATTCATCCGGATACCTTGGAATCTTGTTCTAAACATATGAAAGTTGATTCCTTTGTTAACGACATTAGCTTCTCTCCACTTCGACATAAAACGTGGAAATGCATTTTACCACGATTTGTCACTCTCAGTTACTGTGGTTTTCTCGTTCAGTTTTTTTTTCTCTCTGCTACCGTGATTTTTCTTGTTCTGTTTTTCAGCTATTCTTTTCCATTTTTCGTTGGAAACTTAACGTTTTATATTCCAAATCACTTTTGTTCTTCTCTATCACGTCTGGCGAATCTTGAAAATCGGCGTCTGTTTTTGAGTGCTAAAAACATGTCGACTGTTACTTTCAATTTGCACATTTTTTTGAAGTGAATGAAGTTTTAAATCAAGTAATTTCTTACCTCTTCAGTTTTTGGGGATTATTTATTTACTCACTTACTTGATTATGCTGTTTTTTATTTCTTAAACAACACCATTAATCTAATTTTTTTTTTTTTTTTTTTTTGCTTTAAAATGTATTATTTACTCTTTTATATCTTTGTTTTTTTTAATTAGAAAGAATTAAGAAATTTATAAAAGTTAAAATTTATTTCGCTTCGGCGAAAAATCATCCCTTACTAATGAAATTTATTGGCTAGAATAATTTAGCAAATAAGGGCCCAGTTCAATTTTGATTAATTTGCAAATTTGATTTATTATCCACTTAAGGTGTAATTGAAAAAATTTTCATATTCATTTAATAATAACATAAGTTGTACTAAATATTTTAGTTGCAAATTCACCACTATTCCAACGATACCACACGATCATAAAAGACACAGAAAAAAAATCATTTGCACTTGAGCAAACTGAATTAATTGTATTTACATATGGTCTTCATCTTTGACTATATGATTTTAAATCTCAAAATACTTGAAATAATTCTCACCTAAGACTGCGAGCTAGCTGGTCAAGGGGTTAAAGATAAAATAACTATATTACAACTATTGACATTCATTTTTACTCATAACAAATAATCATTGACAATAAATACAATTTGTAGCACAGGGGGGGGGGCAAATGTTTTGTTGCATTTATACAAATACTTAATCTTGCCAAATTCAGGTGTGGGAATTTCAAATTTGCTCCTAAAGACGCAGATTTTTTTTTTAAATTAATCTATTTTTTGTCGAGCTATTTTAAGTCTAAAAACGTTCCAACAAACTTCTCAAAAGTTTAAGCACATCATCAGGATTAAAACTGCATAAGAATCCGCACTCCGAAATTCGTTTCCTTGGAGAAGTCACTTCGTTAACGAAATTTGGGTTTGACGAAATTTTTCGTCAAAAACGGGGAAAGTTTCATGATAATTGAGTATTTATTTCTTACAGTTGCATGCCTGAAAATGTCGCCATGTATGGCTAGGATGCTTCCTTATAATAACCAGTTCAGAAGTACACAAATAAACTGTTCATGATAGGGAGCACCCTAATTCCGTAGGACGAAATTTTAGGGCAAGGATTCCTATGCAGTTCCTAGACGTTTTACGCCAAATTTAAGCGACCCAGTATTTTTTATAAAGTTTTCAAACTAGTACAATTCGAAAAAAATTGAGACTATAAATATCATTTAAAAAAACTACTGTCGCTTGGAGCGAGAAATCTACAGTAGATTTGAAAAAAGAGAAACAAAGATCTAGATAGATTTATTATTGATCTGTTAAAAAATCTCATGAAACACAAAACAAAAAAAATGTTCTTTAGATTCTGCATTATTTTGATAATCTTTGCTAAGATCATTCTTCGAAAGGTATCTTTGTGACGTAACTACCACTATAAATATTAAAACCAATTCACAAGCATATAAGACATGTTAACTTGATTCTATCAAGAGGTACCTTTTGATAGATGAGGGTTAACATATTCGATAACTAAATCCCCACATCTTTTCGAAAAGTAAGTCATAATAAACCTGACATATTTAACATGGCAAGACCATTGATTTTAAATATTTTGTTTCTTTTTTCTTATTTCGCTTTTTTTTTTCTTTCGCTTCAATAATTTTGCTATTAAAATTACTTCCTTGTACTAATTGTAAAAAGTACATATTTATATAATATACTCAAAATATTTTGTTTACCATTACCTTTAATAAAATCTCACCGTACAAAAAATTTATTTAAAGCTATTTTTCCAATATTCTTCAAAAAAAATTTCAAAAGAAAAAACATTGTTTATCCTGAAGAAAAATAGGTTGTTTTTTTTAAATATGACCCGATAATAAAGCAACAAACTTCTTTTAAACTTTAAGATGTTAACTTATAAATACCTCTCAAAATTATAAAATATTTTAAAATTATATTTTTTTAATGAAACTTAGTGTAAACATTTTTTTTATTAAAAAAAGCTTAAAAATTCGAAAATTGTTTGGTTATCATCGTCCGGCAAGAATAAGAATTAGGTATGTGTTTAAAATGTTAATATCACTTTTTAAAATCAGCACTTAATCAGAATAAATTTTTAAATCAGTCAAATCGTAGTACAGTTAAAAATAAAAATTTAATATTTAGTTGACTATGTTTGTGTTTATCTTGACTCATGTTATTGTTCATTTTACTTTAAATAGACATTGTTTGTTCGATAATATATTCGAATATTTTACACCAATTATTTCATAATAGAACATCATCAATATTTTTAAAACTATTAAATTCTATTTTAGTTTGCCTGCCCAGTAATTTAAATTGCTTTTTTTTTATTAATTTTTTTAATTATTCATTTTTTATTTTAACCAATTTCTCATTTATTTATTTATTTTATTTCAATTCATTTATATCATTATACTTTATTTCATTTTATCTATTAATACTATTCATTTTACTATGTAATGACATATCAAATGATACGCTATATAAAAAATCAAATTAAAAAATATATAATAATGAAATCTCACATTGGAGGTAAAAAAATCTTGTGAAAAAAAAACTTTAACCATTTAGATTTATAGTATTTGAGGGGGGAACGAATCGAAAAGTCACCAAATTAAAACGTCGTCTTGATAAGTTGCTAAAAATATTTATCTTTAAGCTATATTTATCTTTAAGCAGTTCAAACAATGTAAAACTAAAAGAAATCCGTATTTTTTTAATGGCTTTACTTTTCTCTCTTTTATAAAAAATAAAACAAAAGTAATTATATTTTTTAAGTGGACATTGTTTGTTTAATAATATATTTGAATATTTTACATCAATTTCTTTTGTTACAGAAACCCATCAATATTCTTAAAACTATTTAATTCTATTTTAGTTCATCTGCTTAGTGATTTAAATTGCTTTAAAAAAAGCTTTTTTTATTTTTCGATTGTTTACTTCAGATGAGCTAATTATTTATTTTTATTTAATCCAACTCCATTCATTTATTTGTTTATTTTAGATTATTTTTTTATATCAATATTCTTTACTTAATTTTATTAATTAATGCTATTCATTTTATTATGTCATGTCAAACGATAAGCTATATAAAAAAATTGAATTAATAAATATATAATAATAAAATCTCGCATTAGAAGTGAAAGTATTTTGTGAAAAAAATAACTTTAACCATCTAGATTCATAGGATTTTCAGGTAAAAAAATTGAATTAATAAATATATAATAATAAAATCTCCCATTAGAAGTGAAAGTATTTTGTGAAAAAAATAACTTTAACCATCTAGATTCATAGGATTTTCAGGTAAAAAAATTGAATTAATAAATATATAATAATAAAATCTCCCATTAGAAGTGAAAGTATTTTGTGAAAAAAATAACTTTAACCATCTAGATTCATAGGATTTTCAGGTAAAAAAATTGAATTAATAAATATATAATAATAAAATCTCCCATTAAAAGTGAAAGTATTTTGTGAAAAAAATAACTTTAACCATCTAGATTCATAGGATTTTCAGGTAAAAAATTGAATTAATAAATATATAATAATAAAATCTCCCATTAGAAGTGAAAGTATTTTGTGAAAAAAATAACTTTAACCATCTAGATTCATAGGATTTTCAGGTAAAAAAATTGAATTAATAAATATATAATAATAAAATCTCCCATTAGAAGTGAAAGTATTTTGTGAAAAAAATAACTTTAACCATCTAGATTCATAGGATTTTCAGGAAAAAAAATTGAATTAATAAATAAATAATAATAAAATCTCCCATTAGAAGTGAAAGTATTTTGTGAAGAAAATAACTTTAACCATCTAGATTCATAGGATTTTCAGGTAAAAAAAATTGAATTAATAAATATATAATAATAAAATCTCCCATTAGAAGTGAAAATATTTTGTGAAAAAAATAACTTTAACCATCTAGATTCATAGGATTTTCAGGTAAAAAAATTGAATTAATAAATATATAATAATAAAATCTCCCATTAGAAATGAAAGTATTTTGTGAAAAAAATAACTTTAACCATCTAGATTCATAGGATTTTCAGGTAAAAAAATTGAATTAATAAATATATAATAATAAAATCTCCCATTAGAAGTGAAAGTATTTTGTGAAAAAAATAACTTTAACCATCTAGATTCATAGGATTTTCAGGTAAAAAAATTGAATTAATAAATATATAATAAAAAAATCTCCCATTAGAAGTGAAAGTATTTTGTGAAAAAAATAACTTTAACCATCTAGATTCATAGGATTTTCAGGTAAAATAATTGAATTAATATAATAATAATAATTGAATTAATATATAATAATAAAATCTCCCATTAGAAGTGAAAGTATTTTGTGAAAAAAATAACTTTAACCATCTGGATTCATAGGATTTTCAGGTAAAAAAATTGAATTAATAAATATATAATAATAAAATCTCCCATTAGAAGTGAAAGTATTTTGTGAAAAAAATAACTTTAACCATCTAGATTCATAGGATTTTCAGGTAAAAAAATTGAATTAATAAATATATAATAATAAAATCTCCCATTAGAAGTGAAAATATTTTGTGAAAAAAATAACTTTAACCATCTAGATTCATAGGATTTTCAGGTAAAAAAATTGAATTAATAAATATATAAATAATAAAATCTCCCATTAGAAATGAACGTATTTTGTGAAAAAAATAACTTTAACCATCTAGATTCATAGGATTTTCAGGTAAAAAAATTGAATTAATAAATATATAATAATAAAAATCTCCCATTAGAAGTGAAAGTATTTTGTGAAAAAAATAACTTTAACCATCTAGATTCATAGGATTTTCAGGTAAAAAAATTGAATTAATAAATATATAATAATAAAATCTCCTATTAGAAGTGAAAGTATTTCGTGAAAAAAATAACTTTAACCATCTAGATTCATAGGATTTTCAGGTAAAAAAATTGAATTAATAAATATATAATAATAAAATCTCCCATTAGAAGTGAAAGTATTTTGTGAAAAAAATAACTTTAACCATCTAGATTCATAGGATTTTCAGGTAAAAAAATTTAATTAATAAATATATAATAATAAAATCTCCCATTAGAAATGAACGTATTTTGTGAAAAAAATAACTTTAACCATCTAGATTCATAGGATTTTCAGGTAAAAAAATTTCATTAATAAATATAGAATAATAAAATCTCCCATTAGAAGTGAAAGTATTTTGTGAAAAAAATAACTTTAACCATCTAGATTCATAGGATTTTCAGGTAAAAAAATTGAATTAATAAATATATAATAATAAAAATCTCCCATTAGAAGTGAAAGTATTTTGTGAAAAAAATAACTTTAACCATCTAGATTCATAGGATTTTCAGGTAAAAAAATTGAATTAATAAATATATAATAATAAAATCTCCCATTAGAAGTGAAAATATTTTGTGAAAAAAATAACTTTAACCATCTAGATTCATAGGATTTTCAGGTAAAAAAATTTAATTAATAAATATATAATAATAAAAATCTCCCATTAGAAGTGAAAGTATTTTGTGAAAAAAATAACTTTAACCATCTAGATTCATAGGATTTTCAGGTAAAAAAATTGAATTAATAAATATATAATAATAAAATCTCCCATTAGAAGTGAAAATATTTTGTGAAAAAAATAACTTTAACCATCTAGATTCATAGGATTTTCAGGTAAAAAAATTGAATTAATAAATATATAAATAATAAAATCTCCCATTAGAAATGAACGTATTTTGTGAAAAAAATAACTTTAACCATCTAGATTCATAGGATTTTCAGGTAAAAAAATTAAATTAATAAATATATAAAAATAAAAATCTCCCATTAGAAGTGAAAGTATTTTGTGAAAAAAAATAAATTTAACCATCTAGATTCATAGGATTTTCAGGTAAAAAAATTGAATTAATAAATATATAATAATAAAATCTCCCATTAGAAGTGAAAGTATTTTGTGAAAAAAATAACTTTAACCATCTAGATTCATAGGACTTTCAGGTAAAAAAATTGAATTAATAAATATATAATAATAAAATCTCCCATTAGAAGTGAAAGTATTTTGTGAAAAAAATAGCTTTAACCATCTAGATTCATAGGATTTTCAGGTAAAAAAATTTAATTAATAAATATAGAATAATAAAATCTCCCATTAGAAGTGAAAGTATTTTGTGAAAAAAATAACTTTAACCATCTAGATTCATAGGATTTTCAGGTAAAAAAATTGAATTAATAAATATATAATAATAAAATCTCCCATTAGAAGTGAAAGTATTTTGTGAAAAAAATAACTTTAACCATCTAGATTCATAGGATTTTCAGGTAAAAAAATTGAATTAATAAATATATAATAATAAAATCTCCCATTAGAAATGAACGTATTTTGTGAAAAAAATAACTTTAACCATCTAGATTCATAGGATTTTCAGGTAAAAAAATTTAATTAATAAATATAGAATAATAAAATCTCCCATTAGAAGTGAAAATATTTTGTGAAAAAATAACTTTAACCATCTAGATTCATAGGATTTTCAGGTAAAAAAATTGAATTAATAAATATATAAATAATAAAATCTCCCATTAGAAATGAACGTATTTTGTGAAAAAAATAACTTTAACCATCTAGATTCATAGGATTTTCAGGTAAAAAAATTAAATTAATAAATATATAATAATAAAAATCTCCCATTAGAAATGAACGTATTTTGTGAAAAAAATAACTTTAACCATCTAGATTCATAGAATTTTCAGGTAAAAAAATTTAATTAATAAATATATAATAATAAAATCTCCCATTAGAAGTGAAAGTATTTTGTGAAAAAAATAACTTTAACCATCTAGATTCATAGGATTTTCAGGTAAAAAAATTGAATTAATAAATATATAATAATAAAATCTCCCATTAGAAGTGAAAGTATTTTGTGAAAAAAATAACTTTAACCATCTAGATTCATAGAATTTTCAGGTAAAAAATAATATAATTCTTCAAATTAAAGCGTCGTCCAGATAAGTTGCTAAACGCAGCTCTTATTTTCTTTAAACAGTTCAACGAATAGAAAATTAAAACAAATCCATGAAATTTTTTTTTAAATGGTTTTATTTTTCTTTCTCTTATAAAAAAATATAAAAAAGTATTTATATTTTTTTTAATTGATTTTAAACTATTTTTTTTAATAGGCGTTTATACGAAAGGTGTTTTAATTTAAATCAGCACCTTTAAGCTATTTATTTTCTTGATTTTTTAGAACTTTTCAAATTCAAACTTGTTTTGGTATTTACTTCAAATTCAAAACTTGACATTAAACACTGTTGGAAACCCCAATAAACAACATCACTAATTTAATTGTCACTAAATTATTCAATTCAAAGGTTTTCCCCTAACAGAGCAAAAGATCTGAGAATCAGAAAATTATGAAATTGAACGCAACTTCTAATTGCAATTGTAAATCATAATCAAACGTTGTATTTTTATATACTAAACAACTTCTGCAAAACCTAACTGATTAAAAACCAATGACAACAAATTTTTAAATATACATATATATATATATATATATATATATATATATGATACTGACCCAGTTAGGACAAGAATAGAAATAGTGACATTGATGTAATTATTTTTACTTTGAATCATTCACTTTTAATTAATTCTTGTAATCACCTTTTCAGCCTTAACGAGGTTTCAAGGTGAATTAAATTGTTCTTTTATTAATTAAAAGTAATTATTCCCTAGGCGACTCATTATTTCTACCTGAAGTTAAAAAAGCTAGTAATAAAATTAATAGCACTCAATTGAATGTAAAGATTTTTCACTTAGACATGTTAAATGCTTAAAAGGAATAATGATAATTAAGGGATTACCTCAGATTAATCGTACTGATTTTTTATAAGAATCGTTAAAAGTTGTTTCACATACTGAATATCTCAACTGCCTTTTAAAATTTAGCGTGCTTGCTTTATTGAATTTTGAAAAATAAAATATTTTAATTAGCTATATTTAATAGTGGCATTTGATGATAATTACTCATGATGATCATTTTAAATTTAACATATCAATCATCATTTTCTAGCAATTAGTAAAGCGCATATTTTGCTCAATGAAATAAAACTTTTTTAATGCGTAGCAAATACAGTTGTTTGAGCTTCTTCGTTTATATATATAACCTTCGGAAATTCTTTTGTTAACTTGTTTGATATTAAAAAACTCCTTCACCATGGTCAAACGTAATTTTTTTAGTAATTATTTTTTTTTTAATTTCTGAAATCATTATTTTTCTAAACTACCACGTTGGTTCTGTGGTCAAAGCGCTGAGATGTCGATCCCCTGTAAAGATTTAAAGCCCACCCAGCCTCAGATTGATGAGTGCCAGCTAGTCTGAGAAGTAAAAGCGGCTGGTGCTGATTTCTGACATTGCCTCACCTCAATCATGCCATTGGTCACGAAATTGTAGATTCTATATCTTTATGACAATCTTCTTAACAGTTGTGGGAATGCTTGAGTTTTACTGTAAAATTTGTTTCTGAACTATGTATTTTAAGTTTGATGCTGGTGTGATTTTGAAAAAAATCTCCGCCACAAAGTTTGAAAAGTAATTGTTTTTTTTTTCCTTCCTTTTTTTATATGTGAATCAATAATATACTTATTTAAAACGTTTATCTGAAACGTAATTCATATAAATGGAAATTTTATAATTTTTTTTCTTTTACACGATAGTAGATTTGCTGAATAAAAAAAAAATATTTTTAAAACTACCAGAATATGGTAAAATTCACCATCACAAAATGGCTCGGTAGCTTTGATTGAAGCACTTTGATAATAATTTTGATAAAATTATCAATAAAATATAATTTTATAATAAGTAATAAAATTTTTTGGAATTTTTAATTTTATGATGATACTATAGAGCGTGGTATTAAAAGCATTTATACAGTTAAATTTACTATTGAGTTTTTCATTTTTTACTAAATGTTTGGAAAAAAGTTTTGGAAGAAACTACAATTTTTAAAATCAGAAATTCTGGGAAACCGTTATCATATAAACTGAAAAATAAATACCAAATGACGGGTTTAAACACCGTAAATTTCGACTTTATTAATCAGAAATATATTTTTCTTATCTGAAATGTCATTATAATACAGAACGGTAAATTTACCAAAACTTTTTTATCCGTTCAAAAATAACGTTCTTAAAATTCAAAAACTATGCTGCACATATCCAACTCATTGATTCAATAACTTTTAATAACTTAAAAATTTCATATAATTCATAATATTTGTGTAATTTTTATTGCATTTTAAATTTTTTAACAGTTAAATAATAATTAAGGACTTTCTTAGGGATTTATCGTTTCATAAACCATAGTTTTGTCCAATTTGATCATGGTTTTCTAATTTTAATTTAAATTGTACTCAAAAAGGTATTGATAATATTTCTGTTAAGCATTAATTATACTTAGGAAAAAAAGTATACTCTAGTATACTTAAGATTAAATTTTAAATCTTAAAAATATAAAAGGTACAAAAAAATCTAATGTTAATTAATTAAGGAAACATTAAATTCATTCTTATTAGTTAAAACAAAAACTCTCTCCATATCACTCGTACTCCAAATACTACTTTTTTTAAAGTATGCTGATATTTTTGTTTATTGATAGTTTACCCTGTTTTCTTTTGTCAATTAATACAAGTGAAAATTTATGAAAGTAGATCATCATATCATTATGAAAGTAGATCATTATGAAAGTAGATCATCAAACATAATCATTATATCATTTTTATTAGAAAGAATGCATATTCAAAACTTTATTTTTTGCAGAAAACAAAATGTGAAGGATCTGTTTACAAAAAGTGGAGGGATCGTGAAAGATGATTACGTTAAATCAAATATTTCACAAATATGCCTAATTATATTTCTTTTTATACTATTTGACTCTATATTTTTTCCTTTAATTGTCAATTTAACACTTTTCTTATAAAAATAAACAAGGAACTAAATTTTTTGTGAAATGTTTGAAGACAATAAGACTAATAGCATAAAGCTGTTTAAAATTACTTTGATTTTATTAAATTTTGATGCATATTCGTTGATTTGAATTTCGTATTAATTTAATACTCGAAAAACTCTTACGTAATATTTTTATAAATTGTCCTATGATAAAAAATATTGCTAAGATTTAGAATTTTACAAATAAAAATTCTTGAGTTTTAAGAACTTAAGATAAATATTCTGTGCTGCATGTAAAATTAATATAGAAAAATGTGCATTTGCATAGTTTGTCGTAATTTGTTTTTAAGTTCAAAATCCAACATTGATGCAACTTCTTTTTATTCCACCTGTGTAAATAACTCAAAAAATGTGAGTCAAAAGAAATAAAGCAAAACTTTGCCTTGCATATTTTAACGTCTAGATTCTTTTTTATAAATAATCAATAACGTTTTTTGTTCCTCAATCGAAAATAAAACTTTTAAACCAAAGAGTTGTTTATTTTTATCTATTAAAATGTTTTACACCTACCCCGCTTTGCTTACCTTTTTTGTTGACTGAGCATGATTTTCAAAGTAAGCAAAAAAAAAATTTTTAATAATTATAGACGGACATGAAAAATCTAAAAAAACAAAACTTCAAATATAAAAAAATATATTTATAAAAATTCAATATTTTTAAAAAAGAAACTTTTTTGTATACTTGTGGATAATCAAACAAAACGCAGGGAATTCCAAAAAATGTTTTAAAATTGTGTAACGAGCACTTTTAATAAAAAAATGAGTTAATAAAAAGAAAAATTAACTACCATATCCAAGCATTAAAACTTCAATATTTAAAGAGAAGCACAACTAGTAGCTAAAATATTGTCCGGATAAGGGTTGCAAGACAGAGATAGAAAGAAACTTCAGCTAGCACATTTGGCAAAGTTTCTCACGAATCTTGCTTTTTTACTCCAAGTCAAAATAATATTATCTGTACAACATACCCACATTTAACTTCATCTAAACCAGCCAAGGACACACAACTGCATCTAAGGTGAATAAATTGATTAAACAAATCACTTTATAAAATTTTTAAGAATAAATTTTTGTTCTTTAGAAAAGTGTTCTACAAGAAACTGCTTTTTAGAAAAGAATTAATGCAATATGTTAAAATATTGTCGTTCAAAGTGCTTGTAATTTTGCACAAATGTTTTCTGTACACATGTCGAAGGAATAGACTACGGACTAGTTTAATAAATAATTATTTTATATTTTAAAGCCAAAATAAATAAAAAATTAATCGCAATTTTCGGCCTTTTTTGTCAAATAAATTTCTATATTTGCTGTTAAATATTTAAATATTAATATTACGCTTGATGATTTGTCTATTCATTAAGTTGAATTTTGATGATTATTATAAAGCAAGAATAATGGGAAAAAAAATTTACCTTTTTTTTTGAATTTATATCATGATTTAGTGTACAATAAACATAGAAAAGCTGTAAAAAAAATGAATAAACGAATTTCCCGAAACTTTCTTCGTTTTTGACGAAACCGTTTCCTAGTCTATGCTCGCTCCGAGCAAAAATTTCTTCAAAGTGAGGATATAGCTATCTTTATTTTTTCGAGGAAACAAATTTCGTCAAAATAAAAAAAGTTTCAAAATTCTACTTTTTTTCCAAAACTAACTAAATAAATAAAAACGTGTGCAAAACATATCTAAGAACCGCTTTAACATGGGCGCTATATATGTGGCACAATGCAGCAAGATTTAAACAGATCGATAAATTACACCAAAGGCTGAAGTGACATCCGAACCTCGGATGTTTCTGATACGAAGCCAACTACCTGACCACCATACAGGACAATCGACTTTTATTTTCGATCATCTAGTTTTTAGCCTAGTTTCTTCATTCTATTATTTTCTTTCTTCATTCAAATATCTTCCAAATCTACTGCGATGACGTTT
Source organism: Parasteatoda lunata (assembly GCA_949128135.1). Taxonomy (NCBI): domain Eukaryota; kingdom Metazoa; phylum Arthropoda; class Arachnida; order Araneae; family Theridiidae; genus Parasteatoda; species Parasteatoda lunata. The sequence goes on along the minus strand of OX421976.1, from coordinate 31,847,263 downwards.
CTAGTTGATAAACATTTTCGTTGTATAATTGAGAGTGCGCGTTTCGTCACGAATAACATGATTTCGTGACGAAATTATGCTTAAAACTAATGAAAGACTGCTCATGGATTTTTGAGTTGCCATGATCAGAAGTTTTATTTCTGACGGTTAAAGTAAATAAAAAATTCTTAAATTAAAAATTTCAAAATTTTGTCGCCGGAGGAATTTGTTTATCTTAAATTCCAAAAAGTAATGATAAAGTAAACAATTCAAATTTTGTCCTTAGCATTATGATGAAAATACTAAAGATAATTAATTTTTTACTTCGAAGAATTGATGTCATTGTAAGAAAAATAAAGTTGGTAAAGACTGTAGAGTAACTGCAAAGCAAAAGTTATCTGCCAGCGGCTATCATTCAGTTTGTTTTTATAGCTTTAGAAGAACATGAGATCAGAATCTTAATTAGCTGCTTCAATAATACTTTAGTTTTATACAAAGGGATTAGAAGTCTCATTTTAAAATAACATGGGAATAAATACAGAAATTCTGTTTTAATGAAACTATTTTCTAAAACGTGAAACAACACAAAAGACAGAATTAAATTTGAAATATTATAAATTTCGTTTATACTAGGGAAGTTTTTTGAATTTTTTTACTCAAGCGTAATATGAGTTTTTGGTCGTAAATTCATTGCTTAAAAAATGTTGTTAATAAACAATAAACACATAAAATTTTAATATGACTCATGACTTAGTAAGAAAACCAATTAAAAATCAATTTAAATCTTTAAAATGAACAAAAGTTATGAAAATATATAAAGAAATATATAAAATAAGAGTTTAAATTTAAGATTTAAGTAAAAATATTTTTAGATATTTTATTAACAATTTCTGGATTATTAGTCTAGCTCTGTATCTCTGAACTCTGTTTAGCTCTAGGTTACGTTCCCTACAACAATCTGCGTTTAGATTGTTATACAGCAAAAAATTTTGAATTTTAAAACAGCATTAAAAAAGATCGAAAAATTGATTTTGAAAAAAATATCAAAAAAGATACAGTTTATTTCGAAACTAATATAGATGATTTTATGAAACATCATAACTTCTGTTCTATTTCGCGTAAAAGCAAAAAACAAACAATTCTTGAAAATGAAAATTATATAGTTTTACTTCTTATTAAATTAACTAAAACATAATATTTTGTCAAAATAGGCATAAAAAAACTTGTCGGTTACCTAAAGAAATATTTTTTTTGCATATACTCGATATTCTGAGAAATAAAGGTTATGGATCAGGACATTTTTGGTTGATTAGAAGAAGAATAAATAATTATTTAGCTGCCTTGTATCCATACTTCATCTGCAAGTTATAATTTATTTAAAATAATAATAATATTTATCTTGTTTTAAAAAGTCAAAAAATACAAAATAAACATATCACTTTGATTGAAATTTAAAAATGGTTACATCAAAATTATTTCCTTTATAAAATAGACCATATAGGATTCAAAATTTATGTAACTATAGAAATCTTTAATTAGAAAAGCATTTTAAAGTTTAGGTTTTGTTGTTTGAAAAAGGTAACTGATATTTTTCAAAAATTCTTCCATTACTTATATATAGAGAGATCATAGGTAATAAAGATAGTCAAATGAATTTTTTCAGGACGGTCGGAAATTTTAAGATGTAATAAAATGTCGAATTTTTCAGGTAAAGTAAAGCTTAAAGATTTTAGTCGTATATTTAAAAATAACAATCACTTAAGAAGGGCTAAATAGCTCCAAAATAATCAGTAAGTAGTTAAGCAAGAATTGCAAACCAAAAAATGCATACATTTTATTATAGTAATACAATGATATAGCTAAAAATATTTTACTGACGTAAATGTGCAAGTTTGTGATAATATAAAAATGGAACTAATCCAAATTAGACGTAATTTGATGTTTTCATTGAGAAAAAATACTGTCAATGCTAACAGGATATCTCAGGCTTTATAGGAGCACAAAAGCGCCAAATAAATAGCAAAACTACCAAACTATTGGTAAACTGAATATTAATTCCAAAGAAGAATTTGGTAATTGTATCGTAATTCTTCAGACCATTGTGTGCGAAGCATTTTTTCTGCTAAATTCTCTTTTCAGTTTTGCGTTTTTACTAACGCTATGATAATAGAAACTATATTTTAGAAAACTAAAATTTCTGATAAACTATTACCAAAAGGAACAAAAAATTTACAAATTAAATTATTTAATAGCCGTTAATTATAGTTTATCTACCAAAATGTTTACCTTTTTTTACCAGAACTGTCTTCACTATAATGATTATTTAGCCAGATTTTTTCTCAGTGTATAATAATATACAAATATTAAGTGCGAAGATTCTTGAAAATTTAAAATGAAAATGACTAGGATTATGTTGACTAGACATAATTTAATACTTTTATTTTAATAATTATAAATTTATGTTTAAATATTAATTTAATAAAAATAGTAATTTTGACAAATTATTTTTCTCAGTGCATGATAATATGGCTACAAATATTTTATTATCATAAATATAAAGATTCCCGATAATTTAAAATCGAAATAATTAAGATTATATTCACTACACATTATTAATTTTGATGTTTTTATTTTAAAAATTATAAAGATATGTTCAAATATGATTGCCTTTACTATACAAGAATGGCAATTTTGGCAATTTTTTTCTCAGTGCATGATAATATAGCTACAAATATTTTGTTGTCAAAAATGTGAAATTTTTTTAATAATTTAAAATGAAAATAACTATTATTATATCCAATAGACATGGTTTTTATGTTTTTATTGTACTATTAGCAAATATGCGTTCAGATACTTTTCATAAGACAAAATGCTTGTTTTATCTTAGAAAGTAGTTCATAAAATGCTTTAATGTTAAAATATACAGAATATATAAAAGAACACACAAAAGTTTTGAGAACACAAGCAGTGAAACATGCTGCGGAAATTTTGTCTTTTATGTCCTCTTCCTTCCTGAACATTATCAACAATTTCTTATCATCTCATCTGCTCCACAAACTACATTAAATTTGAGAAAAGTATGTAACGCCAAACTTTAGGGAGAAATTTCCTTCTTAATGCCTCTTCTCATTCATCATTTTTAAATTACAACCTCCATCCACGCCTTTTGATGCTATTTCATTCGCTCGTTCCATTCCTGAAAAACTGGAAAACAAGTTTCCTTATCGTTACCTTAAAAGTATTTCAGTAATTTTCAGTCTATTGCATTTTCACTATTTCTTGTCATACGCTTCCGTCGAGTTGAGAGGCGAAATTAATCTTGCTGAAGACTTTGAAGCGCCCATAAAATGTGTGGAAATATAAAGGTCAATTGAAGAAGTAATCCAAGCGAGAAATTCATGTATAGATGGTGTTATTTGCATATTATTAAGTTGGAAAGTTTGGAGGAAAAATTCTGTTAAACTAATGAAATTTGGTATTTAAATGTTTCGACAACATAAAATAACAATAGAGTTAGGAAAATCGGTTTGACAATATGTTTTGCATTTCATTCTTTGCAAAGGCAATTTATTCCAAATAAAGGTTAATTTATTCATTTCTAAATATTTTAAAGCGTTTAGTTCGTAAAATGATCACGTTACACCCAAAATAACGCTACATTTAACGGTCAGATTATTTTTCGCGCATAGATGTTATTTAAAAAGAAATATTTTTAAGCGTTTAGTTCGTGAAATGAACACGTTACACCCAAAATAACTTTAGATTTAACAGACAGATATTTTTGAACATAATTGCTATTTAAAACGAAATATTTTAAAGCGTTTAATTTGTAAGATGAACACGTTACACCCTAAATAACTCTAGATTTCCCAGTCAGATTTTTTTCGCACATAGATGCTATTTTAAAAGAAATATTTTAAAGCGTTAGGCTCGTAAAATAAACACGTTACATCCAAAATAAATTTAGGTTTGATGGCGTCGGAGTTTTTTCGCCCATAGATGCTATTTAAAGATAAATATTTTAAAGTGTTTAGTTCGTAAAATGTCCAAAATAGCTTTAGATTTAACGGTCAGATTTTTTTTCACGCACAGATGCTATCTTCATCAGTTAGAAGCTCTCCCAAGTCAGTTACCCAGACTATAATACACAAAATCAAATAATAATAATAATTCAAAACTACACATTTATATGCAGTGTTGGCTGTATTAATTATACTGGCGATAATTTGCAAATTTGAAAAATAATGAACAGACAATAATACACATACTTGTGTAATGTCGTCTGTATTAATTATGCTGGCGATATTATTCAAAATTAAAGAATAGTAAACAGACAATAACACACATATGCTTGTAATATCGTCTGTAATAGTTACAGTAATGATATTTTACAAAACCAAAAACATCATAAATAGAAAATAACTCATTTTGTGTATTTTCGTCTGTTTCAGTTATGCAGTTCAGTTAGTCTGTTCAGTCAATTACAAAGAAAATTAATCGAAATAATACACAAAAATGGGCTTACAGAATTTTAATCCTCTGGTTTGTTCATGAACTATAGAGATATATACTATTAGTATCATATATTTTACACATAATCTGGAATATATGCTACAAATAGGGTAGTTATTATAACAGCATAGTTTGAATCCTTTAATGTTACTTCCATTCCTTGAAACTTCCGTTTTCCTTCCGAACAAACTACAAGAATTAAAAATTCTTTGAATTTATTTACATATTTTATTCAATATTTCTTAATCCAAAAATCTAAATCTCAACAGGAGATTTAGATTTTAGAGAAATCATCTAAAGTATCAAAAGTAATAATTACCGTAAAATCAATGAATCACTCAAATTAAATAAATATTGTTGTAAAGAATATTTCAATAAAAGTGATTTTCGGATGCTGCACCCAAAGTACCAGTACTTCATACTGTAATTTGATCCACATTTTTTTACAATGCACAGCAGCTACAAAAGCGAGAAAGACAGCACAACTATATATTAAACCCTCTACAATTCAGAGTGTTTGGTGAAAGCACAATACTCCACGGAATCGAAAACTTCAGTAATGTTTTACTTGCGGCTTTCGTACGGATTCGCAGTTTTGCTAACCGCTCTAAATCTGGGAAGTAGAAATCGAACCGCTAAAACATCATATGTACATTCTTGTTGTCTTTTTTTAAATTTGTTCTCTCTGCCAAATTGTCATTAAGCCTTTCTTTGTATTTGTAATGAAACTTACATATGAAAATGAATAAATAAATGAATCCCCGATAAAAAAATACATACCACAAATACTATATCTTAATCTATCCCAGTATGGTATTTTTAAAGCATTTGAAAGCTTCATTTAAGCTTATTTTCCCTCATTCATCGAGAAAAATATTAAGAAAATAAAAAATTAACCGTTACCCAACTTCTATCCACCATTAAAATAAACTCTCATTTAAAATAAACTACAGAAATGTAAACAGACTATTACTATTATATTTGGTAAAAGGCATAGTTTGAAGGACTTATTGATAATTGTATCATGATACCTCAATGCATGGCATGAAAGCCATTTATTTAGTAAAATTTTCTTTTAAGTTTCATATTTTTACTAAAAATGTGGTAATCAGTATTATAATTTTGAAAGCCAGAATTTTTGGTAAACCGTTACAATAATCATTGGAAAAATTACAAAATGACCGATTGAAATACCATACATTTTGATTTAATTACCAGAATAATGTTTTTTTACCATAAATACCTTTACCAAAGTGACTTTACCGGAATTATTTTCTCCTTGCATATCCTTCCAGCAAAATGAAATTTGGTGTTGTCATATTAAAAAATAGATGGATCAGCAGTATACTCTCGTTAAATCATTACCCAATCAACCAGAATATTAAAACAAATACACTGGTTGGTGCTAGTTGGTCTATTAAGGGAACAGACCAAATTAATTATAGGAAAAACACCTATAATCGAAAATCCACCATCAACTTAATACTTTTTATGATTTCCGTAAGAGTGAATAATGTTTTGCCAAAAGAAGGGTTTTTTTTAATCAATATTATTTCATTAATTAGTTGATTAATAATCGAAAACTATGTATTATAATGAACATACTTTTTCACATCCTCTTCAACTGAGCAATACCAAAATAATAATAAAAAACCGAATTTGGAACAGAATTAATTAAAAAATTTCTTAAAATCTAATTATTTAGTTAAAAGTTAGTTTAAGAGTAACGTTATCGTTAGTTTGATCGTTATACAAAGTGAAAAAAAAAAGGAAAAAACAAAAACAATAACAAATCTTAGAAATAAAACGACGAATATTTACTTAGGTATATTCACAAATAACGAAGATTAATTATCTGTTTTTAGTTCACTAACGGAAACACATTTATCACATTTTATTTTATCACCGGCTTTCAGAAGTTGATTCTCATTTAAATTGCAGCTATAAATGAACTGTACCTCCTTTTGACTTTGAAATCAACCCAGAAAACAAAAGAAATCCTGGAACACGCATTTGGACATACCACCTTCATGAGTGCCGAGTGAAACTAATACACATTTTCTTCATATGTAAAAGAAAATTACAACATCATAGAGCTGGTCATCACCAAGATTCAAATTTGAGTCATCTTTTGAAATGAGAGCTCTGTACCCCATCAGCCATCCCAGCTTAGGTCAAATGTATTTTATTTGATATTTTACTCGTCATTAAAAAGTAAACCCAATTCTGAATTTACGACTATCAATGTTCAAATACTCCGTTGTCTTACAAATTTGAACCTAACCCAAAAGACAAGGGTACTCAATGATCAAGCATTAAGGCACACTAGTCTTCTTGGAAAACTTCTTGATGGAACTAATCGATATATGCGTTACACGGAGAGGAAAACCACGAAATGTTCTTGGACGGCAAGGAGATTCTAACCCATGATCCATCTACCACGGAGGATATTTAACGACATCACTGTGATCGGTGCGAGCCGGGAGCAGAATTCATATCAACCAGCCACCACTGGGATTTGAACCTGGTTACCACATTGAGAGACGACTCAGTATATTTTCGCCATTGTTTATAAAAAGCTTGAATGTCAAGTGAATTGTTGTTTGTGCCGACCACTGCTCTCTATGTGCAATCCCCACTTATTTAGCCTTGGTGGCTCAGGGGATATAGCTTCCCAATGAGGTGACCCTGGTTCCAAACCCAGCGATGGCTAGACGATACGAATTCCGCATTCGGCTTGACCCGAACACAGTGCTGACGAAAAATATCCTCAGTGGTAGACGGACCATGGGTAAAAGTCCCCTTGCCATTAGGCTTAACGAGTGGATGTTTTCGTGGTTTTTCTCTCCATGTAACGCAAATGTGGGCTAGTTCCATCAAAAAATCCTCCACGATATCAAATTTCTCCCAATCCTTGATCCTTGAATTCTTTTGTCTTGAATTGAGTTCAAAATAACAAGGCAACAGAGTTGAACATTGGTAGCCGTAAGCTCAAAATATTGGGTCGGCTGTTCGACATTGGTTAAAATAAAATAATTTATCCCGGATTATTTCTCTACGTATCATACATTTTTATCTTTTATATCTAAATAAATTGTGAATTAAAATATAATCATTTTCTCTTATAAAGCACGCGTTGCAAAAAGAACTCATAATTTTTAAGAAAATCCTCGAAATACTTTTTCTTAGAAATTCGATTGATTGTTTGAACTACATTACGCAATGTTTCACGTTAGACGTTCACTTAACTCTGAATAAATATTCTTTTCTCCAAACCAAAATTCATTAGAGCACAATAATTAGCTCCATCAAAACTCTCTCCCTCTATTAATTACACATAAATTACCTTTGCAAATCTAATTTTTACCTAAATATTGTTAAAAAGTTTTTTCGTAATTAATTGCTGATTATATGTGAAGTGTACTTTCCAAGAAATTCAATTTACATCGATAAAAGTTCGAAAATTCTTTTCCTTTTTAATTAAAACAGCTTTGTTGAGACTAAATTCAATTAAAGGCAAAATATGAAAGATTAAGTATACGTTGAAATTCTTGTTGTTCATTCAAATATATTGAATTTCTCACAAATATGTTATTTCGGACTTCACAAATAGCATTTTATGAAGAAATCGAAAATTTTTATTAACCTTAAAACATTCTATATTTAATGGTTCAAATGTTTAATTGACGTGATACAATCAAAGATGTCCATGAGGTAGAAGTCAACATAGCCATTCTTAGATGATAGGTTTTATTAAGTATTTTCATACAATTTTGTAATTTTAATATTGTAAATTAGATGTAAGCTATATATTTATGACTTTTTAAGGGGAAAATTTTAATATTTGGGCATAATTTTTACAATCTTTTTCGGCAGGGGATATTTTTCCAGCCAAAATTTTTATATCATCAATACACAAATTTACAATTACATAAAATAGCAAATAAGAGAAGCACAACTAATTTGAGGGGAACGAGATTTTTTTTGAGGTGATGGGATAGATTTTAAAGTACTTTTTCGAAGATATATATATTTTTTTTAGTGGAGATTATTCTTTTTTAGGCATTTTAATTACTTTTTCAAATCAAATCTTAGATAATAAAAGAAGCACCAGTGAATTAGTTGATTTATAACCAGTGAATTTGTTGAACTAAAAAATTAGTTTTAATTTTTCAGCTGAATGAGATATTTAATAAAAAAATTTTAATGGGGTTATTATTTTGGTTATTTTTTTTACATCTTTATATAATATTCGTATAAAATATTGGAGTTCTCAGGGAAAAAATAGAAAATTTTGCAATTCTTCTGTAATTTTGCATTTTTTAAAAATTTCGTTTGACTAAATTATTAATAGCAAGTCTCCTTTCAAAGCAGATGGAATTGGTACATTTTGCCTGTATGACGGACTAAACTCTCCAATTTAGGCAGAGGAAATAAATTCCTTGGTAGCAGTTTACAAAGAATTGAAGAGAAATGCCAAAATTGTTGACATAAAGAATCTTGGTAAGACAGAAGAAAAAAAATTTCCCAAATCTAATAAGAAGGGAGAATTAACCCTTACAAAATTTTAAGGTGTTTTTAAGGTTCATTTGAGGTTGTTTTGGGGTTTAAGAGTTGAATTGAGTCTTATTTGAAGTTGACTTCAAAAGCAACCTTTAAAAATCAAAGATTTATAATCAATCTGTACGAAGTTATTTTATTTGCTCTTGAAGTTGTATTAAGGTTTATGGAAATCTACCTTAGAGCAACCAGCTCAAGGATGTTTTAGAGGTGTACATGTTATTTTTCCTACACATCGTGCAAATAAGAATATTTGAGGTGTGAACAATTTCATCCGATTTAAACTAAAACTATTGCTGAGCTATATGTAAGGTCAATTTAATGAGATGTAAATGATGCTGGAATTGAGATTTACTGATGAGGTTATTTTTGGTGCAAAACATAGACTCATTTTCTACCTCATGTGTATTTTTTTTGCATCCGATAAACTCAACATTTTTTTGTCGCACTCAATGCAGTCTATAAACTTTGAAAAATTTTAGGTAACCACTTCAATTAATCAACCAATTTTCTTGTTTCCCAATTTATTTATTTTTATTTTATTTATTTATTTATTTATTTATTTTTTTTTGGGGGGGGGTAGGGAATTTTATCAACTGTTAACAACGCTTCAAATCGCTTCAAATCGTTCTGCGGTACTGGCATTAAGCATTAAAAAAAACATTTCCTGCCATGCTTGAGAATCGGTATTCTCACAGGTAAGCAATAAATAGCCCTGGCAAAACATTTTGGGAAAAAAGGAAAATGAAATAAAGCCTTAGAAAAAAACTCGGGGGGAAAATATCGTGACATAAAACTGAACGTGGATCAATTATATATTTCAAATTAATTAAATATTATCTTATTTATTAAAATTTAACTCATTAAAAATTGGTTAATTTTTTTAATGTTATTTTAAAATTAACTAATATACTAAAATCAAAAGTTTACAAAAAGGAATTTTTCATATTTCATATTTTTTAATACTTTAATTTCATATTCTTATATGAGTTTTAAAAATTTTCTAATACCAACAATTACACTAATCATGAAATGATTTGATAATCAAATAAATTGTGTATGTAAAATTATGTTTTAAAAACAAATTATTTAAAAAAAAAAAGAACTTTGGTAAAAAAAAACGTATTTTTAAAAATATTATACTAAAATATTTTATAATTTTGTAAATATTTTTGATTTATCATATGATTAACACTTTAAGAAAATATTGCAAATTGACAAGTTAATGTGTGATAATACATTGTAATAGGACGTACATAATTTGAAAAACTATATAATTTTAAAAAATTTCTTTCCTCACATATTAAGTTAATCCTTATCTATAAATAACTTTTTTTAAGAAGAGCTACCAACTTACATTTGAATTAAGGTCTTTCAGCACTAATTTTGAGTTTTGCAGCTTGAATCGAATTGATTCATTATATTGATACAATTTTTAAAGAAAGCAGTGCATCACTTTGTGTCCATCACTAATTTTGCATCCGATCTTTGCCTTCTAAAAATAATGTTTTGTGGAATATTTCTCACTGTGAATCTAATTGAGATAAATCAAATACAGATAATCAGATATAGCTAAAAAATTGTTGTTTAAATAATTATTTTATATGCAGCTTCGCTGTTTGAGGAAATAGGGGGGAGGGTTCAAATTTTCTCGAATGGACATCCCTGGATACAATAAAAGGAAATAGCATGATAAGAAAAAACATGAAACGTAATAACATGAATTTAAACCAAACGAAATGGTCAGAAAACGAAAACAAAAGTTCTGATCGGACTTTTATGAAAAAGGGACTTATCAAAAAGATTTTTATTTAGGAATTTCTGGCAAAATTGGCAATTAATATTTTGCCACTTAAGTAAATTTTTTTTTAAAAATTAAAAACCAAAATAAACAAAGCAAAAATTTACTACGAAATAACAAAACATCTGCATTGTACTGGGCAGTGGTAACCTTGCCAAGAAATAAATATAGGTCTGACGGTCATAGAGGAAGATATGGTCAGTTTAAATAACTCCGATATCTTTAAACATGTTGCAGCAGATGCATTTTTGCACGACACAGTTTAACCTGTCTTTTGATTTGGACAAAGCATTACTTTTCCATCACAACAAAAAGTATGAACATTTTTACTGTTTTTAAGGAAGTATTTAGGGATGAAATAATTTTCGTAAATTAAGTATTCGGTAGTTTTCCAATACGTAGGATATATCTTTTTCAACTAGCTGGACCATTACAGCGCATATATAGTCTAATCTGAGTTGAGGGATGCTGTAGTAGAGTGACACTATGAATTCGGAGGCAATTTGATCATAAACTTCAGAAGATATGGCAACATTTCATTAATACGCACTGGCATATCAAATATCGTCGTGATATTGCCGGCCAGGCGGTCGAGCGGTTAGCGTGTCTAACTGCGAAGCCAATGGTTGCGGGTTCGAATCCCGCTCAGGGCATGGATGTTTCTCTCTGTGTGTAGTTCTCTATCGTGGGATATGTGAATGCTGCCCACCCTATAAATGGGTATCTGTGGCAGTGCGGTGTGGGTAATGCTCCGTGACTTAGGTTCACAGGTGCCACTGGGTAAAGTTAAATGAGTAATACTTCCGTAATAAAACGTAAAAAGTCAGTGCTTGCCATTAGAAAAAAAATATCGTAATATTCTTAAATTTAAAAATAAGTAACAAACGAACGAAAATAAGATGTATTTTAGTAAATAGTATTCTTCACAACGCTTAATATCTCCAAATAAGTAAATCTAGTTACGGATAATCTTTGGGTTCGTAATGGGTTTCGTTTCAGTTTCCTTTCATAATTTTACGATGAAAGCTTAATAAAAAGAACATAGTTTTTCATTACAATTTTTAAACCATTTTTTTTTTAAATTTTTAGGACCGTCCGAGTCCTGGATATTACATTCTGATTCTACTGACCTAACATATTATCTGATTAAACCCTACATATCATACGATTCTGCACACTCATAATTTAATGAATATCAAGTGTATTATTTGCAGAAAAGAATACAATACAACTTACGACGATGACTTGATGAGATGTGTAAAGGGCATGTAATGGCTCCATGAAACATGCACAAACCATTTTCCAAAAACTTTTTCTCAAAGGAAATTATTATTTAAAACAATACATTAGATTTTGCTTATGAGGTTTCTTTTACTTGTTTTTTTTTAAGAATAAATTCCTTCCTTGCAGCTTATTGTAAATATTTCATGATTTCTATATTTAAACTTCAGTTTTCCTGTATTATTTCCTGTATATTTTTCTGTATTTCTTGTATCCTTATTCACTTATTGTCTTAGAGGGCCATCTCCCTTCAACATTAAGGAGAGATGGGCACTTGTCAGTTTAATTTCAAACTTATTTTTCCACATTTTGTTCTCAATACTTCATTGTTGTTTGCTCAAACTATGTTGAATACATGAAATAGAATTTAAAGTATGCATAAACATTTCTTATAACTCTATTTAGTACTTTTATTTCGAATCGAAACAGCTATGGGCATGCATCCTAGACTTGCCTTATATTTTAAAATAGCAAATTTAGCAGTAAATTATCGAACTATATACATGTAATGTTGAAACGATGTGTTATCGAACTATCTATATGAATCGGTTTGTTTAAAAAAATTACACTATCAAATATTTCTCGAAAAAAATGGTTAAATAACATTTCATTTCATTAATATTTTGCATATTCAATCAAAACAGTCAAATAGTTATAAAAAGGATTGCATTCAAACTGTTGACTGTGAAAAAAAAAATTTATTGACTATTATATATAATATATTAGGTTTTTCAAATAAAAGACTGTAAAATTAAAAACATCTCGCTCTCAATTTTCTGGCTCCTACACCACATTGAAAAAAAACATTTCAATTTACTTTAGAAAACAACTAACAAAGCCTCAGAAGTCAAGATACCTTTTCATTTGCTTAGTAAATTTATTAATTAGTCATTATCTGGGTTATTTTCTCCATATGCTGAAACAAAAAAAAAGTAATTTCTCAAGTTATTAGGGAAACTCTAAGAAAGAATTTCCATATTTAATTACTAACTGAATAATAACGACCGCCCTTTTCTCAAACTCAGTTTCAAATTACGGAAATGATAGAGCATAATTGATTTACTTAGCATAATAACGTAAACCAAAGACATTAACGAAGAATTGTTGTATTTTTCAAAAATTATGGAATTACCCTCAGTAATTTATCAAACATTCATTTAGAAACATATTTACATAGCAATCAATACACTATCTCCTTTAAACTGAGATCTGTGCAAACAAATTAGTAATTAAAGTAGTTTAGATTCAACTTATTTTTGTGCAAAAATGATTTTAAATTAATGCATATTTCGAAAATGCAATTACTAAGAAGAAAATAATTAAGATTCGGTTTCGTGATTAGTTATTGTTTATTTTTTCAATAGAATGGCTAGTATAAAACAAAATAAAATTCTGATTTCTTTTACTATTGTTAAAAGCATGTTTTTTAGTTTTTGCTCGCAATTGATAAAAGTTTAAATCTCTTGATACTTTCTAAAAGAGTGCAAGAAATTTTGGTAGTTTAATTTTTATATAAGAAATGTGTTAAATAATATGCTTACTCAGACACTATTTGACCAATTTCGTTCAAATTGTTAATTTTTTCCCTTTAAATGTGCCTATTTTAAAATGATGTAAGACTTTTTATACTTTATAATTTCTATTAAAAATATAATATATAAATTTATTATTTAAAACAATTATAATTGAAGGAAAAATGCAAAAACTTATTTTTCAGTAAAAACAATAAACGAATCGAAAAACTTCCAAACGCAATAGAAACTAACTTGATAACATGCGCTGTTAAAATTTAAATCGAATCATCTGAAAGTTCATGACGTTATTGTGTATGAAATTTAATCGCTTGTTTTGATGGTAATTACCCTCATTTTGGGTGTGAAGGTACTCTAAAAAAGTTTTACAGTATTCAGTGTTCATATTCAATTTATATTTCGTGAAATACAAATTTATTTAATTGGATTCATCTAATGCAATCTAGAACGCATGTCCCTACAAATTTTCGGAGCTTTACAATATCGGAAAGTGTTGAAACATAAATTTAAGAGATTCGTCTTAAACACACTTTAACAAACTTAGAAAGAAATAATGAAAGAAATATAAAAGGCAAGACTTTATTCAATTCCCCCTATGATTTAATAATGTTTTTCTTTTATATAAATATAGCATCCCTTTATATCAGTTCACAATTTAGTTATTTCTGATTCAATATCGAGAAATCTTTAAAAGGATTTCTAATTCTTAATTAAATTTTGTTATGTTGTTTTTAAACTTACAAATCATCATTTCTCTTTCATCACTTTTCCCTTTTCCGTTGAATCCCTTGGGAATAAGGATCTATTATTATTATTTAATCTTTAAAACAAACAACAGTAAAAAGATTATTAGAGAAATCCCATAACAGGATTATGATATGACAACTTTTGATTTACGAACGAAATACGAATAAGAAATCGTAAGATTAAGAATCCGAATATTTTCTAATCTTTGACGTAAAGAATTTAAGCTTATGTTATTAATATAATTTAAATAGTTTTTTTACGCAGTCATTATTTTTGTTTAGTAAAGGAATTTAGAAATGGCAGCTGTGATTAAATTGTATAATATAAGCTGTAGGCGTGTAAGGACTTATAAAAATAGCTCCATTTATTTCACACTCAATTAATTTTATTCGAAAAGAGGCGTATTTTAATTAAATTAATAGAAAAAACGTATGCAAAAAATACAAAACACGTTGTTTCTTAGTACACGTTGTATTTATATTTGGACATTTTTATTGGATGTTTACCAACAAATATGGAATCAATTGTGTTTTAAAACTGTTCTTCGAAGCCTCTACACTGGCAAAAAGCATTTACCGTAAAAATAAATTTATTAAACTGAACATCACCATAAAAATACAGATCTGACCATACATTTATCTCGTAACATATATAACCATTAGCGTCATGCTCGTAAACAGTGGCGTAAGCAGAATTTTTTCAAGGGGGGTGTTCATAATTTTCTGAAACTACTAAAAGAAATTCGAGTATGTAATAAAGAAATATTATTTACCTAATTTAGACAGCTAGACAATTTTGACTTTTTATTTAGACAACATTGTTTAGTTAAATTTTGATTTGATTTTTTAAGTTTAAGAACATAATGAACTCTTCGTCAACGACACTTTCGAAAGAATCGCTGCCGAATCTTCTCGCATGTAATATCTTCTGAAAAAAGTTCAATGTCATATGGGTGGGAAGTAACACTTTGAGGACCACTTTCATATTCACCAGATTTTGTTATGCTAGAAACGTTTTCTTCAACGGAAGTATCACATTTCTGTTTTACAGAAAAACTTACATTGGTATTAGATGCTGTCACCTCACTAATTTTAGGTCGTGATTTTTTCTCAAAATAATTAAAAGTTGTTAAATTCTTGCTTTTTGACATCCTAAAGATCCAAGAAAAGCAAATATATATATATATATATATATATATATATATATATATATATATATATATATATATATATATATATATATATATATATATATATATATATATATATATATATATATATATATATATATATATATATATATATATATATATATATATATTGGCACAGAAATATCCGCTATGCTACGATCTCAAAGTTTCGAGCTGGAATGAATAACTTCAACTAGCACAGTATCTCCAATGGTATTGTTACTGATTTCTTCACTAGACGAAATAGTGGCGACGACGGGTTCGGCGACTGAATGAACTTTTTATTAAGACAAAACAAAACAGATTTAGCGACGAGCTCCGAAAGATAAACGGCAGAGATAACTCTTAGTCTCCACTGTACTCCGTTGACTCCACTGTACTCCGTTCCCCCTTTTATATAATTTTTCACCGCATCTCCAAAATTCTCGAATTGTCTCAAAGACGACAGAATGTCTAGGTTTCCAGAATCATCGCGTAAAGACCTCGAGAATGACAACCGGTCTCGAAAACTATCGCGACTGGCAGGACAGAAAGAAACCAGTCCGTAACAGTATCACGTGAATTTGGTTTCAAAAGTACAACCCTATTATAGTAAATGTTTTTTCAGTATTCTGAGAAATACCGTGAGGGAAAAAAAGTAGGCATAAGGCAAATAAAAATATATAGTCTTAAAAAATAATAGCCCGCATAATTTCTACAAAAATTTTTATCTTTGCCATTTTGTCTCATCTTAAAGGGGGGAGTTTAAACCCCTAAAACCCTCCCTTGCATACGCCACTGCTCGTAAACATTTTCCTTAGTTCGGAAATTGATATTGTTTTAGAATCATACGATTTGTTTATGGAATCAAGACGAGTCGGAAAACGAAGCAAAACAATGTGGTACCGCTATCTATCGAAGAGGGGAAAAGGTGTGGACTCATTGTCACCAATGTAGAGAGAATGAAACTGGACGCACAAAGGAAAACATTTTACAGCGCTATAAAAAATTGATACTCAAATACTTCATTTTGACGAAACCGTTTCCTGACACTCCGAGCGAATATTTCGTCAAAGTGATGAAATAACTATCGTCGCTTTTTCAGGATAACAAATTTCTGTAATAGTAAAGACATATTTCGTCCTACTTTTTCAAAGGGAAAAAAACCTCTATGTACCTAATATATTTAACTTTTATTGTATGCATATTATCATGGGAACCAAATAGCATAGTCAATGTCACCGTAATAACATAAAAAAGGCAAATAAAACAGAGATGAATTTCACCCTTTACAAAAGCGGGATTCGGACCCGGGATCGTCCTGGTGCGAGGCCAATTCCTTGACCACCATACAAAACAATCGGTTTAATTCGTCTCTTTATTTTCGATAGTCATTCTAGTTAGCGGTTTCCTACAATGCACTACGATGAGGTTTTGAGCTGAAGAAACATTTTCGTCATATATGTTAGAGTTCTCGTTTCGTCACAAATCACGTTACGCCGCGACGAAATAATTCCCAAAATTAACGAAATATAGCGCAAGGATTGCTGAATCTTCAAAAATGAGAGTTTTATTTCTGAGAGTGAGGGACTTTTCAATCTTTTCTTTCTGCTACTTCCTCTCATTCTGCGAGATGTTTTATACGGCACAGAATCAATTATTAAGTAGAATTACGATGGTCTAGAAAGGATTACTTAAAATTATAATCCTCCTGTATGTAAAAAGTAGCTGAAGTTTAAAAAATTTGAATATATAGATTAAAATAAGAATTTAACATTACTAAAGAAGATTAATTTCTGTTCTCAGATTTACATAAAAAATTAATGATTAAGAATTATAAAAAAAAAACTTAAAAAGGAATTTTTATAGCATAAGTGAATATAGAAAATTTGAAGAAAAAAAAGCACTTAATTTTTCGCATAGTAATAATGTAATACTAGACGATAAATTGTTTATTATTACATTAAAGTGTAGTATTATTCCACTCTTTAGGTTACCGCGGGTTTCTTTGTGTTTTATTTTTATTAGATTTTCAATTTTTTACTGGCAACTTTGCGTTTTCTTTTCCAAATCAGGTTTGCTTCCCACACTCACGTCTAGTGAGTCTTGGGAATGAATGCCTATTTTTGAGCACTCGAAACATAAACATTTTTGCCACTTAATTTATTATATATGAAAGAAAAGTAATCTTTCCGATTTATTTTTTTTTTTAATTATTTATCTCACATGGAAAGTGCTAAACTTACTCTTATATGCAAGAAAAATAATTTTATTTTCGAAAATTTTAACAATATTTTATTTTTTTTAATTCATCTTTTAAAATACTCCTTAGGTAAAATGATGATACGAAAATGAAAGAAAAATGCTGGTGAAAGTCCTGATGTCCATTTCTATAAAACGCCTCAAGTAATTGAAGACAAATGTTCTTGTAAGATCTAAATTTTTATACAATCGCAAACTTCACTGATTTCTAGTTTAAATATCTACAGAATTTTAAATTACATAATTTCAAATAGCATTTTCACATTTTTTACTCAATGTTTTACATATTTTCAGCTCTTACAGTTCAAAGAAGGAAGCTGTTTGCTCTAATAATAAGAATATACAAATCTAATACTCAAAAGCAGCAATATTTGAAAGCAGTTTAACTAAGACAAACAAAAGTAACGGTTTGTTAATCCTTTAAAAGTAATTGAAGCTGTCTTTTTCCTATATTTTAAGCTTCTTTTAAACATAATTGTTGACATATTTCAGTTCTTAAAACATGTTTAATTTTAAAGCTCATTGAAGCACGAATTCCTTATTCTCCGCCATTCGAATTATGTTGAACTTAGTAAATATATTTTACGAAAACTTGTTATTTTCCCTACAAAAGGTACAATCATGCATCACCCAAATATTTTTTCATTGTATTCAAGTATTCATTTTAAGCTTATTTATTGGCAAAACAAATAAGAAATCCATTTTAAAGTCCCCCTTATTTAAAACATCTATTGTTAAATGAAATTGTTTGTTGTTTGAAATTGTTTATGACAAATATTTATTTAAAATAAGTATGTTCATGTCTTCGAAATATATTTAAGGGATATTTTATGTATTTTGTTCGATATTACAAAGAATCTAATCAATGCTTTCCACTCGATCGTGATTTCAAAAACACATTTAAACACACATTTATACATTCGTTAATTATACAGATTACAGCTTTAAATGGTGATAATATAAATATCTCGTTATAGATAAACAATTATTTCGAAAATTTTAAGTAATATTTTGAAAATTTAAATTTATATAAAAATTAGTAAATATCAAAATTTGTCCATTTTCATTTAAAAAATTTTAGAATCGTAGAGCTTTCTCGTTTTATAACATTACACTGAGTGTTCGGAAAGTAATTTCATTTTTTTTTAATGAAAAGGAAAGGCTATTTTTGAATAGTGACTAAATATCTTATTAAATCATATATTTTCCATTCTGGTTCAATGCTTTCTACCATCTTTCTAGCAATATCCTTATTCTACGTGTAAAAAACTTTCGCTCTTTTCTGGTAAAAAAAACTGATCCAGGTGTGTTTTGATCTTCTAAAATGAAGTAAAAGTTTTACCGTTTAAAATATTTTTATTAAGGTCAGAGCATTGTTGTATATGTAACCGGCAAAGTATGAAACGCAGGCATTGTGGAGAATGACTAGGCATTGTATAGAAAGCCGGCTGTTTTTAGGCAAAGTAAGAGTATCTGAGAATTATTTCATACTTTGCCTAGGCATTGTATACAATGCCTAGGCATTCTATAGAAGGCCAAATGCTATTTAGGCAAAGTATGAAATAAACGTCCTGATGAGGTTATTATGTAAATGATGTGCATGCTACTATGAATGACCGAAATCGGTGGTTGTTGACTTTCACCGGTGAATGTTGACAATCACCTAGTCGCTTTGGTGAATGTCCGAAATATTTATTACATCCGATTTGATATTAATTTATTCATGGATATAATTACATTTATTCGATATTTTAATACTTACTGACAATAGATTAGAAGAAACATCAGTGCTTGGAGTATCGGGCAAATGTGTACCGGGCAATGGCACTTGACCTTAAGAAAACATCAGTGAAGTGTGTACCGGGCAATGGCACTTGACCTTAAAAAAATATCAGTGTATGGTATACCGGGAAAATGTATACCGGGCTATGACACTGAACCTTGAAAAAACATCAATGTATGGTATACCGGGCAGTGGCACTTAACTAGACCTTTGGTTAACTGTCCGAAATATATACTAGGTCTAGTTAAGTGCCACTGCCCGGTATACACTTTCCATATTTGAAAGGTCAAAAACCCAAAATTAATGCGTATAATCAATCGAATCTTTTTTAGAAGCAAGTGTTGCTATATCAGCAGTCAAAATAGATAATAGTTATGTGGCTTATAAGAAGTTGACTATAAAAAATATAATTAAGTTCTCAGTTGGGAAAAAAACGAAATTCTGAAGTTTTTTTAGTAGCCCAATAGTTAATAATCGAATAATTAGTTGCTATTAGTTATTTTAGTTAGATTTCTAATCTGAGCACCCAATTGTAAAAGAAATAATACATTATTAAAAAATTATTTAGTTATAATATTGATTGCTGATCAGGCTGTGTAGTTGTCAGTAAGCAAACCTTACATCAAAAAGATTATTGGTTCGAATCCTGGACAAAAGGGAATGGATGTTCTTTCATTCTCTGTACTATCTGTCCTTACTATGGGCGAAACGTTGGCCCACCGAATATGGTGCCCCTGAAAGAGTGCTCAACAAATATTCCTTATTGGTGCCTGAACGACGAATGTCAAAAGTGGGGGTATTGATGAATAAATATTGATTCAAGAAGTGAAATTTATTACAAATAGAGTGAGATTTATATTATTGTTGTTTTTTTTTCCCCTCAAACTAAGAATAATTACTCTTTTTGGTACTTTTCCATTACACCGGCGCAGGCGATAGAGCAGCCAATAATGATGCAACCAAAGCCAAACGGAATATCGCTTCTGGTAACCTTTTGCCTCTACATTTTCAATGCAAATCGCTGCCATTTTTCCTCATCCGTCACGTTTTTTTCTTAATATGGAAAATTTAGGCGAAAAGCAAAGAAAATTTAGAATTTGCCCAAAACAGAGAAAGAAGCGGACAGATTCTTTCAAGAGAAAGGCGTTTTGGCTGAAATCGCAATTTGTGATAAGAATCATGAAATGAAATTGTATATCGAAGATGAAATTCAATGGCGTTGCAATCTTTCATCTTGTCCGCTATAAAGGATGTATCTGTAAAGGCCCATGATTTCAGTAATCGAAATTGAGCTTTTTGAAGAGTTTATTTATTGTTGGAACGAAGATTTATTTTCAGTTAAATGATCTGAAAAGCAGTTGGAAATCAGACACGGAGCAGTTGTAGACTGGAATAACTTTATGCATGAGGTTTGTGTGAATTCTTTGCTTAAACTTTAACAACGGAAAATAGGAGGACCTGGCATGATCGTCGAAGTAAACGAAAGCTTGTTTACGAAGGCGAAAAAACAATGCGGGTCGGATTCTACCACAACAATAGATATTCGGTGGAGTTTGCCGGGAAACGAATGAATGTTTCCTTGTGGAGGTGCCAAACCGACCCACGAAGATTTTATTGACAGCAATTAAGGAAAATTTCAAAAAAGAAACTATAATATATTCCTATTCATGAAAATTATACTACCTAGTAAGCTGGAAGATGAAAGTTTCGAACATCTCAAAGTGAACCATAAGTACAACTTAGTCAATCCGGAAACTATAACGCACAAGCAAACAATATAGTGACTGTGGGGCAGCGCTGAATGGCGAAATAAGAAACACAGACGAGCGGCACGCCATCATCTTGAAAGTTATCTTGCGGAATTTATGTGGAGAAGGCAAACGGAGCACTCATTTGAAAAAATTTTAAGCGATATTAAAATGTTTATGCCTCCGAAGTAAAATAAATTTTGAACCATTTATTAACTGTTTCTTTATGTGTATGCTGTGTGTTATGGCCAATAAAATCTGCTTCGTGTGATTTGTTCCAGCGACTGAATGCTATCCCAAAATGTCTGCTTGGCGAGATTTGCGCCGGTATAATGGAAAAGTACCCTCTTTTTCAAAAAAAATGCTGCAACCTGCATTCCTTCCACATTGTTGAATCGCATAAACCTATTATTTTGTGGTAACAAATAATCATTAAAATTTTATAATTTTTGTAATAAGTAATTGTTAACACTAGCTCATAAGCGTATATTAAAAAAAATGCAAAAAGTACTATTAAAATTATAAGGATTAAAACTTTATGCCAAACAATATGATCATATATTCTTAAACATTATTGAAGTGCTTCGTAATGATATATATTTTTAATTATATTTACTTTGTTTATTAGCAATATTAAATCATACATTTAATTTAATTATAAAAGTTTTTAAAAATTACATTTTTGATCCATTTTTTTAAATTTTTATTCAAATTATTTCTTTAATTAATTAGTAGCAAAATACACTACTAGTATTCTTAAACTTCTAAGTAAAGAAATTTAATTAATTAAATTCATTCATCTTGCAATCTTTTATAACACATTTTATTAAAGCTACAATTTAACAACAGCAATGAAGAAAATGTTTTCTTAAAGAATACTTATAATAAACTTAAACCAAATATAATGACGAAAAAATTCATTTAAAAATACTTTGTTATTTAATTAGGAGTTCTTTTTCATTAAAATTAAAAACTAAAACAAAATTTAACTTGATTTTAAATTAATTTTAATTAAGGAGATGAAAACTTTCAATTTTTCAACCATAGCGTAAATTTTCTATTTTACCATTTTGGGGAATAATTTCTGTGTTATTACTCTCTTTTCTGTTTATCATAGGAAAAATAATTATTTCTTTTCCCGCTGGTTTCAATTAAAAATAATTTTTAAAATCTAAACCAACATTCGTAATTAAATTTCGAAAATATATATAACAGTTCCGAAATTTTTCAAAATGCAAATTCATCTTAATATTTGTCAGAAAAACAAATCTATCTTGGTCTATATTTATCCTCTTATTTGTTACTTTTTTTGCAAATTGCAGTACTCATATAGGAGATGAAACAAATTTCAAATTCTTTTCCTGGATCAAATATCAGGTTAAAACTACCCTAGCATTAAGACAGTTTTTAAAAGAAATAACAAATCCACATTTCCGAGCATTATCTTGTCTAAAATTGCACGTTGATATAAATCAAAAGAATATTTTGATTTAGATATTTTTTCTCAGTAAGTTTTCTTTTATTTCATTGATACGATAGAAGAAATAAATATTTTCTTTCAAAAAATAGCAAATCTAATAAAAAGTTGGAATTTAAATTTAAAAAATGTGATTCAGAAATGATAAATGAGCAGGAGGAATTTAAAGTAGTTCTACAATTAACGCCCTTATTGAAAAATATTAACTTTCGTTAATATTTTTTATAACAATGATCATTTATCAAACTAATATCGGAGAATAAGTGTTGTTTACTGCTTAAAATATCAACAATAAAAAATGACAAATAGATAGGTACAAAAAATCACGATGAATCATTTTGTGCACTCGCTGGAAAAAAAATTTATATTGCAGAAAAGATAAACGAAAGGTTTAAAAAAAAAGTAGCAATTGTTTTAAGATATCTAGCAAAGTTTCACACGGGACAAATATGTTATAATTGCATGTAGGCATACAAAATATCTTTAAGTGTATAACTTTCTTAATTCTAAATAAATTTATTTTGAAAAATACCATTACGGTTAATGATTTACAACATCCGTGGGGAATATTTTATATATATATATATATATATATATATATACATATATATATATATATATATATATATATATATATATATATATATATATATATATATATATATATATATATATATATATATATATATATAATATTTCTTTACTTTTAATTTGAAACGTAAAAGTTTTCATCAGGACACATTCCCTTACGATGATAAATGCGATATTTCTAAATGAAGATTAATTATCCTAAGATAATAATCACTCTTTATGATGAGTTTATATCGCTAAAAAATAAAAATGTAGTTGAAAATGAGATAAAAGAAAACAGAAACAATCTTACCGTTGCCGAGCAAAAGTAAAAAATGCCTTAAAATTAGATATGCTAATTTAACAGTTAACAAAAAGTCGCTAAAAAGAAAAGAATAAAAAACAGTGTTTATAGCTTAAATCGTACAAAATAATTTTAAAACTATCTTTCGTAGAAAAAATATGAAACAAATTACATTTCAGTACTGCCATCTATGAGAAAAATTTTGTCAATAAAAATTTGTTTGGGAAATTTAATTAACAAATCTCTTAATAAGGAGAAAATTTAACAAATAATCGAAATCAGTAAATAAATAAATAAAAATATAAAATTAATTAAACGAATTAAAATTAAATTGCAAAAAAACAACATTCAAATAATCGTTGTAGAGTTTAAATTACAGACTTAAATTAGGAATAAACCATTTAATTGGTATTTCTTCTTTCATAGCATGACTGTTCATTAATACATACAAGAATAGAAAGCTCTTTATAGAATTTATCCTTCATTCATACATCATTTCATAATATTAAAGCCTACGCGTATTACCTGCATTGATCGGGGGTCGCTGTCCATAAACCAAAGCCCATTCCATTATTACGACTAAAAAGGGTAATAGTAGTAAAAAATATTTTTTTAAAAAACTGGTTATTTCACTGGACAATTAAAATTAAATAATTAAAATTATTTAATAAAAACTACAATTTATTTAGAAGTTTACTTAATAAATTAATTAATCCAGTATGAAAGATCAAACATCCAAACTACTCAGTCCAGGCTTTAGGAATAGCTCATCATAATTAGTTCCTACCTTAAAAATAAATAAGAGCTAATTTTAAAAGCAGGAAATAGATATTTAATAAAAAAATTGAATTTCTTAAGTGGTTTAAAACATTTTTTTAATGAAATTGAAGAAATGAACTAAAAATATGGCTATTAATTAAATCTGTTTTAAATTTATCAGTTTCTTTTAAAAACTCCTCATAGTTTAAATTATTTTGATAAAACCTACGAATCTGAATTGTAAAAATATTGGGGAAAACCTTTTTGTCTAAGTCAGAATTAAAATCATTGATCTTTTTAATCGGAAAGTTAAAATGATTTCTTTTGTCAAAACGTTTAAATGTTACTTTACTATCTTCATTAATAATAAGAGTTAAATCTAAAAAATTTGATAAAGGATATCTAACATTAGTTTTATTAAGAATTAATTCACTTGGATAAATTTATTTAGCTAAAATATCAAAATCGTTAAAATTAATAACCAAAAGATCATCAAGAAATCTGAGAAAGAAGGAATTAATAGGAAGATTAACATATGATTTCACGAATCTATATTCTTGTAGAAAAAGAAAAATAGTGTAAACATTAGTACTAAAATTATTTCCCATGGGGATACAAATAATTTTTTAAAAAATACAGTCATTAAATAGCATATAATTGTTGTTGAGGTTAATATGAACTAGAAATTTCCAGTTCTCTTAATCAATAATAACATAGAGATTAAACATGCTAAGAATTTGAAGGTCATCAAGAATTTTATTAGTTTAGTTGGATACAAAAAAAAAACAGTAGTATGTAGCGATTCCTGACAACTACTTTAAAAGTTAGTTCAGAAAAGAAACACGATTCTAACGCAACTAATTTTACGAATTTTATCAGTACAAATCTTCGCGGATCCGTCGATGGATGCAATGAAAATGATCCTGTGGCTGCAGCTGAGCGTTAAACAGAAATTGCGCATTTAAAATCACGTATAACTAATATTCAAACTAATCATTACAAAAAATAGATAATTAATCACTTTGGTCACACGTTCACGTGCGAATGCACTCACGTAAAACATTAATGTTATCTCAAAAGAAGGGAGCGTCTTCTCGACGTAAATTATAATTTCTAAGAGGAAATAAAAGAACATTAAACAATTTAAAAATTGCAAGTATTTGATAATATCGCATTTCTTATTTTGAACATTCACTGTCGAAAAAGACGTGAAAAGTTGAAGGTTAAATTAACTAATTCGAAATATATGTTTTGAAATAACAAACTGGCTCGTTTAAACATGAATAAATATTTCTTAATTATTCCTTTATATTTAATGTAAGCCAATTTCTCATTCAAAACCATTTTAAAAGGTGTAAACTAAGTTTTCCACTAAAGTTCGTCTCCTTAAAGCAGTGTTTCCCAAACTTATGACTTTTGTGTACCCTTTCTAAATTATTCGTAACGCTGTGTACCACTAACAAAAAAATAAATGTATTTTTTTAAAAATATGTTTATTTTCTTTTTTGGTACAAGGTTTTGTAGATACTAACCAACAATCCATATTCTATGGTAGAGAAAAAAATTATATTTTATAAAAATAATCAAAATAAGTAGAATTTATTACAAACCTTTACTATAAAAACATTGCACAAAAGTCAAAAATCATAACAGGCTGTTCACACCACTAATTATTAACTTTTAACTCTGTAAAAAATAGCCAATAGAAAAATACGTAATCGTAAATTTTCATGGCTAGCTTTGTTTTTAAATAAATTTTTTTGAAATTTACGTTTGTTACAAGATATTTCGCATAAGAACGAGTACCCCCACTAAACTGTTCCCGTACCCCTGGGGGTACGCGTTCCACACTTTGGGAAACACTGCCTTAAAGTAATGAAATAGTTACTAATTTTAAAATAGTTTGTAGTCACTACATTAAAAAAAAAAAAAAAGAAGTTGTTGTAAACTACAGAAATAATGTAGTTTTTCCGACCACTGGTTGTGTTTTTTGGAATTCCGCAAATTTAGCGAATATTTAGTGTATATTAAATATATTTAACTATATTTTTGTACGAGATGATGTTAGGGCATGTTTTAAAAGTATAAAAAATTCTTTTGGACCATTATTAAAAGTTTAAAGGTGAATAATTGTGAAATTTTAAGGACAGTGAGAATATTGCAGCGATTTGGCTGTTTATTTACATCAAGTGTATGAGTGAAATATGAGTTCTTTGCGTCGAATTTAATTGAAAAACTGAGCAGAACCTATATAATACCAAATAAGTTTAAATTCTTTTTACTGATTGATCAAAAATATTAATCGTGGTCAATTATTTGCCAAGTGATTTCACTCTTCTACATGTAGATTTGAAAAACTACTCTTACAAACTATTATTAAATGAATATGTGTTTTTAGTTGTTAAATAAAGATATCTATATTCTCAAAAAATTTACATAAATTTAACAATTTTATAAAATAAATTTTAAATTATATATTACTTCTATTTACTTTAATTTTCGCTCGATTCGGTAGTAGCTTAAAAAACACAATTTTTGGAGGTTTTCAACACCAAATTCTGATGTGTTTTATACCGCAGTTTTTGCATCATAGTTATAAAGTGTTTATTATGTTGTTTTATTGTTTCGTTTTGCTTTTCATTGCTCGTTAACAGAACAAATTCAATTTTAAACTTTGTGTCTCGTTAATAATATGTAACAAAACATTTTCCACTTAATCGTTATGTTCACTCCCTAGAAAGAGTCTTAGGTAAATCTAATAAAATAATTTTCCAATAAAAACAATTTTCTCTCTGCAGGAAACAATCTAGACCTTATTATTGGTTTTCGCTTCAGTATTCTTCCAACCAATTAATAACCAACTTTCTTACGAGGCAACTTTTTAAGTCCCAAAAAAAGAACATGAAAAATATTTATATCAAAATATAATATAAACAAAAAACACGTTATAAAATATGTTGAATAATAGAGCATTATTAGCTTAAATTAACACATTTAATTATTTTCTTGATGAATTTTACTACTACAGGCTTTAAAATACAAACTATTAACCCTCTTATATAGAGTATTAAATTACGCAAAGTGTTTTCTATTAACGCATATATTTAGAATTATGTTCAAAAACATAATAGAAAAATTATAGATTTTAGCGGTCATAAAGTATTATCTAAACAAAGAAGAAACTGAATCTAACAAACATTATCTAGCAAATGACTTAAACAAACTGCTCAACTTGTAAAACTCTCATGTTAATTTCTAAAAATTAACTTTTCTGTATAGAACAATCATGTGACTCGGGGCCTTGTGCTTGAGGATGCCCAAAGTTTGGAGCTCGTGCTGGGCGGGGTGGACTCGCGTGACGAGACTTTGACATGTGAGGCCGGATTGCCGTAATTTCTACCTAAACCTATTTATACATCATAGACAATTTTGTTAAAATTTAAATTATTACTAAAGTTTCTGCTATATTTGTTACCTGCTGTCAAAGCTTACAATTATTGTTACTTCGCCATAACTAGTTATTTATTAATTACTTAATGTATGATCACATATTAATCTAGTATATAACTATTTAAATCTATCACTATTTTAATACATAATATTGTAACTATTATATTCTATTGTGACAACTCAGTCGGAGTGGTTGGTTTAGTCTTCGCCTGCCATGGATTGGATCGGGGCTCTATTCCCAGACAAAAAGGGTGGGTTTAAAGTGTACTTTCTCCGATCACCTTGGTGGTCCTAAATTAACTCCAATACTATGTCTTCGGAAATTTCAGAATCACATATACACAGTTGTACATTTGGGGAGCGTGGTCCGGTAAATAATACCGCCATATGCTCTCAGATGTTATTTGTTCTTTCAATTATCATTAAGGATAAGTTCCAGACCATAGCTCCTAAGTTTAGTTCTATTTTATTTTATTTTATAACTGGTGTTAAAAAATACTTAGTTTACGACTATTAATAACTCTACATTTCTTGTAGTCTTTAACTCAATCCAGAAGACATGGGAACTCTTGGAACATGCTTTGGGACAAGCTAGCCTTCAGGGGAAGACTTTTTGATGGAATTAACACGCATTTGCGTTACACGGAGAAGAAAACAACGAAAACCTCTTACAGTTAGCGTGACGGCAAGAGGATTCCAACCCATGATCCGCCTACCACTGAGGATAGCACTGTAGTTAATGTGAGTCGGGAGCAGAATTTGTAACACCCAGCCACCGCTGGGATTCAAACCAGAGTTAATTATTTGGGAAGTGGCCGCTCTTTCCCTTAAGTGACCGCGGCTCAAGTTAAGTGAAATGCTAACAACTAAGCCAACTATAAGAGATAAATTTTAAAAAAATCAAATATTGAAAAATTTATTACACATCCGTAACGTAAATAATAAACGTAATACTATAAGTAAATAATACATTCTATTTAACGTAAATAATAAAAGTACTAATAAACACTTTTCGAAATTATTAAAAACTTTTCAGACGAATTATAAATTCTAATAGAAATTGTCTACGAAACAAAAACAAAAACAATTTTAAACAAGAACTTTTTGGAATTGTTCGTGGGTTGTATGTCAATTTTTTACTAACTTTATGCCACAGTTTATTTGTTCAAAAAATTGTTTTATAAAAGTAATCTCATTTTCTTCTACCATCGGGTAATTTCACTAAACATTCTTAGCTGCTATCAGAAACTTAATAAAAGTGTCTAAATTGAAACTTCGGTGAAGCAATTCGAAATTCACCTTATTTATTTGCTCTTATGCAGCACTTTTAAAGAAACTTTGAAAGTTATATTAAAACCTTTCAAATGAAAACTTGAGAACCTAGTAGTTTGGATTTCACTATTCAATTCAGTTTAAATAAATAACCAAATATAAATAAAAAAAATTAATAACTATTTCTCTTATTTACATTTCATTTTTCCTATCATTTATATTTCATTTTTTCTTTTTTTACAAATATTTTTCACATGTTTCATATCTATTTATATATGATTCATGAATTTTAAAATACTGCTACAACCCACAATTTTTATATATTTGATATATTATAATGTACTACTATATATTTCAATGTACTACTATATATTTCAATGTACATATGTTTGATGCATTGAAGAACTAATATTCTATGACCTAATTAAACTACCTGACATTGTACCGGGGGGATGAAGGCGAACAAATTCATGTGTATCTAATATGATTCAGATTTGAAGGATAAGAAAGAAGAAGACTGCTATAGTGCAGATTGCAGCCACACCTGCCCTACTTTGGGGCTGAAAAATTAAGATCCATTATGGAAACAAAACAAACAAAAAAAAAGAAATGTTTATTCAGAGAAAGTATATTTTTCTGACTTAACTTCATAACTTAAAATGTTGTCTGAACAAATTAATTAACATATTTGGCACTCTAACCAATAAGATTGCTTCGTTGTCTCTGATAATACGATTATTAGATCAAAAGTTATTATAGGTGCTTTTTTTTAGTCGCAGTATAACTATGAAAATTATCGTCAATTTAGATGAGGATTCCTGTTTGGATATCTCAAAACCCAAATTTCGAATTTTTTAGTATATTTTTAATTTTTTTCATGGTATTAACATTAGACTAATGCTTAAATATTCAAATGATTTTTAATTGTTTAAATACCATAAATTATAATTCGTCTTACTGAATGACATTTAAAGATAACATATTACAACTAATCACAATTATAATTTGCATTGGTTTTTTTTTTTTTTTTTTCACTCTAATATTCCGCTTGTAATATCGTGTATTAAAGCCAAGTTTCATATGATGCAATGATTTTGACAAAGAACATGTACATTGTTAGAAATTTCTCGGAAAAAAATGGTTAAATAACAATTTGTTTAATTGTTATTTTACCATATTCAAGCAAAACAGTCAAATAACCATAAATAAGATGGTAACCAAACTGTTAACTGTGAAAAAAAGCGATTACTAACTGCTTTCGCCTAATTTGGTTAAACAAACAGAATTGTATCGCATTAAACTAAGGAAGCCACTTAGTTCTTTGCAACTCCTTACATATTATAGCAGAGAGAGCCAATCTGCCAGTCTCATGACCAACAGAACTGGGGTTCGAGTTCAAGCGTTGATGCCACAAAATTTTCACCATTCTCTTCAACACGTGAAGAGTTTCCAGAACTCCTCAGTTTGTGTCCTGTACTATCCAAGGTGCATTACTTAATAAACAGCCTAGCTCCTATGTCAGTTAAATTTCTCTTTTGCGAGTTTAAAACCATGCTACTTGTAAATAGTTAAAAAAAATATAATTTTGTATTCAAGATTTTATAACTACACTAGTTGTAAACGGTTTCAAAACCGTAAGTATAAAAAGTGTTCTTTACCGTAAATTCAACGATCATTCGAATGGGTGTTGTTGCCAGTAATTTTGCCGTAATTTTTGAATAAAATATCTTACAGAGTATATAAAAAATGTTTAGTCTACAAAAAGAAAATATTTTGCGCAGAAAATTTTCGTAATATTTCCCAACTCATTCCATTATCTTTCACATTGGACTAACATATCCGTTTTCACTTTGATTTATGGGTAGAGATTAGGCTAAAAGTCTAACTGATGCTCTTCCCTAAACACCTGCTGTTTTCCTTCTTTTTCGACGTCCTGTGAGTGACGTCTATTAACGTTTTCCCGTTATTCAGCGAGAAAAAATATTCTGGACATTACTCGTAATCTGAAGCCTTGTCTGTAGCCACTAATGGGACCATTCTGTCGATTACTTTCCTTTTTTATTTCTGAAAGTGGCAACAAAGTTGCTTTTTGCGTGGTAATCGGAATATTTGCTTGGAAAAGAGATGCATGTAATGTTAACTCGTTATCTTCTGTATCGAAACTTCTGACAGCTTTTTAGATACATGCTTTTAGGAACTATTAATCTAATTTCGAATTAAAATGCTATGAGGCATTGTCTAAGCAATTTCTTCTTTTTAAACATATGTTTTTAAAATAATAATATTTTATTGCATCGTCTACAAGATAGTTCTAAAAATTATGATGGATTTATTCCGGGTCAAGAATTACATATCCTTCCAATCGAAGCTGCCTTCCAATCGAAGCTGAAAGTGAATTGTTGCCGTTCTTTTGCTTATTCAGAAAGGTAGAAATTGTATCGCATTCCAATCATTTCCGTTTATTATTTTTTTTTTTTTTATAGGAATAATGTTTTAAGCATAGGCGTAGTGTGACGCTTTTTATTTTTAGAAAACTGTTCGTTTATTCTAAGTTTTATGTCTATATGCATCTTTTCTATATATGTCTATTTATGTAAAATATGCATAAAACTTAAAATAAACTAACAGTTTCTTTAAAACAAAACGTGCTCCATTCTCTTGCTACGCCTGTGGTTCTTAGGGCACTTTTAAAGTGCCATTTTCCTCAAAATAAAAACGAATTATATCCAATATCGTTTAGCATCATGCTATTGTTCGAGGTCAACTCTTGATAATCAAAAATTACCATAATTAATAATTTACTCAGGTATCTATCTCTTGCTTCTACTCTTCGGTGGCCTTACCCTTCACAAAATAATTTATCTTTTAATCGGACCCTTCACAAATTTGTTTATCTTCATTATTGTTTTGTTAATTGAAAAAAACCCTGTCCAGGAAGGGGGGGACAAATGCAAACGAACTAAGTTTTGTCTTCGGCAGAAGCTTCTTCCTTTATTCGTCCGAAATGAATATTCTGCGTTCAGCAGTATAGGCTAAATACCAAATATTTGTGTGTTTCATCTCTAATTTAGTAGCAGCAATTGCTGCTTATTTATTATTTTTTTTTTTTTAATTATAATTTTACAGTGTTGAGCATAATTTTGTAGTCTTTACAATTTAAAAACTCCTTGAAAAAGTTTTTTTGCAATAACGGACCCTATTTGCACAAGTTCACAAAAGCGTACCCTGGTTGATAGAATATGACTTAACGTTTATATTCACAAATTACGAGTAATGTTTTCACAATTTTACAAAAACGGACCTTTCACAAAATGTCTGGACAGACCCCTGTCCTGTATGTATATATATATATATATATATATATATATATATACATATAACTTTTAAAAAACACCAATTGACATAATAGCAGTAGTTCCGATTGCTAAAATTTAAAAATAATACCTCATTGAAGTTTTTAAGAGGATTTTTTATGATTTTTCTACTTAATAAGTATATTTTCTCCATTACCTAGCTTTTAGTACAAAACTGATTTTTTTTTCAATTTGTACCCATTACTAAAAATCATTGAGCATCATAAGCTTTAACATTGATATGACGATTTTTTACGATTGATATATATACGAATAAATAAATTTTCTCCACTAAATTAGCATTTTAATACAAAGCTCTTTGCATTTCAATTTGTACCTAATACCAAAATTAATTAATTGTAGTACTCGAAAATTATTATTAACCACACTAAACTTCAATAATCATTTTTCGGCGAACAAATTAATATCGGTACTTATTTCAAAGGCTGTAAAAATCACCAAACTGTTATTGCCGCCAATGATGCTTAATTAACATTAATGCAAACAGTATTAACATTGTAAGTTCTCTGGCAATTAGAAACATTTATAACAATATAGTTGGCTAATATACTGTGGTAATATGTTTTTTACCCCCTCCAAAATATATGAGTACCCTAATATCAGCATCGTATACATTTATGGCGACAAATATACAACTTTTATATTTTTATACTAATTATTGCATATTACGTTGCGGATTCTAACTATGCATTACATTTACAACGTGAAGAGTTCAGTTAATTAAAACAAAGATTGATTATACATATATCATTAAAAATGTGATATTCAGAATTTACCCCAAAATTTTCTCTTTGCTTAATTGATTACTTCTGTCTTATTTTATTAGTTCATTTTACATTATTTTTTATAAAAACACGTCTTAAGTGTTTGTTTCTATAAACGTCGTCTTAATACGATGCGAAATTATCTACGCTGATTTTACTTGTGATAAGCTAACATAGGAACTTAAGATAAATAATTCATAATATCATGCGATAAAACTAAATTTTTGATTGATTAGACCTGCAAGTAAGCAAGTCAGACGTATTATGAAATATTTACCAAATTCTGCTGAAAACTCTTTCTTTCCATAAGATTTCTTGTAAATACGTTCGAAGACAGGATAGACTTAACTGTCTACACTTTAAAACTTTCTCCGACAACCGGTTTGCATCCCATAGAATTCAAAGAATGTAATTTTACATGGCAAAATACAGAATTTGAGCAAAATTGGTCGAAAATGCTTAAGAAATCGAATTTCAAAATGACGTGTTTTTAAAATTCTATTTCTCAGGAAATATTCGACCGATTTTGCTGATATTTTGTAGTTTGCTATTTAAAATTGCATTTGATAAAATAATGCAAGAATTGTATATCAATTATTATTATTATCATTATTAAACAAAACTATTATTATTAAATAAAACAATAAATATTTGCTAGAAGATATTATTTTTTGCTTGGAATTATGTTTGAAAAACGAATTTTTTAATTGCGTACAAAACATTTTTCAATTCGCCTTAACATTCACGAGATGTGGCAAAATAGGGAAGAAATAAAATTTACATTAAGAAGTCGAAAATTTGAACCCTATCTCCTGACCACACAATCTGGTCCATCCATATTTCTCAAAATCCATATTTTCCAGACTGCGGCTACCCTTATACATACTTTGGGGTTAGTAATCCGGATTCGTCGGGAAAAAATATGTTAATTAAGAGAAGGTACATTTTTCGCCTGAGTTTAGAACTCAAAATATCGTCTGCACTAGTTAATTAGAATATATGAGGTCATCCCCATGTACAATTAAGATTAATTCCTAGAACATGAAGATCCGATCTTTAGATCAAAAGTTATTCAGGATGGTTTGTTTACTTATTGCACACTGCACATATTACACATATATAAACAGTTTGCTTTATAGATATATCTTTCCAAATTTTAAATTTCCTTGCCTTTCTTCGCCTACAAAAACTATGAAACAGTCCACTCCAATAGGGAAGCAGTTTAAAATTGAAAGACTAGTGCTGTCGAATATTGTTTTATAATCTCGTAATGGATTTACCAAAAATAACACATGATTTGAAAAAATCAGTTACAGAAAAATGGAAGGCAATACGAATGTTTGGTTTAACGCGTTCTGCTCCGAAAATCATTTTAATGCTCGCGCAAAGTTTAAAAATTCGTTGCAAAATTTCACAACTGATAGCGCTTCTAACAGAAAAGGCATAACAGAATGTTTTTTAAAATTAAAACTCTTTGTAAAAGCGACATAGCGCAATCAACAGAACAGACAAATAACAGAAACCTATATCAACATTCAGTTGGAATATTCGTATGCTAAATATTTCTCTAGATATATCTTAATGAAGTCCAACAGGAGCCGTGAAGGGGTCAAGGGATAGAGTGTTTGACTTACAATGAGATGAA
Source organism: Parasteatoda lunata (assembly GCA_949128135.1). Taxonomy (NCBI): domain Eukaryota; kingdom Metazoa; phylum Arthropoda; class Arachnida; order Araneae; family Theridiidae; genus Parasteatoda; species Parasteatoda lunata. Next base: position 31,812,275 of record OX421976.1, on the reverse strand, counting down.
CCGGGTTCGAATCCCAGTGATGGCTGGTCGATACGAATTCTGCATCCGGCTTACACCGACCACAGTGCTGACGTAAAATATCCACAGTGGTAGACGGATCATGGGTTAAAGTCCCCTTGCCGTCAAACTAACCGTGGAAGGCTTTCGTGGTTTTCCTCTCCGTGCAACGCAAACGTGGCTCAGTTCCATCAAAAAGTGCTCCACGAAAGCGAATTTCTCACAATACTTGATCCAGGAGTAACCTTGTCTTCTAGATTGTATTCAAAATTACAAGATTACGGCGTTCAACAATAGTAGTCGTAAACCCAAAAATCGGAACGGATGTTCAACGACTGTTATAAAATAAAATAATATGCAGTTCAAAAATACACATCGTTTTATAGTATTTTCAGCTATCAGCACAATTTGATCAGGAAAAGTTTTAAAATTTGATGAGAATAACAATTACCTGATCTCATAAGAAAAACACCCAGAAAACCGTACATTTTCATTTCCTTCTGTTTGCTAACAAACAGATCCTATTTCGTTTTTAAAACATTTAATTAATAATTTTTCCGAGAATAAAATTCTCAAAAAATTCTTTTAATCCCCCCATTTGTCACACTTTTACTTAGTTTTAAATTTCCTTGAGGCTCTAGAATACCTTTTGCTTAATCAAAATTCTAATTATTAAGAATATTAAGAATGTAAGTATTAAATATTTTTCCTATTTACTATCAAAAGAATTGAACGAAATTTGAAACAAAGCAGTTTCAGCTTCTTCTAAGCCTTTTAATAGCTTTTACTTTTGGTACAGTACATAATTAACTAATTATATAATTTTATTTTATTTAGACCTTCACTAATTACTTTTAGATCAATCTGTATTTTGCTTACAATTTATAATTAGGTTTCTAGAATTCTTTTATTATATTTCAGGAAAGTATGCTAATAGTTATTTTTCAGTTAAGACAAGATAATTAATATCCGAATACATTTTATACCGAAAAAAACAAATAAAACGTCTATGAGAGGTTAATATATTATGATTTTGAAAAAAAATTATTTAAACGCATAGATGAAGAGCTGAGGGAATTCTGCTGATAAATGCATAATTAGGGGTTTGTTAAGCAAACTTGGTCAAAAATAGTTTTAAAAAAAACGTGATATATTTGAGGTCATGTTATAAACTCGTATATAGAATACATTACTAATTTATAGATGCATAGTGATTTAAAGCATTTTTATAATGGGACTGTAGTCAACAGACATGCCGTTTCGTTAAGTCATTCAAAATCATTCGAAACTTTGACTAGAAAATAAAACAATAATTATGCAGTGTGTATAAAAAGTTGGAAAACGGTTAAACATCTTGAGAAATAAGCATCTAAAATATAGTTGTGAAATATTTCCAAAAGAAAATGCACTTAATTATACCATACTTGATATCCACCTTACCTCTTAAAGTGGCAAAGAAGGTTTTTTCAAAATCTTAAACAGGATTGTCTCTTATTTTTTGACGCAGATTTGGATTCTCCAGAAAAAGTACAGCAAATTGACTTACTGTTTTATTTATTTTTTTTTTATTTTTTTATTTAACATTTTGGTTCACAGATGGTGCAGATGTCATCGAATAGAAAAGAGGTAAAAAAATTTTAAAAAGGAAACCTGTTTCGTTTTTAAAAATTATGGTAGATCTTTTTTCCACTTTTATCAAGCTGTTTATGTTATTATATGCCAAATAAATTTTTACTTTTTTTTATAAAAAGTTAGTTTTTTTGCTAAGAAGCCATTTCTAGTAAAGTAAAAATTGAGAAAAATAAATATTAAAAAAAAGTTACAATTTTCTAATGTACTGCTGTATATGGGTTGTATTGTTGTTAATAAAATCATTCTTTCCATGTACTAACGCTAACGAATTTTCCTTCACTTTCCAGGTACAAATCGGGCAATTAAATTTCCTTATAACAGGCTTCGATCTTCCTTGTCTATCTTCGCATCCATGACTACATAATTTTTCTTCTTTTATTAAAATCTTCTCCCTTTGGCTCCATGCTCTAGAAAAGTAAGGACTGAATAACGAGAGGCTAATTATTATCGTTATCTATATTTTTTTGTTTTTTTTACATGAACAGCCGACCCAATTTTGAGTTTACGACAACCAATTTTCAATTCTGTAGCCTTGTAATTTTGAACTCAATCCAGAAGACAAAGAAACTCCTGAATCAACTTGAATTTTGCTTTTGTGAAGGACATTTTGATGAATCTAACCCACATTCACGTTACATGGAGAGGAAAACCACGAAGGCATCCCACGTTTAGCCTGAAGGCTAGGGGAAATTTGATTGCAGGATACGATGGTTCAACATGAACGGAAAGAAAGTTCAGTTTAACACTTTGTTGGGCTTGTGGCAAATTTACTCCAAATTCATCCAAGTTACTTAGATTATGGTCAATATTAAGCCAATTTTACTAAAATTAAGGGAAATAAATCAAATATAAACTGCTAAACTGTTTTAGTTGTTGCGCGTACATAAGGTTAAAACTTTATGATGCCTACTTAGATAATCCATAGTATCGCACTTCTTAAATTTGATTAAATAATTACAAAATACGATGGTTCAACATGAAGGGAAACAAACTTCAGTTTAACACCTTATTAGATTTGTAACAAATTTATACCGAATTTGTTCGAGTTACCTCGATTAAAGTCCAACATTAAACCAATTTTACTAAAAATGTTGGAAACAATCCAAGGGTTATAAATTGAACGATAATAAGGTTTAAACTATCCGTTACCTCCTAAGATGAACCATATCGTCTTAAATTTATTTACACGATACTATGGTTCAACATGAACGTTAACATGGTTCAATATATGGCATTGATTCTGTATTAAATATGCACTCAATAGTTCTCCCACTTTACCAAGTTTATTATTCACAGTTGAACCAATTTTGATGAAATTGAAGGAAACAATCCAAAGGTACATAATTATAGAAATTTTCAGAAGTTGGTTCATAGTAAGGCTCAAATTTCTACAACCAGCCAAGATAAAACGATATTATTCCAAGTAATAAATTTAATTTAGCATATTTTCACCAAACTTGTCCAAGTTATCTATAGTATGGTTCAACGTTGAATGAATATTTTTAAGATTGTAGTAAGAAATCCAATTTCATAATAATTTAATAGGTTTTCTTTCTTTTTCGATTTGTATCAAATAATATCAGAAGATGATTTGCTTCAGAAGTTGATTCATAGTAAGATTCAAATTTTTGCAACCTGCCAAGATAAACTAAAATTATTCTAAGTAACAAATTTGATTACACGATATTATGGTTAAATTTGTACGGAAACAAGGTTCCATTCAACACCTATAATTGAATTTTCAGCAAATTTGCAAAAAAATTTTTCAAGTTACCTATATTATGGTTCAACGTTGATAGAAATTTTAAGAGTGTTGGAAACAATTCAATTTCAAGAACACAATTATTTTGAGAGTTTTTATTAGGTTTGAAAAATTTACGTCCGCTTTCTTTTTCGATTTTGTTTATGATAAATAAAAATACATGCACTTAGTTATTCTCAATAGGTCAATTAAAAGTCTTGAATTCTAAAAATACGAGTTCTTTAATCACATTACTTCTGCAGGCAGAAATTTCTTTTTAATCGTATTCTCCAGCTATCATGTTTTTGTAGTCTTTTAAATTAAAAGAAAACTTCAAAAAAACTCGTTTTTGCAGTTAAGTTCTTCTTTTCTTACTAACTAAAGTGCCATTTAGATACGCTTTTTCAAGAAAATAAATGTTGTGAGATAAAATGAAGGCAAAGAAATCTGGAAACAGTGGATATGGAAAAAAAATTATTCCATACTTTTTTGAAATAAACATTAAAGTTTAATCTTAACATGTTCGTAAAATCATGTTCATTTTAGTTGTTACAATTAAGTGTTATCGCTATGAACTAGTGATAGCGGGTTGTACTGATGAAGCGAGAACTGAATCTATCTTGTTTAAGAAAAAATTATGCATTTTTCGAATGTGACTTTTTGCTTTTAATGCTAAGTTTTTTTCTCTCAATTTTTACTGGTAGTAAAATACAGTAAAAAAAGTAAAAATATTGTATTCTTATCATTCCAAACACAAAATTTTCATTTTTTCAGTCAAATTGGTTAAAACTGCTTGAGGAAATTCTCTAATCTCTTTCAGAATATTCTGTTTCTTTATTTGCTTCATTTAAATTTCTACAACGCAATTTGAAATAAAAAATAATAATTAGACAGCTTATCAGTTAGTTTCGAAAGAAAAGTTTTAACAGAGAAGAGATATCAATTGTTGTAATAATACCTTGATTATTATTTCACTTATAACTATTATTATAAAAAAAACTCTATAATTTACCGTATAAACTGTATAATTAATATTCTAGCAAATTACGAGTAATTAAACAGCTTATTAGCTAATTTCAAAAGAACAGTTTTAACAGAGAAAAGTATAAATTAATGTAATAATACCCTGATTATTATTTCACTTATAACTTTAAATACTGAAAAACTACACAATTTATATTATAAACAACATAACTTATAGCAAAGAAAAATAATCAAATAGCTTATCTGGTAGTTTCAAAAGAACAGTTTTAACAGTGAACAACTATCACTTAATGTAATAATACCATGATCATTATTTTACTTATAACTATTATTATAAAAATATTTAGATAGCTTATTAGTTACTTTCAAAAGAACAGTTTTAACAGAGAAAAGTATTAATTAATGTAATAATACCCTGATTATTATTTCACTTATAACTTTAAAAACTGAAAAACTACACAATTTATATTATAAACAACATAACTTATAGCAAAGAATATAATCAAATAACTTATCTGGTAGTTTCAAAATAACAATTTTAACAGTGAACAACTATCATTTAATGTAATAATACCATGATCATTATTTTACTTATAACTATTATATTAAAAATATTTAGGTAGCTTATTAGTTACTTTCAAAAGAACAGTTTTAACAGAGAAAAGTATTAAATAATGTAATAATACCCTGATTATTATTTCACTTATAACTTTAAATACTGAAAAACTACACAATTTATATTATAAACAACATAACTTATAGCAAAGAAAAATAATCAAATAGCTTATCTGGTAGTTTCAAAAGAACAGTTTTAACAGTGAACAACTATCACTTAATGTAATAATACCGTGATCATTATTTTACTTATAAATTATAAAAATATTTAGATAGCTTATTAGTTACTTTCAAAAGAACAGTTTTAACAGAGAAAAGTATTAATTAATGTAATAATACCCTGATTATTATTTCACTTATAACTTTAAATACTGAAAAACTACGCAATTTATATTATAAACAACATAACTTATAGCAAAGAATATAATCAAATAACTTATCTGGTAGTTTCAAAATAACAATTTTAACAGTGAACAACTATCATTTAATGTAATAATACCATGATCATTATTTTACTTATAACTATTATTATAAAAATATTTAGATAGCTTATTAGTTACTTTCAAAAGAACAGTTTTAACAGAGAAAAGTATTAAATAATGTAATAATACCCTGATTATTATTTCACTTATAACTTTAAATACAAAAAAACTACACAATTTATATTATAAACAACATAACTTAAAGCAAAGAAAAATAATCAAATAGCTTATCTGGTAGTTTCAAAAGAACAGTTTTAACAGTGAACAACTATCACTTAATGTAATAATACCATGTTCATTATTTTACTTGTAACTATTATTATAAAAATATTTATATAGATTATTAGTTACTTTCAAAAGAACAGTTTTAACAGAGAAAAGTATTAAATAATGTAATAATACCCTGATTATTTTTTCACTTATAACTTTAAATACAAAAAAACTACACAATTTATATTATAAACAACATAACTTAAAGCAAAGAAAAATAATCAAATAGCTTATCTGGTAGTTTCAAAAGAACAGTTTTAATAGTGAACAATTATCATTTAATGTAATAATACCATGATCATTATTTTACTTATAACTATTATTATGAAAATCTATATAACTTATATTTCAAACTACTATTTACCTAATATCCAAATTTTAAGTGATCAATAAAATTCAACAAAATGCTTAAATAAAATGCTCCATCTAAATAGCAGGAGTTTTCTAGATCATGTGTTAATTTAATTTTTTTTTTATTAGAGTCTAATTTAAAGCTGTAGTTTTTTTTTTAATTCATTTACAAAACTAATTGTTATTTCATTTTTTAAACGAAACACACATCAAGTACTCAATAATTAACTAGATTGATTCGACATAAATAACTTTTAAACTCTCAATAACATTATTCAATCATTAATAAAACAAGAACTGCTCTGTATACTTAGCAGTTTTCTTTATAACTTTTGACGAATTTTTTCTTAATTTTTGTAGCCAACTCCACTCTTCACTCTTGCTGTAGTTACCAATCGATGGTAACAATCACTTTTTATTACCATGACTTACAGATAGGCATGGTGGCTCAGGGGATAGTGCGTTCGCCTCCCAATGAGGTGAACCGGGTTCGAATCATGGCGATGGCAGGTCAATACAAATTCCGCACCCGGCTCGCACCGACCACAGTGCTGACGTAAAATATCCTCTGTAGTAGACGGATCAGTCCCGCTGCCGTCAAACTATTTGTGGTAGGTTTTCGTGATTTACGGTGGGGTGATCTCGTGGTTGTGAGTTAGTCAATCAAAAAGTCCTCCACGAAAGCAAATTTCTCCGAATACTTGATATAGAAGTTCCCTTGTCTTCTGGATTGGTTTCAAAATCACAAGGCTATGGAGTGGAGTTGAACATTAATAGTTGTAATTCCAAAATGACCTATTTTGTCGGCTGTTCAACGACGGTAATAAAATTAAATGCCTAAAAGCATATTAAAGTGACAAAGTCTTTCAATCACGGATCAGATGTTAGGTCAACTGTCGAACCTTCATTTAAGCTAATCTCAACGATATTTAAAGCAGTCGGTATTGCAACCTTCGCCTAATCACAAATAAAACTGAAACTGCTCTCTTCTTTCAGAAGTATTTATAATAATATTCGAAGCTTCCCTCTTAATTTCTGGGCTATCTTTTTTTTCTTTTCCTAATTTATAATCGTATATTTCTTCAGCCAACTTCGGTCGCCGCTCTTGCAGTAATTTCCAATTCCTTGTGGCAATCACTTCTTGCCAGTTCTCGAGAGGAACAAATTGAATCGCCAAGTCTTTCAATAGCGGATCACTGTATATATCTGCCATCACAATCACTTCAGATGCTAGGTCAGCTGACATATTTTCTCCAAGATAATTACTGCAATGTCGTTTGAAATCTGGCATCAAAACTCTATCAGCAAACTTGTAGAGAGCGAAAGCTTCAATAGTGTGGTGAAAGCGTGGCTCCTCTTCTTGTAAAATACTCTTCGCCATTACATTTAAGGCCATATAATCTTCTTTGTAGAAAGGAGTTATCTTGGTGGCGCCATCTGTTATTAATATTTTCTTGAAGTACGGTGAATTTTCTGCAAGAAACGTCCATAAGGTATGTTTTGCATCGGTAATAAATAAAGTTCCGAGGTTTTCTTCAGTTTTACTATAGCTCATTTCATATGGCCTTTTGATTAGTTCTCCTGGAGTTTCTTTTGAATAAAAATGAATCTCACATTTCACATGCAGCATATCCGAGTAGAAAACATCCGAAAATAACAACTTGTTTCTTTCCATGTACCTGCATAATCCATGCTGCGGTACCTTAAAGCTACGAGTTCTCTCGACAAATTTTCCGTACTCTTTTGCAAATGATTGTGGAAATCTCTGGTTTCCCTCTTCATCTATTAACGTAAACGTAAAGTTTAAAATGCAATTTTTAAAGCTTGATGATAGCTCTTGGAGCATAAAAGAGACATATCCTTCATTTTCATTGATGTTGCCATTCGGATAACATAAAAACCTAATATTATAAGGAAAATTTAATTCGCTTGGTTCAACTAAAATATATACTCCACATGCTAATTCCTCGACGAACTTCTGTTTAGGAATTTTGTAGTTTAGAAACCAATTGTTGTTATTTGCAGAAATTTTTGAATTTTTAACTTTACGTAATTCTTGCGTTTTGAGGGCCTCATATTCTTCAACTTTTCTAGCATAGTACTCTTCTACAAAATCCATAATATACGCAACTATTTTTGCGAATGCTTGCAACAGAAGCTTAGAAAAACCTTTTGAACTGTTATCATTCAACAGAAATCTATTGAGAAATCAATTTTGATATAGATTGAATCAAAATGAGTTTATTGATAAAGTTCAATGTTCGTTTTAATATCTTTTTTATTCTGATAAATCAAATTCCAGGCAAAAAAGGCATTTATTATCTTTCAAGGCTCTCTGTTTTCGTACATGTATAGATTCGATTATAAAGCAAATAAAAATTTTAATAAAAACACGCAATTTTTCAGTCAACTCTAAAAATATATTTAAACGGCGTTTAAAAATATTGTTTGTTTTGAGAAATAGCATTTCTAATGATATCCATTAAAAACGTAAATTTCAAAATTAAAACTATTTTAATTTTTTTTTTTAATATTTAAAAATTTTTTTAAATATTCTATTTTTATTTCCTTGAATCATTTTTTTAATGCAAATGTGAAAAAATCTGAAATGAAACAGATAAAACATTATCGATGTTGAGTTCTCGATGTTGAGATAAATTTTTTAATAAAACTATTTAAAATAATTTTACATTTTGGAATAATTTACATAAAGCATTATATTTTTGCTTATCTAATAAATATTGTTTGTGACATACACGGATGATAATATTTTGAAATTAAATTAAATTTTTTAAATATACGAAACAGTCAATCCTAGTACAAGATCATTCTAAAATGCTAACAGCGATGCTATTTATTAAAATTTTAAAAAAAAGTTCTTTTAATAGTATAGTATTAGTTATTATATAGTATTAGTATATATATATATATATATATATATATATATATATATATATATATATATATATATATATATATATATATATATATATATATATATATATATATATATATGTTACAGTCAAAGCCCGAAGTCCGGCCAGTTCGCGATCTGGCCGAGGATGGCTGGCCAAAGTCCGAAATAATTGAAACGATCAGTAAATATTTTACTTTGGCGGCTTTCTATAAATAATTCTTATAAATCTTCTAATTTAAAAATATAAAAAATTGAAGTTTTTAAATTCTCTATTAAATAATCATTAATTTAATAATCATTATTAAATTGTCTATTTAATTGTCTAGTCATACTAGTCATAACTACACCAAAGGTCTATCACTGCCCGGTATACCCAACACTGATGTTTGTTTAAGGTTCAGTGCCACTGCCTGGTATACATTTGCCCGGTATATCCTACACTGATGTTTTTTTAAGGTCAAGTGTCACTGCCCGGTATATATTTGCCCGGTATATCCTACACTGATGTTTTTTTAAGGTCAAGTGTCACTGCCCGGTTTATATTTGCCCGGTATATCCTACACTGATGTTTTTTTAAGGTCAAGTGTCACTGCCCGGTATATATTTGCCCGGTATATCCTACACTGATGTTTTTTTAAGGCCAAGTGCCCCTGCCCGGTATACATTTGCCCGGTTTGCCAGGTATAAGGATTTTTTCTTCCAAATTTGGCTGATCTTCCCATGCCAATTCGCGATTTGGGTGGCCAATTCCCGAAATCAAGAACAATTTTGGACTTTGGCCAGCTAATTTACAGCGTTCTTGGCCAATTCGCGATCTGGCCAGCCAGATCGCGAATTGGCCGACTTCGGGCTTTGGCCATAACATATATATATTAACGAAGATTGGTAAACAAAGGGTATTAAACAAAAGTTGGAAGAATATATATATATTCTACCAACTTTTGCTTATCATACTTTTCAAAACTATATCTCAAATATAGGATGTATCCAACAATCCTACCAAATTCTCTTTTAACCATTAGAGTAGAAGTACTTCGAAGGTAATTATAATATAGAATCCACTTTTTATTCTCTCAACACTTTTTAGAGATTGTTGTCTCAAATCATTCAATATTGTTTTGCTAACATAGTAAAATAAAATAGATCCGATTAGATTTATATTTATTGAGGTATGAATAAATAAATATTTAAAATATATTTAACGCTTTCCTTGATTAATTTTTTTTTCAATTCAGGGTGCTCTAAATCAGACTGATGGTCTTCAAAACTTTATAACTGTGAAACAGTTTAGTTTAAAAAAATGCCTGCAGCAAAAACATAAACTTTTTATTCCAGAATCCCTGGTTATAGTTCAAAAGTTTTCAGAGAGATGACGCTGCTTACTTTTTTTTTTTTTTTTTTACCCTTTCATGTTGCCTTTTTATTGCAAGTATTGGATTGGTTTTACGTAACTTAAAAGTTTATGATAGTGAGGACAAATACGTATAAAATTATAGCAAGTTAGAGTATTTGTGAATAGTTATTCTTTTGCTTTTATCCAATGTTTAGTTACGAATATGTCGTTTGATATACTGCTGATAGTGGAGTTCTTCGAAACTTTATAAAATAATTTTTATCCATTAAAAAAAATCGAAATTTTCAAAATTGTAATATTCAAACTTTATTTTCTTTTAAATGCTAACTACCTGAAGCGCCATCTCTTAAAAATTTGTAAACTATAACTAGAAATTCCAGAAGAATGTCCTGCCACGTGAGTTTGATGCAGGAATTTCTTTTTAATATCTTTAATATTAAATTATTTTTTAATTGGTTTACTGTTATAAATTTTTGAAAATTGTCATTTTAGCTTAGGACACATTTTATAATGACAGACAGTATTAATCAAAAATAATAATTCTAAAAAACCACGAAAACAGATATAGTATTAATAGATAACTATTAAAAAATAGGCTAAATTTGTTTATTATAAGGTAGTTTTTCTTTTGTCAGTAGTATAGTAGAGCCGTGGTAGTCTAGTGGTGAGAGAATGGAACTCTGGTCTGGAGGAGCCAGATTTCATTCCTCGAATTCGCAATACGATATACGTCTTCTTAAAATCTATGAAACCGAAAATCCTGTGGTCGGTCGCTCAGTAGTACCATTGGTGCAGGGATCTGGAGAAAATTTCCTTCCCTATTAGATCTATGTATGAATTGAAGAAGTGGCCTCAAGAATGCGTGATGTTGCTATCCTTCCGTTGAGTTCTGAGATACTTTCACCCCTGCGGTGCTCTCTTGTCAAACGAAAAGCACACCTTCTTGACTTAATTCTCAAAAGACCAATGGCTAGTGAGCTTCGTCTATCCAAGTGTCATTAAAAACAACAAAAAAAGTATAGTTTTTTTTTTTTTTTAAATAAACAACAGAAAATATGCAGCATTTAAAACTGTGTCATTACTTATCAGTATCTATACCTTTAACTAGTTTAGAATTAGTTTAAATTTTTGAATTACATGCTATGAATTTATTGAAAAAATATAATAACAATTTTGTAATAGTATAAGGGGAAAAAAATTTCAAATATTTCAATAAAAATTACCCTTTTTTCTTAACTTTGATATGCAGTTAGTTATTTCAATTTCTTTTCCTTTTTATTTTAAATTTATTCCAATATAATAGGATTAGGCAAATCTAATAATATTAAAACAACAAGAGCTTTAAATCAAAGTACTATGTTTTATAATCTTTTAAAAGCATTATGACTTACTATTTCTATTGCAGAATAAAGTGTTTTATACATTAGATGATTTTAATGCGTTTTGGAAAATATTATTTAAATTTTCAACTAATCCATTAATCTCATTTCCGATTAAGAAAAACGACAACTTTGATTGAAAAATAAAAAATATTTTACTTGATAATTTTTCCGTTCGATATGATGCCGGCTTTTTAGAAATTCTGATTCCCAAATTCATGGTTCCTATCCTGAGAAAAAAATTTTTTATCAAAACTACCAGTATGTGAAAAAAATTACTGTGTTTCTACCTCTGCGGAAACACCAAAAAGCATGGTAATTTTTACCGAAACGCTTTGGTAATAATTTTGTTGAGATTAACAATACAATTTTATAATATGTGATAAAACTTGGTAATTTTATCATAATGTCAGTGCTTTAATTCCAGACTTTCTTTTAATAATATCAAATATCTAATAAGGAACATCTATAGGGAACACCTACATCCGCGAAGAACTCAAAAATCACAATTTCCATGGCTTAAACAGAATCTCAATGTCCCTCAGTGGTTTAGGATGAAATCTGCCGCCATGTTTTGTTTGATATCTGGACTCGATTGTCTGAATAAACATCTACACCGAAGAGCTATTACATCATGACCACCCTCCGGTGGTCATTGGCCACACCATAGGGTGGCCAATGGTGTGGGCAATGTTTTCATGGGGCACATTAGGAACCATAATCCTCATAGAACAATCCCTGACGTCTGTTCACCCATTCAGGTTCACCCATTCATGGCCACAGTTTTTCCTGCGGGGGATGTTGTTTACCAACAATATAATGCACCATGTCATAAGGGTCGAATCGTCATGCATTGGTTCGAGAAACATTCCAGTGACTTTCAAGTCATGTCTTGGCCCCCAAATTCACCTGACCTCCATCCAATGAAGCATTTGTGGCCCTACTTGGAAAACCAAATTCGTGCTGCCACGCTACCCCCTCGCAATGTGAGGGAATTGCAGGACCAGTCGGTGAGCGTTTGGTACCAGATACCTCAGACTACCTATCAGCACCTTGTGGAATCAATGCCACGGCGGGTGCTAGCAGTTTTGAGGGCTTAAGGTGATCCTTCATGTTATTAGCAGGGTGGTCATAATGTAATGGCTCTTCGGTGTATATCGCATGAATAAACATCTATATCGCTATATCTATATCGTTCCTGATCATTTTTTGTACCTAGTGTGATCTCTACTCAGAGATGGAGTTGTCTCACCTGTTTAGATACCCTGCTCTTCCTCTGACATCAGACTGTGAACATTACTGGACTTCTGGCTCTCATTTATAGATTTATTCTTATCTTTTTGATACTCAATTGCCTTTTAATGCGCTATTGGAAATGAAAAAAAAATTAATCAATATTTCAGACAATCTTACCAATTACCAAAGCACTTCCGTAAAAATTGCCGAGTTTTTTTGCATTTTCCTGAAGCCACATTCTGGTAGTTTTAACCATACTTTTTTTTCAGCATAATGTGGTTTATCCTGGAAATTTTGGCGCTTATTACCAGATTTTTCTTCAATTAAAAAATGATTGTACCGTCCAAATATTTTTTTTCCTGTATGATATTTACGCATGTTTGCAACGAATGCAGTTTTAAGAAATATTTAATTCTAATTTATCATCGACATTGTAGGGACAGCCGATATTAGATTTATATCTATTTCAGTGTTGAAATCTGTTGCTTTATAATTTTGAACCCTACTCAAGAGACAAACGATCTGATTGATCTAGCATTGCGAAAATTCTTGAAAGACGTTTATGTGAAATTGTTATCCTGATTGAATTTTTCAGTGAAATTGTTCAGTTCCAATTGTTAGCCGGATGGTGGGAGGACTGAAACCAATAATCCATCTAACACTGAGAATATTTCCGTCTGCCATGTGATCAGCCGGAAGTAGTACGCGAATTGACCAACAATCGATGGTATTTTGGCCTGACGTCATTAACATTTAGGACTATCAGACTTAGAATATTTGAAGAACAGAATAATTAAATAATTAGCTGATTAGAATTATATTAGGTAAAATGATTCCCATCTCACTTGATTAAAAAACTTCATTCGCTTTAAATACGTAAATACAGTTTGGAATTAACAGGAGACATGTTTCAAGCCTTTAAAAACAAACGCCCATTTTCAAGACTTGCCAGACGTGAATGAGAAGAAGTAAAAATGATTTTAAATAAAAAACGCGAAGTTGACCACGAAAAATAAAACATAAAGATGAGATAGTGCGTGGAAATGCATTTTACCCTGATTTGCCCCTCTGAGCCACAGTGGTTTTTATTGTTCTGCTTTTTCATGTTTGTTTTTCTCTCTCCGCTACTGAGGTTTTTCTAGTTTTGTTTTTCGCCTTTATTTTACATCTTTCGTGGGCCAACTTTACGTTTTATTTTTCATAGTTTTGTCTCATTCATGTCTGGCAAGTTTTGAAAATGGTACCCCATTTTTAGCGCCGGGAACATGTCGACAATTATTTCCAATCTATATATTTTTAAAGCGAGTGAATTTTTTACTCAAGTAATATCTTACCAAACCAGTTTCTTGAAATTATTTACTCAATTCCCATCTTATTTCACCTCAAGTTTAAAAAAAATCAATTAAAATCCCAGGGTACGAATGGATTTTATAACAATTTTATCGAAAACATTTCATGCTATATGTGTTGTTTTTAACGAAAACTCCTTTTTTAAGTTCTTCCTACATATTTTCATCAATCTAAACATTCTAAAACTATATGCTTCCGTTTAGTTATATTTTTAACTACACCTTTACAGCTTATACAGTTTATCCATCCATTTTACTACCTATGACGAAAGAAAACAATTCGCTAAGTCTTAGACTGAAGTGTTTTAAATAACATGACTTAATTTATGACCACTTCTCAATTCTTAACTTCAGGTTAACATTTTTCAAAGCTTCTTCTCTTTTAGTTCTGAAATAGTTATTAATAATGGCGTTGTTTTTCAAATTTTCGACAAAACTCATTATTCAACCCATACTTTCACAAATTATTGGAAAATTCTGGAGCTTCACACAATTAAATTTGATTATGATGGAAAGTTATACTATAAGTCAAACTACCGTTTGATGCTAGCTTTTAAGGGACGAATAATTAAGACTTTCCTGGGTGGATGCATTAATTAATTTTATGACTTGATTTATGAGTTAAATGTTTTATTCTTACTTAAAGTTGTCTGAAAATAGAAATGTAGTAAGTATTTACAGTTAGAAATTTTTCCTTAAGACTTGTAAAGATCTGCATATTTATTTCTCTTATGTGGAATCATAAAGGAGGGTATTTCTCTATCTAAATTGGCAACACTCTAGTATTCTATAATAATTCAATTTGCTACGTTTTCTTAAGCAATAATTTAAGTTATGTTAAATAATTATTTCTATATTAAGTATCTGTTTAGATTCATTTTGTCAGGTTGTCTTAAATAATAGAACAAGTTATGTTAAATAATTAGTTACATATTAAGTATCTGTTTAGATTCCTTTTTTCAGGTTGTGTTAAATAATAGATCAAGTTATGTTAAATAATTAGTTATATATTAAGTATCTGTTTATATTCATTTTGTCAGGTTGTCTTAAATAATAGAACAAGTTATTTTAAATAATTAGTTATATATTAAGTATCTGTTTATATTCATTTTGTCATGTTGTCTTAAATAATAAATCAAGTTATATTAAATAATTAGTTATATATTAAGTACCTGTTTATATTCATTTTGTCAGGTTGTCTTAAATAATAGATCAAGATATGTTAAATAATTATTTCTATATTAAGTATCTGTTTAGATTCATTTTGTCAGGTTGTCTTAAATAATAGAACAAGTTATGTTAAATAATTAGTTATATATTAAGTATCTGTTTAGATTCGTTTTGTTAGGTTATCTTAAGTAGTAATTTAACTAATAATTTAATCGATGTTCAATATTATGTTATGTATTGAACATTTATTTAGATTCATTTTGCATTTTTGTATAAAAAAAAATTAGTTAAGAAGTAAATGTTTAGATTTATTTTTGATCTTTTCTAAAATATCTGTAGAAACTTTAAACATAAACGGTGCAATGGTGTCACATACTTTCGTACCATTTATTGATGATGGAGCTTTCCTTTTTCGATAAATAGCATATATATGTACTATACAATAATCAAGTTATGGCTCAATCGAAAGTAATACAGCACGTATTAGAGTATTGGGATGAGTTTTCTATCTTATTTCACGACAGAGATGGAAATAATTTAATATTTCTCCCGCTGAAATATGGCGAATTCATACTTATGATGGGTGGTTTATAAAATTTAAACAAATTTTAAATTGATCCTAAAATTTAATACATGGAAAACTTTGAGAAAATCCCGGTCAGCGTTTGAATATTGTTAAAATTAAAATCAAAATACTTTCGTGCTGGCAATAGCTAGTTTTTTTAATTTAAAACAATTTTTGAAGTGTTTATTTGCATCGTTATTTGTATTTTAAATATAATGCTCGTTTCATAGCATAAAAAATAAGAATAGCTGAAAAATATCAATACATTCTCCAAAACGTTGTTTTGGTATTGTGCTCTTCTTTAAATTATGTATTTGCTTTAATTCCATGTTTGTTTAAGTCATATTTTTCCTCCATTTAAAAATTAGTACTTTTCCGTATATTCTTTAGTGGTACGTTCCCTTTGTTTTTAAATGACTATTTCTCAAAAAAAATTGTTAAATGTTGTTATAGCTTTAAATATTTTGTCCTTACATTATTTAGTATTAAAATCAATCGAGTCATCAAATGTAATGTGTGTTTACAAAGTATATTTCGAGCTGTTAATACTGAATTTAATTGTACAATCAACTTTTTAAAAAAATTAATAAAAAACGCGTTTCATATTCTTAAATTTCACACTTTTGAAAAATCCTCCATATATTTTTAGCAGAAAGTAATTGGAAAGGAATGTTTATATTCTAACCACTTTCCCATTTGTTGCCCATATGATTCCCATATATAGAATAGAATAGAATAGAATAGAATAGAATAGAATAGAATAGAATAGAATAGAGGGCTTACAAGATAGGTTCTATCTAACTCCAGATAAGATAAGAAAAGTTAGAAGTAAAGATATTTAATATCATTTTAAAATACATAAAAATTAAATATTTACGTTTATCTATTTTAGAAAGAATGCTTATGGTAATGTCCGAAAAAGAATGTTGTTAAAAACGGATTACGTACTATATTTTCGTCCCCATTGTTTGTTTTAGCTTTTATTTTTTCCTTTACTATCATAGGATTGCTTTTAATTCCCTTTTTAAGAGATAATATATGTTTAAAAAAAAGAATAAGCAATCAATACAATTTTTTATCAAATGAAAAAGCTTAGAAATTTGAAAAATGCATTGGTCTGTTAAAAAAATATAAATGCTCCTGAGTTAGAGAGATTTATAAGTTTCTTTTTTCTTTTTTTTTTTTTTTTATTTATTTTTTTTAAATACATCTCTCAAACCAATAAAAACTTGGAATGAAAAACTACTTTTTTATCATTTATATTTTATTGCAGGAACTTTTTTTTTTACTTTTTTTAGAGTTTAGGTTGCTTGATAGCTCGATAATTATCTACAAAGCCTTGATCTTTTGGGACATTTAAGATAAAAAAAACTATTGATGAAACGCTAAGAGAGAATTTTGTTTAATATCTATCTAAATTGCGATATTTTTGTCAAACATCAAAACTGGGTTATCAGTTTTCAAAAGCTTTGATGAAAAAAATTTATTTTTTAATTGAGATGAGTTTGAGATAGTTCTTTTTTACATTATTCGTATTTTATAAATTTAGGTTGAAAAATACGTAAAAAAAAAAATGAATTATTTTAGTATAAATCAAAATATTTCAATATTAATAATAAATTCAATTTAAAGAAAAACTATACATAAATGCTATATTAAACAAGTTTATTGAGGCATATCTTACAGTACGTATGATTAAAATAAAAAATTCAGCACAAGATTTGACTAAACAAAATTAAAATTGACAAATTTCCATTTAAATTTTAAAAGAATCAAAACAAAAATTAATATATTAAGCCAACATTACTTATACACAAAAGGAAATATAATTTTTAAAAAATAACACACGTGGAGAATTATTAAAAAAAAGGGTATAATTTTTAATTTCTGAAGATGACATTGCCGACATTTGTACTATCTTTTTATTTTCCTTTTCAAATTAATTTCAAGACTTATTTTTTTCTATCTCAATCTCATCTCTACACTGTAAGAATTTTCGCTCTAAAATTATGGTAAAATAACCAACTGTCATTTGATCGACTGTCCATCCAATTAATAGTCAAGTTTACGGTGAAGAATACTTTTTTTAAATTTTTATAGTTTTGAAACCATTTACAACTAGCATGGTATAAAAACCGAAAAAAATTTAACTGAATATTGGAGCTAAGCTTTTCGTTAGGTTGTGGTCATTGGAATTAGGCTGTGGTTGAGTTGTGTTTTATCAAATAAACGTATAATGTGGTTTAAGTAGTTTATCTACTTGTTTCACCTATTGTAACAGATGAGATATACTAGACTTTATTGTTAATCAGCTTTATGGTGCTGCCATCTATGTGTCAGTGAAAGTATCGTATTCTAATAGTCTGAGATGAAAAATTGGGGAGTGCAGGACTCAGGAAACTCTTCTTGGGTTGAAGGGGAAAGAGGAAATATTCCAGTGTCACCACCGGGACTCAAACCCTAGTTCGGCCGGTCATGAAACTGACAAATTCGTCCACTCGACTATAATATGTATCTAGATGCAAGGAACTAAATAGCTACATTATGTGGGCCTAGTTAGTGTGATAAAATTCTGGTAGTTAAGCAGTATTATGTGAAAGCAGTTAACAAATGGTTTTTCTCACTGTAAACAGTTTGAATACCATCCTATCCATGGTTATTTGACTGTTTTGCTTGAATATGATAAATTTCTAACAGTGTGCTTAACTTGTTTCTTCCTTTTCTTCCAATTTTAACACTTCCCTCCCCATTCTATTTACTCCTACACTCTCCACACATTTTCTTTTTCGGTCCTTCGGGAACTCACCCCCTAAAAAGTTATCAACCAAATGTTATAGTTATAAGGTAAGAGTAAAGATCCAATCAAAACTAAAATATTTTTAACCAATCTTGAATAGAGAAGGGGAGCTTAAATGGTCCACCCACACATTAAACCCCTAACTAGTCAAAAGTTATCTAAAAACCCTCAATTGGGGTTTTTCTCCCTGTTGGATTGGTTACATAAAAGGGTTCAGCAGTCAGTTACCCGAATCAGGTATTCACCTAACAAAGAATAGGACCGGAAATTCATTTCATCTTTACTCTCTACTTTGAAGAAAATGACATTTAAATAAACAGTTGAATTGAAATTAAAAAAAAATAATTTAATAAATTAAATTAGAATGTAAGTCAAGTTATGATACTATTAAAGATATCGTAACAGCGTAAAGAAAAACTTAATGTTTAGAATATAACAACACTTTAATATTATACACTATCTACACTGAAATGATTATCCCACATGAAACTTCGCTTTAAATTATGGAAAAAAATTATCGTAAAATAATTATAGTAAGACATTAAAAGTTTCATTGCATGCAGGATACGGTGCTCGATATATACCACCCTTAAATATATATTTTTACATCCTTGTCGAAAAATGATGTCAAAAAAGTTTACGCTTTAAGAACTGCATATTAATAGTAAAATAGAGAAACAGAAACACTAGCGAAGTCAGTCGGATTACTAATAAGGAAATCAAGATGAAAAATCTGAAAACGAGTTTGATTGCCTGATGAACCTAAAGTGTTTATAAATAACCTTTCAATTTGTTTCTATTTCCTTCGGCAGTCAAACAGGTTTAAATGGTTCAAGTAATGCCTTTCTCATTAGAGATTTGATAGATTTTGACTGCTTATTTCTATTTTTTTTATTTTTTTTTTTTTTCATTTAATTTTTAATTAGCGACTCACAATGTTTATGCCATTTTGAGCTTCCTTTGCAAGAATTTTAAGTCTATGTATTTAGGGTATCCATTACGAAACACCCTGGATTTATTACCTTCGAACGAGGAATATAATTCTAAAGTTAATTAAGTAATATTATTGAAAATATATTCTATGAAAATATATATAAGTCTTAAAAGAGTTCGATGCACTATTTCATAGGCAAATACAAATTTCGTTTAAAAAAACACATTAGCCATTACAGAAAAACTATGTAATTTAAATAATTTTAAATAAATAATTTTTTGAAACAAATTATTGATATATCACAGCATTTGGTTAAAAGCTTTCTTTACAACATAATTAATCAAACAGTATTTTAAAATATATTGTTTTTAATTATTTTAACATCATATACAATTTTAATTTTCAATCTTTTAAAACTAATTTTTGATTAAAAAAATTAAATATATTTTGAACATACTTGAGGTATAGAATTTAGATCTGTACTGTTAGAACAATTTTCTTATAACTCGCTAGTACACGGAGAAAACAATCCTAGCGAAATTACCGTACTGTATGGTAGTGACAATTCTGGCAGGAAAGAAAAACATGATTATGTTATTAAAAAGCAAAATAAATCGTATTTAGGCCATTCACTTGGTAATTTTTCCATTCATATGGTAACGGTTTACCGAAAATTATGATTTTTAAAATTACGGTTCTTATAACCACACATCTGGAAAAAATGCAAAACTGGAAAATAATTTTTACCGAATTAATGGTTTTTAAGCATGATAAAATAACGAAATCTTACCACATTTACCAAATTTTATCACATGTTATAAAAATGTATATTATTGTTAATTTAACCAAAATTTGACACACTACGGAGCTGTTTGGTATTCTCATAGATCCTCAAACACGATAATTTTATCATATTCTGTTTAACTTTGACCCTACTATTTTTCTAGTGTAAACTACAACCTGTTGTTTATAATTCAAATTATATTTGAAGGACTTGGGGCAATATATTGATAAGCCCCACTTCAAAATTGTTCGGAAGAGTGTTTTAAGTGAAAAACACTCCCATCTGTATATAGTCAAGGAAATGTTTCTATGCCTTTGTTTTGTTATCTAGTGAAAATTCAAGAAACTTGTGAAGTGCAGTGCCAATCTAAACACAATCCTACGGTACAGTTTGATGTAAAAATGCCCGCTCTAGAAAAATTTTAGCTTATTACTGTGTTTCCAAAATCTTTTATTTGCAGAAGAATTATATTTGAAGTCTTTAACTTTAGTTCACACACATTTTATACGCTTATTAAATTTAATAATGATTTATATGCTTTATAAATGTAATTTAACTACATTATATATTTTATATAGAAGTTCTTGACTTAAGTTTTCTTTTAAATTTTCAACTTAACGAAGCTTAAACTTGTTTTCAGTTTTAAAAAAATTTTATCATGAGTATACGTCTTACCGGATTATACGTCTAAACTTATCCTTATTAAAAGGGAAAGTGATAAGTTTAGAAGCAATTTTCTTTCCCTATATTGATTGCTTTAAAAAAAAATTAATTATCCTTTGAAGAAAATAATTCTTTCAATTAAGAATGTAACTAATTAAGCTGAATACTGCAATCTCGTTAGAGAGGAAATTTGATTATAATAGTTTTTAATCGCTGGATTTAAAATAAAAAGGATTTCATGAACAAGGGACCGTTCATAAATTATATTTGTTGAGAAGAAGACAGATACACAAGAATATTACAAAAATATCTGAAAAAAGCAGAAAGGGGTGCCAAAATGCGTGAAGTGAATTTCACGCATTTTTCACGACCGTAATTTTACTGTCAATCCCTCAACATTTTTTGTTTTTGCCCACGCGTTTACAATTTATCATCAAAACATGATGGGTAATTCATCTTTTGACATTGAAGGTTTTTAAATCTTGGAAGTCAAGAGAGATTTTTTCTTCATAATGTAATTTAATGTTTAGTGCTTCACAGATGATTATCTTCATTCTATTCTTTTTACAAAAATACTTATCCGTGAAATTTTGCTTTTCATCCAATTAGCGCAATTATAAGTACAGTATTTAAAAAAAACTGGAAAAAAACTCAAACTTTTAATTTCCAATAATCGATTAGATGTTTGAAATTAATATTTTTAATCTAGTGGTAAATAATTTGTTTCCGATAACGGCTACAAAATAAATTTTTTGGCGGAGAAAGTTATCACATTAAATAACATTTTTATATCAATTGATAATAATACTATTTAATTGTTTCTTAACGTAATCCGAACAATACTGATTTGTTTTAAAAATGAAAGGAAGAAGTACAAAAAACTAAAATAGAGGGATTGCTATTAATTTACAGGATTGAAAAAACAACAATGTTAAAATATTAAATTTAAAAAAATGTGGCAGCACTGAATTTTTGAGGAAAACATTATTCTACCAAAGCATGCGTATTTCTAAAGATTTATTTTAAAATTATTGAAGTCAGCAAAAAAAAAAAGATATCACCCTGAATAATTTTCGTTCTAATGATCGGATTTTCAAGAACTAAGTGTCAATCTTAATGGTTTCTGGGGGTGATCTCAAATATGCTAATTAGTTAGTGCTAACTATTAATTAAGTTACGAAATCAGACACAAAAACGTACTTTCTCTGAATAAACATATATTTTTTTTTACATATTTGGATTCCTTATCTTCAAAATATAGGGGGTAGCCGCAATCAGGGAAATGTGGTCCCCATAGTTTGGTCAGGAGAGCGATTCAAAGTTTGGACCCCTTAATGTTAATTTCACTTTTTGCGTTTTCAGTTATATTTTAAAAACTAATGAAGCAATTCAAAAAAATATTGCACCAACTCATAAAACGCATTCACCCAAAGATAATTTCATGAAAAAAATAATTTTTAATAATTATTAATTATTTTTTATTATTTAATTAAAGAGAGGATGAAAAAATTTTGAATTATAAGGTATGGATTTTTTTATACCATATTAATCTACATGCTTTTCAATTGAAAAATCTAAAGTTTCAACTGTTTTTATTTATTAGAAGATGAGAAAAATTAAAATTAATTATTTTAAAAAAAATAATTTGGCGACAATGAAAAAATGATTAAATGGGGCGATTAATATTAAAATGTGATAAACTTACGAAGAACTTGATTTAGCGCGCGTGTCGTAAAATTTCATTCATATTTTTTTCGCTAATAATCGTTTGCTAATCTTTTTATTTTAATTTTTTTAAAACTATGAAATACAATGTTTCTTTTTTAGTCCTCTAAAAATCTATTTGAAATTAAGTAAAGAAATTTGAATAAAACATTTTATTGAATGAAAAACATTTTATTCAATGAATGTCGAGTTTTATAAAAGCATGCTTTTGATAGAATATGATTATACACCAGATTGTGCTTATTTAATGTGATTATTTTGTAGTTTTTTTTTCTCAATAACTGATACAATTACAATAATATACATACGTATGAATAGATTTGGAATAAAATATTTCTCAGTTTCTAGTATATATTTTTTATGAATATTAATAAAAATACACAGTAAACATATTTAAGCATATCTCACATCATCGCAAATTTCTCAACATCTTATATATCGTGTTAATCTTAAAAGTAATTTTTTAATCACCTGTCCGGAAGTGTTTCGCAGAACTATTTTACCAACTATTTAATTAAATTTTAGCATTTTTAAAAATTTTATTCTTTACCCTACTACATTTATTATTTCTTCATTAATATACTAATCAATTTTTTTAGTACTTTAATTTAGATTTTCTTTAAAGTAAAGTTCCTCTTTACATTATAGTCAAGTTTTTTTTTAAAAGAATTATTGTCTGCTAGCTAAGAATAAAGCCTTGTTAAGAAATTAAAAACACTCCGCTGTTTAAAATTATTTAATGCAAAACAGCTGATTATTTACTAAGCATACTATTTTTTTCGAAAAAAGAATATAAATCATTGATTGTCTTTTTTGTTTTGTTTCTTGTGACTTCAACATAGATTATCTAAAATAGTGTCCATGTTTTATAAGTCACTACAAAGAGTATAAAGATACCGAACATAAAAAGCTGTCAAATACGTAGCCAAAACTTTTAAGCGTCTTAAAATATCTCAGTATCTTAAATGATTCTTTCTTTATGATTCCATATAGATTTTTTTCCCAATAATACACTGAACTATTTTGTTTAATTTTTTACTTCAGCACGATTCCCAAGATATTATTGTAGTATAATTTGTTATCAGGAACAATGCCTTATTTTGTTTAGCAGGAAACACTAAAAATTGAAATTTGTAAAAAATTTCCGAAGCCGTGCGAATTTTAGAATCATCTGATTTAAAAAAAATGCAATAAAAAATACGTAAATTTCCGAACTTATTTTGATTAAAAATAAAAAAATAATAAAAAACATGGCAAGAAGGCTAACATACTTTTTACAGAACTGTGAAAACCAGTTTTTCTTATATTTCGTCAAAAGAGGATAAGAATGATATTGCTCCAAGGGACCTACTCAATAATTTTGCTATTTCCAGAATGAAATCTGTTTGATCGAAACATATTTCCTTGAAAATAAAAACGGGGAAAAAATTAACTTTTATTATTTATCTAAGCTTATTCCATTCATTTAATGATAGCGGTATCAAGGTTAAGGATATGCGATGGAAGCCCCGTTTACTATTATACTATAAATGCGTTAAATCATGTTGCTTGAATAATTTATTTTAAGCTTATTATTTAATAATTTTAAGCAACTAAGGGTGTAAAAATAAACTCGATCAAAATACTCCGAAAGTATACCTTAAAATATTTGTAGAATAAACTTTGGAATCTATATATACAAAATACCTTTTCAAACAACTTCGAGTAGGACGGAACTTGTTTAAAATAGTTGTCCTTGTAACTATTTAATTTCGATTTCTGGTGCTAGGGGACATTCCATTTTCACATTCGACTTTTGAAATTTCAATTGTAATCGGAATTTTTTTATGTCTTTAAATTAAAATGTTAAGGCTTGCAGCAACAAAAATTGTACTGCATTGATTTTTTTACAAAATAGCAAATTATTATTTTTTTAATCTAAAAACCTGTGCCTATAACTTAAGTAAAACTTATTTTAATATCGAATGAAATAATTTAATATATTGTGTAACTAAATAGATAATCCCAAGAAATTGAATTGAAAATATAAAAATTTCATTGATTTAAAAATTAATAGATGATGATAAAAATAGACATGTTTTGAGCACAATAATAAAAGTCACAAGTTATTCAAGCTTGACAAGTTTTGAGAATGGGTGAATATATTTGAACGCTCGAAACATGTCGACTTTTACTTCCCTCTTCATATTTTTTGAAGCCAGTTGAGTTTTTATCATCAATTATACTGTTTTACATTTGGGTCTTGATCATTATTTTGATAAGGATTTTACACTCGTTAAAGTAAAAATATGCATTTTCATATTTCAACAGGAATTATGTGGTCTTTAAAAACATAAGAGCATCAATATTGTAAAAGTTATATTTAACTTGGTTAAAAATTAAAATTTTGAGACCAGATATTTTGAGTTAATGAAATTAAATATTTTATCTTTTAAGTTTTCGTGCCCCTCTTTCAGTATCTTAAGGGCCTTACAAGCTCTGTTTAAAAAGAGAGTATCATATCAGATATATATAAGAAAACAAAAATAATCATAGTATCAGTATTTGGTGGTAAATGTAGCTTATCGTAATTGAAGAATATGCTGTGCGATATTTTATGGTGAATTTGCGAACGTAAGTTTCTAAATGTATCGAAGCATAAGGATGCTATTTGCTAATCATCTTTATCCAAAGAAAAAATCTAAATATCTAGCAGAATGAAGCGATTTTTGAAACAATGAATCATACTATATGCAACATATTATTTCAATATCTTATTCTTAAACATAACCTATTTCAATGCTTTTAAAATACCACTAAACATTCAGCAATTCCTTGAGTTATAGGAAAAAGAAATATCGTAAATTATAGAAAAACTTGTGAATGCGCACTAGAATTACTATACAATATACATTTTATTTTTCAAGCACTTTTTTTTCCTTCAAACTTTCTTGCCTAGAAGACTTGATTAAAGCTGTAAAAGTGATTATCCCTAAAATTTTGTATTTAGCCATAATAAGTTATGTTAATTTGATTTTAGTATGAAATCCTCGAATAAATATAGCAGAAACAACATAATCTAAATAATATCAGATATAATGTTCATGTATTTAGATTCTAAAACTTAGAAAATCATAAATAATTTATAATCGATTCAAATTTTCTTTTCAAGGGAGATTAAAATAATAAAAAACTTTGCTTTTTGGACAGAAATCAGCTTAAAAATTGTCAATTGCCTAGAAACTTCGAGATATTTTCTATTAACTATTAATTTTAAACCTCTCTGAGTAATCACAGAACATTATTTAAATTTTTTTTCCAGTCAGAGCTTGGTTGCTTAGCAACCTAGTAAAATTAAGCATTCTTCTTTTGAATTAGTCAATGGGTTATCTTAAAATATTCATTTGCGCTGGCGACTTTTTTTGGCGGTTTTCTGGACTATCGCCAAATATATAAACCTTTGTTGCGACCCTATTTACCACCCATTTTTTTCAATATTTTGTCTACCCCCCCTAATTCAAGTATCTGGATTCCAAATATGTAAAAAAAAATATATGTTTATTCAGAGAAAGTAAGTTTTTGTGTCTGATTTCGTAACTTAATTAATAGTTAGCGCTAATTAATTAGCATATTTGAGGTCACCCCCAGGAACTATTAAGATTGACACTTAGTTCGTGAAAATCCGATCATTAGAACGAAAATTATTCAGGGTGATATCTGTTTTTTTTGCTGACTGTACATATAC
Organism: Parasteatoda lunata; assembly: GCA_949128135.1. Lineage (NCBI taxonomy): Eukaryota > Metazoa > Arthropoda > Arachnida > Araneae > Theridiidae > Parasteatoda > Parasteatoda lunata. Next base: position 31,785,606 of record OX421976.1, on the reverse strand, counting down.
ATTTTGTGGACGAACTCTGATTACGTGGCCTCCTTGACAACGATGTATCTGGACTTCGCGATGCTCTGTTCATTTATTTTAAACAATCTCCTGACAAGGCAGAGTCAGTTACGTACATATTGTCGCTCGACGCGAGAACAGTATACGCTTCGTATTCAGAGTTTTATACACGATTCACGTGATTAAGGATTCATTTTATAGTGAGATTAAAGATAAATAAATTAGTTACTTTTGTTTCTATTTATATGTAGTTTTAATGATTTTTAATATATTTTTAGACATAAGTACTCCCTTAAAATGAATAATTATAGCCAAAAGAAAGTAAAAAAGCAGACAATTCCACTATTTAATGTATAATTTGAAAACTTCTCCAGGTATATGTACAATGAAGAATTAAATATTTTTACAATTTCTTTAGGTCTAATTTAATTATTTCATTCAATTGAAAGCATTCTCTCATCTATTTCATAAATCATTGATGTATTTTCTAAGTCCGACTTTTTTTATGCGGTCCCTATCAACCGCATAAAAAAAGTTTTAGGTAGTATATCGTACAAACTTGTTCTTTACATGTAAGAATTTATAAAATTTTCGAATTTTTTTTTTTTTTTTTTTTTTTGTGCGATCTCTTTTATGCGGTCCCTATCCACCGCACAAAAAAAGGTTTTACTATACTTCAAATATTTTTAAATCAAAAGTATTAACTCAGTCTCAAAAGCTAGCTGATATTGGAGATAGAAAACTATTTAGGAAATAAGTACTGTCATTTTCTCCGGTTATTGTTACCTTTCTATATTGATTTTTTTGTATCACCCTTTGGAATCAAAAATAAAATAAATAAATAAAGCAACAAAATTATACCACCACAAATTATTCCGCAAATTTTAAAAAAGTCGTATATAAAAATAAGTTTTGAGTAAGTCAAATTAATTTTAATTTGCTGTTATAAAAAAATACAAGGTTAAAACATCATAATGAAATTAAACCACTTCATTAGCAAAAAACGGCATATTTTTTAAAAGTTTAATAACGTTTATAAAAGCAAAAGCAAAAAAAAAAAAATTCGGGGTTTTTTATAGAAATGAAGTCGGTTAAGTTAACACGATTTGAACTTATTTCAAATATGCATTTCGTGTAAAATACCCAACATTCATACCCAACAATATCATTAACAAAATGTGACATTTCAAGTAAGTACTATAAATATTTAAGAAATTATCATATTGAACCAAAGCTTCATGAAATAAAGGTGAAGAGTTGAAAACAGCACCTTTAAGCATTGCAAAAATTTTGGAACAAAGTAAACACCCATCAAAGAGATGATGATTAATGATATGCGATGGAAGAAAATGCTTTGGCGTCATGAATGAGATGATTAATGACAAGAAACAACAAATTTAACACTTTTGACATCATCTCTTTGTTAAGCAGATAATGAGTGAAATTATAAACCTTAACATGCATGGAAAATGAAAATGGGATATGTTTGGAATACTTTCTTTTCAATTTTCATGTATCTCACATAAACGAAAATCTGGGGTACCTAAACTTTTAAACAGTAAAACCCACTTATTAAAAATTGAAGAGATGGCAGCTCTCTTAATCCTTGCCCGATGGATTATTTTAGTAATAAACAGAAAAAGAAGAAATTTTTAAATTTTATTATAGCATTAAAAAAACTAACAAAGCTATTGTAAAATATTATTAAATTGATAATAATTAAACAGTAGGAATTATGCTTAAAAAAATATTAAGGTTGGTAGGCATTTTATTTGCTTCACACTAAAGATTCACAATGGGCTTTTGGCAACGGTACAGGAAATATACCTTAGGATGATCCGAATACTTGAAATCACAATTTTGATCCCTTTCAAAGGGGAGGGCTCCCCTTCTTTGGTAGCCGAACGATCTGCACGCAAAGTCGAGCACTTTACGGGGGAACAGTCAAACGAAAACCGATATCGCACACCCTCAATTACTAAATAAATAATAATCAAATTGTTATGAAATATTCTTAGAAGAAATAGCAATAAAAACATATCATATTATTAAATCATATTCTTAAACAAATCATATTATTAAAGAAATACTAATTAAAATGCAATAAATTGTTCTTAAAGAAATAGTAATAAAGCTTTTGTGAATTATTCTTTGAGAAATAGTTAAGACAAATTGACGTATATTCAAGATATGAAAATAAAATTTTCATGAATTATTACGAAAAGAGTAAAAAAAAACTTTATGAACTATTGTTACTAAAGAAATAATAATGAAACTTGATTCACTTGTTGTTAAAAAAACTAAAAACAGTATTAAATAATAATTATTAATTATTATTAGAGTTATTAGAATTAGGTTTGCTTTCTTTTCCTACGAGGGAAAACTGAAATAGTGTTTAAAACTGAATCTATAAATTTATATCATGGCTTTCCTTTTTTTTTTTTTTTCATTTATTTTTCACACGTCGAATTTTAACAATATATTTGAAGATTGATATCCATTTAGTATGCTTGAACATTTATAAAAATAAAAATAAAAATTATAAGGTAGAAAGTGTTCTCACAAATCGTAAAGATTATATTATCGATAAAGATTTTTAAAAAAAATTTAACTAATAGAGAATGAGGAAAAAAGCATGGTCAAAACTACCAGAATATAGTAAAATTTCTGCCTCTATGGTGACACCAAAATGTAACTTTTACCGAAGTAATTTGGTAAAATGGTGTCTTTACGATATAAATGGTTTTCATCTCAACGCAGTTAAAAAGAGGTTACTGTGCCTTGCTTTGATATCTAGTGAATATTCAGGAAACTTGTGAAGTGCCAATCTTAAAACAATACAATTTGATGTAAAAATGCTCCCTTCAGAAAATTTTGGTTTATCACTGTATTCTCCAAATCTTTCATTTACAAAAAATTCCGTTAGAAAATAATTATGCTGACTAGTTGGACTCCACCAATGTTTCTATGCTTGATCCAAGAGTTTTCTTGTCTTCTCGGTTGAATTCAAAATTACAAGGCCACAGAATTTTACTTTGAAGCAGTCCCAAACTTCATACAGATTGGCTGTGCAATACTGGTTTCGAATTATAAACCTTATTATTTTAAACTGGTTTTTTTTTAATATATTTAATTGGTAATATTGTTATGGTAATAATGTTAATTTCTGGCGTAATTTTAAAATTTTTTATTCTAATGATGTTAATGTTACTAAAATATAACCTATTTTATTAAAAACATATTCAATAAAAAGAACATTTTTTAAATTTTATTTTGCCTGCAAGCACAATATAAAAAAAATTACTTTAACTCCTAACTTTTATTAAAAAATATTTTAGCGAATTTCTGAGAAATATATTTTTGAGTAAATAGCCAGAAGAAACGAAATCGCTTGATATTTCAGTAAAGTATCAGTTTTAAACACAAAAAAATAAATTGCGTCTAAAAAAAACTTTATAACCCTTAGGGAGAGAAAATATGATTTCCTCGCAGTGAAAAATTGAAGAATATTGAAAAAATAGCTTTGCAACGTTTTTTACCCGGAAAAGAATAAACTTGATACTATTTTAAAATTTTCATTTTACAGAAAGTAACATTATTTATTCCTTTAATATTTGTTAGCATCTTAACTATGAAGTTACGAAATAACCAAATTACTTAAATGATTTATTAATTATATCTCCTTATTAAAAAATTATTCTCGTAATTATTTCAAAAATATTTTTACTCTATCTTATAACATTAGTAAAATATTTCAGAAACGTACTTGCTCTCTGAAACCTAGAAATTTTCTCTTTTTAGGACCAATTTCTGAATCATATTTTACATTTTTGAAACTTGCTAAAAACATTGTCAAATCTTGTAAACTGTTTCTAAATACTAGAATAAAAACATTTCCAATGCTATAACATAATTTTAACGTGTTTAAACTTCATTCATAACTTATTTACATTTCACTTATTAATTCTAAACATTTTATTTAGATCTTATTTATATTTCATTCATAACCTGATTACATTTAATTTATAGCTGTTTACATTTAATTTATATTTTGTTAACATTTCATTCATAACTTGTTTGCATTTCCTTTTATTTATAACTTATAACACTTTATTTGTAACTTATTTTCCTTATATTCATAAAAGGTATACATTTTAAACTTGTGATTTATTCTTGTGGTAATGGAATTAGATTCCAGTCCGGAAGGGCCGGGGTTCGAATCTCGACTTCGCTCCTACCGAGTACATATGATACAAGTGCTCATAAAATCTGAGAAATTTATGATGGGTTGAGGTATCTAAGGAAAATTTCCTTCCCCTTCAGATCTATGTCTAAATTGAAGAAGTAATCTCACGAATGAACGGTGCTACCCTCTATCCATGAGTTTTTGAGCTACGATGTACTTTCCCCTTGTAGGGATGTACTTTCCCCTTGTACATTCCTGACTTAATTCGCAAAAATGCCATTGAATAGTGAGCTTAACCTATCCAAGAGTCGTTAGAAATGACATTATGCATTTTATTTATATCTTGTTTACATTCCATTTATATTTTCTTTACATTTCGTTCATAGCTTGCTTACATTTCCCAATAATTTGTATATTTTTCACTTATAACTTCTTCATAGTTCCTTTTTAACTTGATTAAATTTTAACGAAAATCCCATGCATCTTGACATTACTTCATAGTTTTAACAAGAAGTAGATATGATTTAAATCTAGCATAAAATTAAAAATTAATCTCATAAAAATTCAGTTTTTTTTTTCCAAAATTTTTTAATACTGTCTTGTTTAGATGAACACGAGTCCCAAGCTGTCCATTTTCATAAACACGCATTTTGAGCTTTGTCCATTTTAGTAAACGCAGATTTTGAGCTGTGTTCATTTTCGTAAACCCACGTTTTGAGCTGTGTCCATTTTCGTAAACACACATTTAGAGCTGTATTCATTTTCGTAAACACCCATTTCGAGCTGTGTGCATTTTTTTTAAACGCGCGTTTTAAGCTGTGTCAATTTTCGTAAACATCCATTTCACGCTATCTCCAGATTAGTTAGCTCACCCAAATTGAACCTAATATTAGATAACACCAGAAAAACAGAAAAATCTAACGTTGTCTTGCACAACTTTCGAATATTAGAAAGATTCAAAAGATCACTGTTTTCTCAACATTATATAACGTTAGATTCTATACAAACTAATATTATCTAACATTCGTTGTAATATTAATTTGCATTGGTTTCGATGCTATATAATATTAGACTTTACATTTTCTGTCATTATCTTGTGTCATTTTTTATTTACGGAATAATCATGGGAAGATTTACATACATATACATATTCCTTTTCCCTCCGATTTGAAGCATTAGGGCTTCAATCTTAGCTTTCCATCTCCCTCTATTTAAAAACAGATATTTTACCTCTCTTCCTGTCTTTCCTATAGTTTTCAATTCGTTTACAATCATCCTGCATCAAGTATTTTTAAGCCTTCCTTTTTTTCTGTTGTCCTGAGGGTTCCAATCAAAAACAACTCGTTTTACTTTAAATTTATCAGGTTTACAGCAACATGACCAATCCATTTCCATTTACGTATTATATTAGATTTTATATTTTCTGTTATTATCTTTCTTCGTTTTTTTTATTTTTGGAATAAGCGAAAAGAAGATTTTGCTGATAAAAAAATAATTCGGTGATATAATTTTAATTAATTTTCTGTATTGTTGTGAAGCAGTTAAACGTGGAACAACAGATTTATAATGTCATTCCACGCATTATTTACTGAACAATACAGGAATACTAAATAAAATTATGTAACTGAATTCTGGAAACCATCCATTTTCCTGCTTCTTACTCCAAATTGTATTTTGTGGCCAGTTAAGTTTTTTTAATAGATATTTCAAATTTAATTAAGAAATAATACTTGAGTAACTAAACTTTTACTGATAGTTTTTTTTTTCTTTATACTATGAGTTTTCTTATAAATTTCATATCATTCATGATTTTCCAAATGTTTATTTTTAATTTTAAATGTATTCCTTTTTTTTAGAAATGAACCAATTTTATCACTTTCTAGCCATTTTTATCATCTCTCATTTTACTATAGCCATTTGTAATTTCACAACTATTATATATTATTCACATTCTGAAATTATAAAACAAAAACCACACAATATATTTATAAAGTTATATTTATGTTTGAATTGAGTGCAAATTTTAACTTTAAAAGAAAGAAAAAAATTTTCATTAAAATCTTAAAATAAAATTGTAATAATAGTAAGCTTTTGTAATAATTTAGATAATAAAGAAAATAATTAAAATAAATTTGATATTACTTACTTACAAAAATTTTCTTCCACTTCTTTTTCCGCTGAAATTAAATGGAGAAATACTTACTGAACTTTAGTCTTTTAATATCTGAAATTTTATTTAAACAAAACTAATGAAACATAACTAATTTTTCCAGAGAGTGACCAGCAGAAAATCATCTAATATTAAAATTAGCGAAATTTCAATATTAGATGCTTTACGAAAGAATTGTCAATAATTTTTTATAATCTCAAAATGTCGAGAAATGTTCATATATTTTTTTTTTTCAAAACTTCCTGATTAAAAATTCTACCTATTTTCCAGCACTTCACTGAACATAAACACGACTTTGAATAGATCATATTGTTGTTTATTTTTCAATCATTTGCTATCATTTACAAATTAAAAAGAATAGTAATGTATCAAAAGCATTCAAGTCAATCTATTTTCAAGAAATGAAAATAAAGATGTTTAACTCATTATTTCACAATATTTTAAACAAGAAATTTTAATAAAGTAACTTTTTAACGTTCTAAAATGTAATGGTTTTAACAGAGCTAAAAGTAGCCGATTAATTAAAAATTATTTTACCAAGGCAAATTTGTTTATAGACAATTATCTGTTATCTTTATCGTTGTTGCAGAAAAATTTTATCCCATGCGAATAACTAAGTAAACATTGTTTTACGAGCATATTCTGAACTATCTACACTGGTGGACAAAATTAAGAGATGGTAAGCATTTTCGCACATTTTACACAGCTTCAATGGGATAATGTTCTCTTCACCGATGAGTCCAGATTCAGTCTACAACCTGATACTGGACGGTTATTGATATGGAGGGAGCCTGGAACCCGATACCATCCCAGAAACATTATCGAAAGGGACCATTATGATGGTGGAGGACTCATGGTTTGGGCAGGGATCATGCAAGATACCCGCACACCGCTCCCTGTGTTTGACAATGGTTCCGTGAATGCCCAGAGGTACAGATAGGAGGTCCTGGAACCCTATGTGTGTCTTTTCAGGGGCGCTGTTGGCCCTGAGTTCATTTTTATGGACGACAATGCGTGACCACATAGGGCTCTCATGGTTGATGAGTATCTGGAAAGCGAGGATATTCAACGAATGGATTAGCCTGCCAAATCCCCAGACCTGAATCCTATTGAACATGCTTGGGATGCTCTTTGGAGAGCTATTACGATGCGCCAACCTCCCCCCAGAACCATTCTGGAGTTAAAAATTGCTCTGGTGGAAGAATGGGAGGGTCTTCCACAAGTCTTCCTTAACTCCCTTACTAAGAACATGCATACTCGTTGTGCATGCTGTCTGTCTGTCAGGGGTGACCATACACCATACTAGAGGCAGCACACACTGTACAAGCCTCACTTTTATTGTCATCTTTTATCCTTAAGTTCCGACTACATTGGATTTATTGGCAATAGGTCTTGCCAGTGAATGGCACTTTCATTTTTGTTTTGCATACTTTATTATCATGGAATAAGCTATATCCATACCAAATTTCATTTATTTATATTCAGTATTTTTTGAGATATTTGGGGAAATGTCTTCCATCTCTTAATTTTGTCCATCAGTGTACAATACTTATTATTTACGGTTGGAGGACAGCTTTTATCACAGAAGTTAACTGCTATACACGAAATACTGATTGTCATAATGAAAATATTTCCTAATATTTACTAAGTTATTGGATACATGATCATAAATTAGTAATTAAATGTTTTAATTAAGAAGTCAAGATTGCAAAGTACGTTGAATGGTGAATAACATCATCTCAACACATTATGACTAATTGCTTTATTAATCCTCAAGCTGATTTCTAACTGAAGGAAAAGCTACCAACAATACTAACTCAATATTTTATGTAACTATTATTGAAATTTAAAAGTTTAATAAAAAGTTACTGAATTATAAATATCTTTGAAGTGATTAATTACAGTTGCCTACCGATGTAAACAATCGTGAAGAAGCTGCAACTAAACAGTTGGAAAAAAATTTCCAGTTTTTTATCCTTCGGTGAACCATATTTGCTTTCTCTGGCATAAAATTGCATTAGTGTAAAATGATATTTTAAAAATATTTAAATGTACGGTTTTCTTTCATAAATAAATGTTTATTAATTAATAAGAGAGGGTACCCTTTCGCAAAAAAGTGGCACTGGACCAAAAGTAATGAAATAGATGATAATTTTAAAAGTTCGAATACTATTTAATCTCATATAATACTAGATCTAATATTAGAAGATAGGATTCAGGAGTCTAGTTTTCAAGCAAAGCAGTATTATATTGCATCTTTCTATTATTAAATAATATCTTTTTACTACCTGGGTAACGGAATGAAACAAAATTGAAACAGAATTGTTTTACTTTACGAAATCGATGACTCATTTAAAATTATTTTCTTTAAAATTAATTCTTTTATTTGATGATTCTTTAAAGCTGTAATTTATTAAATAAGTGCGCCTGCATCAAAACTCTAAATGAAAAGTAAATACTAACAAAGCAATTACTTTACTAAAATGAGTCTAATTCGTTTTTACAGCCTTAAGCGAGGACACTTACGGAATATTTGAGAGTGCTTTACTCTGACGGTAGAAACCTAAATTAGATAATTGTTTGTCATATATCACTTTTGAGGAGTCATTAAATCAATATATTTTTCTCCTTTCTAACAACTAGTGGTTTTTTGAAAAAATTCTAAATGAATGAAAGTATAATATATTTGAATCTAAATCTGTTTTCTTTTTTAGTCGTTTCTATACACATTTTTAAATTAAGACACATTTGTTTCTATTCATTATAGTTGCAATAATTTCTTAATCTTTCTAAAAACAAACAAGTATCTTAATCCTTCTAAAAACAAGCAAGTATCTTAATCTTTAGAAACGAACAAGTATCTTAAATCTTTCTAAAAACAAACAAGTATCTTAATCTTTCTAAAAACAAACAAGTATCTTAATCTTTCTGAAAACAAACAAGTATCTTTATTTTTCTAAAAACAAACAGGTTTTTATTTGAATAAATATTAGCAAACAATCGGCAATATTTTAAACCCCTGTTTATTTTTTCGAGCAGAATATTAGGAAAGTCTAGAGCATTTCTGTTCGTAAGAAAACATTTCTGACATATTCTAACATTATTTGGAAAAAAATACTGATTTAATTATATGTATGCGTTTGATATAACATCAATTCAATTTATTCAATGAAATGCTCAAAATTAAATAATATTTTATTTTATGACAACTGATTCATATAGAAGATGTGCAGTTTTCAGTGTTCAACTCCATCGCTTTGTAATGTAGAACTGAATAATGAAAACATGGAAACTTGGTAATCATTAAATAAAACTACTTTTGCATGGAAACTTAAATGAAACTAACCCCGATTTGCGTTATACGGAAAGAAAACCGGCCGTGGTTATTTCGATGGTATTATTCATGATTCACCGACAACTAAAGATTATTATTATTATTATTTCGTCGTTATTGAAAGCGGTGAAAGCAGGATCAACAAGCCGTCATTGAAATTCAAATCTCACATCATCTCAATAAGAAATACTTAATGTTCTCCAATTTAATTTCTACAAATTTAACAATTAAGCAATTTCAGTTGCCAAAAAAAAAGAAATGATTCACAAGATTTAGACGGAATTATGTTGGTCTGCAAAGTAGGAATGGCAAAATAAAAAGTGCTCTCTGTGAGTCTCTCTAAATGTTTCTGATTCAAATACAGATGATGGCAAAATGTTTGCAGCAGATTATTTAAGGTTAAATAATGTTTCATTATTTTCAAATGCTGCATAACTGGTTCATATAATGAATTCGCAACGCTTATTGTTCAATTTCGTAGATTTACAGAGTTGAATCCAGCAAATAACCCAGGGAAATTTTTGTGACAAGTATTCAAATAACTTTTCATTGGGATTGAAACTAATCAGCCATTGCATTACGCAGAAATAAAAACCTTCAGCTGCAAATTGTAAGGCAATAGAGCTGCAATTTATAATACACCAACCACTGGGAATATTTTCGGTCGTCATTGTAGGCAATACAAGCCAGGAGCAGTATTCGAATCAACAAGCCATCACTGGGATTCGAATCTGAGTCACCTAAAGATGAAGCTGACTGCACAATTCACGCGAAAATTCCGACATGATTGACAGAATAGAGTACTCGCCTCTCAATAAACTCGTATACCTATCCCGGCTTGCACTAACAAGAGCATGGTAGATTTTCATGGCTTTCCTTTCCATGTAATACAAATGCTGGTTAGTTTCAATCAAAAAATCCCCCATGACGAGAAGTTTTTATTTTTTCTTCCAATGCTTGATTCAGTTCTTTTTTCTTCTGGGTCGGGTTACGAAGCTGGTTACGAAAATTACAAAACTGCAGAGTTGAAAATTAATGTAGCCGAGAATCTGATATGAATTCACTGTTCATCGTCGGTAATAAAATTCAATTATAAGAAATTTTCGTACTCAACATGACAAAACCAAGCAATTCACAAAATTTAGCGTAGTTTAACGTATTATTCAGTTTTTCTTTAACTTACCATTTACACGAGGCCTAACATCAAGCTCTTAACGTCACAATAGGAACGAAAATCTGATTTTTCCCCTTCAATTTTCGTAGCCTGCTTTCAGGCAAGCATTGTCTGACGATGAACTCCCTGCCAGGCCGGGAATTAGGTGCATGATAATTGGCTCCTTGTTTCACATAATAATTGTTTGCCTATTCTTGCAAAATGATATTCTTAACTTCAGAAGTGATGTAAATTTGGAAAGCCTTTTTTCAGACTTGTGACGCCAGAAGACTGTGTCTTAAACGCCAGAAGACTTTTGAAATACCCTGTGTCTTTCCAAACTTTTTTTTGAAAGTAAAGCAAAAAAAGTGACATTTATTATTCGATGAATTCTTTGTTCAAAACAGATATCAACAAAATTGTGTCTTATATTTCAAATAATTTTGAGTCGACAAAATATACTTGAAATAAAGTTTTAGTATGTGGCTTTCATACACAGTAAGGTCATAAAATATTACTTTAAGACTGTTTCTAAAAAAAAATACCCAGATACCAAGAATTCTGAAAGGAAAAGAAATGCTAGATACAGAGAGATGACATTCTTTTCCATGTTTTTTTTTCACACTTTATACCGTTAGGATCTATGTTTCCTTTAACTCTATTGAAACCGAATGGCGAATATATTTAACTTTTAGTACTGAATGCAATAAAATAACTCGAAAACCGTGCAGTGACTTTAAAATATTTTATAGAAATGTGTATCTCGAAAATATTAAACAGTAACCATAAAGATGTTTAGAATGTAGCTTGATTTTAAATGGTATATTACATTTTGGCGTTTTGTAAGAAGATTTATTATAAATGCTGCCAGATCTTAGTCATTAAACTACAATTTGTCCATGTATAGCATTTTAATTTTTTAATATAGATAGGTACTTAATTTACGTCGCACTAGAGCTACACAATATGCTGTTGGCGACGAGAAACATCGCCAAGGATAATCTGATGACATATCAAAATTTTTAACCTCTGCAATGGGGATCTAGTCTACGTTTTGGCAACCTGAACGTCCTGTGTGCAGAGTCAAGCACTTTACGGTAGAAAAGTTTAACGAGAACTGATACCGCGCAACCTCGGTCCTTACGCAGTTGAATCCAAATGGTCACCCACCCGTTTACTGATCGAAGGCAGTGATGCTTGACATTGGTAACCATGTCTTTACGATCAGTTCACTTCAGAACGGAACAGTAACAACAATTTAAGAATTTCCCAAAAATAGAAAGAGAAAGAATTTACAAGAACTTTACTCATAGGAACTTTAGTAAAGAAGAAGAATGACCTAGACTTTGTAAGATCAAAATTTCGTATTAGACTTAAAATTCGGTATTTAAAATGATGACAAGGAGAGAGTCATTCTTTATTTATTTATTTTTTAGCTTTCAAATAAATATTTTTTTAAAACGAAATTCCTAGAAAACCATTCTTCCTAATCTTGTGTATTTTTATTTATTTATTTATTTATTTGTTTCTTAGTTTTATTGCTTGCTTGTTTGTTTGTTATATACTTCTGTTTTGAGAAGTTTTTTTTTCTTGAAAAAAGGCAAAACTTTTTAGAAATTTTATGATTAATTTCAACAGATTCAATATAAGTACAAAAAATTTTATTTAAAATTCGGGACATGGATATTTATTGGTTAATTATTTTTTATTACATACCCACATCACATGATCATGATTTGGATAATTTTTGCCACTTTTTTGTCTAATCAGTTCAAATTTTGAAGTTTTTCATGAAAAATATTAAATGAAACAGATTTTAGCTACGAAACATTTTACGAACGATTCCTAATATGATTTTCTGACTTTTAAAATTATTAAAGAAAAGCGTGAAATTAATTACAAAAAGTTGAATATTATCACTAAAGAAAAACCAGAAAAAAATTTTAAAATTGATTTTGTTTTAATATTAACTTATGAGAGTATCTGAAATTATCTATGTTTATAAAAGCACTTTATAAAATGCAGCTTTTATTTTCATTAAAAAAAATTTTTATTTACGATCTTTTTTAAACGGTTTCAAATTTTAAATGAATTAATGTTTCTTTTTATTCCAGAGAAAGCTTACAAAATGCTTCCTCGCATTTATTTAATTTTAACTTATATGAATTTCGAATTTTCAAAGCTAAATGTCAGATTTTCATTCAAGTACATTATTTTTTGAAATAAAAAATTTTTTATTGAAACTTCAAAGAACTAAATATGTGGCTAATTAAAGCTCATTTTTGTATTTTAATTTACAATAAATGACTGTAAGCGTCTAAAACGTATAAGCCCAACAATAAACATTGAAAAAAAAGTCAATCATTATGTTCATAAATAGGAAACTAATATCTTTATAGATCTTTTTTAACATAAACAAGACGTTGGAAAAAATTTACATATAATTTGAAAATCTTCATTTTTCAAATTTTTGGTAAAAGACATATTATTACTTTAATACTTTTATCAATCATTGGCGCGAATTCTTTGACATCAAATAATGATAAATAAAAAAAAACAAGAACAAAATTTTTATTATTCTTCGGCAAGATAATTTTAAATATTTACTTAATTAATGAATCTAATTACATTTCATAAAAAATATAAATCTGCGTATAATTTTAACTAAAATGCTTTTTGTTTCAATGATTTAGAACCACTTCAAAGTTATTTCTTCAAATGGTATTAAGCACGAAATTGCAATTATTCTTATTTGTTTTACGTTCATATTTCCATGAACAAAGTGGCATTAGAATATTAACGCACATTATTTTTATGAATGAATCGTCATTAACTTTGATCTAATAAATTAATGTTCTAGTTGTTCCATGGGCTTTGAAAATAAAGCATTTTGTATAGTTTTATTGTTTAATCAAAAGAATGGATCTAATTATAAGCTCATTATTGTTGTTTTTTTTATTAGTTTAAAATAACAAGAACTTCATACATTTCTTTGAAATACTAATATTTTATAAAATTATAGCTTTACATTCAAAGAAAAGTTATCATTGTTTGATAACAAATATTAAAAAAATTAGTAACAATGAATTCAAGTTATCTACATTCCTTATATCAAGAAACCTTAATAACTTTGTGAAATTGACTAATATTTGCATAAGTTAAAGATAAATTATCTCACTAAATATTCGTATTCATGTTTACCGAATAAAACTATGAGAAATAAAAGTATTGACTTAAAGGAAAGTTATAAAATATTTCATAAAAAAAATAAACGCATCTATATTAAAATCCTGTTTCATTGCCATTTTTAAAGTTGTAATTGTTTCAGGAAATTTTTAAACTATTGAAAAGATTATTTGCTTATTAATGGAATTTTTGTTTATTTACAGAATTTATGCAGAAATAAGAAAGGAGACTCGTATCCTTTAAATCTTAACTCAAATTAATTTAAAGAGTAAACAAAAGAGAGAGAATTTTGTTTATATAAAAATAACGATTTAAAATTATAATCTGGCACTTAAAGCTATTAAACATAAAATATATTGTTTATGATTAAAATTATGAAAGCTGTAATTTTTTTCTTTGAACTTTAAGTTTTTAAATTTTACCGTGAAATTTAAAAACTATTCAGTGCATTTACTTGAAATATTTAACAGAGTTTCATGTAAAACATTTCAACAATGTAAACTTTGTTATTAAAAAAATCTTGCTTTAAATAGTTTTATAAAAAATTTACTTAATATTTTTCAAAACAATTGAATCCCTTATTTCTCGAAATGTCGACTTGTATCCCTTATTGCTTTCATTTTTACTTCTAGAAATATACATGAAGAACTTGAGTCACTATAGGCAAAACTTCTTTTCAGAAATGACGTTTTTACTTCTAACTATTCCTTAGTATTGTTTACAAATAAGTACTTTGATATTTTTTCAAACTTTCAACTATACAAAAACAAAGAAACATATTATTGTTGTGACATTGAGTCACAATTTTCAATTTAATTTCATGTTTTTTACATCCAAATCGTAATGTTTGCTAATTTCTGATACAAATCCTTAGTTCTTCACCCGTTTCCTCTCTCCCCTTATTGATTCAGGCAATTGTGACACTCTCCCCATAAAATTCCTTTTCCATTCTTTTGACCCCTCCCTTTTCCCTAGAATTTTCCAACACCTGCTTATCGGCCCGTTTGATGTACATGCGGCTGCAAAGTAATCTGCATCTTGTTTCTTCACTTTCAATTGAGAACCTTTTTTTTAAACGTTGAGTGTAACTCCTCAACTCAGTAATTGTAGGAAATTCAACTTTAACTTGCAATTTTTAAGTAATTTAACTTCAACTCTTTCCAGAGAGTATAAATATCGGGCGCTAAAATAGATCGCTAGCATTTTCGAGCATTCGAGTTCTAATCATCACCCATTCAATTTTTCTCCGCCTAACGGAGATTTTATTTTTCTCCCTCCTCCCACTGAGGTTGGAATTTTTTTGTCATGGCGTGGTCCTTTACGCCATGTTTGCTGGTTGAATTTGCTTCGCCAAGATGATTTTGGCTTCTACATTTATAGATCCTCATATTTCTGTTTTTTTTTTAGAGATGCGGTGTCCACCTCCAGTGGTTGACTAGTTTTCTTTTATGTGCCATGCCTTCCGCTCCAGATGCCCATCACTTCAAAAGTGTACAAAAAACCTGAATTAAGAAGATGTGTGCAAAATGTTTTTTTTCAAAAATATCCTCCCTCAAGGAAATGTGTGAAGCTGTGTTCTAATAATCCTCAAAATAAAGAATTTTTGGTGAACAACATAATAGTTTTCGTTACTTGACTACACCTGAATCTCTACATTGTGCACAAAAGATAATGTTGTAAGTACACCACAACTTCCTCGTCATTGTCATTTCATAGAGGTATGTTTTTTTATTAATTTTGTTACGTGATTACTGACCAGTCCTGGACTACCACTTGTTTCGTATCATGAGCCATAATTACTTCCTCTTAATAAGAAGAATGCAAGTTGTAAATTTTTTGTATTTCACCTAAATTGAAGTTCATTTTAATAGACCTCTTTTTTAGTATTTTTTTTCCAATACCCAGCAGTTACCGGGACAATTGTCTACAGTCGTAGTATTTTACACCAAAACCGCTCTTAAAAAAACACCCAACTGAAAAATTTGAAAATGTACTTATTAGTTCTTTATAATTCCAAGTTCTTTATATTAAAAAGGTAATAAATACAAAGCACCCTGTGTATTTCTCATAGATTGCTAATAATATAGAAATGAGTGAAAAAACTTCGATTCAGCATTTCATTTAAGTTCTACCATAAGAGAAAAATTATGGTCAATTCTACCAGAAGAGTCGATCATTTTTACCGAAGCACTTTACCAATTAATTTATAATGCACTTTACTAATTAACAATAAAATATATTTTTATCTGTGACAAATTTGTTAATTTTGTCATTAAACCTTAAAACATATCATAAAAACAATTTATTCGGTTAGATTTACTTTTCAGTTTTGTATTTTTTACTAAATGTAAAAAAGAACTATAATTTTTGAAAACCATAATGTGCGGTTGACCTTTGCCATATGAATGAAAAAATTGCCAAATGAAAAATTGCCAATGAATGTACATTTTAATTTTTATTACCAGAATTATATATTTTTTTTTACCAGAAATGTCATTGCCATACATCTCGGTAATTTTACCACAATTTTTTTCTCCGTGTACAAGCGAGTTTTATAGATTTACATACCATACCCAAATTCACCATACAGATCCAAATTCAAGAATTCAATACTCAGGATGTCATTTGTTCACCGTAATTTGATCCGAAATTATTCATAGTGTCAGACGTCAATCTAAGAGCGGTTTTTTTAATAGTTTTGTCTGTTTTTTTTTTTTTGTCTTTTATTGTATTGCATGATATAATGATACAAGTGTTAGTGTACTCACAATTGATAATCAGGTTTCCAAAGTTCTATTGTTGATGATAACTTATAACGATGCTCCTTTTATTTAATATTTTATTGCCAGTTGCAAATAATAGTTTAATAATATAATGTGATAAATCTTATTAATTTTCCGAAAACCTTATTCTCAAGCATGTTAATTTCTTCAATTTTACGAATTGCTTACTTCTAACATTTCTTTGGAAACAGTTTAATGCCATGTATTTTCAGAAATCTTTATTGCCAAACATGTTAGTTTCCACAATTTTATGAATTGTTTAGTCCGAACATTTTTTAGAGAACAGTTTAATTTTATCTATTTTCCGAAATCCATATTCTCAAACATGGTTTCCTCAATTTTACGAATTGCTTACTCTGAACATTTCTTATCAATCAGTTTAATGTTGTGTATTTTCCGAAATCCTTATTCTCAAGCATGCTAGTTTCCTCAATTTTACGAATTGTTTACTTCTAATATTTCTTTGGAAACAGTTTAATGTCATGTATTTTCAGAAATCTTTATTGTCAAACATGTTAGTTTCCTCAATTTTATGAATTGTTTACTCCGAACATTTCTTAGAGAACAGTTTAATTTTATCTATTTTCCGAAATCCATATTCTCAAACATAGTTTCCTCAATTTTAAGAATTGCTTACTCTCACCATTTCCTAGGAATCCTTATTCTCAAGCATGTTAGTTTCCTCAATTTTACGAATTGTTTAATTCTAACATTTCTTTGGAAACAGTTTAAGTTTATCTATTTTCCGAAATCCATATTCTCAAACATAGTTTCCTCAATTTTACGAATTGCTTACTCTGACCATTTCCTAGGAATCGGTTTAATGCTGTGTATTTTCCGAAATCCTTATTCTCAAGCATGTTAGTTTCCTCAATTTTACGAATTGTTTACTTCTAACATTTCTTTGGAAACAGTTTAAGTTTATCTATTTTCCGAAATCCATATTCTCAAACATAGTTTCCTCAATTTTACAAATTGCTTACTCTGAACATTTCTTATCAATCAGTTTAATGTTGTGTATTTTCCGAAATCCTTATTCTCAAGCATGCTAGTTTCCTCAATTTTACGAATTGTTTACTTCTAATATTTCTTTGGAAACAGTTTAATGTCATGTATTTTCAGAAATCTTTATTGTCAAACATGTTAGTTTCCTCAATTTTATGAATTGTTTACTCCGAACATTTCTTAGAGAACAGTTTAATTTTATCTATTTTCCGAAATCCATAATCTCAAACATAGTGTCCTCAATTTTAAGAATTGCTTACTCTCACCATTTCCTAGGAATCGGTTTAATGTTGTGTATTTTCCGAAATCCTTATTCTCAAGCATGTTAGTTTCCTCAATTTTACGAATTGTTTACTTCTAACATTTCTTTGGAAACAGTTTAAGTTTATCTATTTTCCGAAATCCATATTCTCAAACATAGTTTCCTCAATTTTACGAATTGCTTACTCTGACCATTTCCTAGGAATCGGTTTAATATTGTGTATTTTCCGAAATCCTTATTCTCAGGCATGTTAGTTTCCTCAATTTTACGAATTGTTTACTTCTAACATTTCTTTGGAAACAGTTTAAGTTTATCTATTTTCCGAAATCCATATTCTCAAACATAGTTTCCTCAATTTTACGAATTGCTTACTCTGACCATTTCCTAGGAATCGGTTTAATGTTGTGTATTTTCCGAAATCCTTATTCTCAAGCATGTTAGTTTCCTCAATTTTACGAATTGTTTACTTCTAACATTTCTTTGGAAACAATTTAAGTTTATCTATTTTCCGAAATCCATATTCTCAAACATAGTTTCCTCAATTTTACGAATTGCTTACTCTGAACATTTCTTAAGGATCAGTTTAATGTTGTGTATTTTCCGAAATCCTTATTCTCAAGCATGTTAGTTTCCTCAATTTTACGAATTGTTTCTTCGGAACTCTTCTTAGAAAATGGTTTCTACAAAAATGCAAAAAAAAATATATAACGAAATTTGAGTATGCATATTTTGCAGTGTAAATTTATTCGATTTTTTTATTCATTTATTTATATACTGCAATGAAATTGCGTAAAAAAGAGAATCAAATCATTTGTATGTGGCATTTAAAATAGATCTAAGATTTTTATCGAGTATTTTGAAACGGGGTTTTTCGTTTGATCTATCTCTTATATCTGATCCGTACGATCAAATATATGAAAAATGGTAAAAAATGCTTTCTCCGTTCTCACGGTAAAATAGATATGAAGCTTTAGCATTCACTCTTCAGAGTTTTTCAAATTTCCTTTTGATTTTATTTACCTCGGCATCTTTCCCATTTCTTATAGTTCTTATTCATGAAATAGGTACTTTTACTGCGGGTATGAAGGTAAAATAAATTGAAAGATTTTTATCTAAAAAATATTTTTGAAAGTAAAATAAGGAAAGAATGCATCGAAAATATCTCATATTTGGCTGAATCTTTTCAGATTTTGGATAAAATTTATTTACTACTTTTACGACATGATTTATCTATGACGAAACTCCTTTTTGTACTTGGTTCCTAGAAAATGTTTTTAGTTTTGAATAGGACGAGTTTCATTAAAAGATAATCTAAAGTTATGTTTATATAAAAGAAAACGTTTAGTTTTAACACGATGAAAAATTTTACAACTTACATGATTTTGCTTTTATCTCTTTAGTTACGAAAATCTCATTGCTTAAATGTTTTCTACTCAAACTTTCATCTCGTCTGTGAAGATTTACTGTGGACAGTAGGTTTAAAAAACGGACATAGCTCAGAATGCGTGTTTTAGGAAATGAATTTAATAAGACAACGCGTTTGAAAAAATGGACATAGCTCAAAATGCGTATGCATGGTTTTACTGTGAACATTGGTTTGGAAAAAAACGGACACAGCTCGAAATGCGTCTTTTTGGAAATGGATTTAATTAGACGACGCGTTTGAAAAAACGGACATAGCTCAAAATGCATGTTTTTGGAAATGGATTTAAATAGACAACGCGTTTGAAAAAACGGACATAGCTCAAAAGGCGCGTTTTAGGAAATAGATTTCATTAGACAACGCATTTTTAGAAAAATCATAGCTCAAAATGCATGATTTTGGAAGTGGATTTAAGTAGACAGCGCGTTTGAAAAAACGGACATAGCTCAAAATGCGCATTTTAGGAAATAGATTTAATTAGACAACGCGTTTGAAAAAATGGACATAGCTCAAAATGCATGTTTTTGGAAATGGAATTAAATAGACAACGCGTTTGAAAAAACGGACAAAGCTCAAAATGCGTGTTTTAGGAAATAGATTTAATTAGATAACGCGTTTGAAAAAATGGACATAGCTCGAAATGCATGTTTTTGGAAATGGATTTAAATAGACAACGCATTTGAAAAAAACGGACGTAGCTCAAAATGCGCGTTTTAGGAAATAGATTTAATTAGACAACGCGTTTTTAAAAAAATCATAGCTCAAAATACGTCTTTTAGAAAATGGATTTTAAAATCACGTACTAGTAAATGTTTCATAAACATTGTTAATATCATTAATAGCACATACCAATAAACTTCTCATAAACATTAATAATATTATTAATAGCACATTCTAGCAAATGCATTATAAGCATTGTTAATATACTTAATAATTAATTATTATAATAATTAATAACACTGTTCGTGAAACATTTACTAGAAGGTGCTGTATACGCTAAAATCTTATTTATATATTTTATATTTTTCAATCCTGTGAAGAGCAACTCGGAAAAAAAGGGCATCGCATATATACTTTTCTAGCAATAAAATTTTTTATTGCAATATTTAATGCGTCCATCTTGTGAAATGCAACTCAAAGACATGTCATTTACACATTTTTCGAACAATGCAAATTTTAATTATTAATACATTTTGCTTTTTTTTTAATCCCATGAAAAGCAACTCAAAGGAATGCATTAGAAATGCAATTTAGCTATTTTTCAAATAATGCAAATTTAAATTCCAATTATTAGACTATTTTTTTCTATCCTGCTAATTGTATCTCAGAGAAATACATTGAAATTCACAGATAACCGAATGCACGACTAAGTATTTTAAAAAGAACCATCTCATAAATTGTAAGATTTACTTTAATCTGGGACCCATTTTCAAAAGGGATGAATTTATAATCAAAAAGGCTAAAACAGTGCATAACTTCAAGGGATTTAGCTTTCCTATTCAATTACTTTAAAATCAATAAGAACGTTAAACTTTTGATGGGGAATATCCCTCGAGAAATTTATTTTAAAACTAATACATAAATTTTAATAAAATGTAGCGATGGTTGAAAGTAAAGATTATATATATTAAGATCTTAAGTTTTCATCGAGAAAATTCCAGAAGATTGATTTATCAGCATACGGTGTCGATAAAATCGTCCTTAAACTGAAACATTTCCATCTTCAAAGCTTAAATGCAATTATTTTTAAACTAATCTTAATACGATGACACTATAAAGTTAATCATAATCGAATCATTTTTTTATAAATATTAAATTATTCCCTTATAATCAAACGCTCTTTTTAGATTATTCTTACTTCAATGATTCTTTTTAAAAAGGACATTTTTTTAATCTTTTTAATGTGATTATTTTTTTTAATATCATTCTTCTCACTACGATTTTATTTTTTATTTTATAACCGCCGTTGAACAGCCAACCCAATTCTGAGTTTACGACTATTAATGTTCAACTCCGAAGCCTTGTAATTTTGAACCCAGTCCAAAAGACAAGGAAACTCTTAGATCAAACATTGTGACAAATTAGCCTTCTTTGAGGACTTTTTGATGGAGTTAACTAGGAATAGCGCTACACGGTGAGGAAAACCACGAAAACTTCCCCCGATGAGCTTGATGTAAAGGGAACTCTTATCAATGATCCATCTATCACTAAGGATATTTTACGTCAACACTGTGGTTCGTGCGAGCCGTATGTGGAATCCCTATTTTTACCTATGAAATCTGGAATTCGTAAATTTTTAACTATCTAGGCAACGCCCTCTATGTTAATTATGAAAA
This sequence comes from Parasteatoda lunata, assembly GCA_949128135.1. Lineage (NCBI taxonomy): Eukaryota > Metazoa > Arthropoda > Arachnida > Araneae > Theridiidae > Parasteatoda > Parasteatoda lunata. The sequence goes on along the minus strand of OX421976.1, from coordinate 31,763,768 downwards.
TGATGCAAAATGTCAATATGAAGAAGTGCCACTTTTTTGTGATATTGAATTATCTGATCTGAATTTCTAGTATTTGAAAAGTTATTCCAATCTTGCATTATCCGACGTCATAAAAATTCTAAAAAATTAAGATTTATTTATTGAATTTCATTATTTTTATCTAGTTAGAACAATCCCACCAAGGTGGGAAATTTTAATAATTTTTACTAAATATTTATTTTTTGCTTCAAAACCCGGATAATATTTTACTGCGAAATGGTATATGGGTCATTTTCAAAATTGGGTACGGTTTTAGACTTTGAAGTATAAATAAATAAAACTGTTAAACAAATATAATTTTTAAAAATTATCAAACATATGTAAATCTTTCATATTATTTTGGTGTGTTTTTGATACAGTTTATTTTTTAAAAAAATATTTTACTTGTTAATATTTTTGTCAGATTTGTTGAAAAATGTCATATCTGTTACCGGACATATTTAATAGAATTAAACCACTTAAATTTCAGCACTAAATAATGTAAATTGGAGATTTACATTATTTAGTGCTGAAATATAGAAAGCATTATATTATATAGAAAGCATTGGTTATTTTTCTTAATTTTGGTTTTCTTATGCCTGTTATCATTCAAAAAATTCTTCAAGTATTGTTTTATCGCAAGTACTGTGAAACATAATGAAAAGTTTACCTCTATTATTTGCTCTTGAATTATATGAATTGAATTATATGAACCACTTACAATATTAATAATGCATTAATTTGCATTTTATAAGAAAAATTACCAATGTCAACAGACATGACATAAAGTAACAGACATGACATATCATAAAGTATAATGAAGTTTAATATCTAATTTATCATGTAAATAGTGAACAGGGTCTTTGCATAAGGTATATCTATATCCAGAAAATTTTCTTGGTCACCTGCTCGCTTAACAGCAGCTCCAACTCCATTGGTAGTTCCTTAGCTGTGACTAGTCTCTCAAAATGACCATTATTCCTATTTAAAATTGTTCTCAGCTTTGAGCTTGGTTAAAAAGGAAAAAACTTCTGCCGATATTTCATTGTAGGACCATCCAAAAGCGTCAACTTTTGGTAGAATTTTCTTAAGTTGATCTAATATTGGTTGAAGTTGATCCCAAATTGCAACGGGCTCATGATCATCTTAGCACTGTATAATTGTAAGGGTAAAAAAACTAGCTTTTCTCTTCGTTTCTTTTAATATAAAATTATAATATGTAAAGAGGCTTGTTTTTGTGAACGTCAAGAATGATATACTTGAATTTCTGTGGCAGCCGACCTTCCTGTGTAGGGTTCAAGGAACTGACCTTGCACCAGAAAGTGTGAGTTCGAATTTCGGGCAAGGCATGGATGTTCTTTCATTCTCAATACTATCTGTCCTTACAGTGGGAGCAACGTTGGCTCACCTAATATGGTGTCCATGAAAAAGTGGCCAACAAATTTACCCTTCAGATGCCTGTATGACGGAAGATCATTTCCCAGGAGGGCATTGGAAAAAAATAATTCTGTGGCAAGTTTGAGAACATAATATTTTGAGAAGTCCGCGTGAATTATTTTACTGAAGGTTTTCTTTACAATTTTAGTATGCATGGTATTGTTGTATAATATTGAAAAGGTGTTTTTTAAATCTGCTCATATCAGTGTTGATTTTTTTTTTTTTTTTTTCAGTTCAGAAAATCTAATCTTCATCATTTCTTTCCACATAACATGAATATTAACTTTTTTGTTTTTGCCGCAACAGTTTTCTGTTGCGCATTTAATTTATTTGATTGACATAGCCATTTTTTAATCACCTACTTCATAAAAATTTGTATATATTCTTACAATTTGTATACAATAAGTATGTCCGCTACTGAAAATAAAAAATGGACGATATGTCTAGTAAACGCGCTGTGTGAAACTTTCACGGAAACATTTTCTTTACTAATATTGTATAAGGATATTTTTAATCTCCTAAAGATATCTATTTTGCCTTTTCATCATGTTAAGTGGGATAGTCTCTTTTTTCTTAACCTACTGTTGTCCTTCAACTTTTTGTAGAAGGAATTTGGGCACCGATTCCCGTTTGACTTTAAGACATTACATAATTTTTTGAGGAAGGGGGAATACAGAGCTTGATGACATTTATAATTATGGCACTTCACAAAGATAGCAATGTGTTTCGAACCTTTCAAATGTTTTTGAAATACAATTCGCAAAGAATTTATTTGTTTTTGAAAATTTATTATTATTATTATTACTTTTTAATATGATCCAATTTTCTTCACGAGTACTCGCTATTGTAATATTTTGCTTTTTCGTTTTTCAAGTTGTAAATTCTAGAATTGTCCTCTGTTTTTTATGCAAAAATATTATTTTATTTATAAAAACACTGTAAAAAAATATTTAGAAGTACCCTTCATTTAATTCTATTTATAAAGAAACGACTGTTAGGAATTTTAAGCAATCCATCATTCCAACTCTGCAAAAAAAATATACAAATTCAGCAAATAAACTTAAGAAGAAATTTTTGTTTTTCACTTTGACAAGAAGAAAAGGTTAAGCAAACTTTTATACTAATGAGGAATATGGAAGAGTGTTATGGAGTCGCTTAAATAAAATAAATGCTTTTCTTAAAATTCGATAATCTCTACAATTTTCATCCGATTTAGTCACAAAATTAAAAACAAAGAAATTAAAAGAATTAAGTTCATCATCTTAAATAGCTAAATGTGATATCATTTTCTTCAAAAATAGCTATATCAATTTTTTAAAACTTATATATATATCAAGGATTTCAAATTATTAGCCAGTAAATTAACCAGTTTTCATGCCAAATGCAAATCTTAACAATTTTTTATTATTAATTTTTAACCATAGAAAACTATTTTACGGTAAACTGTTTCAGTCTTATATTATTTAGTATTAATTCCAATTGGTTATACGGTGCATGTAATCGAATAAAAAATACTGATTAGTTTAGAAAAATTCATTTTGACGTAAGTTTGAGGATAGAGTTAAATATATATATATTTTTTTTAGTAGAAAAAATCATTCGCCAATACTTTCGCCAAAACATAATTTCATTCGCTAAATGTATGATTTTATCGCATTTGGCGAGGTGGCGAATTCTTAGCGCGGGCCCTATTTTTTTTTTATACATATTGTCTCAATTCTTCTACGATACTTGAAAATCAAGATTAACAATTTGCTACAACTATGAAAAGCTGAAAAATCTACTTTACTTTATAACAACTAATCTTCTACAATTCTGATCTACTATAATCTATGTTAAAAGATACATAAATCATTTTTTTAGAAATTTATTACTGATTTATATATTTATCTGTTAAATCCCCGAGTCTTCTAAAATACTTTTAAAAAAATTGAGAAAAATTAACATTGTCATTGAATTTATTATTCAAAAAACTGACTTCGAATGTAAATTTTTAAAAAATGAATGAACTTTAAAAAAAAAAAAATCTTTAAAAAAAATTGTTTTTTTTCTAAGAAGAAAATAGAAGAATTCTAAGAAGAAAATAAAATTCTTAGAAGCAAAAAAAAAACAAATATTGGTGAAATCGATTTTGACTTTTTATGCAAAATCAACAGCTAATCTCAATTGCGACTTGAATACACGAAAGTAACTCTAGCGACGAAATCATTCATTAGAATCAGGAAACTCTTTCTTTTCTTATCTAATACATTAAAATTACTTCTATAAATTAACATCATTAAACTAACTACTAGTCAATAATAATTTTAAGTAGTCTTAATTTTTTATATTTTTTATTTTTACCGTTCTCAATTAACTTAAATATCGCACAAAAAGAAAGATAGGCGGAAATTAAATTAGCTCAGGAAACAGCGCCGCTACAAATGAAGCTCTAAATATTGCAGGAAAATAAAGAATATAAAAATATATTTCATAAATTGTTTTCTCTAATCATTGAGAAATAAAAAGAATCCTTATGGGAAATGACTGTCAATTTTATTTTCTAACAACACTGCGGCTATTTCCAGTATTGTAGGAAATAATCCGATTTACCCCTGAATCAATTGCTGTTATTGTTTAATAAAGAGATATTTTGTTCCCTAATTTGGTGGATCACAATATCGAGAAAGATATTTTCGAACTATTTTTTTATACAACAAAAATAGAATATCTAATGAATTCATTCAATTATAAACAATATCTGATGAATATTTATCAAATACCATTTCTTCCTGAGTGAAAATAAAATACCATTTTTTTATAAGTACTAGGAGATGCATATTAGGAGATAAATACGAGTTGGAGATTTTATAAGTACTTTTAAAACACCCCCTGCTCGCTTCACTCAACAACTCCCGTGGTTGCTTCTCATTCATCATTGAAGATCAAGGAATAAAAATAGTTTATGTCTATTTTTTGAAAAAATTACGAGCAAATTCTGTTGCATTTTGAGCAGAACTAAGTTTTAACAATTCAATAATGTAGAAAATTAATCTCCGAGAGTTACTACACAGTGAAGATGAGCCGTGCAGTAGAAAAACAGTACCTGACCGTACGCAAAGTCGAAGAATTAGTTTTCATAACCACAAACTCATCTTACCCTTTGATTTTGCTCAAAACAATATTTCTTAAAAGTCGATAAAACAAGATCATTTCGTTTATTAAATAATTATTATAATTGTATGTAAGAATATTTGATTAACACATTAATCGTAATGATAGGAAATAATAGCTGGGTTTGAATAATAATCAACTGTACTTGTAAAAAAAACTAAAATTAGGATTCCGGAATTTTTTTTATTGTATTTTATAACAATAGTTGAACAGCCAATCCAATTTTTGGGTTTACGACTACTAATGTTCAACGCCGTAGCCTTGTCATTTTGAACCCAATCCAGAAGACAAGGGAACTCCTGGATCAAGTATTAGGAGAAATTTACCTTCGTGGAGGACTTTCTGACGGAACTAACCCGCATTTCCGTTACATGGAGAGGAAAATCACGAAAACATCCCACGATTAATCTGATGGCAAAGATACTCTAATCCATGATCTGTCTACCACTGAGGATAATTTACGTCAGCACTGTGGTCGGTGCAAGCCGGAATTCGTATCGACCAGTCGTCGCTAGGATTCGAACCTGGTTCACCTCATTAGAAGACGGATGGTCTATCTCCTGAGCCATCAAGGCTCAGGAGTACAGAATGTGCGACTCACTAAAAAGTAATAAATGGGAAGTAATTTTACTTGTTAACATTATATTACGCTAACCTCATATCATGTAATAGTTCGCATTGGAGACAGTTTTTATCTCTTAATACTTTCTACATACTTTTAAAATTTTTAATTGATTACTTTCATTATACTGTATAAAAATTTCGAAATAAATGTTAAAATTAATATCTTCAAAGATCTAATCTATAGCTTCTTTTTATTCATTCACTTTTTTGTTACTTTTGACAAGAAATCAAGCACGAACCAATAAAATAATTGTGAGAGATATAAATTTTACTACAACAGCCCATAAATAATTATTACTTTAAGCAAAAAGGTTAGAAATAAATACTAGAATTTGAGCAGCAAAACAAAATGTAGCGTAGAACAAGAAAAAAACTAAGAAAAATACGCAAAAAAAGCAGCTAAAATTGCAATAACCTTTAAACAAATTGGAATTTTCAACAAAAAAAAAAAAAACACTGTGTTAAGTTCTTAAAAAGTATATATATTTTTAGCATGCAAAATTTTAACTATGTATACGCATTCCGGCTGCCTGTAGAGCAGCCTGTATGGTATTCTCCTCAACAAATCTAATAGTTTATATTTCTCAGAGTAATAATCGAATTTTAATTTTTTTAATTGTTAAATCGTAATCCTTGTACTATTTTCTAGATGCTTTCGTAATTTCAAGTTTCTATGCCCTATAATTTTTACAATGCAAAACAAAATGTATTAAGTTGAACACACAAAACAGCGACTTCGGTGGAAATTACGATTTTTTTTTTTTTTTTTTTTTTTTCAAATTTAGAAAGACAAAAAATGCACGTTATGCACCTGTATTGGCGACAAGTTACAAGCAAATTAAAATGTTCTACATTTAAAGTGAATCTCACTTCTATACTAAATGTGTTCGACTAAACAGATAATGATACAAGCTAATGAAATATTTTATATCTGTGAATGGCGTATTCATTTCAAAAATTCGTAATTTGTTTAAAGCTGCTAATATAAAGAAAATCCCTATATAGAGAGAGAAAATCACTATTAGTTTTAATTAGTCTAATATTCGTTTGTCAAACAGTCATATAAATCCCATAGGTGTTTAAAGAATTGCGGCAATCTTCTTTAAAATTGGATATTTTCAAGCGACGTTATGCGTGAGTCAGCCAATCAGTTTTGACACTTACGTCTGACATCGCATGCAGGCATCCAATGAAACCTGATCCAAAATCTGATTCGACGTGATAATATACCAAAGCCTTTAAGCTATAACGTTAACAGGCTCTGCTTTACCAAGTGATTAGACAGAACCATGTCATTAGGTGCAAAAGGATAGAGAGTTTGCCACCTAATGAGTCTACCCGGGTTCGAATCCCAACGATGAAGGCTGGTCGATACGAATTCCGCACCCGGCTCTCACCGGCTACAGTTCTGACGATAAATATCCTCAGTGATAAATGGATCATAGTTAGAGTCCTTTTGCCATCAGGTTAACTATGGAATTTTTCCTCTTCATGTAACGCAAATGCGGGTTAGTTCCATTATAAAAGTCCCCCACGAAGACAAATTTTTCCCAAAACTTGATCTAGGAGTTCCTTTGTCTTCTGGATTGGGCTCAAAATTACAAGGCAACGGAGTTGAACATTGGTAGGTGTAAATGTCTGAAAATTGAAAGATATTTAATCTGTTACCACATTTGGCGAAGTTGCTCTCAAAATTTGTTTTCTTATTCCTTGTCAAAATCATGTATTGATATACATTTCGTTTCGTTTCTTGTTTATAGCAGCTAAAGCACATGCTGAACTGCTCTAAATTTGTGTACATTATTAATTAGCGCCTTATTTTATAAACAGCAGCTCTTTAAAAATAAAACTTTTGTCTTCGTTTGAAATTTTTTCTCCTCGAAATAACTTCTTAAGGCTTGGTTTCTTAAGACAAGCCCCTTATCAAATATTACATATCTTTTTGCTTATAAAGTTAGATTTTTTAAAAAAATTAAAATTATTATCTAATAATCAGCTACTTGCAACTGGAAAAGAAGAAGACTGCCGGCATCACATGGTCGTACTTAATCACATCATTGTGCATGGCGTGTTAACGTTACAGCCATTAGGCATGATTTATTATCACGCTGAATCAATTCTCGTATCAGATTTAATAAAATACCTGCAAGCAACGTCACTTGAATGTATAAAACCTTATTAGCCGCTGAATCGAGGCATAAACAAATGCTACGTTTTACGCACGTGTGACGTCACTTGTTACTAATGTCTAAAAGAAGCAACCTAAATCTAAAGCCAAGCTAAAAGCAAGATATGTTAAAAAATATAACTCTTATGTATTTTGAAATCAAACCAAACAAAATAAAAGCAATGTTTATTTTCTGTTTGGCAAATATTTTCAAGAATTTCGCTACACGTTTTAATTTAGATTGACCAAAAATACGTCTAAAAGAAATTATAACATTTTAATTTCTTTAAAATTTCAAATTATTTTAATTTTTAAAGCATGCTGTTACTCGCTAGATATCAAAATGCATGTAATTAAAAAAGCATGATACAAGTCAAGAATATCATTATAAAATTAGTTATCTCTTCCTCAGTTATTCGTATGTATTTTAATACATTATCAAAAAACTTTGAATATTTTTGCCTTAAAAAATAATGAACTAATTTTCAGGTTATGCAATATGTTCAAATTGTATAGATAAAACCTCAGCGCCAGTTGGACCTAGAGGTTTAAAATCAGTACCTGTCTCTCTTACAGCTGCTACTTTGGGATCTGTTGTTAAATTACCCTGTCACTTCTGGTGAGTATTATAAACCTGAAGAATACTTATTTTAAACCTAACTGTCTAACCTATCGACCCACTGAAGGGATGAAAGGCTGAGTCAACCTTGCCCGGTCCGAGGATCCAACCCAGGACCTGTGGCACTGGAGCGCTACCACTCAGCCACCGGGCGAATGTGCAAATTACCTGGTTAATTTCAGAACTGATATACTTTTTTGGCACTTTAACAGATCACCCTAGTTAATCTACATCTTTGCTACAATCTGTAAAATAACTTTTTTCTACACTATAGAGGTAGCTAACACATAATTTCAATAGAATGCCCATTTCCCAATGGAAGGTCATCTGTAAATTACTTCATGCTTCTCTCGGTCAACTTCTAGACGACGCTATTTATACGTAAAAATGCGGAAATTTCATTGCTTTAACTTGGTCTGTCTGATAACAAGTGACGATTTTTAATTATGTCTCTTTAACTAATCATCTAAGACCAAGTTCTTTCCCATTAATTATTAAATATGCCTCGCTGTTTTTTTTTTTTTTTTTTTTTTTTTGCAAGATGTCCTCGGTTTTTCTAAAATGTCATAAAAATTAAAACTAGAAAATAAAATGGTACAAGCAAAAGTACCGATGTATTTTATATAATTGTATCTGAATAATATGATTATGTAAAATATGTTATATTGTCACATAAACTGACATTTCAGTGAAAAACAGTTAAATACTTGTTTCTACATTGTAATTTTAATTTAATGATAAATTTCTGTTCGTTTACATTGTAAGACAAAGATTTGTTGTACGTTTATGTTCTATGTAGGCATCAACTAAATAACATTTTATTAATTGTTTTATTAAATAAACTCTTATATTTGATTGCTTTTGTTACAGTAAACATGCATTCTCTTAATTTGTAAATATTAAATTTTATTTATTATTAAGCATTATTATAAAGCTAAAATAATATCACTCCAACGTTTAGTAAAACCACCAAAAGATTACAGAAGAGAAAGAAAGATAAGTTTTTTCACTACATTAATAGTCATTTACATGAAAAATTATTTAACCTCAATAATTTACTTGTATATTTGCACATTTTGTTGCAATCTCCGTAAGCCGTTCGCCGACGCTGTTAACCGTAAACTCGGAAAAATAAAATCCCGTAAAATCTCATCTTGGCGTGATTAAATTTCAATTAGGTCTCCACGATTATAGACTTCTGGATCATTATAAAGAAATTTGAGCACTGCCAAAAAGCAATTTTCTTTTTATTTAAAAGATGATAGTAAATATCAATGGTATAAATAAAAATAATTTTTAAAATCGAAAAAAAAAAATTTGTCGCTCGTTTCTAACCCTAATTATATAATATTATATTATTATTATTATAATATATAATAAGTGATTATATGAACGATGATGATTCGCATTTGAGACCATGATTTACAATTTTAACTATCATTCTATACTTTTCATGAAAAGTAATAAATTTGTCAAAAAACATTATCTTATTTGCTTGCTTTAAATATTTGCAGCCAAGAGAAACAGAGTATAACTGGTCGTATTTGGCGCCGTAAAAATTTGCATGGAATAGAAGAAGTTGTTAAACTAGATATGCATGACGATGATTCAAAGAACAGAATTTTTGTTAGTCAAGACCACACTTTAATTATTCGTGACATCACAGAAAAAGATGGTGGTTATTATTTCTGTTATGACACTGAAAGCCAATCGGGAGCTCCAAAAGTTGATATATTATTAGACGGTAAAAATATATTTCAAATTTTAGTTTGATCTATTAACCTAATTATTCATTCACTATCCGGTATCTGCTGACATTCGATCGTTATATCCAAAAACATTAACTTCTTTTATTCAACCATAACAAGCAGTTATACAATTTTAATTTAATATTAAGTAATTAATCAATTTATTTTTTTATTTTAGAATAAATTTAGACGATTTGAGAGCAAATGGTAGAATGTAAAGTGTGCAAAAAAATTAATGAGCCACCCTGAATAACTTTTGATCTAATGGTCGGATCTTCACGTTCTCGGACACGTTACTCATGTATCAAACTTTAAAGAAGTCGTTTATTACAAAATCGTTTTCACGGGAACTATTAGTACGATTTCGCTCAAATTTTGTATTTTTTCATATAAAATAACATTCTTTAAAATCATGTAAAAAATTGTGTAGATCTTACAATTCAAAATTTTCCAACTATTATTAAATAAATAAAATAATTTGATGTGGATGAAGGATTTCAATCTTTCCGGGATCGATATCAACAACTTACTCCAATATCCAATTCATTCTGCAATATTTTTATTCCCCCAGCGCCACATTACCTGCGTGTAGAGCATAAAGAAATAGATCTTAATAGTAAATAAGTAAATCAGAAAATAAAAAAAGTTAAATCGAAGAACAAGAAATAAAAGTTGATCAAGAAGTAAAATCGGAAATTAAGTAGAAAAGGAAATGGAGAAATAAAAGGGATTAGGAAATAATTATATCAGGATCGAAGTAAGTCGAGAAATACGGGAATCAAAAAATTAATTAGAGCAGGTAGTAAATACGTCAGAAAATAAAAGGATCAGGAATTAAATATGACAGGAAATAAAAGGATCAGGAAATAAGTAAACTAATAATTTGATCATAAAATAAGGGAATAGATTAATAGGAGGATAAGGAAATAAAGAAATCATGAAATAAATAGATCAGGAAGTTAAGGGATCGCGAAATAAGAGTTACTGAAAGGAAGCGGATAATTCAATAATAGGGTCAAAAATTAAGATCGAGAAATAAAGTAATCAGGAATAAAGTAGGTCAGAAAATAGGCAGGTCGGAAAACAAGGCGATCAGGAAATAAATAGAGCCTGAAATAAAGGTATCAGGCAAAATGCAATTCTGGAAATTTAGGGATAAGAAGTAGAGTAATTACGAAATATGATAGAGTGCCGGGATAGCCTGGTCGGTAGGGCACTGGGCTCATGTCCAAGAGGTCATGGGTTCGGTCCTCGCCGGCCGAAGACTCCCCGTGTAGTAAATGGTGACTGATGCACGTAAGTCCTCCATGTTCCCAGGGCAAATCAACACCTCTGGGGGTACTGATTCAGGAGTTTCCTTGTCTTCTGGATTGGTTCAAAAATACAAGGCTACGGAGTTGATCATCTGTTGTCATAAATCCATGAAATTGAGTCGGCTGTTCAACGACGGTTATAAAATAAAATGAAATATGACAGAGCAAGCTTACGAAGCTGGTAATGCTTAAATAATAGTCCCGCAGTGGACTGATCGTTAAGACACGGTTCCCAGCAGATCACCGAAGTAAAACATCTCTGGCAGCGGTCAGTGTGCAAGTGGGTAACCACTTGGATCAGTCTGCGTAGAGACCAAGGGTGTGCGGTATTGATCCTCGCTAAACTGTTCTATCGTAAAGTGTTCAAATTCGCGCGCAGATCGTCGGGCTACCGAAGCGGAGGTGCCATCCCCTCTGCAGAAGATCAAAATTGTGATGGCATGTCTTCGGATCATCCTCAGGGATGTTTCCCAGACTGTCGCCAATAGCCCATTGTGCTGCTCTAGCTCGACGTAAATGAACTACAACTACAAGAACAACAATTAAATATGAAGATGAAAAAACGCACATCAGGAAATAAACCCTGTAGGAAACAACTAGATCAAAAAATAAACAAATCAGGAAATAAGTAGTAAGGATTAAAAAAGATCATAATATAAGTAAATCTAAAAATGAGTGGAAATAAGCAGATCAGATCATAAGTAGATCCGCTCATTAGCAGATCAGGAAATAAGTGATCAGAAAATAAGAGGATCGAGAAATTAAAAAATCAGGAAATTAGACGATTTGAATAACTGAGGTCAGGAAACAAGCAGGGCTAAAGAAAAATAGAATGGCTAATTCATTCCTCTCTAAGAACTGAAGCTACGACTTCCCTCCTCATGACGTCACGCTGCACACATATCTTGGAGATTGAAAGGAAAGATATTATGAAAACTTTGCATCATTCTCTCTATAAAAATAAGTTCGACTTTTTCTTGATATTAGATTTCAAACTTTATACAATTAACACATTATTTCCTTTGAAAAACATAGTTTAAAAAAATTTCTTGACCAAAATATTAAATTAAATACCATTTTGAACTAATAAAAATATTTTGCAAGTTGTCGTAAATGGCGCTATAAATATTTTATTTTAAAATTTTCAGTTTTAACTTTTATTATTAAACTTCTATTTTTTAACTTTTATTTTTAATTTTTATAAACTTTTGTTTTTATAAACTTTTATTTTAATGATTATTTTACTATATAAAAAAAAACTTATAAAAAAAGTTCAATGCATACATCGACACTTTTTTAGTTACATATTGTTCGATAACAATAATTTGCAAAGTTGGGTTAAATTTAGAGTCCTGATTTTAAAATATGCTGTTAATGGCAATTTGTTTATATTTAATCATTAGGAAACAACAACCTTAAACGCTAATTACTGTAACAAAATTATAATTTAGGTTCATGATAATATTAGAAATTTTACATTTGCTTATAGATGTTTAAATTTAAAAGAATATAATTAAAAAAATCATACATATTTAGAATAACTACATTTAAAACTACGTTATGAAATTCGGAGAATTTTAACTATTAATTATTTATACTTTTCATTTAAGTTTTAATTTTCTTTGACTTTATCCATTTTTTAATTTTTTCGTCTGCCTTTCTTTTTGAAGTAACCGGGCGGTTTCAATTTAGATGTCGAATTCTTGTGAAAGTTCTGAAAGACAAAATAAGCGTATTGCTGTTTTATTCCCTGCGGGATATCGTCCCTTTAATTCATTTATAAGTTCTTTGATGACACATTTTGATTTTCTGTAAGATGTCCCATGCACACTTTGAAAAATGTTCTCAAATTCCTGACACACTTCCATCCATGCTGCTGACGGAAAAATTAATCCTCTCTTAGATAAGAGAGCACTTGGTAGAGGTAGGACAATTTTAAAATCATTCTAATCGGCAATCTAAGCAAATGATTTCTCATATCAATCTTCCTAATTTTCTTTCAAGAAATGCTTACTGCATATTCATGCATATTTTATATTAACTGGATCATTTCGTTTGAAACGTTGAAGCCATCCTTTAAATAGTTGTTCATTTACTTTAGGGAACACGCGGAAAATTATACTTTTTCCTTGTGTGTTTCTATCAAAATTTTTGCAAGTTGCACTCGCACAAACTGGCATTTCGTTAATAATTTTAAACTTTTGTAATTCACATCAAAAAACTGAGAAAAATCATTATAGAAAACAACGAATGTCTTGGAATATGTCACAAAGAAGAATGCTCCAATATTAGTTAGAAGTAGTTAGACCGAACACTCCGTTCTTAAAATAAAAGTTCAAGCTTTGCGCCACCGTGACGTCACAGGCGAAAGTCGGAGGTTTGGCGCGGCTTGAGTTTCTTCAAAGGAGTGAACTAGCCCTTCTATTCTCTTAGCCCTGGGAAAAAAGAGGATCAGAAAATAAGTAAATCATAGAAATAAGTAAGTCAGGAAAAAACACGAACTACAAAGGTAAGGAAATAAGAAAATCTGGAAATAGGGTGATCAGGATAGAAATAGATAAAGAAATAAAGGGATCAGAATTATCGGAATAAAGGGATCAGAATCAAAAACCATTAGAAAATATATATCTGGATTAGAAAAGAAAAAATCAAGAAATAAATCAGAAAATAAGGAATATCGAGAAATAAGGTGATAAAAAAATAAGAAAATTAGTTTATTCTTTTTAAAATTTTGATAATATCAGTTGATAATATATAAATGAAATTAAGATGTTTTTTCATCTATATAAATAGATTGGTGTTTCTGTTGTTGTTGTTTTTTTATATTTAGGAATTTTTTTTTATTTCAGTTGGTTACCGAAGTTCTTTGGATCCTGTAGTTTTAAGTAAGTAAAAAATCATTAAAAATTATTTGAAAATATTTTTTTAATTTTGTTTATGAATTGATAATGCTCGACAGCGTACAAAAAAAAATTTTCATTTTTTTAAATTAAATGTCTGAGGTATAAAATAAAAACCACAATTGAAAAAAGTCGCTGGATGTGTTTTTCTGGTACTAAAAGGGGTTTTATTCATATAAAAGTCCGTTATATGACTACAGAATTGCTTGTAATTTTTTTGGAGTAAAGTTAGTTTTGTATGTTAAAAACCGTTTTGATTACGAATTTTCTTTTTAACTTTTACGGAAAAAAATTATTCTTGTGTGCTAAAAAACCATTGAGGCTACGAATTTGCTTCGTAAACTTTACGTTTTTGCGCAACCAACCTTTCGATGTTTCCTCTATCATATTTTTAAAGATATTCTTGCATTTATTTATTTATTTACTCATTCATTTTTCATGGGAATCACCCCATGTAAATTACCCATTTCAAAAAGGATTTAAAGTGTTAAAGCATACAATAATTCTTACTTTTTTCCTTGCCTTTTATCTCTGTATCTAATATTTTATTATTTTCTACATTTCCTTCTAATATTTATTGTTTGATTACTGTCTTATGAAAATTTTTTATTCCAGATTCGACAGCTGATTTAGCAAAAGAGGTTCCAAAATTATTGCAAAATTGTGATAAACTAAGTAAGTGCAAATTAATTTCTTTAAACTCATCGGGTTTTATTCTGTAATCACCGTTCATAATGCGCATTTTTCAAGTCCTTATCAAAAATAGAGTAAAACAATTTTATAAATAGGAGTTACAAATTAATATTTTATTCAGGTAGGGAAATCGAGTATGTATGTATTTTTTTAATTTATAACCGTCGTTGAAAAGCCGACCCATTTCTGGGTCTACAACTACCAATGTTCAACTCCGTACCCTTGTAATTTTGATCCCACTCCAGAAGACAGGGAACTCGTGGATCAGTACTCCTAGAGATATTGATTTGTTATGAGAACATGGTGGACATTGCGACCCGACAGATTTAATGTGCATCAGTCATCACTTACTACACGGGGAATCATCGACCGGCGGGGATCGAACCCACGATCTCTTCAACATAGGCTCAGTGCCCTTCCAACCAGGCTACCCCAGCCCCTAGCATGTATGTATGTGATGATTAAAGAGAAATGGCTCAGGGGATAGAGCGTTCGCTTTCCAATGAGGTGAACCAGGTTCCAATCCCAACGAAGGCTGGTTGATACGAATCCACATCCGGCTTGCCCCGACCCCAGTGCTGATGTGAAATATCCTCAGTGGTAGACGGATCATGGGTTAGAGTCCCTTTGTCATCAGGCTATCCGTGGGAGGTTCTCGTGGTCTTCCTCTCCATGTAACACAAATGCGAGTTAGTTCCATTAAAAAGTCCTCCACGAAGGCAAATTTTTTCCAATACTTGATCCAGGAGTTACTTTGTCATCTGGACTGGGTTCAAAACTACAAGGCTTTCAAAGTTGAACATTTAGCAGTCGTAAACCCAAAAATTGGGTCGGCTGTTCAACGACGGTTATAAAATAAATACGATTCGTGAGAAAGACAGGGTGATGTGAGTATATAATGAAAGAAAAAAGGAATACGTATTAGGGTTTGTATGCCATTATTTAAGTGAGGAAGAATCAATATTAAGGAAAGCTGGGTTGTATAGTAAAAACCAATTTGATTGCATGATAAAACTTGAAGGTTCTTCAAACTATCACCTGTTTCCCCGGCAATTAAATAGATTAGATTAATTGATCTTTTCAATCCCGCTTTCCTCAGTTGTTATATATTAAAAGAGATCATTGGAAAACATCCTGCATAAAAATGCTAACATTTTTCCGTTTTGGTACATTTTTAGAGAATATACCTTCAGTTTCAACTTATAGATGTTACTTTGAATGGAGAAAATGGAGCAATTGTGACGGTTGCGGACGATTGGCAGAAAGGAGAAAAATCGGTGAATGTAGACTACAAAAATATGAAAAAGCTCAAATAATGGTAAGAAACTTTAGAAAAAAATTATACAACATTTTTAAATACGTACTATTGAAAAAAAAATTAAGTAGTTAGTTTCAAAATATAGCTTCTAATTTTGAAAATTGTGAGAAATAACAAATTTCTCTCGTCCAGATATTTCTCATTTATTAAAAAGAAACTAGAATTTAGAGTAGTTTTCATCGTTCAAGACATTTCAGCTTATAGTACATCGGTAGAAAAAGAAATCTACAATCGAATTAATTTCGATACGAATGTTTCAATACAATGGGTTCTTATGTTTTTATTGTTATTTTCAGTTTTTTAAGTTTCTAGATCATTTTTTTAATAGCCATAGTTGTATAGCCGAACCTATATTTGGGTTTACGATTGCTAATGTTCAACTACGTAAACTTGAACTCAATCCAGAAGACTAGGTATTTCAAGTATTGGGAGAAATTTTCCTCAGTGGATGACTTTTTGATGGAACTAACCCGCATTTGCGTTACATGGAGAGAAAGACCACGAGAACCTCCCACGGTTAGCCTGGTGGGAAGGGGACTCTAACAATGAACCGTCTCCTTCTGAGGATATTTCGCACCCGCATTGTGGTCGGTGCAAGCCGGATGCGAAATTCACATCGACCAGCCATTGCTGGGATTCGAACCCGGTTCACCTCATTGGAAGGCACACGCTCTATCCCCTGAGCCATCGTGGCTCAAGTTCCTAGATTAAGTTAAATGGATTTACAAATTGAATAGAGAAATGTACATAGCACAAGTCATCTAGTAAACAGTACAATAACAATAAAAAGGGGCCAGTTTTTGTAAGTTTAGTCATAAAACAAATCGGAAATAGTAAACCGGAAGTTTTGCTATGTGTACCTTAGCTTAGTGTGTGCTGCATAGCCCTCTCGCAGCGTAATTTTTTTTCCCATCAAAGCAGCTCAAAGTTGCTCAAGACTGGAGGCAGCTAATTGAGAAAACCTTGGCCTGCACTAGGCTGTAGTGCTGACGAAGAAGAAGAGGGTTTAAAAAATTGAATTTTTTTTAATACCCATGCTTCAAATTTACATATTTTTTAGCATTAAAATAATGCACACAAAAAAATTCTTTTTTTTTTTTCAATTTCTTATAAAAAAGCTTTTCGGAAAATTAAAATGAAAGAATAATCATATTAAAATAAAATTTTAAAAATAAATATTGGTTAAATTATTACTTATTTTATAAAGTACAAAGATAAAACTTATTTATCGATGAAAAAAAGCAAGTAGCCATATTTTCATTAATATATACGTTTATACTTAGTGTAATAATAATGTACAAAATATTTAGTACGTTATAGTTACACAATCCGTCGAAATTCTCATCAGTTTTGGGATAACTATTTTCAATACATTTGAAATCAGAATCAAAACTGCTATCAGTGTTTGAAATATTGTCAGGAATCTAGGTTATATCACTCGTGAAACGTTTTCTGGCAAACATCTTTGAACTTATAAAATAAAAAAAAAAAACGCGCAAAATGTTTCAAAACATGCTTGTATATTTCGTATAAGTAGGAAAAACTAACACCATATGTTAGTTTAGATCTCAATAAACAGTTATATATCACAAAAAAAGTCAAAATAAAACCATGAAATGGAAAAGCGCGGGTTGCACTGTTAAATTAATGGGTGGGGAAATCCCGGGTTGTGCAAATTTCTCTATTTCAACGTTGTCCTCGAAAATCACTGGCTATGCAGCGAGAGGGTGAACCATTCATAGTTTTTTAAAAGATTTAACGAGACGAGGTTCTTTGTTGACTTTGTCTTCTTTGTTTATTTCTTTCCACGTTCTTCTTTTTTATGTCAAACATAATGTTTTAGCACTATTTGATTTAGTCTGCTTATCTTGAGTGGGTAATATATAAAGTTTTTCAAAGTCTTATATTTAGAGCAACGCATCCGCCTCTTGTGCGATGAAACTGTGAAATAATGAAACTTTCACACACTGAAAATAGCAAACAGTGAGATATTTGAAATGAGACATTAATAAAAAAACTTAACTCAGAATACTTAACTAAAAACTTAACTAAAACTTAACGGGAAAAAAAACTGAACTCAGTTTAATACTGAATAAAACCGAAATCAAATAGGATTTTTAAGCAACAGAAAAAATACATAAACGTAACGCATATGCAGCAAAAATTTTAAAATAAATTAATTAATAAAATAATGCTTTGTAGGATTACTAATTATCAACAGGATTGATAACCAAACATAAGGTCTTTCTATTTCCTTAATTAAAAATAATTTCAAAATGAAAAAAAAAGAAAAAAAAAACATGACCTACGAATAAATCTTCAAATAAAAAATAAATAAATGAATAAAAAGTTTAGCGGTCAACCATAATACCTTTACCAGGAATCATAAAATGGTGCAAAGTTACTGAAACCTTTCTGAGGTGTTAAATTAAACCAAGTTTGTGATCAAGCTCAACAATATTATTAAATCAACTTACTATATTAGATCACGATACGATCACAATCGATCAATTCACGATATTAGAGAGATTTTGCATAACCTTTGCCTTGCGTTAACCATGACGTTAACCGTATTTTCTAACCCTTAGAGATGCTGCAATTTGCAGGGAAGCTTTTGCTCATGCCGTGTGAAACTCGAGCAACAGTAACCCGTTATACCATGCAAAAGCTCTCCAATGCAAATCTCCCAAGCCGCGATGGCTCAGGGGATAGAGCGTTCGCCTTCCAATGAGGCGAGCCGGGTTTTAATCCCAGTCGATATGAATTCCGCATCCGGCTTGCACTGACCACAGTGCTGATGTGAAATACCCTCAGTGGTAGACGGATCATGGGTTAGAGTTCCCTTGCCGTCAGGGTAACCGTGGAAGGTCCACGTGGTCTTCCTCTCCGTGTAACGCAAATGCGGGTTAGCTCCATCAAAAAGTCCTCCTCGAAGGCAAATTTCTCCCTATACTCGATCAAGGAGTTCCCTTGTCTTCTGGATTGGGTTCAAAATTACAAAGCTACGGAGTTGAACATTAGTAGTCGTAAACCCATAACATTTGTTCGGCGGCTCAACGACGGTTATAAAATATAAAATAAAATGCAAGTCTCCCGATGCGAAATCTCGTTACAAAAGAAGATTGTCTAATCGCGTAACCATAAGTGCGAAAGCATCGTATATTTCTCTACCCGTAAATTAGACCGAAATTGTTACGAACCTATTGTTACGTCCTATTACAGTCTGTACAGAAGAACGGGTGATACTCTAAAATGTTAGTATTTTCTTGTAAAGAGGGAACATTTTTAAAAGAGGCAGCATTTCTTGATTTGTTATGATTGCAGAAAATGAAAATGATGTTTAACACGTTTCGCATCTAACAATGTATGATAATTCTATGCACTAAATATAACTACTTCTTCAAGTGATTAACTCTTGTTGTTTTCTTCCTTTTAAGTCTCCGGAAGGAAAAATCATTGAAACTGATTTTCCAATCGTCGGTGTTGGTTGCAACTCTTTTTTGCTAAACGATGTCCCAAGGGCGAAAGAAATTCTGAGCGAAATACCAAGTTTGGTTCTAAAGGAAAAGTGCGAAGTGCCTTGCGGTAAGAAGCAAAAAAAATTATAACAAATAAGTGCTCAGAGGTTGTACAAAAGAGTACACAGAGTTTATGGGAAGAATATATTACAAAAACACGGGCAATGCACAAGCTATGCACGAAGCTTATTAAAGGAACATGTTACAAAGAGTGCTTAGAGCTTATATGAAGAATATGTTACAAATAAGTGCACAGAGTTTATCAAAAAAATTATCAAATAATAACTCAGAGCTTACGAGAAAACATGTAATAAATAAGTACACATCGTTTATTAAAATAGCATGTTGCAAATTAGTGCACAGAATTTATGGGAATAACATGTCACAAAAAGTGCAAAAAGGCGTGATAAAAGAACGTGTAACAAATAAGTACTCAGAGCCTATTAGAAGAGCATGCTACAAATAAGAGTTTATTAAAAAGAATTATCGAATAAATGCTCAGAATTTTCTGAAATAAACATGTAATAAATAAGAACACAGTGCTTATTAATATAACATATCCTATAAATAAGAGATCAGAACTTATTGGAAGAACGTGTAACAAATAAGTGCACAAAGATTATTTGAAGAAATTGTTATAAACAAGTGCTCCTGCTTAAAGCTTATTGGCTAGATATGATAAAAATAAGTGCAAATATTTTATTAGAAGAATATGTTAAGTTTATACAAAAGCACTGAAAAGCCAGTGTTGAAAAATAGATCATGTTTTTTAGTGTTTTTAGAACAATAGTTTATTCTGTCGTACCTAAAAATTAAAAAAAATTAAATCAAAAAGTTTTTTAGTAAGCAATTCATAATGTGTTCTTCGAACTTTTCAGTTATACGCAATTCAGTAAACTAATGTTATCATAATAAAAAAAACTTTTTTTTATATATATAAATTTTTAATTTTCACTCTTTGTCTTGAAGATAGTTTTACAAAGAAAGCTAAGAAAATGATAGCGCACAGAAGGGGATCATATTTGAAAAAGATCAAAATGAAAATTTCTCAGAAAATGAAAGAAGGTTTGTTACAAATTCTTACATTTAAAAAATACAGAGTACCCTCTTAACTCAGTTATAACCATTTCGTAATTTTGCAACAATATTCTATTTATTTATATTTAATATCAAGAAATCAACTGTCATATTACTAAAAAACTCCTACCAAAAAAAATTTTTTGTTCGAAAAATCAAATAATTTGTAAATATTACGAAATTTTTTCATGCATAATGTATTAAAAAATTTCAAAATCTGTAATTACATTATATTCCGAGATTTTAAAAAAAAATATATGCTTACAAGCTCCATTTGCTTGAATAATTTTGAAATATAATTTAATTAATTTATTTATTAGTTATTCATAAACTGTGTTATACTTTTTTCTGGACATGCGAAAAAGGCTTTCGATGTATACTGAAGTATAAAAAAGAAAGTATCTACTGAAAGCTTGACACATACTTAAAAGAAAAGGACGCTTAAAAACGTCAAGTTATTCTTGCTTAAAAACTTAATTGGCTTTACAAAAATGTATAAAGATGTTAATAAAAAACGTCCGGTTTCAAGCGCTCAAAAATAGGCGCCCATACTCAAGATTCACCAAACGTGAATGAGGATGCAAAAGTAACGCGGATCATGTCTTCGGATCATCCTCAGGGATGTTTCCCAGACCGTCGCCAATAGCCCATTGTGCAGCTCTAGTGCGACGTAAATGAACTACAACAACAACAGCAGCAAAAGTAACGCTGAACGAAACACTAGACAAAAGTGATCACTTATGTTTCCTCATTTGAGCTTTGAATATGGGTGCCTATTTTTAAATGCTCGAAACGTGTCAGCTTTTATTACCATCTTCTTATTTCTTGAAGCCAATGAAATTTTTTTTTCGAATATATACGTGGAGTTCCGTATTTAAGCTCAGTTTCTTGGCATTATTTATTCAACTCTGTTCTTGTTGTATTTGTTCTTGTTGTATTTGTTTTTAACTATCACGAAACATTACTGCACAGCCTCATAAGCCTAACACTGCTTAGCTTACTAACTGCAATAGCTATATTTATTAAAGAATTTGTTTAGGTACAATAAAGCGACTATGAGCTCTCTGAGAAACAGCTTGAAGGGCCATCTAGTGTTTAAATTCGAAGATTACAGTAAGTGACGCGAGATATGAGAGGCAAACAATCACAAAGCTGTAGAGTATTTTTTATGCCCAGAAAAGTATTCTGAATTCATTACTGTTGCATGTAAGACATGCGTTGTATTATGCATCATTTATAAAATTTTGGCGTAATGGAGTTTTGGTGAGTGTTATGAAGTTTACAAGGCGATGTGAGAAAAGGCTTAATATTCTAGGAAGTTTTATTATTGTGCTTTGGTTCAAATTAACTTGAAATTTTACCATTCATAAAAGTTTTCTGTAATTTATAAATTCTAAAAGGTCGTGAGCCTAAAACAAATCTAAGAAAATAAATATCACAATATAAATAAAATGTAAGGTTTACCACGTTTTGAGTGTCATCCATTATTTGGCTATAATTATGCAAAATATCACCGTTTGTTATTTTTTAAGTATCATCATAACATGCTTGCCGGGACTTCCGAATTCATTTGTTATTTGTTTCGTTGAAAGTTAAATTGAAAGGACACGTGATATTGCGAACACTACAAGTGTAATAATTTTGAATGGCACGCTTTTCAAAGCTTGGGCGTAAAAATCAATCAGAAGTAGTAACCCGGAAGTCTTACGACGAATTTTAATCACTAGCACCATTTGTTCTTAGCTTTAAACGGTCAGCCATCCATTATTCCAGATTGCTTTCTCTTCCGGAAAATTTCTAATTTTATGGATTCACCTCACTTCTTCAGTTTCATAAATTTTTTTTTTTTTTTTTTGTAGTTATAATCATTAGAATAAATTTTGGATGCATGCTAGTTTATAAAAAGGATATTCTTAATTAGACTGACCATTTTCTAATATTTATTGCAGAAAAACGGTTAAGATTAAAAAAATAAAAAAAAATTTCAGCAAATTCAAGTGACAGGGGATTAAATTTTTCCTCTCAGAGTTCCTAATTTTAGTTAAAAATATTTCGACAAATTGGCGGTGCTAAAAATTTTAAATCAAAGAAAAGCAATTGATTACGGTTTTTCAAAATCTTTTAATGAATAAAAATCACAATTGTGAAATATCACAATCAAAAGTTATAACCGAAAAGGAAAACGATTGGAAAGACTTGTGGCGACATCTGTTAGAAAATTTTTGAACTTAAACCTGGAACTCTGGGAAAATAATGTATGGCTTGTCACATGTAATTGTAGCAAAAATTAATTTTCACCGTATACTTGTTATAAACTTTTGATCCTATATTATTATATAGCATAATATCTTGAATGCGTAGTATATATGTTCATTATGTCCACGCGTTCATTTTCATTAATCTTATTTCTAAATAATGTTTCTTATAGTGAGTAAACCTCTTAAGTTTGAAGGCAAAGAAGAAACAGCTGGCACACATCTGACACTTTTTTGTCCAGGGTAAGTATTGAAAAAAAAACAATAATGAACAACATAATCACATGAATCTCATACTATCTCAAAGTGGAAACACCACTGTAAAATGTAAGAAATAGAAATCTCAGGCTGAATTATTTACAAAAATCTTCCAGTTAGTTTAGTCACAGTTAAAGTTAAAATTATTAAATAAAATATCAACGAAAGAATCCAGTTTTCCCATTAATAGGTTAAAATGCAGCCGTATATACGTTATCAACACATTGAAAAAGCAACTTCGTGCTGAATAAAAATATTACGTAAAACAATCCATTTAAAATGTTAATTAAGTAACGCATAACCTATGAATGTGCCAGCAATAGCGCTCAAATTTCGACAAATTTTATCAACTATTCAGCTGTTTAAAATACATTTTCTAAGATAGTAACTTTTTATGTAAATATCATTTAGATAAAACTTTAACATTTCAAAGTGTTGGTATCTCAAATTTAGTGTATCTGTAATTATCTCAAATTTAGTATCATATGCATTATTAGGAGGATATTAGAATCTAAACCCGTTTCTCATTGTTATCGTTGCATCCTTTTTGGCT